>JARDYJ010000003.1:45042866-45642866 GCA_029215755.1 Spea hammondii
CAATCTTGAGATTTCATGGTTGGGTAGAATACACTCCATTAAGATGGTTATTCTCCCCAAGATTTTGTATTTTTTTAAGAGCCATACCTTTAAGTGTGCCAATTTCTTTTTTTGATTCGGTGCGATCTGCGCTCATAAAGTTTCTCTGGAGGAAGAAGCCTAGCAGAGTCAAATTTACCACTTTGACTAATTCTAGAGACGATTTTGGATTGGGGGTGCCAGATTTTAGGAATTATTATTATGCCTCGAATGCCTCTAGTGCTTTCAAATTTAATTTGGACAGGGATTGGCCTAGATGGCTTATTATGGAAATTAATAAACTAAAACCTTTTTGTATTAAAGATGTTTTATGGGTTTCACATTCTAATCGTCCCAAGTTTACGAAAATGTACCCCTCAACTAAATTGGCTATACTCTCTTGGGATAGATTATTTAATAAATTACCAGGTTCTATTACTTGGTCCAGGGCGATGTCACTTAGTTCCTTGAGATATGTTCTTCCAGACCTAGATATAGATTACTGGAATAGCAAACATGTTTTTTCCATTAACGATTTCTTTACAAATAATTCGGCTCTATCATTTCCAAAATTACAAAAAAAATTTACTTTAGATGCTGACAGACAATGTGACTATGACTTAATTATTCAAATTCTTCAAGAACGATATAATATATCTGATTTTGATGTGGATCAGTCTCATTTAGCTTTGAATGATATAGAGACAGTTTATATTAATGCCCCGGACCGGAAAGGTACTATCTCACTGTGTTACTCTTCCCTCTCCTCGAAGGTTTCAAAAAAACATAAATTTTTATCGTCCTGGGAAGAGGAATTAGGTAAAACATACGATCTAGCTGTCTGGAATGATATGTTCTCGGGACTGAGGGGCATAACACAATGTGCACAACATTTTGAAAATCATTTTAAGATTATTTACAGATGGTATTTGACCCCGGATAAACTTTTTCGCATGAAGATGACTACAAGTTTTAAATGTTGGAGAGGCTGCAATGGCCCAGGTAATCTCCTTCATATTTTCTGGGACTGTCCATTAATTAAACCTATGTGGGACTCTTTATTAGCAATAATTAAGCTTGTGAATAGCGAGATTGAAGTGCTTGGTCCAGAATTATGTATTTTTAAACACTTTCCGTCTGATGTACCTAAAATAGATAAGATCATCATAGGTCATTTGCTGATTGCAGCTACTATCCTTATTCCTAAGTATTGGAAAACAGGAGTTGTTCCGACTATAAAAGAAATCTTGTATATGACCTTGGAGAATAAATCTTATGAATCTTCCATTAGGCTACCCTCAGCTTTTAAAACACAACTTTTATTTTTCTGGGACTCCTGGGAAGAGAAAATTAGAAGGATATTTTTCCTTTAGTTTATCTTTTTTATTCCTTTAGATAATAATTTTTTTTAATTTTACATTTCTGCACGCTTCTTCTTAATTTTTCATCCATATGTATTTTTTTTATATATAGTGAGATAACTTTGGTTAGAGTGAAGACTTCCGTATTGAAGAATTTAATAATTTACATTTCCATTTTTTCCCCCTGTTTTTTCCCCTTGTTTTTGTGTTGTTTTTTTCTCTTTCTAGTGATAATTGTTGTAATTGTTTCCCAATTTTATGGTATCAATTTGAATTATTGTACACTGTATATTGTATGTGCAATATTATTTGACAGTCTCATATGTTTGATGTTAAAGTTACATTTACTTTTGTTTTGTATTTTATAAAACTAATAAAAAATATTTGAAAAGGCATTGACTCCGAACATTTCCTTGTATTATAGCGCTGCAGAATATGGTAATATGGTGGCACCGATTTAAAATCTATAACTAAAAATAGAAGTTTTTTTACAAATATTTAGTGTTATCAGTGGGATGGTCAGAGAAGCAGTTAATGCCAAGTTGCCCCATGCCCTCCCCCCACCCATCTAACTCACATACATACCGACACAAATATTTACACACACACAAAATTATATTAACACAAACTTACACATTTTTGCTTACACACATAATTACACATAAACATCGCGTTCACACATACACATTCATGCTAGCACACACACTTATACATGTACTTTCACTCTAACATACATGCATATGTAGATATTCACCTTCTTACTCTCTCTTAACTCACCCTCTTTCATCAGCCACATCATTCTTTCTTGCTGCTTGCACAGTACATGAGCAGCCTTGCTTTTCACATTATGTGACCTCACTGTGTTCCCGCTGGTTCAGATGTTTTAACTAAGGGCTGTTCCGACCTGGACTGGCCCAGTGGGCAATGCCTCCAGTCCCAGTCTCTGTCAGTGTTGAACTGAATAGTGAATATAAAAGGAAGATGGAAACATCTGAATTACTGTCAATTTTTATAAGCACATTTCTTTTATACGATGGCTGTAATATAAATCTTCACCATAAAAATACTTTACAAATAATACTTTTACTAAATAATAATTTATTTCTCCAAGTTGCTGCAACCAATTTTCATATATATTGCAATATAAATGGGTAAGGAAATGAGGATGTGCGCATGTTTCCTCTTAATCTGTATGTATTGACATTTTATTTTTGTTTTCACAGTGTTTATTCATAAATCATATATGTTATATCTTATAAAGTTTATCAATACAATAAACTAGTTTACTTAGTGACTGGCTATTGATTATTTGTTTTACGTAACAAACTTGTCTTTGTCTGTACCATTAATTTTACATGTGTATGCATTCTAGAATGCAGAGCATAAGTTATGTTATTTTATATATATAACAAAAAAATACATTCTTGCACCATGGCAAGGAAACAATTTAAAGTGGTCTGACTTATATATACCGGTGTACGGGGGACCTAGATACTCCACTGCCAGTGGAGGTCTGTGTGAGGCGCAGAGACAACCTCCGCTGCTGGCGGCACTTCTGCCGGGGCTTCAATGATGGCGCACCAGCGTGGCATGACCTTCCGGTGCTCAGTCATAGAAGTTTCGTCCAGCAGAAGTGGAGGTTTTCGTTGCGCATCACACAGACCTCCATCGGCTGCCCCACTAGATACCAGAGAGTCTGAAGCACTAGGGCAAGCCTAGGGATGCACTGGTAAGTCGTTTGGGGGAAATTAAGCGTTTTCTTGTGGCATAAGGGATATTTGGGGCGGCAGAGTTGCAAATAGGGGTTAAAAGGCATGTCAGTGAGGCAGAGAGGCGTATAGAGGTATATTGGGGGTGTATTTTTTTCACAAATTAATATTCAAATTTTGGGGGGCATCTTATAATGGAGCAAATATGATATATATTTAACCTCTTAACGACCTTTGCCGGTTCAGGACCGTCACGGAAAAATGGTCACTTAACGACCTTTGACGGTCCTGAACCGTCAAAAAATTAAATAAGCTTAGAAAGTGATCAACAATCACTTTCTTTGCTTAAACGGCGTTGCTGTAATGCCTCGATATCGAGGCTTTCAGCAAGGCCGAGATCGGCATCGGGGGCCATGTCTGGCCTCCCCGGGGCATCAACAGCACGTTTTAAAAGTGTTTAGGAGGCGATCAACTTAAATGGTGTTGCTGGAATGCCTCGATCAGGAGGCATCCAGCGACACCAAACACCGCCACTGCCGGTGATCTTCGCCATCAGCAAGTTGGCGGCCGCCCTGTAAAAAAAACAATCAAGTTTTAAAAGTTCGCTAGACGGTCTCCAGACCCTCTAGAGAACTCTGGCTCCACTTGCAGGTTGAATACAGGTATTGCATTCAACCATGCAAGTCAATGGAGCCCAGCTTTCTAATCACAATGTGATTAGTAAAATATTCAAAAAATAATAATAAAAAAAAACATTTAAAAATAATTATGCAGTGATAAATAATAAAATAATTTTTTTTTATTATTTTGAGAAAGTGCTAAAATTTCTCAAAAATCTCAACAAAGAGTTAAAATAAAAGCACTTCAAATACCCAAGGGGTGTCATATATATAAAAAAAATGGCTGATGGGGTAAATTGGAGTGGCCGAGCTCAAAGATAGGGCATACATACAGACTGACCAAAACGGAGAAAAAAAGCGCACTTCCCAAATGTGGCATTTTAAATCTCAAACAACACGACAAACCCATGCATGTCGGGTATCACTGCACTCAGGAGATGTTCCTGCACACACATTGGGGTGTTGTTTGACAGTGACATAATCCAGAACCTGTTTATCTATAACTAAAGTACAATTTGTGTGGAAATAAATAAATAAATAAATAACTATTACAAAGTTTACAAAGTGTGGTCAGAGCCGGCCTTAGGTGTTCTGGCGCCCTGTGCAAACTACTCCTCTGGCGCCCCCCCTCACTACCCCCCCTCTGTCCCTTCAAACTACCCCCCTCTGCCCCTTCAAACTACCCCCCCTCTGTCCCTTCAAACTACCCCCCCCCTGCCCCTTCAAACTAGCCCCCCTCTGCCCCTTCAAACTATCCCCCAAAATACATCACGATGCATTAAGGGGTAGTAAAGATCGGTCGAAGCAGGGAATTGAAAGAGTCGTTTATGGTTCTGAGACAGGGAAGAGATGAGGGAGGTGAAATTGGTTTCTTTAGCAAGGTTAAGAGCAGAGTAGTAGGAACGTAGCATTAATTTATAGTGCAGAAAGTCAGACATGGAATTAGACTTTTGCCAACTACGTTCGGCAGTGCGGGAACATCGTCGTAAGTGTCGGGTTACAGTCGTATGCCAGGGTTGGAAATATGAACGTCGTGAGGACCGAGTAGTAACTGGTGCTACATGTTCAATAGCAGATGTCAGAGTGGAGTTATAGACAGAGGTAGCGTTGTTAGGGCATGACATGTTTGAGATTGGAGAGAGGAGAGGGAGTAAATTGATTGAGAAGTCCTGAAGTCCTAATAGAGCGGAGGTCTCTGGTTAGGCTGGGTTGGGGTGCAAGGCAGCGAGCATGAGGCGAGATTAGAGAGCAGGAAAGCAAGTGGTGGTCAGAGAGGGGGCAAGGGGAATTAGAAAGGTTATTGAGAGAGCACATGCTAGAAAAAATAAGGTCCAGGGTGTTACCATCATCATGAGTAGGGGAGTTAATATGTTGTTGGAGCTCAAAAGAGGTGATAGAAAGAAATTTTGAAGACATGGGACTCAATGGGGTCTCAACTGGGATGTTGAAATCCCCAAGGACAACAGAGGGAACATCATGAGGAGAAGTGATCAAGAAAGATGTTAGCCAGGCCAGGGTTATCAATATCAATATCCCAGACCTGATGACAAGAAGGGTGGATGGGTGGGCTTCCTACTGCATTGCGCGTATGGAGATGGGATGAAATAGTCGGATAGCATGGACTTCAAATGAGGAGAAAGAGAGTGATGGGGCAGAGGGAATAGGTTGAAAGGTACAAGAAGGAGAGAGTAGGAAGACCACCCATCCACCCTTCTTGTCATCTAGTCTGGGAGTGTGAGTGAGGTGAAGACCACCATAGGAGAGAGCAGCAGGAGAAAAGGTTAGCCAGGTTTCAGTTAGAGCTAGAAGGTGTAAGGAACAAGAGTCTAAGTGGTCATGTAGGGCTGTTAGTTTGTTACGTGCATATATGAAGACAGACAGCAGCATAATGAGTATAGCAGAAGTTTAATATAAAAAAAATATATAAAAAATAACATCCACTCTTACATTTAAGAAATTGGAGCCCAGTATCTACAGTCAGTGTCCTGGGGGTGAGATCTTTCATCACGATGTAGTGTATACCCTTTACGCAATGGGTGGATGTCCATTTATACAACAATGGTAAATCCATATCACTGCTTCCATAATTTAAAATATAAATCAGACTATACTTTAATATATTATCAGTTGAAAATAAAGAAAAATAAAAAAATACATCTTACACAGATATACTTTAGAACATTCTTTTAAAATAGCAGTATTATAAAGAGATGGATACAAATCTTATAAAAAGCTATGTAATTCAAAATCATTATCTAAGTTTCCTCTGTGGGCTGAATAGCTGCTGTCTGACAGCACAAGAAAGTGTATGTTTCTCCGGGGACTTATGTCGCTAGTTAAAACCTTATGGGCACTGTGGTTGCCCGTGCGCTCCCCCACATGGGGCAAAAAAGATTTTTCCTGCAGGTCCAGCATTTCAAGAGATTTTGCCAAAATCGTGCTGGCCGACTTGGGTGCCTCCTTCCCGGCTACCACGCGCAGGCAGCTCCTGGTGACCAGCGTGGAGCACAGCATTGGATTTTTTTCTCCAAGCTGGGAAAAAACCCTGTAGCTAGCCTGATTGCACGTCTGCTGCTGAGCAAGGGGCTGCAGAGCACCCCAAATAACAACCAACATAAAAGTAATGTTCTGGGAAGCATTAAATGGCAGCTACATGCAGTACCGTATTTGGATGAAAACATAAAACTATCTAGGTGCCATCTTTGCCCCCAAACAGCCCAGCATGAGTCTGCATTGTTCCCAAACAGCCGAGTGTATGCAATCTTTGTCCCATGAACACGCTACCTGTGCTATTTTTGTCCCTTAAACACCCTGCTTATACCATCTTTGCCTTCTTGACAAATCAACTATACACCTATGATTAACACAAACACTTTTACAGTCACTCACTAATTCACTTTCATTCACACAATTCATTCACACAATCATTTATTCTTTCACACAAATTATTTACAAATATTCATTGATGCATTCGCACAAATTCATTAATTCTCTCACTCATTCACACAATTCATCCACACATTAATCCATTCATTGTCTCTCTCTCTCATTCTGACTCTTTATTTCAATATTCTTGCTACCCTCCTTTCTCCCTATCTACCCGTTCTCACCCCCTTATGCCCTATCTACCCCTTCTCACTCCCTTCTCCCCACTATCCCCCCGTCTCACTCCCTTCTCCCTACTATCCCCCCGTCTCACTCCCTTCTCCCTATCTACCCCCTCCTATCTACCCTTTCCCCCCTTTGAAGTTCACTTACCTTTCAGGAGTTCAGGAGTGGGGGGTGCAAGGCCTCTGTCTCCCAGCTCTGCCACTGTATGGAACAGTATAGAGTGATGGGAGTTATGATGTACTTTAGAGCATAGTTATATAATGAAAAAGACATTGGAAATGGTATAGCATAACACACATTTACCAATCCACACTTACCAATCCACATATTCCACACATACCAAGCCACACTTACCAATCCACATATTCCACACATACCAAGCCACATTTACCAATCCACAGATTCCACACATACCAATCCACTCTCACTGAATGATTTCCTACCTTTCCTCTTTTCTTCTTATAGGAGTCAGCTATTTTTCTTCCTCTTCGCTCCGCTTCTTCTGTCTTCTTCCGGGTTCAGAGGGCACGGACATCTGTGTTGTGCGCCGGGATCTGACAACAAACCCCAGCAGTTGCCTCGCGGATCGCGAGGGAGCAGTATCGGAGGTCTTTAACAGACCTCCGATACCACTCCCTCGCGAGCCTGCTCCTCCAGCGGCGGACATTACTGTCCGTCTCTGGAGGGGTGCCGGCAAGTTGGCACCCCCCTGATGAGCGGCACCCGGTGCGGACCGCCCCCCCCCCCGCCCCCCGCTAGGTACGCTACTGATGGCACGTCCTATGTGTATGTGTAATTTGGGTGCTGGTCAGGTTCTATGTGGGCAATGTGGACGCCCGCTTTGGGGTGTGCAATCTGTGATATTGTAATAAAATGTATATACATATAAATGTATGTGCGTCAAAAATAGGCAGAGTCACTTAGATGCAAACAAAGGTAAAACATTTAATACGAACAAAAAATAGAAGAAGAACATAAAAAGTAGATAACAAAAATAATATAAAACAAGTCTTACAAAACCTTGGAGAGGAATTTAGTTCATGACATCTGTCCTATGCATTCCTGAGGATGGAGGGAGGGAGTGTTGGGACGAGAAGAGTCCGTGGATGGCAAGTACATCTCCCCTCTACCTCTCCTCCTATGCTTCTCCAAGGCCTTAACTTATATACACGGTTTGAATAATGATGTCAGTCTTGTCAGTCTATTGGTCTTCACCTAATTGGGTAAACATGCTCACTAAGATCTTTACACGTCGAAACCCTATTTTAGGTGGTGGCTGTACGCATACTGTACTTTTACATACTGTACTTTTAGAGTTACAACTATACCATGCATTAGCAAGCGTCTATCCTATCTATAGAATGCCTGTTCAGCAAATCCTTCATTCCATATTTTAAGGTCAAGGAAACCTTGAAGCCTATCATTGAAACATATTAATATATCTTAATAATCATTTATTTATGAACACTGATTACATATCTTTGACTATTGCCTATACCAATAATTATATATGGTCCATTTCATATTACTAGGGTTAAAAGAGATGTTAAATGTGTTAGAATCTTTTACAATTCCCCCTGATGATAGGATAATATCCTTATCATATCTTTTCAAATATACACATTTACTCACCCTTCGTATCACATTCGTATCACATTTATACTACACTCACATCACACTTTAACTGGGACAATATGATAATCATTAGCATGAGGATTGTGCTCTTTTTATCATTTCCCTTAATATTCCATCTCCCTTATCTACTTCATACTTAACATGTTTATATATCTTACTTATTCTATACATAAGAAAACTTTGATAAACAATACATAATAAAACAAGTATAGCCATAATAACAATTGGATTTAACAATATATTCCCAGCTGCGGATTTTACCGAAGATTGTGACCACATATTTACTGATTTTTTAAAATTTGACCACCAATTAACTCCAGACATATCATTCCATTGATGTTGAATTTGTTCTAATTCACCTTGTTTATGTTGGAAAACAATTTCTGCATCTTTCAATTGTTGCTTTAATATGGCCAATAATCCCTTATCTTTCTTCAGTTCCTCTGTCCATGTTTTCCAAGGAAAATGGTCTATCTGTGTAAGATTAAATTGCTGAGGTAGTGTTCTTAAACGCTCTGTACCTATAGTGGAGACATTAAACTTTTTCCCATCTGTCTCCAACTTTTTCAAATCACCTTCTATGCAATATAATCCTCTGTGAAGAGAATCATTATGCATACAATTTGAAAAGAATGCTCTGACCAATGACTCTTCCTTCATTAATTGAAAACAAACTTTCCCTATCTTTACTTGAGTGTTAACTTTCATTCCTGGCTTCACATGATGAATGATTGTGAAAACAAGAATGATATACAACCTTTTCTTGCCCTGGAAGACATATTACTTTAGAAACAAAATGAAGACAAGCTGAAACATCTAATTGTTCCAGATTTTCCCCATCAAATACAAAATCTGTATACCTTAAATTATAATGAATCAATTGTGTGTCACTGACTGGAATTCCTAAAACTGTTACTGGTACCACTACTTGTTCAACTCCTGCCACTGGGATTAAAGATGTCCCAATACAAAAATCCTGATCACAACCCATCCATTTATTAATCCACAAATCAATATGACCCAGACCAAAACTATATTTGTCAGGTAAGCTTTTCAACAAACCCAAAGGTATAATACCACTCTGTAAAGCCTGTGCAATCATCTTTAGATTAGTGGAATATTCTATCTGTATTTCCAGGCATGCCCTTGACACTTGATTCTCCTCTTGACTCTCTATTAAGTCTAAAGTGGCATCCTGTAAGTGAGATACAGACGACCCAATCACAGTAGCAGAACTTAGAACCATTTTTTCCAATAACTGATTTAACCCTTTTTGTACTTTTGCTCCCTGACTTCCAACATAACTCACGGATCCCAAATCGGATTTAAGAGTATTTATATCCATAGTATTAAGTAAGCTTCCTACCGAACCAACACCCCCCAAGATTCCCTCAATAATACCTCGTCTACTTGTTGCCATTCTCAATGGATTTTGTCCAAATCATTGAGCAAGACCTTTTTCCATGTTAGTAAGGTGTGACAAACATTGAGGAAACCAAGTGGATATTTTCCAATCCTGAAAGTCTATTCCTTCCACTTTAACAACAACATCTTTCATTGTCTCTACCTCATTCTTAGGCTGAGCCCATAACGAGGGATGTTTCTGCACAATTTCTACAAGTGTCAAGTCATTACAATCCATTTGTGGCGAAACATGATTTGGGGATACCTCCTCAATTAAATTGATAACGCCCACTATACTATAGTCACTTGGATCTATTACTACAGGACCTTTAAGGTTATTACTTCTCCAAATCACTTGATTCCCTAAGTCAATGACCCAACCTCTTTCTCTCATTACGTCAGCCCCTAAGATATTTTCTGAGCTAGGACAATGCCAGATATCAATTTCAGTACACAAATAGCCAGCTAAAGTTGCTGAAGTATTACCTTTACCACTAAAACCTACAATCGTGCAAACAGGTGAATTAGATGTTATAGGCAAAGCTTGATTAGTCACACTTAATTGAGCTCCTGTATCAATTAGGAATGTAATCTCTTTTCCCTGTAATTTTCCCTTGACATATGGTCTGCCACAGTTGTCAGTTGACACTGGAGCTACATAGGTCAACTTACAGAGTGATTGATTCTTATCTAGTCACTGAGAGGGCGTCAGACCCCCCCTGACATTCTTTCCTGTTACATTAGTAGCAGTACTATTTGTTGTCAGCTCTTGCTCTGTTGGCACCAGCCCATTCTCTTTCCCAAAATTTTGTGTTCTAGGGACAAATTTTCTATTTTTAAGAAATTGTTTACACTGCCACTTCAAATGTCCTCTTTTACCACAATGATAACAACTAACATTTGGTCTGAATATCTTTTGGTTAGTATTATCAAATCGTTCAAAATTAGTAGGATTAGTTTGTGGCTTGTGAAAATCATTCTAGTTAATTCTAGCCGTTTGTCAATTAGTTCCTGTACTGTAGATACTTTTACCTTTACAGTTGACATTTTCATTGCTCTTCTAATACGATCAATGAATATGGCTGCTTCTTGCAAACTAGGTTTTTCAGAGGCAAGCTGAACTGATACAGAATCTAGATATTTAAATTTCCTTACAAATGCTATAATCATTGCCTGTGGTTCATCTCCATCTTCAATTCCCATTACCATTCTATAGGCTTTCTCAAATTTCAACAAAAATGCAAAGGGATCATCTTGCAGATTTACTTTTAGAGATTCCATTAAGTCAAGAGATGGAGATGTCACCAGTTGTGAACAGAATTAATTGCTTCAATCTATCCATGTCATTTGCATGCACTAATTGACCTAATGCATCCTCTGTAGCTGTGTCCTGTAACCTTTTGGACATATGGGAAGGTATCCAAACCCTAAAAATGGCGTTTCTTTGTTTATTATTTAATTGGAATTTGTCTGTATTTGTCTCAAATACATCAATATTATGGAATGCATCCATCTTATCGTCATATTTAGGAAGATCTTTGGCAATTTTCATTAATTGATCATTAATTTTTAAAGTCAATTTTGTTGCACTGTCTCTGAGCTTTTGTCTCTCAACTCCTCCTACGTCAAGTTCCTCATCAGAATCTATCGTTGAGGTACCAGCTATTTCAGGAACAAAGGATACGCCCTTCTTACCTTCTTGTCTTGTGATAACTGACACCTTTTTATTTTTAAAACATAATCTAGACAGTCTATGCCTATCCCTCTCCAAGTTCTCTAATTGCTGAGCTAAAACAAAACAGTCGGGACAGCTGTTAAAGTCGTCAGTACTGTCATCAGGGTTAGATTCTGGTACAACTTTGTTAATCATGCAAATACTTTGTCTAGGTTGTAAATCCTCCACAATCAAGTCATTAAACGTTTTAAACATTCTTAGGACATTTTGTAGTTTCTTCTTAAGTTTATCAATACATAACAATTTCTTATCTATCTTCATATTTTCTAGCTCACATTGTTTGTACATACTAGTCCATAGCTGTGCATTAGTAGGACAATTATCAAATTGAAAAGTTATTTTACTTTTGTTAACATAAGTTTTTATAAAATCCATGACTTACCCTGTTTAGTGAACTCTCCGTGAGTGGCTGTTGTTTCACGCTGTATGGCTGTCTTGCGTCTGCCGTCTCTTAGCACTTGTGATTCCAATAAAATCTGAAAGTCTGTATCCTCAAAGGTCCTTTTCTTAATTTTCTCCCGACAGTTTGCAAAAAGTGCACAGATATATCTACCCTTCCCCCTGAGCAAGCTGGAGGGCAAAGGTCAGGAAAAAATACGCAGGGCTGGCACGCCAGATATGTAATAAAATGTATAAGGCCAATACAAACTTCAAATAATTGGATCACATATAAATGTATGTGCGTCAAAAATAGGCAGAGTCACTTAGATGCAAACAAAGGTAAAACATTTAATACGAACAAAAAATAGAAGAAGAATATAAAAAGTAGATAACAAAAATAATACAAAACAAGTCTTACAAAACCTTGGAGAGGAATTTAGTTCATGACATCTGTCCTATGCATTCCTGAGGATGGAGGGAGGGAGTGTTGGGACGAGAAGAGTCCGTGGATGGCAAGTACATCTCCTCTCTACCTCTCCTCCTATGCTTCTCCAAGGCCTTAACTTATATACACGGTTTGAATAATGATGTCAGTCTTGTCAGTCTATTGGTCTTCACCTAATTGGGTAAACATGCTCACTAAGATCTTTACACGTCGAAACCCTATTTTAGGTGGTGGCTGTACGCATACTGTAATGCCCTTTTAGAGCTACAACTATACCATGCATTAGCAAGCTTCTATCCTATCTATAGAATGCCTGTTCAGCAAATCCTTCATTCCATATTTTAAGGTCAAGGAAACCTTGAAGCCTATCATTGAAACATATTTATATATCTTAATAATCATTTATTTATGAACAATGATTACATATCTTTGACTATTGCTTATACCAATAATTATATATGGTCCATTTCATATTACTAGGGTTAAAAGAGATGTGTTAGAATCTTTTACAGATATATGCCTGTAATTTAGGGGGTTTTATCTATACCTTTTTTATGTGATTTCTAGTAGTTGATACCTGCAATGCTGTTTCCGTACATTATTATTGTATATCTGCAAATACGGGATTTGTATGTCTGATTCTATGCCTCCAGTGCTGAGTTCACATGTGAACAATAATAATAACAATATTAATATATATATATATATATATATATATATATATATATATATATATATATATATATATATATATATATATATATATATATATGATTACTAACAGCAGTCACACTCCTACCAGTACATGCTAGAACCTGGGTATGCATGGGCATGATAGCTGTTAACAGTCTGGCTCAGTGTATATAGTGATAGGTGATATGCGGTACCACTGTCATTGTCTGCCTCAGTATTTAGTGATAGGTGTTGTGCTCTACCCCGTGAACGTCTGCCTCAGTATATAGTGATAGGTGTAATGCTGTACCCGTCAATGTCTGCCTCAGTATCTAGTAATAGGGGTTATGCTGTACCCTCGTCAATGTCTGTGCCAGTATATAACGATAGCAGCTATGCAGTTTTAAAGTGTGTGTGTGGAGGGGGTGCCACATACAGGATCCGCCCCAGGTGCCAAATACTCTAAGGTACGCCCCTGTATATATGCACCCAACAGTTCTCCTGTAATTTATTTAACAAAAATTTTGGAAAAAACTTTAAAAATTAAACAAGCCCACTAATATGGATGGGAGATTTTAACTGTGTGTTGGATCCCCACTTAGATAAAAGGTCGTTTAAAGGCCCAAATATAGAACGAAATGTTATCTTGCAAGCACATAGATTTCAATCGCTATTAAATAAACATACTTTATATGACATTTAGCGTATATTACATACAACAGAAAGAGATTTCACCTGCTTTTCTAAAAAATTGTGCTTACTCCCGAATAGATTTAATTATAGGAGACATTGGATTGAAATCAAAAGTTAAAAATACCAACATCCATGAAATTACTTGGTCAGACCATAATTTGGTAACTATGGATATAGAAGATTCGGTGAGAAAATTAACAACGGAATGGAGATTAAATCATAATCTAATAAGGAAAAATATAGCTATTGAATATATGAAAGAAATGACTCAATTTTTCTTTAAAGAAAATGATGTCGAGATCTAATTTATGGTGCACATATAAAGCAGTAATAAGGGGACACTTTGTTAAATTAGCAGCACATCAGAAAAAAAACGCAGAATCCAAATTGTCTGCTTTATATATAACTTTATTTCAGTTAAATAAAATTAATAAACAGACTCCTTCTAAATTAACTACCGAGAAAATTGAAGAAATTATGGAACAGACTAACAAAGTGCTGATGGCATTAAACTCTAAAAGATATTATACAAAATGCTCACAATCTGTTAAAAAAGAGAAGAGAAAAGATAATTATTTCTAAAATATCGTATTAAGGTAGAACTCTTATGGACCCAAATGAAATAGGTCAAGCATTTAGTGAATATTATAAAGAATTATATAATCTTTCGGACAACGCAGCAAAAATAGATATTCGGGATTATTTTTTAAAGAGATCTTTTCCTAAGATTTCGGAGGTAACCTTGATAGGTTTAAATAGTAAAATAACCTTGGAGGAGGTCCAGAACAGAATCAGAGAATTAAAATTAAAAAAATCCCCAGGTCCTGATGGCTTTGAATCCAGTTTTTATAAATTATTTATAGAGGAACTTTCCCCCTACTTGGTAAGAACATTTAATGAAAGTATAGACAGAGGAGCTCTCCCAGAAGAATATAACAAAATATAACACCAATATTAAAACCAAATAAAAATCCAGAAGAAGTAACTAGTTACAGACTAGCAGTACTCGCTCATAGATTGAGTGAAGTACTACCGCAACTAATTCAGATAGACCAAGTAGGTTTTATAAAAAATCGGTCAGCTACTACCCATATAAGAGCAATCGCTGGTATCTTTGAGGAAAATATTAAAAAAATATCCCACAACTGACCCTCTCGTTAGATGCCGAGAAGGCTTTCGATAGGGTCAGTTGGAGGTTTATGGCAGGTGTATTGAAAGCTTTTGGATTCCAAGGTCGAATATATCACGCAATAATGGCTCTGTATACTAAACCAATGGGTGGTCCTGGAATTATATCAAGATGGTTCTCTTTTCTGAATTGTCAGGGCTGCCCGCTTTCACCTCTGTTATATGTTCTATCTTTAGAACCTCTTGCCAGAGATATTAGAGCTGATCAGAAAGGGATGTGGAAAAGAAGGAATGCAAAAAATTAAACTATACGCAGACGTTGTGCTATTGACAGTTAGGGACCCAGCAAATTCTGAAAACACATTATTAAATGGATAGATCAATATAGCTTGTCTCGAATTAAGTTAAATATTGATAAATCGGTTGCTTTACCCTTCAATCTTGAAGGTACACAAAGACATATATATCGAGACAATGGGATTTAAGTGGGTTAAAAATAGTTTTACCTACTTGGGAATAAAAATCAATTCTAGTCCTAAACTATGGATGGAGATTAATCTTCTCCCCCTAATTAGAGATATGAGCCTTTCCTTTAAAAACTGGAGAAAATTATATATCTCATGGTGGGGAAGAATAAATGTGGTCAATTTTGTCTAAATTTATTTATATTTTTAGGATGATTCCTCACTTAGTCCCGATGAGCTGGTCAGCGCTAATCCAACGACTGATTAATAAATTTATATGGGGAAATAAAAAACCAAGATTGAAATTTCAAGCCATTATAAAAACAGAAATCAAGGTGGGCTGGGAGTTCCCCAGATAAGAGAATATGCACAGGCTATCTTAACACAAACAAATAGTGCCATGCAGGAAACTTGGTATAAAGAGGAAGTATTGAGTAATAATCTTTACGGGGATTTACAGCATCTGTTTTGGACCTCCTCCAAGAAAGCTATTGAGTTGACCGCAACAGGAACTAGTTTAGCTTTACAGCATATAGTAAGAAACTGGTATTTGACTAAAAAGAAATTAGGACTAGAGGATCTGATACTAACTAGTCTTCCTATCTCTAACTTGGAATATAGGATTGAAAACATAAATTTATCAAAGTGGAAACAGGATAAATACAGGATCTAATTGAGAGAGATACATTAAAGACTTTTCATCAACTTCAAGTTTAATTTAATCTCCCAATAGGAGAATGCTTCAGATACTTAAGGGTAAAAAGTTTTCTCCAAAAAATTTTGAGGCAGAATTGGAACACCCAAGTTTATAATACATTTAAACAATTAGTGGAAGCAGAGCAATATAAAAAGCTATTGACATTACTAAAATGGGAGAAGGAATTAGATATTACAATAAATATTGATTAAAAATAAGATATGATACCATACATTGTTTAAATTTAATTGAGCTAAAATATAAACTTATGAACAGGTGGGATCTAGTTCCTTCTGTCCTGGCAAAAATGTTCCCTAATAATCTTCCAAATTGCTGGAGATGTGGTGCAGAAAAAGGAGATATGCTCCACATATGGTGGAACTGTAACCCTACAAAAAAGCTATGGCAAAGAATTTCAAATAGCTTGGTAAAAAATTTTGGGTCGGATTGGGAATTAACTCCCGACAGAGCTCTACTTCATTTAAACCTAACAACGAACGAAAAGATATTCAACTCCTTGTCATATACTGACTGCAACAAAAATACTGATTGCCAGAAATTGGCGATCGGCAGAGTCAATTCCATGGGCTAAGATAAAAATCCAGCTAATATACCAGTGCAACATGGAAAAGGGAATTCTGACACAAACTTTTTGGAACACTAATATTTACAGTCTCTGGGAGAATAGAATAAAATTTTTGGTTGAAGGCAATTTAGATCCTTGAAAGAAAGAAAAGAAGAGTAACACTTGTTAGAAAGATTTAAAAATATAATACTACAATTGCAGAACTTGGATAACTAATTGGTAATTAGTAAGGCATAATAATTTTGTATGTTTTGTTTGGTATTGTAATGTTTTTGTAAATGTTTTGTGAATTTTTTTTGTTTTTGTAATGTAATTTTTTGGGTTTTTTTTCTATGTTTATAAATAAAAATTAAAAAAAATGGCTTCACTGAGGGTCCATCGAGTTCTCATTTTATAGTTAGGATTATCTTTTAAGGAAATGTAAACTGGGGCGTGGTCAGACCATATAATATTGCCCACAGATGAATAAATACAGGATTCTAAATTATGGCTCAACATTACATTTGAAAAAAAGGAATAATCTCTATCATCTGGATGTTGAACCCTCCAAACGTCATAAAGATTGTGTTTAAAAAGACAAGCAGAGAAAATTCCGGCTTTGGCTTTCAGACAAGAATCTGTTTTGCGTTTTTTCGATGTTTTACTATCTTTCGTTATGTCTAATATACAATTCATGTCGCCTGCCATAATCTAGAAACCTTCTCTATTATTTCCATCGTTTTGTTTAGAAATCGAGTTGGAGCTTCAGATGGGGCATATAAACTAACAAGTGTATATATAACATCATTTATGCTACAAATCAGAATAATTCTTCTTCCTTCCTGATCGATATCATGAAAAATATATTCAAATTTGTTTTTAGATGCGATCAGAATTGACACTCCTCTTTTTTTTTTTATCTGAAAGAGAAGATGAAAAAAAACCTCACGATATCTACGATATTTCCAAAATAAATTTCCCTTAATACCCTTCCAGTGTGTCTCCTGGATAAATGCAACATCTAACCCATCCTTAATGTGTCATATAAATAAGCTCTTTTGTAAGGGGAATTTAATCCCTGTGCATTGAGTGATAACATTTTAGTTGGCATAGGATGTTTTTTTTTTATCTCCGTGGATCCCAAAATAAAACTACCGTCCAATTTTATCTCCTTCAGATAAAGATCTAGTCTAGAGGCTTCCAACCACAAACATACATCAACACATAAAACTTTCAAACTCTTCATGTCATGATATTCAGTTAAATAACGCCGCTTATTTCCTAATATCAAGTTCCTTCACAATAATAATACTACTATTAATTTGTCCCTATATTATTGCCGAGTTTAGACCAATAATCCAATCCAATAATGTTTAATATTAGAACCCAACTAATATATATATATGTATACGTGTAAATAATCATAAACCCATATTGTGTATCGTTGAAAATTTAAGATAATACCTAGTCCCTTTTCTTTCATAAATTAATTAAATGGTGACTAACTCGTTCTTTAATAAAACTCAGTGCTTATTGTCTAAGGGCCTAAAAAAATACAAATAATTAATAGTGTCCTATTTCTATATGTAATATTTAAATTATCATATTTAAGTGAAAAACAAATAGATATATAAACTAAGACTTATATTCAGTTTATAATGTGTAATGTGTTCGTGACAGTGTGACAATTCTTTCCCTCTTTTTCCCCTTTTCCTATCCCTTTTCTTTTAGCCTTTTTCTTAAATATTCTTTAAAGCCCAGGGAATCTCTGAGTCTCATGTTATATTTATCGTGTGTAACTAAAACTTCAAATTAGTGTACATTAAATACTTGTGACAATTTATGTGTGTATTATTCTTATCGAATTTTCTTCCAAACACTGAAAAACCCAAAAAAGCATAATATACATGACATGAGTAAACTAAAATGTGTATTCAAATACTTATAATTAATTAATATATATTATTATTTATCACATGCTCATCAGAGCCCTGAAGAACTAGATATAAACATATATCGATCATCCTATCTCAAAAAGATGTAAAAAAAAAGAAAAAACAAAAAACCCTCCATCCCTTATCACATAAATTTAGACAAGAAAGATTTATTTAAATTAGATCACAGGCTCAAATTCCTTTATGTTCCACTCCGACAGATAATCGTTAGCTTGTGCATAGTCATTGCAGATTTTTTCCCTGGTAAACAATTCGTAGTTTTGTAGGAAAGCCCCATGAATAAGTAATGTTGTTCTCTCAAAGACAAGCAGTGATATTTATAAATTTCTTTCTATGAAGTCTAGTAGCACGTGAAAGATCAGAAAATGTTGATAATGATGCAAATTTCGCTGATTTAGTGGGATTTTTTCTCATTTCTTTTACCAGGGTCTCTTTTATTAGATAGTTGTTAAAGCAGACCATAACGTCTCTTGGAGAATTAGTTTGAGTCCAAGACGGCGGAAATGCAAGTCTGTAGAATCTTTCAATTGGAGCAGGATTTTGATTGTTATGTCCAACAAATGTAGATAGAAGATCATTTATATAAATTTCTAGATCCTTAACTTCTTCCGGGATTCCACGAATTTTCAAGTTTTGCCTATGTGATCTGTCCTCGAATTCTCCTAACTTGAAATCATGCTTTGAGATTTCTGTCTTAAGATATTCATTTTGGGAGTAGAGCTCCTTACATTTTGTTTGAAGAGACATAATTTCTTCAGACTGTGACGCTAATGTAGTTTTCAAAAGCACCATTTCCTCTTTATAATCCTTGAGATGTTGATCCAAATCAGCTTTAATTTTGTTATATAAAGAGTCCAAAGGAGCAGTTAGGTTGGTAATTGTAATATACTCTAATGAATTACTGATACTAGTTTCAATTATAGGGTCTGGAGACGATTTAGATGCGATAATAGATGTATCTGTGTAACTTTTTGGAGAATAGTAGTAAGCACTAATTGGCGGTGGTTTCTCTATTTTAGTAGAAGTTTTAATTTTCTCTTCTTTCTCTCCTTTGCCAACCTTATCTCCTTTTGGATATGTTTTCTCCTTTTTTCGGACTATGTTTGGTCCGAACATAGCTGGAGGGACAACTTGGTCCTTTGGCGGAGATATATTGATGATGTCATTCTTATTTGGAATGGGTCGGAAGAGGATTTTATTGATTATGTGAATTTTTTAAATGCCAATTTGAATTTAGTGCATGGGAGATACATTTTTTAGATGTTACGTTTTTTACGGAAGGCGTTAACATTAAATCTAAATGTTTTTTTAAAAAAAACAGATGACAATGGCTATGTCCATAAAAAAAAGTTGCCATCATAAGCCCTGGCTCAGAGGCATTGCAAAAGGACAACTTGCCCGGGTAAGGCGAAATTGCACCAAGAAAGTGACTATAGAAGACAGGCCAATCATATTAAAACAAAATTGATTGAAAAAGGTTACAATAAAAATTCAATCGATAAAGATATTAGAATGATGGCAAAGAAAGATAGAAATTTACTCTTGACCTCAAATAAAATCAAACAAGACCATAACTCTAAATTTGGTTATGCCTTCATCACTGAATTCAACACAGAACATAATAAAGTAGGATTTTTTTATTTTTTTTTAAACATTGGCCAATCCTGTTGAGGGATCCTATTTTAGGAACCATTTTACCAGAGAAACCCCCTATTGTTTTTAGGAAAACAAGAAACCTAAAAAACATTTTAGCACCCAGTGATGTGACAAAGGAGAAAAAAAAGGAGAATAATTTGCACCGAGATGGTTTTAACTATTGTTGTAGATGCAAAGCTTGTAATTTGAAAGGTATCCAAATAATTAAAAGCTTTACAAGTACTTCCACAGGGGAGAATTGTCCCTTGTAAGAAATTGAAAATACTCCTCACAGAGATTAGCACCCTTTCTCACAGCAGTCAGGAACTCATCCTTAACATGGAAGAAATGTAATCGTGCTATAGTGTCCCTTGCAGCCTCCTTAGGAGCTCGGTTGGACTTCGGCAGCCTATGGCATCGGTCAATCAAAATCTCTGGTTCAGCACGATTTTTCAGAACCGAGCCAATCATTCTTTTAACATATGCGCCTAGATCTTGATTTTGTATGGATTCAGGTATATTTCTGATCCGTATATTATTGCGCCTACTACGATCTTCCAAATCAGCAATTTTTTGCTATCGTTAATTTTATAAAAGGACACCACGAAATTCTCTAAGAAGAGAAAATAAATGAACCATAGAAGTAGCTGGATCACTTAACGTAAGAATTACATCGTCTACAAATAAACCCAATTTGTGAGTATCTCCATCTATTGTGACATCCTGAATATTACTATCAACTCTTATTGCCTCAGCCAAAGGTTCAATAGCTAAAGCAAAAAGTAAAGGGGACAAAGGGCAACCCTGCCTAGTCCCATTGGATAAAGAGAATGAGTCGGACAAAACTCCAGAGGCCAGCACTTTTGCAGTAGGCGTCTGATACAAAGCAAAAATAGCTTTTCACAAAGCAGCTGGGAACCCAAACCGAATCAAAACATCTTCCAAATATCCCCAATGGACCCTATCAGGTACAAGCACGTACAGCGAGAGAACCAAAAGAAACAAAATAAGAAGTATCACACAAATTGAGTGAGTACAAATGGGTAGTGGAAAAACAACAAAACTAAAAAAGAAATGATTCCCTTCCTATTGGGGAACCAACTAAGTTTGGAACAAATAAAATATATACCAAAGATAAAAAAATACTGCAATGTTTATTTAACAAAGAAGTTCCGGTTGTTTACTCCTGAGAACAATAGAGGCATAGGGAAATTCCAGAGATTTGAAATAGATGTGGCACACCCAGTCAGCGCCATCAACTTGCAAAAAGAAAACAAAAAATAGAAAAACACGGAAAAAAAAACAGTCTATATGTATAGAGCACATAATAAATCAAACCTATTACTACGCAATAATGGCTTCTTCATTCAATATAGCTGCAGCTTCTGCAATTATGGTATGCCTTCTGCGATCAAATCTTTGTCCCTTAGATTCGTGATGTCTTGGTGAAAATATTTGTAAAAAATCCTTTCCCTCTTCCGGTGATGTTATAACATAGTTCTGACCATCATGCTTAAATAAAAGTTTAACAGGGAATCCCCATCTGTATCGGATACTCAGAGCTTGTAATTCCCTTGTAAGAAATTGAAAATCCTTTCTTCGTGACATAGTGGAAGCAGAAAAATCTTGAAAAAATTGAAGGTTTGTATACTCCTCACAGAGATTAGCACCCATTCTCACAGCAGTCAGGAACTCATCCTTAACATGGAAGAAATGTAATCGTGCTATAGTGTCCCTTAGGAGCTCGGTTGGACTTCGGCAGCCTATGGCATCGGTCAATCAAAATTCAGCACGATTTTTCAGAACCGAGCCAATAATTTTTTTAACATATGCGCCTAGATTTTGTATGGATTCAGGTATATTTCTTTTCAAATATTTTTTTTTATTAGTTTTATAAAATACAAAACAAAAGTAAATGTAACTTTAACATCAAACATATGAGACTGTCAAATAGTATTGCACATACAATATACAGTGTACAATAATAATTCAAATTGATACCATAAAATTGGGAAACAATTACAACAATTATCACTAGAAAGAGAAAAAAACAACACAAAAACAAGGGGAAAAAACAGGGGGAAAAAATGGAAATGTAAATTATTAAATTCTTCAATACGGAAGTCTTCACTCTAACCAAAGTTATCTCACTATATATAAAAAAAATACATATGGATGAAAAATTAAGAAGAAGCGTGCAGAAATGTAAAATTAAAAAAAAAAATTATCTAAAGTAATAAAAAAGATAAACTAAAGGAAAAATATCCTTCTAATTTTCTCTTCCCAGGAGTCCCAGAAAAATAAAAGTTGTGTTTTAAAAGCTGAGGGCAGCCTAATGGAAGATTCATAAGATTTATTCTCCAAGGTCATATACAAGATTTCTTTTATAGTCGGAACAACTCCTGTTTTCCAATACTTAGGAATAAGGATAGTAGCTGCAATCAGCAAATGACCTATGATGATCTTATCTATTTTAGGTACATCAGACGGAAAGTGTTTAAAAATACATAATTCTGGACTAAGCACTTCAATCTCGCTATTCACAAGCTTAATTATTGCTAATAAAGAGTCCCACATAGGTTTAATTAATGGACAGTCCCAGAAAATATGAAGGAGATTACCTGGGCCATTGCAGCCTCTCCAACATTTAAAACTTGTAGTCATCTTCATGCGAAAAAGTTTATCCGGGGTCAAATACCATCTGTAAATAATCTTAAAATGATTTTCAAAATGTTGTGCACATTGTGTTATGCCCCTCAGTCCCGAGAACATATCATTCCAGACAGCTAGATCGTATGTTTTACCTAATTCCTCTTCCCAGGACGATAAAAATTTAAGTTTTTCTGAAACCTTCGAGGAGAGGGAAGAGTAACACAATGAGATAGTACCTTTCCGGTCCGGGGCATTAATATAAACTGTCTCTATATCATTCAAAGCTAAATGAGACTGATCCACATCAAAATCAGATATATTATATCGTTCTTGAAGAATTTGAATAATTAAGTCATAGTCACATTGTCTGTCAGCATCTAAAGTAAATTTTTTTTGTAATTTTGGAAATGATAGAGCCGAATTTTTTGTAAAGAAATCGTTAATGGAAAAAACATGTTTGCTATTCCAGTAATCTATATCTAGGTCTGGAAGAACATATCTCAAGGAACTAAGTGACATCGCACGATTGAGTGTTCTTGAGAACCTATTTTTATTTGTTTTCTAATGGATGTTGCTAGAGGTTCCATAACCAAGGCGTATATCAATGGTGCTAAAGGACAACCTTGGCGGGTGAATTATAAAAGATTTAGATTCAAAAGCAAGTCCTTTTATTTTAGCCGTAGGAGATGAGTATAATGCCATAATGTATCTTAAAAATCTTTCATTTAATCCAAACATTTGAAAAGTTGCTAATGCTAGAAAAGCTGAGGGAATTTTCTTACTATGGACTTCTTCTAATATATTGAAGAGTGTTGTCCTCTCCCGATCTGCCCGAAATAAACCCCGTTTGATCCGGATGGATAAGTTCTGGTATTTAAGTCTCTGAGCTAATATTTTGGAGAACATTTTTACATCTACATTTATAAGGGAAATTGGTCTATAATTTGTCACTATTGCTGTATTTTTCCCAACATTTCAGTTGGAAATATGCCTGTTTCTCCGATCTCTTCAAAAAGTCGTTTAAAAATCTGTGATAGCTCCGTACTCAAGATTTTATAAAATAATGATGAAAATCCATCCGGACCTGGTGCTTTCCCTACTTTCAAACTATTGATGGCTTCCTCAATTTCTGTAATAGAGAATGTTTGAGTTAATATACTCAATTGGTCTGTTGTTAATTGAGGAAGTTCTAACTTCTTCAAGTAGGAAAGTATTTGTGCATCTGTTTTATTTAGCTCTTCCAGCTTATACAATGATTCATAATAACTTTTGAAAGCATCACCAATTTGGGCTGGGGACAGACAGGTTTTATCTTTAAAGCATATTTGTTTAATCCTGTGATTTTGATTTTGAGCTTTAAGTTTATTTGTTAAATCTCGAGAGATTCGGTTGTTACTGCAATACCATTTCAGTTTTAGACGGGACATCATTTCCTCTGTTTTAATTTGTAGTTTAGTTAATATTTCTGCTTTAATTGAATTTATTTCTTCCAGTTTATCTTCATTAGGATTAATCTTATTAATTCTCTCCGCTTTTGCTAATGCGA
The DNA here is from genome assembly GCA_029215755.1 of Spea hammondii. Lineage (NCBI taxonomy): Eukaryota > Metazoa > Chordata > Amphibia > Anura > Pelobatidae > Spea > Spea hammondii. The sequence goes on from JARDYJ010000003.1 coordinate 45,067,293, forward strand.
TATGCAGGTCTGCCAAGTTTTTACCCCTAGATTTTTTGATCCACGATGCTTTTTTAATTAGATGTCCTCTCAAAAAGCATTTCATTGTGCACCACAAAGTGGTCACTGAAGTTTCTCCTGTATCATTGGTTTCTAAAAATAGCTTAGTTAAGAGCGTAATTCTTTTTTGTTTTCTTCTGATTTTATTAATTGCTCGTTCAGACGCCATCTAAATCTCTTATTATAGTCCACAATTTGCATATAAACTGGTGCGTGGTCAGACCATGTAATACTACCATCGAAGAAGACGAGCATCTCTCCAATGTTAGTCCTGACATAAAAAAGGTATCTATACGAGAACAAGATTTATGGGGTACAGAATAGAAAGTATAATCTAATTCGTCTGGGTGCATAGTTCGCCAAACGTCATACAGATTGTGCTTAAATAAGGAGGCTGAAAAGATTTCAGCCTTCTTATTTAATCTTTTATCGTATGTTTCTTTTTTCTTTAATGATTTCCTATCTAGATTAAAGTCCTGAATACAGTTTAGATCTCCCCCTATTATTACCAAACCTTTTTCGATTTTTTCCAGAGTTTCCATTGAATCGTTGATAAATTTAGCTGATAAATCTGAGGTGGCATAGATAGACATCAATGTATAGAGATTATCGTTAATTTTATAAAGTCTACGTTCTTTATCTGAATCATGTGTAATATATTCAAATTTGACTCTATGGGATATTATAATTACAACTCCTCTTTTCTTTTTCTCTGTCATAGAGGCAGTAAATAAATGGGGGTATTTACGATATTTCCACCTTAATATTTGTTGTTTTTGCCAGTGGGTTTCTTGTACAAATGCAATATCTGTTTTCATTTAGCATGGAATCATAAAGAAAAGATCTTTTATACGGCGAGTTCAACCCCTGAGCATTAATTGTTACAAGTTTAAGAGTCATAAGTTTAATTAATAAAGGATTATTATGACGTAAAGACCCATATTCATCGCCAGCCCGACACTCCTCCATTTTAGTTTCAAGAGAGACCATAGAGCAAAAAAGAAACACTAACTTGAAGTACAAAAACATACATTAAAACATTCAAACTGTCTCCAAAATTTATGGAGAAAAAATCCCTGATCCATCTGGGATTAATATGGGGGGTAAATGGGGCTACATGGTGGGAGGAGAAGAAAGAAGAAGAAAAAAAAGTATGTAAAAAAATAATAATAGTACTAAGAATTTAACAACCAATTGACATTTAAGTATTCTTCCTTGCTGATAAATATAGGGAAAGTTCACTGTCATGTGTATTAAATTTACCTACCTTATAGTGGTCCAAGTTTTAGTTGCTTCTGGAATACCTCTAATTCTTAAATTTTTTCTTCTGGAGTTATCTTCAACATCTGCTAATTTGTACGCCATTTTATTGATTTCTAATTTATTTTCTTCATTTTGTACTTTTAAGTCTTTAATAGTCTGTTGAAGGGTAGAGATTTCCTGAGATTGAGAAGCTACTTTATAGAGGAAATTTCATCCTTATAATCTTTCAGGTTTCTATCCAAATCAGATTTAATCTTGTCATATAGAGTCTCTAGAGCCATTGATAAATCTTTATGAGAAATGTAGTACCGTTGAGTATGTATTGGTTCTTCTACAGAATGCTCTAATACTGATTTTTCGGGTGATTCAGAGAGACTCAATTGGCTGCGAGGAGAGTAGAAGGTACTTATGGATTGTGGTTTTCTAGATTTATTAACATTTTTATTCTTGTCTCCTTTATCCATTTTATCTGTTTTCTCAAGCTTATCCGTTTTAGGAGGCATAATAAATTAGGTAATGATTTCTGTATAGAGACTTCAGTACATTCAGGTATACCTGAAGAGATTTCTTTTTAAAGAAAAAATATGTCAGTCTGATACGAGGTTAATTTCCAGCAGCTCTTAACTTAGTTTATTGGCTCAGATTGTTTACTCTGTTTTGTCAGATACATTTTTTAATGGCAAATTTCTCATGGCAAATTTCTCAAGGTAAGAAAATTCAAGACGAGCATAAAACAATTTGTGTATGTGTAATAGGAAAAAATTAAAATAAAATAAAAAAAAATTCAGTGCAGTCAGTATAAACCAGTACAAGCCAATTAAATCTGGTCCTACCAGTTTCGCTGATTCAAAATTTCTGATGGAAGATCTTATTGATTTCTTCTTAGCATTGAAAGCAGTTCTAAGCACCAGGCAAGAGAAAAAAAAAAAAGGAAATAATTCTCCAGTCAGTCCTGCAGTCACAACTGAAGGGCCGTCACATTCTTCCACCAAAAACCGCCAATCGTCCCCGGAATTCTTTTAAGCCCTACTTATTGCAGGCCTCGTTTGAAGGGGCACCGGAAAGGTACTCCTCCTGTATCTACTTATTGTTAGTGCCTGCTTATTGCGGCTATTCTTCAGGCTGTTTCAGCCTACCTCTAGACCTCGACCGCACAGCCGCCCGAGCACACCGCCGCACAGCCGCACAGCCACGCAGCCGCCGGAGACCCACAGCTCAGTCGCTCGGTCAGCTCCCGCTCCCACCTCACACACGCCGCCCCAGGAACGCCCCCATCACACGCGCGTGCGTCTCTACGCCATTATTATTGTACACTGTATATTGTATGTGCGATACTGACAGTCTCATATGTTTGATGTTATAGTTACATTTACTTTTGTTTTGTATTTTATAAAACTGTAATAAAAATTATTTGAAAAGAATAAGGAATTATTGTAAAGGCATCAGTCACTACCCAATAAACTATAAGCAGGCACCACCCCTTCATCCTACCTAGCCGTCAACTCAGGGTTCAGGGAATGGATTTCTTCACTGGCTTGAGACGAGTCCAAACTATCATCTGGACCCCCCTACCAGCTTCTTACAGTGCGACTGAATGGGTCAGCTCTATGGTGGTGGGGGAAAAGAAAAACACAGGAGCAATCCGAATATGCATTGACCCACGTGATTTGAACAAGGTAACATTACAGACTACCCAAAACTTGGTGCATCAGTGTTCAGTGTACTAGATGCACAGTCTGTGTACTGAGAACAGCAGTCGCCTCACCACGTTTAACTCCTCTGTTAGACGATGGAGATTTACAAGAGTTCCTTTTGGTGCAGCATCTGCTCCAGAAATGTTCCAGAAAAAATCACACGAGCAATTTCAGGCCTGCGGGGTGTGAAAGTCATAATTGATAATGTATTGGTCTATGGCAAAGACCGTGCGGAACATGACAAGAACCTGATTGCATTACTTAAGAGATGTCGTGAGAAGAATATGAAGGTCAACCCGAACAAACTGCAGATTGGTGTTGAGGAGGTAAGCTTCTTTCAAACAGTTCTTGATGAATGTAGGGGGAGAGTGATTGTTTGTGGTGATACTAATTTTGTATTGGACCCTGAATGTGATGTCTCAAGGGAGGACTCCTCTCCTAATTCAAATTCTTATATGTCCACTGCAAAGAGGTGCTCCAAATTGTTGCAATCCAGATGTTACTATGATGTGTGGCGTCTCCTACATCCTAATGAAAGAGATTATACTTTTTACTCAGCTGGCCACAATATGTACTCTCGTATCGATCGCTTTTTAGTGCCTGAAAATATGTTATCTTTCATTGAGAAAGCTGAAATCTTAGATTTTAAATGGTCAGATCATGCTCCTATTACTTTGAATATTCATGAAACAATACCACATGTCCCTTATAGACCTTGGAGACTGAATGATTTCATTTTGAATAACATAGATGAAAGAATTTTGGCTGAAAAAACGTTTTCATATTTTGAAGAAAACATTACTGAAGATATTCCATATTCTACTATTTGGAATGCTCATAAGGCTGTGTTAAGAGGCCATTTTATTCAGAGAAATTCTTATATTAGGAAAACATCATCTGCAAATGTTAAAACTTTGGAGAAAGAATTATATAATTTAAATTTAGCAAATAAGTTAGGCCCTTCTTTCTCTGTTTCAGCTTTAATTAAAGACGTGAAAACAAAATTGGATAAACTGAATTTGGAAAAGACTGTTAAAACTTTACGATCTTTAAAAATGTCATTTTACTCAAAGGGTAATAAAACCTCTAATTTATTAGCGAATAAATTAAAACAAAAAAACTATACAATCTAGAATAGCTTATATATTGGATGATTCTGGCCAGAAAATTTTACATCCTAGGGACATTTCTAGCTTAAAGATTCCCCTCTTGAAACACAACCAACCTCTGCTAAAATAACTGAATTTTTGGATAAAATTAATCTCCCTAGAATCCCTGATGCTCATGTTGAATTTCTTGAGTCGGACATTTCTTTGGAGGAGGTGCTTCAAGCTATTAAAGATACTCCATCTGGTAAGGCACCGGGTCCTGATGGTTTTTCTGCTCTATACTATCACAAATTTAAAAATGTATCTTATTGCCGCATTTAACGAAATTGTTTAACGAATATTGGAAAAATGGCTATATTCCTGATGAATCCCTTTGTGCCCAAATTTCTACTTTACCTAAACCCGGGAAGGAACCTGATAGGTGTTCCAATTTTAGACCCATTTCTCTAATTAATAATGACACCAAATTATACTCGAAAATATTAGCTAATCGTATCTCAAATTTATTGCCTTTGCTTGTTCATAACGATCAAGTAGGTTTTATTCCCAGACGTCAAGCAACAGACAATACGAGACGTTTTATTAATTTGATCTCATATATTCAAAAATCTAAACACCCCTCTTTATTTTTATCACTCGATGCTGAAAAGGCATTTGATAGGGTCCATTGGGGATATTTGGAAGATGTTTTGATTCGGTTTGGGTTCCCAGTTGCTTTGAGAAAAGCTATTTTTGCTTTGTATCAGAAGCCTACTGCAAAAGTGCAGGCCTCTGGAGTTTTGTCCGCCCTTTGTCACCTTTACTTTTTGCTTTAGCTATTGAACCTTTGGCTGAGGCAATAAGAGTTGATGGTAATATTCAGGGTGTTACAATAGATGGAGGTACAAATTGGGTTTATTTGCAGACGATGTAATTCTTACGTTAAGTGATCCAGCTACTTCTATGGGTCATTTATTTTCTCTTCTTAGAGAATTTCGTGGTGTCCTTTTATAAAATTAATGATACCAAAACACAGGCATTACCATTCCATATAAAGAGGAATGATTTGACTGCTCTTAAAAGATCATATGACTTTGACTGGAGGAAGACCTTTATTTCCTATTTAGGCATTAATTTATGTAAAAATTTGACACATGTGCATGCTTACAATTTAAAGACTTTTTGGCCCTCTTTGCTACTGGATCTTGAGAGGTGGGACAATCTTGAGATTTCATGGTTGGGTAGAATACACTCCATTAAGATGGTTATTCTCCCCAAGATTTTGTATTTTTTTAAGAGCCATACCTTTAAGTGTGCCAATTTCTTTTTTTGATTCGGTGCGATCTGCGCTCATAAAGTTTCTCTGGAGGAAGAAGCCTAGCAGAGTCAAATTTACCACTTTGACTAATTCTAGAGACGATTTTGGATTGGGGGTGCCAGATTTTAGGAATTATTATTATGCCTCGAATGCCTCTAGTGCTTTCAAATTTAATTTGGACAGGGATTGGCCTAGATGGCTTATTATGGAAATTAATAAACTAAAACCTTTTTGTATTAAAGATGTTTTATGGGTTTCACATTCTAATCGTCCCAAGTTTACGAAAATGTACCCCTCAACTAAATTGGCTATACTCTCTTGGGATAGATTATTTAATAAATTACCAGGTTCTATTACTTGGTCCAGGGCGATGTCACTTAGTTCCTTGAGATATGTTCTTCCAGACCTAGATATAGATTACTGGAATAGCAAACATGTTTTTTCCATTAACGATTTCTTTACAAATAATTCGGCTCTATCATTTCCAAAATTACAAAAAAAATTTACTTTAGATGCTGACAGACAATGTGACTATGACTTAATTATTCAAATTCTTCAAGAACGATATAATATATCTGATTTTGATGTGGATCAGTCTCATTTAGCTTTGAATGATATAGAGACAGTTTATATTAATGCCCCGGACCGGAAAGGTACTATCTCACTGTGTTACTCTTCCCTCTCCTCGAAGGTTTCAAAAAAACATAAATTTTTATCGTCCTGGGAAGAGGAATTAGGTAAAACATACGATCTAGCTGTCTGGAATGATATGTTCTCGGGACTGAGGGGCATAACACAATGTGCACAACATTTTGAAAATCATTTTAAGATTATTTACAGATGGTATTTGACCCCGGATAAACTTTTTCGCATGAAGATGACTACAAGTTTTAAATGTTGGAGAGGCTGCAATGGCCCAGGTAATCTCCTTCATATTTTCTGGGACTGTCCATTAATTAAACCTATGTGGGACTCTTTATTAGCAATAATTAAGCTTGTGAATAGCGAGATTGAAGTGCTTGGTCCAGAATTATGTATTTTTAAACACTTTCCGTCTGATGTACCTAAAATAGATAAGATCATCATAGGTCATTTGCTGATTGCAGCTACTATCCTTATTCCTAAGTATTGGAAAACAGGAGTTGTTCCGACTATAAAAGAAATCTTGTATATGACCTTGGAGAATAAATCTTATGAATCTTCCATTAGGCTACCCTCAGCTTTTAAAACACAACTTTTATTTTTCTGGGACTCCTGGGAAGAGAAAATTAGAAGGATATTTTTCCTTTAGTTTATCTTTTTTATTCCTTTAGATAATTATTTTTTTTAATTTTACATTTCTGCACGCTTCTTCTTAATTTTTCATCCATATGTATTTTTTTTATATATAGTGAGATAACTTTGGTTAGAGTGAAGACTTCCGTATTGAAGAATTTAATAATTTACATTTCCATTTTTTCCCCCTGTTTTTTCCCCTTGTTTTTGTGTTGTTTTTTTCTCTTTCTAGTGATAATTGTTGTAATTGTTTCCCAATTTTATGGTATCAATTTGAATTATTGTACACTGTATATTGTATGTGCAATACTATTTGACAGTCTCATATGTTTGATGTTAAAGTTACATTTACTTTTGTTTTGTATTTTATAAAACTAATAAAAAATATTTGAAAAGGCATTGACTCCGAACATTTCCTTGTATTATAGCGCTGCAGAATATGGTAATATGGTGGCACCGATTTAAAATCTATAACTAAAAATAGAAGTTTTTTTACAAATATTTAGTGTTATCAGTGGGATGGTCAGAGAAGCAGTTAATGCCAAGTTGCCCCATGCCCTCCCCCCACCCATCTAACTCACATACATACCGACACAAATATTTACACACACACAAAATTATATTAACACAAACTTACACATTTTTGCTTACACACATAATTACACATAAACATCGCGTTCACACATACACATTCATGCTAGCACACACACTTATACATGTACTTTCACTCTAACATACATGCATATGTAGATATTCACCTTCTTACTCTCTCTTAACTCACCCTCTTTCATCAGCCACATCATTCTTTCTTGCTGCTTGCACAGTACATGAGCAGCCTTGCTTTTCACATTATGTGACCTCACTGTGTTCCCGCTGGTTCAGATGTTTTAACTAAGGGCTGTTCCGACCTGGACTGGCCCAGTGGGCAATGCCTCCAGTCCCAGTCTCTGTCAGTGTTGAACTGAATAGTGAATATAAAAGGAAGATGGAAACATCTGAATTACTGTCAATTTTTATAAGCACATTTCTTTTATACGATGGCTGTAATATAAATCTTCACCATAAAAATACTTTATAAATAATACTTTTACTAAATAATAATTTATTTCTCCAAGTTGCTGCAACCAATTTTCATATATATTGCAATATAAATGGGTAAGGAAATGAGGATGTGCGCATGTTTCCTCTTAATCTGTATGTATTGACATTTTATTTTTGTTTTCACAGTGTTTATTCATAAATCATATATGTTATATCTTATAAAGTTTATCAATACAATAAACTAGTTTACTTAGTGACTGGCTATTGATTATTTGTTTTAAGTAACAAACTTGTCTTTGTCTGTACCATTAATTTTACATGTGTATGCATTCTAGAATGCAGAGCATAAGTTATGTTATTTTATATATATAACAAAAAAATACATTCTTGCACCATGGCAGGGAAACAATTTAAAGTGGTCTGACTTATATATACCGGTGTACGGGGGACCTAGTGGAGGTCTGTGTGAGGCGCAGAGACAACCTCCGCTGCTGGCGGCACTTCTGCCGGGGCTTCAATGATGGCGCACCAGCGTGGCATGACCTTCCGGTGCTCCGTCATAGAAGTTTCGTCCAGCAGAAGTGGAGGTTTTCGTTGCGCATCACACAGACCTCCATCGGCTGCCCCACTAGATACCAGAGAGTCTGAAGCACTAGGGCAAGCCTAGGGATGCACTGGTAAGTCGTTTGGGGGAAATTAAGCGTTTTCTTGTGGCATAAGGGATATTTGGGGCGGCAGAGTTGCAAATAGGGGTTAAAAGGCATGTCAGTGAGGCAGAGAGGCGTATAGAGGTATATTGGGGGTGTATTTTTTTCACAAATTAATATTCAAATTTTGGGGGGCATCTTATAATGGAGCAAATATGATATATATTTAACCTCTTAACGACCTTTGCCGGTTCAGGACCGGCACGGAAAAATGGTCACTTAACGACCTTTGACGGTCCTGAACCGTCAAAAAATTAAATAAGCTTAGAAAGTGATCAACAATCACTTTCTTTGCTTAAACGGCGTTGCTGTAATGCCTCGATATCGAGGCTTTCAGCAAGGCCGAGATCGGCATCGGGGGCCATGTCTGGCCTCCCCGGGGCATCAACAGCACGTTTTAAAAGTGTTTAGGAGGCGATCAACTTAAATGGTGTTGCTGGAATGCCTCGATCAGGAGGCATCCAGCGACACCAAACACCGCCACTGCCGGTGATCTTCGCCATCAGCAAGTTGGCGGCCGCCCTGTAAAAAAAACAATCAAGTTTTAAAAGTTCGCTAGACGGTCTCCAGACCCTCTAGAGAACTCTGGCTCCACTTGCAGGTTGAATACAGGTATTGCATTCAACCATGCAAGTCAATGGAGCCCAGCTTTCTAATCACAATGTGATTAGTAAAATATTCAAAAAATAATAATAAAAAAAAACATTTAAAAATAATTATGCAGTGATAAATAATAAAATAATTTTTTTTTATTATTTTGAGCAAGTGCTAAAATTTCTCAAAAATCTCAACAAAGAGTTAAAATAAAAGCACTTCAAATACCCAAGGGGTGTCATATATATAAAAAAAATGGCTGATGGGGTAAATTGGAGTGGCCGAGCTCAAAGATAGGGCATACATACAGACTGACCAAAACGGAGAAAAAAAGCGCACTTCCCAAATGTGGCATTTTAAATCTCAAACAACACGACAAACCCATGCATGTCGGGTATCACTGCACTCAGGAGATGTTCCTGCACACACATTGGGGTGTTGTTTGACAGTGACATAATCCAGAACCTGTTTATCTATAACTAAAGTACAATTTGTGTGGAAATAAATAAATAAATAAATAACTATTACAAAGTTTACAAAGTGTGGTCAGAGCCGGCCTTAGGTGTTCTGGCGCCCTGTGCAAACTACTCCTCTGGCGCCCCCCCTCACTACCCCCCCTCTGTCCCTTCAAACTACCCCCCTCTGCCCCTTCAAACTACCCCCCCTCTGTCCCTTCAAACTACCCCCCCCCCTGCCCCTTCAAACTAGCCCCCCTCTGCCCCTTCAAACTACCCCCCAAAATACATCACGATGCATTAAGGGGTAGTAAAGATCGGTCGAAGCAGGGAATTGAAAGAGTCGTTTATGGTTCTGAGACAGGGAAGAGATGAGGGAGGTGAAATTGGTTTCTTTAGCAAGGTTAAGAGCAGAGTAGTAGGAACGTAGCATTAATTTATAGTGCAGAAAGTCAGACATGGAATTAGACTTTTGCCAACTACGTTCGGCAGTGCGGGAACATCGTCGTAAGTGTCGGGTTACAGTCGTATGCCAGGGTTGGAAATATGAACGTCGTGAGGACCGAGTAGTAACTGGTGCTACATGTTCAATAGCAGATGTCAGAGTGGAGTTATAGACAGAGGTAGCGTTGTTAGGGCATGACATGTTTGAGATTGGAGAGAGGAGAGGGAGTAAATTGATTGAGAAGTCCTGAAGTCCTAATAGAGCGGAGGTCTCTGGTTAGGCTGGGTTGGGGTGCAAGGCAGCGAGCATGAGGCGAGATTAGAGAGCAGGAAAGCAAGTGGTGGTCAGAGAGGGGGCAAGGGGAATTAGAAAGGTTATTGAGAGAGCACATGCTAGAAAAAATAAGGTCCAGGGTGTTACCATCATCATGAGTAGGGGAGTTAATATGTTGTTGGAGCTCAAAAGAGGTGATAGAAAGAAATTTTGAAGACATGGGACTCAATGGGGTCTCAACTGGGATGTTGAAATCCCCAAGGACAACAGAGGGAACATCATGAGGAGAAGTGATCAAGAAAGATGTTAGCCAGGCCAGGGTTATCAATATCAATATCCCAGACCTGATGACAAGAAGGGTGGATGGGTGGGCTTCCTACTGCATTGCGCGTATGGAGATGGGATGAAATAGTCGGATAGCATGGACTTCAAATGAGGAGAAAGAGAGTGATGGGGCAGAGGGAATAGGTTGAAAGGTACAAGAAGGAGAGAGTAGGAAGACCACCCATCCACCCTTCTTGTCATCTAGTCTGGGAGTGTGAGTGAGGTGAAGACCACCATAGGAGAGAGCAGCAGGAGAAAAGGTTAGCCAGGTTTCAGTTAGAGCTAGAAGGTGTAAGGAACAAGAGTCTAAGTGGTCATGTAGGGCTGTTAGTTTGTTACGTGCATATATGAAGACAGACAGCAGCATAATGAGTATAGCAGAAGTTTAATATAAAAAAAATATATAAAAAAATAACATCCACTCTTACATTTAAGAAATTGGAGCCCAGTATCTACAGTCAGTGTCCTGGGGGTGAGATCTTTCATCACGATGTAGTGTATACCCTTTACGCAATGGGTGGATGTCCATTTATACAACAATGGTAAATCCATATCACTGCTTCCATAATTTAAAATATAAATCAGACTATACTTTAATATATTATCAGTTGAAAATAAAGAAAAATAAAAAAATACATCTTACACAGATATACTTTAGAACATTCTTTTAAAATAGCAGTATTATAAAGAGATGGATACAAATCTTATAAAAAGCTATGTAATTCAAAATCATTATCTAAGTTTCCTCTGTGGGCTGAATAGCTGCTGTCTGACAGCACAAGAAAGTGTATGTTTCTCCGGGGACTTATGTCGCTAGTTAAAACCTTATGGGCACTGTGGTTGCCCGTGCGCTCCCCCACATGGGGCAAAAAAGATTTTTCCTGCAGGTCCAGCATTTCAAGAGATTTTGCCAAAATCTTGGGTGCCTCCTTCCCGGCTACCACGCGCAGGCAGCTCCTGGTGACCAGCGTGGAGCACAGCATTGGATTTTTTTCTCCGAGCTGGGAAAAAACCCTGTAGCTAGCCTGATTGCACGTCTGCTGCTGAGCAAGGGGCTGCAGAGCACCCCAAATAACAACCAACATAAAAGTAATGTTCTGGGAAGCATTAAATGGCAGCTACATGCAGTACCGTATTTGGATGAAAACATAAAACTATCTAGGTGCCATCTTTGCCCCCAAACAGCCCAGCATGAGTCTGCATTGTTCCCAAACAGCCGAGTGTATGCAATCTTTGTCCCATGAACACGCTACCTGTGCCATCTTTGTCCCATAAACACCCTGCCTGTGCTATTTTTGTCACTTAAACACCCTGCTTATACCATCTTTGCCTTCTTGACAAATCAACTATACACCTATGATTAACACAAACACTTTTACAGTCACTCACTAATTCACTTTCATTCACACAATTCATTCACACAATCATTTATTCTTTCACACAAATTATTTACAAATATTCATTGATGCATTCGCACAAATTCATTAATTCTCTCACTCATTCACACAATTCATCCACACATTAATCCATTCATGGTCTCTCTCTCATTCTGACTCTTTATTTCAATATTCTTGCTACCCTCCTTTCTCCCTATCTACCCGTTCTCACCCCCTTATGCCCTATCTACCCCTTCTCACTCCCTTCTCCCCACTATCCCCCCGTCTCACTCCCTTCTCCCTACTATCCCCCCGTCTCACTCCCTTCTCCCTATCTACCCCCTCCTATCTACCCTTTCCCCCCTTTGAAGTTCACTTACCTTTCAGGAGTTCAGGAGTGGGGGGTGCAAGGCCTCTGTCTCCCAGCTCTGCCACTGTATGGAACAGTATAGAGTGATGGGAGTTATGATGTACTTTAGAGCATAGTTATATAATGAAAAAGACATTGGAAATGGTATAGCATAACACACATTTACCAATCCACACTTACCAATCCACATATTCCACACATACCAAGCCACACTTACCAATCCACATATTCCACACATACCAAGCCACATTTACCAATCCACAGATTCCACACATACCAATCCACTCTCACTGAATGATTTCCTACCTTTCCTCTTTTCTTCTTATAGGAGTCAGCTATTTTTCTTCCTCTTCGCTCCGCTTCTTCTGTCTTCTTCCGGGTTCAGAGGGCACGGACATCTGTGTTGTGCGCCGGGATCTGACAACAAACCCCAGCAGTTGCCTCGCGGATCGCGAGGGAGCAGTATCGGAGGTCTTTAACAGACCTCCGATACCACTCCCTCGCGAGCCTGCTCCTCCAGCGGCGGACATTACTGTCCGTCTCTGGAGGGGTGCCGGCAAGTTGGCACCCCCCTGATGAGCGGCACCCGGTGCGGACCGCCCCCCCCCGCCCCCCGCTAGGTACGCTACTGATGGCACGTCCTATGTGTATGTGTAATTTGGGTGCTGGTCAGGTTCTATGTGGGCAATGTGGACGCCCGCTTTGGGGTGTGCAATCTGTGATATTGTAATAAAATGTATATACATATAAATGTATGTGCGTCAAAAATAGGCAGAGTCACTTAGATGCAAACAAAGGTAAAACATTTAATACGAACAAAAAATAGAAGAAGAACATAAAAAGTAGATAACAAAAATAATATAAAACAAGTCTTACAAAACCTTGGAGAGGAATTTAGTTCATGACATCTGTCCTATGCATTCCTGAGGATGGAGGGAGGGAGTGTTGGGACGAGAAGAGTCCGTGGATGGCAAGTACATCTCCCCTCTACCTCTCCTCCTATGCTTCTCCAAGGCCTTAACTTATATACACGGTTTGAATAATGATGTCAGTCTTGTCAGTCTATTGGTCTTCACCTAATTGGGTAAACATGCTCACTAAGATCTTTACACGTCGAAACCCTATTTTAGGTGGTGGCTGTACGCATACTGTACTTTTACATACTGTACTTTTAGAGTTACAACTATACCATGCATTAGCAAGCGTCTATCCTATCTATAGAATGCCTGTTCAGCAAATCCTTCATTCCATATTTTAAGGTCAAGGAAACCTTGAAGCCTATCATTGAAACATATTAATATATCTTAATAATCATTTATTTATGAACACTGATTACATATCTTTGACTATTGCCTATACCAATAATTATATATGGTCCATTTCATATTACTAGGGTTAAAAGAGATGTTAAATGTGTTAGAATCTTTTACAATTCCCCCTGATGATAGGATAATATCCTTATCATATCTTTTCAAATATACACATTTACTCACCCTTCGTATCACATTCGTATCACATTTATACTACACTCACATCACACTTTAACTGGGACAATATGATAATCATTAGCATGAGGATTGTGCTCTTTTTATCATTTCCCTTAATATTCCATCTCCCTTATCTACTTCATACTTAACATGTTTATATATCTTACTTATTCTATACATAAGAAAACTTTGATAAACAATACATAATAAAACAAGTATAGCCATAATAACAATTGGATTTAACAATATATTCCCAGCTGCGGATTTTACCGAAGATTGTGACCACATATTTACTGATTTTTTAAAATTTGACCACCAATTAACTCCAGACATATCATTCCATTGATGTTGAATTTGTTCTAATTCACCTTGTTTATGTTGGAAAACAATTTCTGCATCTTTCAATTGTTGCTTTAATATGGCCAATAATCCCTTATCTTTCTTCAGTTCCTCTGTCCATGTTTTCCAAGGAAAATGGTCTATCTGTGTAAGATTAAATTGCTGAGGTAGTGTTCTTAAACGCTCTGTACCTATAGTGGAGACATTAAACTTTTTCCCATCTGTCTCCAACTTTTTCAAATCACCTTCTATGCAATATAATCCTCTGTGAAGAGAATCATTATGCATACAATTTGAAAAGAATGCTCTGACCAATGACTCTTCCTTCATTAATTGAAAACAAACTTTCCCTATCTTTACTTGAGTGTTAACTTTCATTCCTGGCTTCACATGATGAATGATTGTGAAAACAAGAATGATATACAACCTTTTCTTGCCCTGGAAGACATATTACTTTAGAAACAAAATGAAGACAAGCTGAAACATCTAATTGTTCCAGATTTTCCCCATCAAATACAAAATCTGTATACCTTAAATTATAATGAATCAATTGTGTGTCACTGACTGGAATTCCTAAAACTGTTACTGGTACCACTACTTGTTCAACTCCTGCCACTGGGATTAAAGATGTCCCAATACAAAAATCCTGATCACAACCCATCCATTTATTAATCCACAAATCAATATGACCCAGACCAAAACTATATTTGTCAGGTAAGCTTTTCAACAAACCCAAAGGTATAATACCACTCTGTAAAGCCTGTGCAATCATCTTTAGATTAGTGGAATATTCTATCTGTATTTCCAGGCATGCCCTTGACACTTGATTCTCCTCTTGACTCTCTATTAAGTCTAAAGTGGCATCCTGTAAGTGAGATACCGACGACCCAATCACAGTAGCAGAACTTAGAACCATTTTTTCCAATAACTGATTTAACCCTTTTTGTACTTTTGCTCCCTGACTTCCAACATAACTCACGGATCCCAAATCGGATTTAAGAGTATTTATATCCATAGTATTAAGTAAGCTTCCTACCGAACCAACACCCCCCAAGATTCCCTCAATAATACCTCGTCTACTTGTTGCCATTCTCAATGGATTTTGTCCAAATCATTGAGCAAGACCTTTTTCCATGTTAGTAAGGTGTGACAAACATTGAGGAAACCAAGTGGATATTTTCCAATCCTGAAAGTCTATTCCTTCCACTTTAACAACAACATCTTTCATTGTCTCTACCTCATTCTTAGGCTGAGCCCATAACGAGGGATGTTTCTGCACAATTTCTACAAGTGTCAAGTCATTACAATCCATTTGTGGCGAAACATGATTTGGGGATACCTCCTCAATTAAATTGATAACGCCCACTATACTATAGTCACTTGGATCTATTACTACAGGACCTTTAAGGTTATTACTTCTCCAAATCACTTGATTCCCTAAGTCAATGACCCAACCTCTTTCTCTCATTACGTCAGCCCCTAAGATATTTTCTGAGCTAGGACAATGCCAGATATCAATTTCAGTACACAAATAGCCAGCTAAAGTTGCTGAAGTATTACCTTTACCACTAAAACCTACAATCGTGCAAACAGGTGAATTAGATGTTATAGGCAAAGCTTGATTAGTCACACTTAATTGAGCTCCTGTATCAATTAGGAATGTAATCTCTTTTCCCTGTAATTTTCCCTTGACATATGGTCTGCCACAGTTGTCAGTTGACACTGGAGCTACATAGGTCAACTTACAGAGTGATTGATTCTTATCTAGTCACTGAGAGGGCGTCAGACCCCCCCTGACATTCTTTCCTGTTACATTAGTAGCAGTACTATTTGTTGTCAGCTCTTGCTCTGTTGGCACCAGCCCATTCTCTTTCCCAAAATTTTGTGTTCTAGGGACAAATTTTCTATTTTTAAGAAATTGTTTACACTGCCACTTCAAATGTCCTCTTTTACCACAATGATAACAACTAACATTTGGTCTGAATATCTTTTGGTTAGTATTATCAAATCGTTCAAAATTAGTAGGATTAGTTTGTGGCTTGTGAAAATCATTCTAGTTAATTCTAGCCGTTTGTCAATTAGTTCCTGTACTGTAGATACTTTTACCTTTACAGTTGACATTTTCATTGCTCTTCTAATACGATCAATGAATATGGCTGCTTCTTGCAAACTAGGTTTTTCAGAGGCAAGCTGAACTGATACAGAATCTAGATATTTAAATTTCCTTACAAATGCTATAATCATTGCCTGTGGTTCATCTCCATCTTCAATTCCCATTACCATTCTATAGGCTTTCTCAAATTTCAACAAAAATGCAAAGGGATCATCTTGCAGATTTACTTTTAGAGATTCCATTAAGTCAAGAGATGGAGATGTCACCAGTTGTGAACAGAATTAATTGCTTCAATCTATCCATGTCATTTGCATGCACTAATTGACCTAATGCATCCTCTGTAGCTGTGTCCTGTAACCTTTTGGACATATGGGAAGGTATCCAAACCCTAAAAATGGCGTTTCTTTGTTTATTATTTAATTGGAATTTGTCTGTATTTGTCTCAAATACATCAATATTATGGAATGCATCCATCTTATCGTCATATTTAGGAAGATCTTTGGCAATTTTCATTAATTGATCATTAATTTTTAAAGTCAATTTTGTTGCACTGTCTCTGAGCTTTTGTCTCTCAACTCCTCCTACGTCAAGTTCCTCATCAGAATCTATCGTTGAGGTACCAGCTATTTCAGGAACAAAGGATACGCCCTTCTTACCTTCTTGTCTTGTGATAACTGACACCTTTTTATTTTTAAAACATAATCTAGACAGTCTATGCCTATCCCTCTCCAAGTTCTCTAATTGCTGAGCTAAAACAAAACAGTCGGGACAGCTGTTAAAGTCGTCAGTACTGTCATCAGGGTTAGATTCTGGTACAACTTTGTTAATCATGCAAATACTTTGTCTAGGTTGTAAATCCTCCACAATCAAGTCATTAAACGTTTTAAACATTCTTAGGACATTTTGTAGTTTCTTCTTAAGTTTATCAATACATAACAATTTCTTATCTATCTTCATATTTTCTAGCTCACATTGTTTGTACATACTAGTCCATAGCTGTGCATTAGTAGGACAATTATCAAATTGAAAAGTTATTTTACTTTTGTTAACATAAGTTTTTATAAAATCCATGACTTACCCTGTTTAGTGAACTCTCCGTGAGTGGCTGTTGTTTCACGCTGTATGGCTGTCTTGCGTCTGCCGTCTCTTAGCACTTGTGATTCCAATAAAATCTGAAAGTCTGTATCCTCAAAGGTCCTTTTCTTAATTTTCTCCCGACAGTTTGCAAAAAGTGCACAGATATATCTACCCTTCCCCCTGAGCAAGCTGGAGGGCAAAGGTCAGGAAAAAATACGCAGGGCTGGCACGCCAGATAAGGCCAATACAAACTTCAAATAATTGGATCACATATAAATGTATGTGCGTCAAAAATAGGCAGAGTCACTTAGATGCAAACAAAGGTAAAACATTTAATACGAACAAAAAATAGAAGAAGAATATAAAAAGTAGATAACAAAAATAATACAAAACAAGTCTTACAAAACCTTGGAGAGGAATTTAGTTCATGACATCTGTCCTATGCATTCCTGAGGATGGAGGGAGGGAGTGTTGGGACGAGAAGAGTCCGTGGATGGCAAGTACATCTCCTCTCTACCTCTCCTCCTATGCTTCTCCAAGGCCTTAACTTATATACACGGTTTGAATAATGATGTCAGTCTTGTCAGTCTATTGGTCTTCACCTAATTGGGTAAACATGCTCACTAAGATCTTTACACGTCGAAACCCTATTTTAGGTGGTGGCTGTACGCATACTGTAATGCCCTTTTAGAGTTACAACTATACCATGCATTAGCAAGCTTCTATCCTATCTATAGAATGCCTGTTCAGCAAATCCTTCATTCCATATTTTAAGGTCAAGGAAACCTTGAAGCCTATCATTGAAACATATTTATATATCTTAATAATCATTTATTTATGAACAATGATTACATATCTTTGACTATTGCTTATACCAATAATTATATATGGTCCATTTCATATTACTAGGGTTAAAAGAGATGTGTTAGAATCTTTTACAGATATATGCCTGTAATTTAGGGGGTTTTATCTATACCTTTTTTATGTGATTTCTAGTAGTTGATACCTGCAATGCTGTTTCCGTACATTATTATTGTATATCTGCAAATACGGGATTTGTATGTCTGATTCTATGCCTCCAGTGCTGAGTTCACATGTGAACAATAATAATAACAATATTAATATATATATATATATATATATATATATATATATATATATGATTACTAACAGCAGTCACACTCCTACCAGTACATGCTAGAACCTGGGTATGCATGGGCATGATAGCTGTTAACAGTCTGGCTCAGTGTATATAGTGATAGGTGATATGCGGTACCACTGTCATTGTCTGCCTCAGTATTTAGTGATAGGTGTTGTGCTCTACCCCGTGAACGTCTGCCTCAGTATATAGTGATAGGTGTAATGCTGTACCCGTCAATGTCTGCCTCAGTATCTAGTAATAGGGGTTATGCTGTACCCTCGTCAATGTCTGTGCCAGTATATAACGATAGCAGCTATGCAGTTTTAAAGTGTGTGTGTGGAGGGGGTGCCACATACAGGATCCGCCCCAGGTGCCAAATACTCTAAGGTACGCCCCTGTATATATGCACCCAACAGTTCTCCTGTAATTTATTTAACAAAAATTTTGGAAAAAACTTTAAAAATTAAACAAGCCCACTAATATGGATGGGAGATTTTAACTGTGTGTTGGATCCCCACTTAGATAAAAGGTCGTTTAAAGGCCCAAATATAGAACGAAATGTTATCTTGCAAGCACATAGATTTCAATCGCTATTAAATAAACATACTTTATATGACATTTAGCGTATATTACATACAACAGAAAGAGATTTCACCTGCTTTTCTAAAAAATTGTGCTTACTCCCGAATAGATTTAATTATAGGAGACATTGGATTGAAATCAAAAGTTAAAAATACCAACATCCATGAAATTACTTGGTCAGACCATAATTTGGTAACTATGGATATAGAAGATTCGGTGAGAAAATTAACAACGGAATGGAGATTAAATCATAATCTAATAAGGAAAAATATAGCTATTGAATATATGAAAGAAATGACTCAATTTTTCTTTAAAGAAAATGATGTCGAGATCTAATTTATGGTGCACATATAAAGCAGTAATAAGGGGACACTTTGTTAAATTAGCAGCACATCAGAAAAAAAACGCAGAATCCAAATTGTCTGCTTTATATATAACTTTATTTCAGTTAAATAAAATTAATAAACAGACTCCTTCTAAATTAACTACCGAGAAAATTGAAGAAATTATGGAACAGACTAACAAAGTGCTGATGGCATTAAACTCTAAAAGATATTATACAAAATGCTCACAATCTGTTAAAAAAGAGAAGAGAAAAGATAATTATTTCTAAAATATCGTATTAAGGTAGAACTCTTATGGACCCAAATGAAATAGGTCAAGCATTTAGTGAATATTATAAAGAATTATATAATCTTTCGGACAACGCAGCAGAAATAGATATTCGGGATTATTTTTTAAAGAGATCTTTTCCTAAGATTTCGGAGGTAACCTTGATAGGTTTAAATAGTAAAATAACCTTGGAGGAGGTCCAGAACAGAATCAGAGAATTAAAATTAAAAAAATCCCCAGGTCCTGATGGCTTTGACTCCAGTTTTTATAAATTATTTATAGAGGAACTTTCCCCCTACTTGGTAAGAACATTTAATGAAAGTATAGACAGAGGAGCTCTCCCAGAAGAATATAACAAAATATAACACCAATATTAAAACCAAATAAAAATCCAGAAGAAGTAACTAGTTACAGACTAGCAGTACTCGCTCATAGATTGAGTGAAGTACTACCGCAACTAATTCAGATAGACCAAGTAGGTTTTATAAAAAATCGGTCAGCTACTACCCATATAAGAGCAATCGCTGGTATCTTTGAGGAAAATATTAAAAAAATATCCCACAACTGACCCTCTCGTTAGATGCCGAGAAGGCTTTCGATAGGGTCAGTTGGAGGTTGGAGGAATATATCACGCAATAATGGCTCTGTATACTAAACCAATGGGTGGTCCTGGAATTATATCAAGATGGTTCTCTTTTCTGAATTGTCAGGGCTGCCCGCTTTCACCTCTGTTATATGTTCTATCTTTAGAACCTCTTGCCAGAGATATTAGAGCTGATCAGAAAGGGATGTGGAAAAGAAGGAATGCAAAAAATTAAACTATACGCAGACGTTGTGCTATTGACAGTTAGGGACCCAGCAAATTCTGAAAACACATTATTAAATGGATAGATCAATATAGCTTGTCTCGAATTAAGTTAAATATTGATAAATCGGTTGCTTTACCCTTCAATCTTGAAGGTATTCAAAGACATATATATCGAGACAATGGGATTTAAGTGGGTTAAAAATAGTTTTACCTACTTGGGAATAAAAATCAATTCTAGTCCTAAACTATGGATGGAGATTAATCTTCTCCCCCTAATTAGAGATATGAGCCTTTCCTTTAAAAACTGGAGAAAATTATATATCTCATGGTGGGGAAGAATAAATGTGGTCAATTTTTGCCTAAATTTATTTATATTTTTAGGATGATTCCTCACTTAGTCCCGATGAGCTGGTCAGCGCTAATCCAACGACTGATTAATAAATTTATATGGGGAAATAAAAAACCAAGATTGAAATTTCAAGCCATTATAAAAACAGAAATCAAGGTGGGCTGGGAGTTCCCCAGATAAGAGAATATGCACAGGCTATCTTAACACAAACAAATAGTGCCATGCAGGAAACTTGGTATAAAGAGGAAGTATTGAGTAATAATCTTTACGGGGATTTACAGCATCTGTTTTGGACCTCCTCCAAGAAAGCTATTGAGTTGACCGCAACAGGAACTAGTTTAGCTTTACAGCATATAGTAAGAAACTGGTATTTGACTAAAAAGAAATTAGGACTAGAGGATCTGATACTAACTAGTCTTCCTATCTCTAACTTGGAATATAGGATTGAAAACATAAATTTATCAAAGTGGAAACAGGATAAATACAGGATCTAATTGAGAGAGATACATTAAAGACTTTTCATCAACTTCAAGTTTAATTTAATCTCCCAATAGGAGAATGCTTCAGATACTTAAGGGTAAAAAGTTTTCTCCAAAAAATTTTGAGGCAGAATTGGAACACCCAAGTTTATAATACATTTAAACAATTAGTGGAAGCAGAGCAATATAAAAAGCTATTGACATTACTAAAATGGGAGAAGGAATTAGATATTACAATAAATATTGATTAAAAATAAGATATGATACCATACATTGTTTAAATTTAATTGAGCTAAAATATAAACTTATGAACAGGTGGGATCTAGTTCCTTCTGTCCTGGCAAAAATGTTCCCTAATAATCTTCCAAATTGCTGGAGATGTGGTGCAGAAAAAGGAGATATGCTCCACATATGGTGGAACTGTAACCCTACAAAAAAGCTATGGCAAAGAATTTCAAATAGCTTGGTAAAAAATTTTGGGTCGGATTGGGAATTAACTCCCGACAGAGCTCTACTTCATTTAAACCTAACAACGAACGAAAAGATATTCAACTCCTTGTCATATACTGACTGCAACAAAAATACTGATTGCCAGAAATTGGCGATCGTGAGAGTCAATTCCATGGGCTAAGATAAAAATCCAGCTAATATACCAGTGCAACATGGAAAAGGGAATTCTGACACAAACTTTTTGGAACACTAATATTTACAGTCTCTGGGAGAATAGAATAAAATTTTTGGTTGAAGGCAATTTAGATCCTTGAAAGAAAGAAAAGAAGAGTAACACTTGTTAGAAAGATTTAAAAATATAATACTACAATTGCAGAACTTGGATAACTAATTGGTAATTAGTAAGGCATAATAATTTTGTATGTTTTGTTTGGTATTGTAATGTTTTTGTAAATGTTTTGTGAATTTTTTTTGTTTTTGTAATGTAATTTTTTGGGTTTTTTTTTCTATGTTTATAAATAAAAATTAAAAAAAATGGCTTCACTGAGGGTCCATCGAGTTCTCATTTTATAGTTAGGATTATCTTTTAAGGAAATGTAAACTGGGGCGTGGTCAGACCATATAATATTGCCCACAGATGAATAAATACAGGATTCTAAATTATGGCTCAACATTACATTTGAAAAAAAGGAATAATCTCTATCATCTGGATGTTGAACCCTCCAAACGTCATAAAGATTGTGTTTAAAAAGACAAGCAGAGAAAATTCCGGCTTTGGCTTTCAGACAAGAATCTGTTTTGCGTTTTTTCGATGTTTTACTATCTTTCGTTATGTCTAATATACAATTCATGTCGCCTGCCATAATCTAGAAACCTTCTCTATTATTTCCATCGTTTTGTTTAGAAATCGAGTTGGAGCTTCAGATGGGGCATATAAACTAACAAGTGTATATATAACATCATTTATGCTACAAATCAGAATAATTCTTCTTCCTTCCTGATCGATATCATGAAAAATATATTCAAATTTGTTTTTAGATGCGATCAGAATTGACACTCCTCTTTTTTTTTTTATCTGAAAGAGAAGATGAAAAAAAACCTCACGATATCTACGATATTTCCAAAATAAATTTCCCTTAATACCCTTCCAGTGTGTCTCCTGGATAAATGCAACATCTAACCCATCCTTAATGTGTCATATAAATAAGCTCTTTTGTAAGGGGAATTTAATCCCTGTGCATTGAGTGATAACATTTTAGTTGGCATAGGATGTTTTTTTTTTATCTCCGTGGATCCCAAAATAAAACTACCGTCCAATTTTATCTCCTTCAGATAAAGATCTAGTCTAGAGGCTTCCAACCACAAACATACATCAACACATAAAACTTTCAAACTCTTCATGTCATGATATTCAGTTAAATAACGCCGCTTATTTCCTAATATCAAGTTCCTTCACAATAATAATACTACTATTAATTTGTCCCTATATTATTGCCGAGTTTAGACCAATAATCCAATCCAATAATGTTTAATATTAGAACCCAACTAATATATATATATGTATACATGTGTAAATAATCATAAACCCATATTGTGTATCGTTGAAAATTTAAGATAATACCTAGTCCCTTTTCTTTCATAAATTAATTAAATGGTGACTAACTCGTTCTTTAATAAAACTCAGTGCTTATTGTCTAAGGGCCTAAAAAAATACAAATAATTAATAGTGTCCTATTTCTATATGTAATATTTAAATTATCATATTTAAGTGAAAAACAAATAGATATATAAACTAAGACTTATATTCAGTTTATAATGTGTAATGTGTTCGTGACAGTGTGACAATTCTTTCCCTCTTTTTCCCCTTTTCCTATCCCTTTTCTTTTAGCCTTTTTCTTAAATATTCTTTAAAGCCCAGGGAATCTCTGAGTCTCATGTTATATTTATCGTGTGTAACTAAAACTTCAAATTAGTGTACATTAAATACTTGTGACAATTTATGTGTGTATTATTCTTATCGAATTTTCTTCCAAACACTGAAAAACCCAAAAAAGCATAATATACATGACATGAGTAAACTAAAATGTGTATTCAAATACTTATAATTAATTAATATATATTATTATTTATCACATGCTCATCAGAGCCCTGAAGAACTAGATATAAACATATATCGATCATCCTATCTCAAAAAGATGTAAAAAAAAAGAAAAAACAAAAAACCCTCCATCCCTTATCACATAAATTTAGACAAGAAAGATTTATTTAAATTAGATCACAGGCTCAAATTCCTTTATGTTCCACTCCGACAGATAATCGTTAGCTTGTGCATAGTCATTGCAGATTTTTTCCCTGGTAAACAATTCGTAGTTTTGTAGGAAAGCCCCATGAATAAGTAATGTTGTTCTCTCAAAGACAAGCAGTGATATTTATAAATTTCTTTCTATGAAGTCTAGTAGCACGTGAAAGATCAGAAAATGTTGATAATGATGCAAATTTCGCTGATTTAGTGGGATTTTTTCTCATTTCTTTTACCAGGGTCTCTTTTATTAGATAGTTGTTAAAGCAGACCATAACGTCTCTTGGAGAATTAGTTTGAGTCCAAGACGGCGGAAATGCAAGTCTGTAGAATCTTTCAATTGGAGCAGGATTTTGATTGTTATGTCCAACAAATGTAGATAGAAGATCATTTATATAAATTTCTAGATCCTTAACTTCTTCCGGGATTCCACGAATTTTCAAGTTTTGCCTATGTGATCTGTCCTCGAATTCTCCTAACTTGAAATCATGCTTTGAGATTTCTGTCTTAAGATATTCATTTTGGGAGTAGAGCTCCTTACATTTTGTTTGAAGAGACATAATTTCTTCAGACTGTGACGCTAATGTAGTTTTCAAAAGCACCATTTCCTCTTTATAATCCTTGAGATGTTGATCCAAATCAGCTTTAATTTTGTTATATAAAGAGTCCAAAGGAGCAGTTAGGTTGGTAATTGTAATATACTCTAATGAATTACTGATACTAGTTTCAATTATAGGGTCTGGAGACGATTTAGATGCGATAATAGATGTATCTGTGTAACTTTTTGGAGAATAGTAGTAAGCACTAATTGGCGGTGGTTTCTCTATTTTAGTAGAAGTTTTAATTTTCTCTTCTTTCTCTCCTTTGCCAACCTTATCTCCTTTTGGATATGTTTTCTCCTTTTTTCGGACTATGTTTGGTCCGAACATAGCTGGAGGGACAACTTGGTCCTTTGGCGGAGATATATTGATGATGTCATTCTTATTTGGAATGGGTCGGAAGAGGATTTTATTGATTATGTGAATTTTTTAAATGCCAATTTGAATTTAGTGCATGGGAGATACATTTTTTAGATGTTACGTTTTTTACGGAAGGCGTTAACATTAAATCTAAATGTTTTTTTAAAAAAAACAGATGACAATGGCTATGTCCATAAAAAAAAGTTGCCATCATAAGCCCTGGCTCAGAGGCATTGCAAAAGGACAACTTGCCCGGGTAAGGCGAAATTGCACCAAGAAAGTGACTATAGAAGACAGGCCAATCATATTAAAACAAAATTGATTGAAAAAGGTTACAATAAAAATTCAATCGATAAAGATATTAGAATGATGGCAAAGAAAGATAGAAATTTACTCTTGACCTCAAATAAAATCAAACAAGACCATAACTCTAAATTTGGTTATGCCTTCATCACTGAATTCAACACAGAACATAATAAAGTAGGATTTTTTTTTTTTTTTTTAAACATTGGCCAATCCTGTTGAGGGATCCTATTTTAGGAACCATTTTACCAGAGAAACCCCCTATTGTTTTTAGGAAAACAAGAAACCTAAAAAACATTTTAGCACCCAGTGATGTGACAAAGGAGAAAAAAAAGGAGAATAATTTGCACCGAGATGGTTTTAACTATTGTTGTAGATGCAAAGCTTGTAATTTGAAAGGTATCCAAATAATTAAAAGCTTTACAAGTACTTCCACAGGGGAGAATTGTCCCTTGTAAGAAATTGAAAATACTCCTCACAGAGATTAGCACCCTTTCTCACAGCAGTCAGGAACTCATCCTTAACATGGAAGAAATGTAATCGTGCTATAGTGTCCCTTGCAGCCTCCTTAGGAGCTCGGTTGGACTTCGGCAGCCTATGGCATCGGTCAATCAAAATCTCTGGTTCAGCACGATTTTTCAGAACCGAGCCAATCATTCTTTTAACATATGCGCCTAGATCTTGATTTTGTATGGATTCAGGTATATTTCTGATCCGTATATTATTGCGCCTACTACGATCTTCCAAATCAGCAATTTTTTGCTATCGTTAATTTTATAAAAGGACACCACGAAATTCTCTAAGAAGAGAAAATAAATGAACCATAGAAGTAGCTGGATCACTTAACGTAAGAATTACATCGTCTACAAATAAACCCAATTTGTGAGTATCTCCATCTATTGTGACATCCTGAATATTACTATCAACTCTTATTGCCTCAGCCAAAGGTTCAATAGCTAAAGCAAAAAGTAAAGGGGACAAAGGGCAACCCTGCCTAGTCCCATTGGATAAAGAGAATGAGTCGGACAAAACTCCAGAGGCCAGCACTTTTGCAGTAGGCGTCTGATACAAAGCAAAAATAGCTTTTCACAAAGCAGCTGGGAACCCAAACCGAATCAAAACATCTTCCAAATATCCCCAATGGACCCTATCAGGTACAAGCACGTACAGCGAGAGAACCAAAAGAAACAAAATAAGAAGTATCACACAAATTGAGTGAGTACAAATGGGTAGTGGAAAAACAACAAAACTAAAAAAGAAATGATTCCCTTCCTAATGGGGAACCAACTAAGTTTGGAACAAATAAAATATATACCAAAGATAAAAAAATAGGCCCAAAGACTAGCCAGTTCTAATTAAGACAGTTAAAAAAAGATCTCAAAAATATATGGATAGTTTTAAAACAATAGCTGGGCAGTGTTTCTTAACAACATATCCATGCTCCTGCAGAGATACTGCAATGTTTATTTAACAAAGAAGTTCCGGTTGTTTACTCCTGAGAACAATAGAGGCATAGGGAAATTCCAGAGATTTGAAATAGATGTGGCACACCCAGTCAGCGCCATCAACTTGCAAAAAGAAAACAAAAAATAGAAAAACACGGAAAAAAAAACAGTCTATATGTATAGAGCACATAATAAATCAAACCTATTACTACGCAATAATGGCTTCTTCATTCAATATAGCTGCAGCTTCTGCAATTATGGTATGCCTTCTGCGATCAAATCTTTGTCCCTTAGATTCGTGATGTCTTGGTGAAAATATTTGTAAAAAATCCTTTCCCTCTTCCGGTGATGTTATAACATAGTTCTGACCATCATGCTTAAATAAAAGTTTAACAGGGAATCCCCATCTGTATCGGATACTCAGAGCTTGTAATTCCCTTGTAAGAAATTGAAAATCCTTTCTTCGTGACATAGTGGAAGCAGAAAAATCTTGAAAAAATTGAAGGTTTGTATACTCCTCACAGAGATTAGCACCCATTCTCACAGCAGTCAGGAACTCATCCTTAACATGGAAGAAATGTAATCGTGCTATAGTGTCCCTTAGGAGCTCGGTTGGACTTCGGCAGCCTATGGCATCGGTCAATCAAAATTCAGCACGATTTTTCAGAACCGAGCCAATAATTTTTTTAACATATGCGCCTAGATTTTGTATGGATTCAGGTATATTTCTTTTCAAATATTTTTTTTTATTAGTTTTATAAAATACAAAACAAAAGTAAATGTAACTTTAACATCAAACATATGAGACTGTCAAATAGTATTGCACATACAATATACAGTGTACAATAATAATTCAAATTGATACCATAAAATTGGGAAACAATTACAACAATTATCACTAGAAAGAGAAAAAAACAACACAAAAACAAGGGGAAAAAACAGGGGGAAAAAATGGAAATGTAAATTATTAAATTCTTCAATACGGAAGTCTTCACTCTAACCAAAGTTATCTCACTATATATAAAAAAAATACATATGGATGAAAAATTAAGAAGAAGCGTGCAGAAATGTAAAATTAAAAAAAAAAATTATCTAAAGTAATAAAAAAGATAAACTAAAGGAAAAATATCCTTCTAATTTTCTCTTCCCAGGAGTCCCAGAAAAATAAAAGTTGTGTTTTAAAAGCTGAGGGCAGCCTAATGGAAGATTCATAAGATTTATTCTCCAAGGTCATATACAAGATTTCTTTTATAGTCGGAACAACTCCTGTTTTCCAATACTTAGGAATAAGGATAGTAGCTGCAATCAGCAAATGACCTATGATGATCTTATCTATTTTAGGTACATCAGACGGAAAGTGTTTAAAAATACATAATTCTGGACCAAGCACTTCAATCTCGCTATTCACAAGCTTAATTATTGCTAATAAAGAGTCCCACATAGGTTTAATTAATGGACAGTCCCAGAAAATATGAAGGAGATTACCTGGGCCATTGCAGCCTCTCCAACATTTAAAACTTGTAGTCATCTTCATGCGAAAAAGTTTATCCGGGGTCAAATACCATCTGTAAATAATCTTAAAATGATTTTCAAAATGTTGTGCACATTGTGTTATGCCCCTCA
Source organism: Spea hammondii (assembly GCA_029215755.1). Lineage (NCBI taxonomy): Eukaryota > Metazoa > Chordata > Amphibia > Anura > Pelobatidae > Spea > Spea hammondii. The sequence continues at coordinate 45,095,621 of JARDYJ010000003.1, forward strand.
GTCCCGAGAACATATCATTCCAGACAGCTAGATCGTATGTTTTACCTAATTCCTCTTCCCAGGACGATAAAAATTTAAGTTTTTCTGAAACCTTCGAGGAGAGGGAAGAGTAACACAATGAGATAGTACCTTTCCGGTCCGGGGCATTAATATAAACTGTCTCTATATCATTCAAAGCTAAATGAGACTGATCCACATCAAAATCAGATATATTATATCGTTCTTGAAGAATTTGAATAATTAAGTCATAGTCACATTGTCTGTCAGCATCTAAAGTAAATTTTTTTTGTAATTTTGGAAATGATAGAGCCGAATTTTTTGTAAAGAAATCGTTAATGGAAAAAACATGTTTGCTATTCCAGTAATCTATATCTAGGTCTGGAAGAACATATCTCAAGGAACTAAGTGACATCGCACGATTGAGTGTTCTTGAGAACCTATTTTTATTTGTTTTCTAATGGATGTTGCTAGAGGTTCCATAACCAAGGCGTATATCAATGGTGCTAAAGGACAACCTTGGCGGGTGAATTATAAAAGATTTAGATTCAAAAGCAAGTCCTTTTATTTTAGCCGTAGGAGATGAGTATAATGCCATAATGTATCTTAAAAATCTTTCATTTAATCCAAACATTTGAAAAGTTGCTAATGCTAGAAAAGCTGAGGGAATTTTCTTACTATGGACTTCTTCTAATATATTGAAGAGTGTTGTCCTCTCCCGATCTGCCCGAAATAAACCCCGTTTGATCCGGATGGATAAGTTCTGGTATTTAAGTCTCTGAGCTAATATTTTGGAGAAAATTTTTACATCTACATTTATAAGGGAAATTGGTCTATAATTTGTCACTATTGCTGTATTTTTCCCAACATTTCAGTTGGAAATATGCCTGTTTCTCCGATCTCTTCAAAAAGTCGTTTAAAAATCTGTGATAGCTCCGTACTCAAGATTTTATAAAATAATGATGAAAATCCATCCGGACCTGGTGCTTTCCCTACTTTCAAACTATTGATGGCTTCCTCAATTTCTGTAATAGAGAATGTTTGAGTTAATATACTCAATTGGTCTGTTGTTAATTGAGGAAGTTCTAACTTCTTCAAGTAGGAAAGTATTTGTGCATCTGTTTTATTTAGCTCTTCCAGCTTATACAATGATTCATAATAACTTTTGAAAGCATCACCAATTTGGGCTGGGGACAGACAGGTTTTATCTTTAAAGCATATTTGTTTAATCCTGTGATTTTGATTTTGAGCTTTAAGTTTATTTGTTAAATCTCGAGAGATTCGGTTGTTACTGCAATACCATTTCAGTTTTAGACGGGACATCATTTCCTCTGTTTTAATTTGTAGTTTAGTTAATATTTCTGCTTTAATTGAATTTATTTCTTCCAGTTTATCTTCATTAGGATTAATCTTATTAATTCTCTCCGCTTTTGCTAATGCGATATGCAGGTCTGCCAAGTTTTTACCCCTAGATTTTTTGATCCACGATGCTTTTTTAATTAGATGTCCTCTCAAAAAGCATTTCATTGTGCACCACAAAGTGGTCACTGAAGTTTCTCCTGTATCATTGGTTTCTAAAAATAGCTTAGTTAAGAGCGTAATTCTTTTTTGTTTTCTTCTGATTTTATTAATTGCTCGTTCAGACGCCATCTAAATCTCTTATTATAGTCCACAATTTGCATATAAACTGGTGCGTGGTCAGACCATGTAATACTACCATCGAAGAAGACGAGCATCTCTCCAATGTTAGTCCTGACATAAAAAAGGTATCTATACGAGAACAAGATTTATGGGGTACAGAATAGAAAGTATAATCTAATTCGTCTGGGTGCATAGTTCGCCAAACGTCATACAGATTGTGCTTAAATAAGGAGGCTGAAAAGATTTCAGCCTTCTTATTTAATCTTTTATCGTATGTTTCTTTTTTCTTTAATGATTTCCTATCTAGATTAAAGTCCTGAATACAGTTTAGATCTCCCCCTATTATTACCAAACCTTTTTCGATTTTTTCCAGAGTTTCCATTGAATCGTTGATAAATTTAGCTGATAAATCTGAGGTGGCATAGATAGACATCAATGTATAGAGATTATCGTTAATTTTATAAAGTCTACGTTCTTTATCTGAATCATGTGTAATATATTCAAATTTGACTCTATGGGATATTATAATTACAACTCCTCTTTTCTTTTTCTCTGTCATAGAGGCAGTAAATAAATGGGGGTATTTACGATATTTCCACCTTAATATTTGTTGTTTTTGCCAGTGGGTTTCTTGTACAAATGCAATATCTGTTTTCATTTAGCATGGAATCATAAAGAAAAGATCTTTTATACGGCGAGTTCAACCCCTGAGCATTAATTGTTACAAGTTTAAGAGTCATAAGTTTAATTAATAAAGGATTATTATGACGTAAAGACCCATATTCATCGCCAGCCCGACACTCCTCCATTTTAGTTTCAAGAGAGACCATAGAGCAAAAAAGAAACACTAACTTGAAGTACAAAAACATACATTAAAACATTCAAACTGTCTCCAAAATTTATGGAGAAAAAATCCCTGATCCATCTGGGATTAATATGGGGGGTAAATGGGGCTACATGGTGGGAGGAGAAGAAAGAAGAAGAAAAAAAAGTATGTAAAAAAATAATAATAGTACTAAGAATTTAACAACCAATTCACATTTAAGTATTCTTCCTTGCTGATAAATATAGGGAAAGTTCACTGTCATGTGTATTAAATTTACCTACCTTATATAGGTAGGTAGGTAGAAATTTCATTATAATGTGTATGTAATGTGTATTTAAACAAAGAAGGAGAAGAAAGAAGAAAAGGGAAATCAGCTACGTTATGTGAATTAGATTCTCCATATCTTTAGTTTTATAAAGATCTAAGCAAAAACAGAGAAGAAAAGAAAAAAGTAATACTAATATTAAGAATTTAAGTACTGTTCTTTACAAGTGAAAAAAAATTTAGGAACTGCTATACTACAGTATCTGAGGTTCATTGCATTAAACCCCAGGAAATTAATTTAACTTTGAGCTCTTCAGGGTCGTAACAAATATACATCTTTCCATTATATGTGACCCGAATTTTAGTCGGGAAACCCCAAGTGTATTTGATATTATTTTCTCTTAAGCATACTGTAAAGTCCGCAAATTTCTTCCTATTAGTCCTTGTATCCTTAGAAAAGTCGGGGTAGAAAGTTAGTGATACAAATTTCTTGTTTTTTTGAGGATTTCCTCTCCACTCCTTCACTAGTTGATCTTTAATCCACAGACTGGAGAAAATAACTATGGTGTCTCTATCTTGGTCTTTATAAATAGGGTTAGATGGTTTTGAAATTCTATAGACCTTATCGATTGGTGTTAATCCAAGAATTTTAGTATCTATATATGTCGCCAAGAGTTCCTTAATATAGTGGTCCAAGTTTTAGTTGCTTCTGGAATACCTCTAATTCTTAAATTTTTTCTTCTGGAGTTATCTTCAACATCTGCTAATTTGTACGCCATTTTATTGATTTCTAATTTATTTTCTTCATTTTGTACTTTTAAGTCTTTAATAGTCTGTTGAAGGGTAGAGATTTCCTGAGATTGAGAAGCTACTTTATAGAGGAAATTTCATCCTTATAATCTTTCAGGTTTCTATCCAAATCAGATTTAATCTTGTCATATAGAGTCTCTAGAGCCATTGATAAATCTTTATGAGAAATGTAGTACCGTTGAGTATGTATTGGTTCTTCTACAGAATGCTCTAATACTGATTTTTCGGGTGATTCAGAGAGACTCAATTGGCTGCGAGGAGAGTAGAAGGTACTTATGGATTGTGGTTTTCTAGATTTATTAACATTTTTATTCTTGTCTCCTTTATCCATTTTATCTGTTTTCTCAAGCTTATCCGTTTTAGGAGGCATAATAAATTAGGTAATGATTTCTGTATAGAGACTTCAGTACATTCAGGTATACCTGAAGAGATTTCTTTTTAAAGAAAAAATATGTCAGTCTGATACGAGGTTAATTTCCAGCAGCTCTTAACTTAGTTTATTGGCTCAGATTGTTTACTCTGTTTTGTCAGATACATTTTTTAATGGCAAATTTCTCATGGCAAATTTCTCAAGGTAAGAAAATTCAAGACGAGCATAAAACAATTTGTGTATGTGTAATAGGAAAAAATTAAAATAAAATAAAAAAAAATTCAGTGCAGTCAGTATAAACCAGTACAAGCCAATTAAATCTGGTCCTACCAGTTTCGCTGATTCAAAATTTCTGATGGAAGATCTTATTGATTTCTTCTTAGCATTGAAAGCAGTTCTAAGCACCAGGCAAGAGAAAAAAAAAAAAGGAAATAATTCTCCAGTCAGTCCTGCAGTCACAACTGAAGGGCCGTCACATTCTTCCACCAAAAACCGCCAATCGTCCCCGGAATTCTTTTAAGCCCTACTTATTGCAGGCCTCGTTTGAAGGGGCACCGGAAAGGTACTCCTCCTGTATCTACTTATTGTTAGTGCCTGCTTATTGCGGCTATTCTTCAGGCTGTTTCAGCCTACCTCTAGACCTCGACCGCACAGCCGCCCGAGCACACCGCCGCACAGCCGCACAGCCACGCAGCCGCCGGAGACCCACAGCTCAGTCGCTCGGTCAGCTCCCGCTCCCACCTCACACACGCCGCCCCAGGAACGCCCCCATCACACGCGCGTGCGTCTCTACGCCATTATTATTGTACACTGTATATTGTATGTGCGATACTGACAGTCTCATATGTTTGATGTTATAGTTACATTTACTTTTGTTTTGTATTTTATAAAACTGTAATAAAAATTATTTGAAAAGAATAAGGAATTATTGTAAAGGCATCAGTCACTACCCAATAAACTATAAGCAGGCACCACCCCTTCATCCTACCTAGCCGTCAACTCAGGGTTCAGGGAATGGATTTCTTCACTGGCTTGAGACGAGTCCAAACTATCATCTGGACCCCCCTACCAGCTTCTTACAGTGCGACTGAATGGGTCAGCTCTATGGTGGTGGGGGAAAAGAAAAACACAGGAGCAATCCGAATATGCATTGACCCACGTGATTTGAACAAGGTAACATTACAGACTACCCAAAACTTGGTGCATCAGTGTTCAGTGTACTAGATGCACAGTCTGTGTACTGAGAACAGCAGTCGCCTCACCACGTTTAACTCCTCTGTTAGACGATGGAGATTTACAAGAGTTCCTTTTGGTGCAGCATCTGCTCCAGAAATGTTCCAGAAAAAATCACACGAGCAATTTCAGGCCTGCGGGGTGTGAAAGTCATAATTGATAATGTATTGGTCTATGGCAAAGACCGTGCGGAACATGACAAGAACCTGATTGCATTACTTAAGAGATGTCGTGAGAAGAATATGAAGGTCAACCCGAACAAACTGCAGATTGGTGTTGAGGAGGTAAGCTTCTTTCAAACAGTTCTTGATGAATGTAGGGGGAGAGTGATTGTTTGTGGTGATACTAATTTTGTATTGGACCCTGAATGTGATGTCTCAAGGGAGGACTCCTCTCCTAATTCAAATTCTTATATGTCCACTGCAAAGAGGTGCTCCAAATTGTTGCAATCCAGATGTTACTATGATGTGTGGCGTCTCCTACATCCTAATGAAAGAGATTATACTTTTTACTCAGCTGGCCACAATATGTACTCTCGTATCGATCGCTTTTTAGTGCCTGAAAATATGTTATCTTTCATTGAGAAAGCTGAAATCTTAGATTTTAAATGGTCAGATCATGCTCCTATTACTTTGAATATTCATGAAACAATACCACATGTCCCTTATAGACCTTGGAGACTGAATGATTTCATTTTGAATAACATAGATGAAAGAATTTTGGCTGAAAAAACGTTTTCATGTTTTGAAGAAAACATTACTGAAGATATTCCATATTCTACTATTTGGAATGCTCATAAGGCTGTGTTAAGAGGCCATTTTATTCAGAGAAATTCTTATATTAGGAAAACATCATCTGCAAATGTTAAAACTTTGGAGAAAGAATTATATAATTTAAATTTAGCAAATAAGTTAGGCCCTTCTTTCTCTGTTTCAGCTTTAATTAAAGACGTGAAAACAAAATTGGATAAACTGAATTTGGAAAAGACTGTTAAAACTTTACGATCTTTAAAAATGTCATTTTACTCAAAGGGTAATAAAACCTCTAATTTATTAGCGAATAAATTAAAACAAAAAAACTATACAATCTAGAATAGCTTATATATTGGATGATTCTGGCCAGAAAATTTTACATCCTAGGGACATTTCTAGCTTAAAGATTCCCCTCTTGAAACACAACCAACCTCTGCTAAAATAACTGAATTTTTGGATAAAATTAATCTCCCTAGAATCCCTGATGCTCATGTTGAATTTCTTGAGTCGGACATTTCTTTGGAGGAGGTGCATCAAGCTATTAAAGATACTCCATCTGGTAAGGCACCGGGTCCTGATGGTTTTTCTGCTCTATACTATCACAAATTTAAAAATGTATCTTATTGCCGCATTTAACGAAATTGTTTAACGAATATTGGAAAAATGGCTATATTCCTGATGAATCCCTTTGTGCCCAAATTTCTACTTTACCTAAACCCGGGAAGGAACCTGATAGGTGTTCCAATTTTAGACCCATTTCTCTAATTAATAATGACACCAAATTATACTCGAAAATATTAGCTAATCGTATCTCAAATTTATTGCCTTTGCTTGTTCATAACGATCAAGTAGGTTTTATTCCCAGACGTCAAGCAACAGACAATACGAGACGTTTTATTAATTTGATCTCATATATTCAAAAATCTAAACACCCATCTTTATTTTTATCACTCGATGCTGAAAAGGCATTTGATAGGGTCCATTGGGGATATTTGGAAGATGTTTTGATTCGGTTTGGGTTCCCAGTTGCTTTGAGAAAAGCTATTTTTGCTTTGTATCAGAAGACTACTGCAAAAGTGCAGGCCTCTGGAGTTTTGTCCGCCCTTTGTCACCTTTACTTTTTGCTTTAGCTATTGAACCTTTGGCTGAGGCAATAAGAGTTGATGGTAATATTCAGGGTGTTACAATAGATGGAGATACAAATTGGGTTTATTTGCAGACGATGTAATTCTTACGTTAAGTGATCCAGCTACTTCTATGGGTCATTTATTTTCTCTTCTTAGAGAATTTCGTGGTGTCCTTTTATAAAATTAATGATACCAAAACACAGGCATTACCATTCCATATAAAGAGGAATGATTTGACTGCTCTTAAAAGATCATATGACTTTGACTGGAGGAAGACCTTTATTTCCTATTTAGGCATTAATTTATGTAAAAATTTGACACATGTGCATGCTTACAATTTAAAGACTTTTTGGCCCTCTTTGCTACTGGATCTTGAGAGGTGGGACAATCTTGAGATTTCATGGTTGGGTAGAATACACTCCATTAAGATGGTTATTCTCCCCAAGATTTTGTATTTTTTTAAGAGCCATACCTTTAAGTGTGCCAATTTCTTTTTTTGATTCGGTGCGATCTGCGCTCATAAAGTTTCTCTGGAGGAAGAAGCCTAGCAGAGTCAAATTTACCACTTTGACTAATTCTAGAGACGATTTTGGATTGGGGGTGCCAGATTTTAGGAATTATTATTATGCCTCGAATGCCTCTAGTGCTTTCAAATTTAATTTGGACAGGGATTGGCCTAGATGGCTTATTATGGAAATTAATAAACTAAAACCTTTTTGTATTAAAGATGTTTTATGGGTTTCACATTCTAATCGTCCCAAGTTTACGAAAATGTACCCCTCAACTAAATTGGCTATACTCTCTTGGGATAGATTATTTAATAAATTACCAGGTTCTATTACTTGGTCCAGGGCGATGTCACTTAGTTCCTTGAGATATGTTCTTCCAGACCTAGATATAGATTACTGGAATAGCAAACATGTTTTTTCCATTAACGATTTCTTTACAAATAATTCGGCTCTATCATTTCCAAAATTACAAAAAAAATTTACTTTAGATGCTGACAGACAATGTGACTATGACTTAATTATTCAAATTCTTCAAGAACGATATAATATATCTGATTTTGATGTGGATCAGTCTCATTTAGCTTTGAATGATATAGAGACAGTTTATATTAATGCCCCGGACCGGAAAGGTACTATCTCACTGTGTTACTCTTCCCTCTCCTCGAAGGTTTCAAAAAAACATAAATTTTTATCGTCCTGGGAAGAGGAATTAGGTAAAACATACGATCTAGCTGTCTGGAATGATATGTTCTCGGGACTGAGGGGCATAACACAATGTGCACAACATTTTGAAAATCATTTTAAGATTATTTACAGATGGTATTTGACCCCGGATAAACTTTTTCGCATGAAGATGACTACAAGTTTTAAATGTTGGAGAGGCTGCAATGGCCCAGGTAATCTCCTTCATATTTTCTGGGACTGTCCATTAATTAAACCTATGTGGGACTCTTTATTAGCAATAATTAAGCTTGTGAATAGCGAGATTGAAGTGCTTGGTCCAGAATTATGTATTTTTAAACACTTTCCGTCTGATGTACCTAAAATAGATAAGATCATCATAGGTCATTTGCTGATTGCAGCTACTATCCTTATTCCTAAGTATTGGAAAACAGGAGTTGTTCCGACTATAAAATAAATCTTGTATATGACCTTGGAGAATAAATCTTATGAATCTTCCATTAGGCTACCCTCAGCTTTTAAAACACAACTTTTATTTTTCTGGGACTCCTGGGAAGAGAAAATTAGAAGGATATTTTTCCTTTAGTTTATCTTTTTTATTCCTTTAGATAATTATTTTTTTTAATTTTACATTTCTGCACGCTTCTTCTTAATTTTTCATCCATATGTATTTTTTTTATATATAGTGAGATAACTTTGGTTAGAGTGAAGACTTCCGTATTGAAGAATTTAATAATTTACATTTCCATTTTTTCCCCCTGTTTTTTCCCCTTGTTTTTGTGTTGTTTTTTTCTCTTTCTAGTGATAATTGTTGTAATTGTTTCCCAATTTTATGGTATCAATTTGAATTATTGTACACTGTATATTGTATGTGCAATACTATTTGACAGTCTCATATGTTTGATGTTAAAGTTACATTTACTTTTGTTTTGTATTTTATAAAACTAATAAAAAATATTTGAAAAGGCATTGACTCCGAACATTTCCTTGTATTATAGCGCTGCAGAATATGGTAATATGGTGGCACCGATTTAAAATCTATAACTAAAAATAGAAGTTTTTTTACAAATATTTAGTGTTATCAGTGGGATGGTCAGAGAAGCAGTTAATGCCAAGTTGCCCCATGCCCTCCCCCCACCCATCTAACTCACATACATACCGACACAAATATTTACACACACACAAAATTATATTAACACAAACTTACACATTTTTGCTTACACACATAATTACACATAAACATCGCGTTCACACATACACATTCATGCTAGCACACACACTTATACATGTACTTTCACTCTAACATACATGCATATGTAGATATTCACCTTCTTACTCTCTCTTAACTCACCCTCTTTCATCAGCCACATCATTCTTTCTTGCTGCTTGCACAGTACATGAGCAGCCTTGCTTTTCACATTATGTGACCTCACTGTGTTCCCGCTGGTTCAGATGTTTTAACTAAGGGCTGTTCCGACCTGGACTGGCCCAGTGGGCAATGCCTCCAGTCCCAGTCTCTGTCAGTGTTGAACTGAATAGTGAATATAAAAGGAAGATGGAAACATCTGAATTACTGTCAATTTTTATAAGCACATTTCTTTTATACGATGGCTGTAATATAAATCTTCACCATAAAAATACTTTATAAATAATACTTTTACTAAATAATAATTTATTTCTCCAAGTTGCTGCAACCAATTTTCATATATATTGCAATATAAATGGGTAAGGAAATGAGGATGTGCGCATGTTTCCTCTTAATCTGTATGTATTGACATTTTATTTTTGTTTTCACAGTGTTTATTCATAAATCATATATGTTATATCTTATAAAGTTTATCAATACAATAAACTAGTTTACTTAGTGACTGGCTATTGATTATTTGTTTTAAGTAACAAACTTGTCTTTGTCTGTACCATTAATTTTACATGTGTATGCATTCTAGAATGCAGAGCATAAGTTATGTTATTTTATATATATAACAAAAAAATACATTCTTGCACCATGGCAGGGAAACAATTTAAAGTGGTCTGACTTATATATACCGGTGTACGGGGGACCTAGTGGAGGTCTGTGTGAGGCGCAGAGACAACCTCCGCTGCTGGCGGCACTTCTGCCGGGGCTTCAATGATGGCGCACCAGCGTGGCATGACCTTCCGGTGCTCCGTCATAGAAGTTTCGTCCAGCAGAAGTGGAGGTTTTCGTTGCGCATCACACAGACCTCCATCGGCTGCCCCACTAGATACCAGAGAGTCTGAAGCACTAGGGCAAGCCTAGGGATGCACTGGTAAGTCGTTTGGGGGAAATTAAGCGTTTTCTTGTGGCATAAGGGATATTTGGGGCGGCAGAGTTGCAAATAGGGGTTAAAAGGCATGTCAGTGAGGCAGAGAGGCGTATAGAGGTATATTGGGGGTGTATTTTTTTCACAAATTAATATTCAAATTTTGGGGGGCATCTTATAATGGAGCAAATATGATATATATTTAACCTCTTAACGACCTTTGCCGGTTCAGGACCGGCACGGAAAAATGGTCACTTAACGACCTTTGACGGTCCTGAACCGTCAAAAAATTAAATAAGCTTAGAAAGTGATCAACAATCACTTTCTTTGCTTAAACGGCGTTGCTGTAATGCCTCGATATCGAGGCTTTCAGCAAGGCCGAGATCGGCATCGGGGGCCATGTCTGGCCTCCCCGGGGCATCAACAGCACGTTTTAAAAGTGTTTAGGAGGCGATCAACTTAAATGGTGTTGCTGGAATGCCTCGATCAGGAGGCATCCAGCGACACCAAACACCGCCACTGCCGGTGATCTTCGCCATCAGCAAGTTGGCGGCCGCCCTGTAAAAAAAACAATCAAGTTTTAAAAGTTCGCTAGACGGTCTCCAGACCCTCTAGAGAACTCTGGCTCCACTTGCAGGTTGAATACAGGTATTGCATTCAACCATGCAAGTCAATGGAGCCCAGCTTTCTAATCACAATGTGATTAGTAAAATATTCAAAAAATAATAATAAAAAAAAACATTTAAAAATAATTATGCAGTGATAAATAATAAAATAATTTTTTTTTATTATTTTGAGCAAGTGCTAAAATTTCTCAAAAATCTCAACAAAGAGTTAAAATAAAAGCACTTCAAATACCCAAGGGGTGTCATATATATAAAAAAAATGGCTGATGGGGTAAATTGGAGTGGCCGAGCTCAAAGATAGGGCATACATACAGACTGACCAAAACGGAGAAAAAAAGCGCACTTCCCAAATGTGGCATTTTAAATCTCAAACAACACGACAAACCCATGCATGTCGGGTATCACTGCACTCAGGAGATGTTCCTGCACACACATTGGGGTGTTGTTTGACAGTGACATAATCCAGAACCTGTTTATCTATAACTAAAGTACAATTTGTGTGGAAATAAATAAATAAATAAATAACTATTACAAAGTTTACAAAGTGTGGTCAGAGCCGGCCTTAGGTGTTCTGGCGCCCTGTGCAAACTACTCCTCTGGCGCCCCCCCTCACTACCCCCCCTCTGTCCCTTCAAACTACCCCCCTCTGCCCCTTCAAACTACCCCCCCTCTGTCCCTTCAAACTACCCCCCCCCCTGCCCCTTCAAACTAGCCCCCCTCTGCCCCTTCAAACTACCCCCCAAAATACATCACGATGCATTAAGGGGTAGTAAAGATCGGTCGAAGCAGGGAATTGAAAGAGTCGTTTATGGTTCTGAGACAGGGAAGAGATGAGGGAGGTGAAATTGGTTTCTTTAGCAAGGTTAAGAGCAGAGTAGTAGGAACGTAGCATTAATTTATAGTGCAGAAAGTCAGACATGGAATTAGACTTTTGCCAACTACGTTCGGCAGTGCGGGAACATCGTCGTAAGTGTCGGGTTACAGTCGTATGCCAGGGTTGGAAATATGAACGTCGTGAGGACCGAGTAGTAACTGGTGCTACATGTTCAATAGCAGATGTCAGAGTGGAGTTATAGACAGAGGTAGCGTTGTTAGGGCATGACATGTTTGAGATTGGAGAGAGGAGAGGGAGTAAATTGATTGAGAAGTCCTGAAGTCCTAATAGAGCGGAGGTCTCTGGTTAGGCTGGGTTGGGGTGCAAGGCAGCGAGCATGAGGCGAGATTAGAGAGCAGGAAAGCAAGTGGTGGTCAGAGAGGGGGCAAGGGGAATTAGAAAGGTTATTGAGAGAGCACATGCTAGAAAAAATAAGGTCCAGGGTGTTACCATCATCATGAGTAGGGGAGTTAATATGTTGTTGGAGCTCAAAAGAGGTGATAGAAAGAAATTTTGAAGACATGGGACTCAATGGGGTCTCAACTGGGATGTTGAAATCCCCAAGGACAACAGAGGGAACATCATGAGGAGAAGTGATCAAGAAAGATGTTAGCCAGGCCAGGGTTATCAATATCAATATCCCAGACCTGATGACAAGAAGGGTGGATGGGTGGGCTTCCTACTGCATTGCGCGTATGGAGATGGGATGAAATAGTCGGATAGCATGGACTTCAAATGAGGAGAAAGAGAGTGATGGGGCAGAGGGAATAGGTTGAAAGGTACAAGAAGGAGAGAGTAGGAAGACCACCCATCCACCCTTCTTGTCATCTAGTCTGGGAGTGTGAGTGAGGTGAAGACCACCATAGGAGAGAGCAGCAGGAGAAAAGGTTAGCCAGGTTTCAGTTAGAGCTAGAAGGTGTAAGGAACAAGAGTCTAAGTGGTCATGTAGGGCTGTTAGTTTGTTACGTGCATATATGAAGACAGACAGCAGCATAATGAGTATAGCAGAAGTTTAATATAAAAAAAATATATAAAAAATAACATCCACTCTTACATTTAAGAAATTGGAGCCCAGTATCTACAGTCAGTGTCCTGGGGGTGAGATCTTTCATCACGATGTAGTGTATACCCTTTACGCAATGGGTGGATGTCCATTTATACAACAATGGTAAATCCATATCACTGCTTCCATAATTTAAAATATAAATCAGACTATACTTTAATATATTATCAGTTGAAAATAAAGAAAAATAAAAAAATACATCTTACACAGATATACTTTAGAACATTCTTTTAAAATAGCAGTATTATAAAGAGATGGATACAAATCTTATAAAAAGCTATGTAATTCAAAATCATTATCTAAGTTTCCTCTGTGGGCTGAATAGCTGCTGTCTGACAGCACAAGAAAGTGTATATTTCTCCGGGGACTTATGTCGCTAGTTAAAACCTTATGGGCACTGTGGTTGCCCGTGCGCTTCCCCACATGGGGCAAAAAAGATTTTTCCTGCAGGTCCAGCATTTCAAGAGATTTTGCCAAAATCGTGCTGGCCGACTTGGGTGCCTCCTTCCCGGCTACCACGCGCAGGCAGCTCCTGGTGACCAACGTGGAGCACAGCATTGGATTTTTTTCTCCGAGCTGGGAAAAAACCCTGTAGCTAGCCTGATTGCACGTCTGCTGCTGAGCAAGGGGCTGCAGAGCACCCCAAATAACAACCAACATAAAAGTAATGTTCTGGGAAGCATTAAATGGCAGCTACATGCAGTACCGTATTTGGATGAAAACATAAAACTATCTAGGTGCCATCTTTGCCCCCAAACAGCCCAGCATGAGTCTGCATTGTTCCCAAACAGCCGAGTGTATGCAATCTTTGTCCCATGAACACGCTACCTGTGCCATCTTTGTCCCATAAACACCCTGCCTGTGCTATTTTTGTCCCTTAAACACCCTGCTTATACCATCTTTGCCTTCTTGACAAATCAACTATACACCTATGATTAACACAAACACTTTTACAGTCACTCACTAATTCACTTTCATTCACACAATTCATTCACACAATCATTTATTCTTTCACACAAATTATTTACAAATATTCATTGATGCATTCGCACAAATTCATTAATTCTCTCACTCATTCACACAATTCATCCACACATTAATCCATTCATTGTCTCTCTCTCATTCTGACTCTTTATTTCAATATTCTTGCTACCCTCCTTTCTCCCTATCTACCCGTTCTCACCCCCTTATGCCCTATCTACCCCTCCTCACTCCCTTCTCCCCACTATCCCCCCGTCTCACTCCCTTCTCCCTACTATCCCCCCGTCTCACTCCCTTCTCCCTATCTACCCCCTCCTATCTACCCTTTCCCCCCTTTGAAGTTCACTTACCTTTCAGGAGTTCAGGAGTGGGGGGTGCAAGGCCTCTGTCTCCCAGCTCTGCCACTGTATGGAACAGTATAGAGTGATGGGAGTTATGATGTACTTTAGAGCATAGTTATATAATGAAAAAGACATTGGAAATGGTATAGCATAACACACATTTACCAATCCACACTTACCAATCCACATATTCCACACATACCAAGCCACACTTACCAATCCACATATTCCACACATACCAAGCCACATTTACCAATCCACAGATTCCACACATACCAATCCACTCTCACTGAATGATTTCCTACCTTTCCTCTTTTCTTCTTATAGGAGTCAGCTATTTTTCTTCCTCTTCGCTCCGCTTCTTCTGTCTTCTTCCGGGTTCAGAGGGCACGGACATCTGTGTTGTGCGCCGGGATCTGACAACAAACCCCAGCAGTTGCCTCGCGGATCGCGAGGGAGCAGTATCGGAGGTCTTTAACAGACCTCCGATACCACTCCCTCGCGAGCCTGCTCCTCCAGCGGCGGACATTACTGTCCGTCTCTGGAGGGGTGCCGGCAAGTTGGCACCCCCCTGATGAGCGGCACCCGGTGCGGACCGCCCCCCCCCGCCCCCCGCTAGGTACGCTACTGATGGCACGTCCTATGTGTATGTGTAATTTGGGTGCTGGTCAGGTTCTATGTGGGCAATGTGGACGCCCGCTTTGGGGTGTGCAATCTGTGATATTGTAATAAAATGTATATACATATAAATGTATGTGCGTCAAAAATAGGCAGAGTCACTTAGATGCAAACAAAGGTAAAACATTTAATACGAACAAAAAATAGAAGAAGAACATAAAAAGTAGATAACAAAAATAATATAAAACAAGTCTTACAAAACCTTGGAGAGGAATTTAGTTCATGACATCTGTCCTATGCATTCCTGAGGATGGAGGGAGGGAGTGTTGGGACGAGAAGAGTCCGTGGATGGCAAGTACATCTCCCCTCTACCTCTCCTCCTATGCTTCTCCAAGGCCTTAACTTATATACACGGTTTGAATAATGATGTCAGTCTTGTCAGTCTATTGGTCTTCACCTAATTGGGTAAACATGCTCACTAAGATCTTTACACGTCGAAACCCTATTTTAGGTGGTGGCTGTACGCATACTGTACTTTTACATACTGTACTTTTAGAGTTACAACTATACCATGCATTAGCAAGCGTCTATCCTATCTATAGAATGCCTGTTCAGCAAATCCTTCATTCCATATTTTAAGGTCAAGGAAACCTTGAAGCCTATCATTGAAACATATTAATATATCTTAATAATCATTTATTTATGAACACTGATTACATATCTTTGACTATTGCCTATACCAATAATTATATATGGTCCATTTCATATTACTAGGGTTAAAAGAGATGTTAAATGTGTTAGAATCTTTTACAATTCCCCCTGATGATAGGATAATATCCTTATCATATCTTTTCAAATATACACATTTACTCACCCTTCGTATCACATTCGTATCACATTTATACTACACTCACATCACACTTTAACTGGGACAATATGATAATCATTAGCATGAGGATTGTGCTCTTTTTATCATTTCCCTTAATATTCCATCTCCCTTATCTACTTCATACTTAACATGTTTATATATCTTACTTATTCTATACATAAGAAAACTTTGATAAACAATACATAATAAAACAAGTATAGCCATAATAACAATTGGATTTAACAATATATTCCCAGCTGCGGATTTTACCGAAGATTGTGACCACATATTTACTGATTTTTTAAAATTTGACCACCAATTAACTCCAGACATATCATTCCATTGATGTTGAATTTGTTCTAATTCACCTTGTTTATGTTGGAAAACAATTTCTGCATCTTTCAATTGTTGCTTTAATATGGCCAATAATCCCTTATCTTTCTTCAGTTCCTCTGTCCATGTTTTCCAAGGAAAATGGTCTATCTGTGTAAGATTAAATTGCTGAGGTAGTGTTCTTAAACGCTCTGTACCTATAGTGGAGACATTAAACTTTTTCCCATCTGTCTCCAACTTTTTCAAATCACCTTCTATGCAATATAATCCTCTGTGAAGAGAATCATTATGCATACAATTTGAAAAGAATGCTCTGACCAATGACTCTTCCTTCATTAATTGAAAACAAACTTTCCCTATCTTTACTTGAGTGTTAACTTTCATTCCTGGCTTCACATGATGAATGATTGTGAAAACAAGAATGATATACAACCTTTTCTTGCCCTGGAAGACATATTACTTTAGAAACAAAATGAAGACAAGCTGAAACATCTAATTGTTCCAGATTTTCCCCATCAAATACAAAATCTGTATACCTTAAATTATAATGAATCAATTGTGTGTCACTGACTGGAATTCCTAAAACTGTTACTGGTACCACTACTTGTTCAACTCCTGCCACTGGGATTAAAGATGTCCCAATACAAAAATCCTGATCACAACCCATCCATTTATTAATCCACAAATCAATATGACCCAGACCAAAACTATATTTGTCAGGTAAGCTTTTCAACAAACCCAAAGGTATAATACCACTCTGTAAAGCCTGTGCAATCATCTTTAGATTAGTGGAATATTCTATCTGTATTTCCAGGCATGCCCTTGACACTTGATTCTCCTCTTGACTCTCTATTAAGTCTAAAGTGGCATCCTGTAAGTGAGATACCGACGACCCAATCACAGTAGCAGAACTTAGAACCATTTTTTCCAATAACTGATTTAACCCTTTTTGTACTTTTGCTCCCTGACTTCCAACATAACTCACGGATCCCAAATCGGATTTAAGAGTATTTATATCCATAGTATTAAGTAAGCTTCCTACCGAACCAACACCCCCCAAGATTCCCTCAATAATACCTCGTCTACTTGTTGCCATTCTCAATGGATTTTGTCCAAATCATTGAGCAAGACCTTTTTCCATGTTAGTAAGGTGTGACAAACATTGAGGAAACCAAGTGGATATTTTCCAATCCTGAAAGTCTATTCCTTCCACTTTAACAACAACATCTTTCATTGTCTCTACCTCATTCTTAGGCTGAGCCCATAACGAGGGATGTTTCTGCACAATTTCTACAAGTGTCAAGTCATTACAATCCATTTGTGGCGAAACATGATTTGGGGATACCTCCTCAATTAAATTGATAACGCCCACTATACTATAGTCACTTGGATCTATTACTACAGGACCTTTAAGGTTATTACTTCTCCAAATCACTTGATTCCCTAAGTCAATGACCCAACCTCTTTCTCTCATTACGTCAGCCCCTAAGATATTTTCTGAGCTAGGACAATGCCAGATATCAATTTCAGTACACAAATAGCCAGCTAAAGTTGCTGAAGTATTACCTTTACCACTAAAACCTACAATCGTGCAAACAGGTGAATTAGATGTTATAGGCAAAGCTTGATTAGTCACACTTAATTGAGCTCCTGTATCAATTAGGAATGTAATCTCTTTTCCCTGTAATTTTCCCTTGACATATGGTCTGCCACAGTTGTCAGTTGACACTGGAGCTACATAGGTCAACTTACAGAGTGATTGATTCTTATCTAGTCACTGAGAGGGCGTCAGACCCCCCCTGACATTCTTTCCTGTTACATTAGTAGCAGTACTATTTGTTGTCAGCTCTTGCTCTGTTGGCACCAGCCCATTCTCTTTCCCAAAATTTTGTGTTCTAGGGACAAATTTTCTATTTTTAAGAAATTGTTTACACTGCCACTTCAAATGTCCTCTTTTACCACAATGATAACAACTAACATTTGGTCTGAATATCTTTTGGTTAGTATTATCAAATCGTTCAAAATTAGTAGGATTAGTTTGTGGCTTGTGAAAATCATTCTAGTTAATTCTAGCCGTTTGTCAATTAGTTCCTGTACTGTAGATACTTTTACCTTTACAGTTGACATTTTCATTGCTCTTCTAATACGATCAATGAATATGGCTGCTTCTTGCAAACTAGGTTTTTCAGAGGCAAGCTGAACTGATACAGAATCTAGATATTTAAATTTCCTTACAAATGCTATAATCATTGCCTGTGGTTCATCTCCATCTTCAATTCCCATTACCATTCTATAGGCTTTCTCAAATTTCAACAAAAATGCAAAGGGATCATCTTGCAGATTTACTTTTAGAGATTCCATTAAGTCAAGAGATGGAGATGTCACCAGTTGTGAACAGAATTAATTGCTTCAATCTATCCATGTCATTTGCATGCACTAATTGACCTAATGCATCCTCTGTAGCTGTGTCCTGTAACCTTTTGGACATATGGGAAGGTATCCAAACCCTAAAAATGGCGTTTCTTTGTTTATTATTTAATTGGAATTTGTCTGTATTTGTCTCAAATACATCAATATTATGGAATGCATCCATCTTATCGTCATATTTAGGAAGATCTTTGGCAATTTTCATTAATTGATCATTAATTTTTAAAGTCAATTTTGTTGCACTGTCTCTGAGCTTTTGTCTCTCAACTCCTCCTACGTCAAGTTCCTCATCAGAATCTATCGTTGAGGTACCAGCTATTTCAGGAACAAAGGATACGCCCTTCTTACCTTCTTGTCTTGTGATAACTGACACCTTTTTATTTTTAAAACATAATCTAGACAGTCTATGCCTATCCCTCTCCAAGTTCTCTAATTGCTGAGCTAAAACAAAACAGTCGGGACAGCTGTTAAAGTCGTCAGTACTGTCATCAGGGTTAGATTCTGGTACAACTTTGTTAATCATGCAAATACTTTGTCTAGGTTGTAAATCCTCCACAATCAAGTCATTAAACGTTTTAAACATTCTTAGGACATTTTGTAGTTTCTTCTTAAGTTTATCAATACATAACAATTTCTTATCTATCTTCATATTTTCTAGCTCACATTGTTTGTACATACTAGTCCATAGCTGTGCATTAGTAGGACAATTATCAAATTGAAAAGTTATTTTACTTTTGTTAACATAAGTTTTTATAAAATCCATGACTTACCCTGTTTAGTGAACTCTCCGTGAGTGGCTGTTGTTTCACGCTGTATGGCTGTCTTGCGTCTGCCGTCTCTTAGCACTTGTGATTCCAATAAAATCTGAAAGTCTGTATCCTCAAAGGTCCTTTTCTTAATTTTCTCCCGACAGTTTGCAAAAAGTGCACAGATATATCTACCCTTCCCCCTGAGCAAGCTGGAGGGCAAAGGTCAGGAAAAAATACGCAGGGCTGGCACGCCAGATATGTAATAAAATGTATAAGGCCAATACAAACTTCAAATAATTGGATCACATATAAATGTATGTGCGTCAAAAATAGGCAGAGTCACTTAGATGCAAACAAAGGTAAAACATTTAATACGAACAAAAAATAGAAGAAGAATATAAAAAGTAGATAACAAAAATAATACAAAACAAGTCTTACAAAACCTTGGAGAGGAATTTAGTTCATGACATCTGTCCTATGCATTCCTGAGGATGGAGGGAGGGAGTGTTGGGACGAGAAGAGTCCGTGGATGGCAAGTACATCTCCTCTCTACCTCTCCTCCTATGCTTCTCCAAGGCCTTAACTTATATACACGGTTTGAATAATGATGTCAGTCTTGTCAGTCTATTGGTCTTCACCTAATTGGGTAAACATGCTCACTAAGATCTTTACACGTCGAAACCCTATTTTAGGTGGTGGCTGTACGCATACTGTAATGCCCTTTTAGAGTTACAACTATACCATGCATTAGCAAGCTTCTATCCTATCTATAGAATGCCTGTTCAGCAAATCCTTCATTCCATATTTTAAGGTCAAGGAAACCTTGAAGCCTATCATTGAAACATATTTATATATCTTAATAATCATTTATTTATGAACAATGATTACATATCTTTGACTATTGCTTATACCAATAATTATATATGGTCCATTTCATATTACTAGGGTTAAAAGAGATGTGTTAGAATCTTTTACAGATATATGCCTGTAATTTAGGGGGTTTTATCTATACCTTTTTTATGTGATTTCTAGTAGTTGATACCTGCAATGCTGTTTCCGTACATTATTATTGTATATCTGCAAATACGGGATTTGTATGTCTGATTCTATGCCTCCAGTGCTGAGTTCACATGTGAACAATAATAATAACAATATTAATATATATATATATATATATATATATATATATATATATATATATATATATGATTACTAACAGCAGTCACACTCCTACCAGTACATGCTAGAACCTGGGTATGCATGGGCATGATAGCTGTTAACAGTCTGGCTCAGTGTATATAGTGATAGGTGATATGCGGTACCACTGTCATTGTCTGCCTCAGTATTTAGTGATAGGTGTTGTGCTCTACCCCGTGAACGTCTGCCTCAGTATATAGTGATAGGTGTAATGCTGTACCCGTCAATGTCTGCCTCAGTATCTAGTAATAGGGGTTATGCTGTACCCTCGTCAATGTCTGTGCCAGTATATAACGATAGCAGCTATGCAGTTTTAAAGTGTGTGTGTGGAGGGGGTGCCACATACAGGATCCGCCCCAGGTGCCAAATACTCTAAGGTACGCCCCTGTATATATGCACCCAACAGTTCTCCTGTAATTTATTTAACAAAAATTTTGGAAAAAACTTTAAAAATTAAACAAGCCCACTAATATGGATGGGAGATTTTAACTGTGTGTTGGATCCCCACTTAGATAAAAGGTCGTTTAAAGGCCCAAATATAGAACGAAATGTTATCTTGCAAGCACATAGATTTCAATCGCTATTAAATAAACATACTTTATATGACATTTAGCGTATATTACATACAACAGAAAGAGATTTCACCTGCTTTTCTAAAAAATTGTGCTCACTCCCGAATAGATTTAATTATAGGAGACATTGGATTGAAATCAAAAGTTAAAAATACCAACATCCATGAAATTACTTGGTCAGACCATAATTTGGTAACTATGGATATAGAAGATTCGGTGAGAAAATTAACAACGGAATGGAGATTAAATCATAATCTAATAAGGAAAAATATAGCTATTGAATATATGAAAGAAATGACTCAATTTTTCTTTAAAGAAAATGATGTCGAGATCTAATTTATGGTGCACATATAAAGCAGTAATAAGGGGACACTTTGTTAAATTAGCAGCACATCAGAAAAAAAACGCAGAATCCAAATTGTCTGCTTTATATATAACTTTATTTCAGTTAAATAAAATTAATAAACAGACTCCTTCTAAATTAACTACCGAGAAAATTGAAGAAATTATGGAACAGACTAACAAAGTGCTGATGGCATTAAACTCTAAAAGATATTATACAAAATGCTCACAATCTGTTAAAAAAGAGAAGAGAAAAGATAATTATTTCTAAAATATCGTATTAAGGTAGAACTCTTATGGACCCAAATGAAATAGGTCAAGCATTTAGTGAATATTATAAAGAATTATATAATCTTTCGGACAACGCAGCAGAAATAGATATTCGGGATTATTTTTTAAAGAGATCTTTTCCTAAGATTTCGGAGGTAACCTTGATAGGTTTAAATAGTAAAATAACCTTGGAGGAGGTCCAGAACAGAATCAGAGAATTAAAATTAAAAAAATCCCCAGGTCCTGATGGCTTTGACTCTCGTTTTTATAAATTATTTATAGAGGAACTTTCCCCCTACTTGGTAAGAACATTTAATGAAAGTATAGACAGAGGAGCTCTCCCAGAAGAATATAACAAAATATAACACCAATATTAAAACCAAATAAAAATCCAGAAGAAGTAACTAGTTACAGACTAGCAGTACTCGCTCATAGATTGAGTGAAGTACTACCGCAACTAATTCAGATAGACCAAGTAGGTTTTATAAAAAATCGGTCAGCTACTACCCATATAAGAGCAATCGCTGGTATCTTTGAGGAAAATATTAAAAAAATATCCCACAACTGACCCTCTCGTTAGATGCCGAGAAGGCTTTCGATAGGGTCAGTTGGAGGTTTATGGCAGGTGTATTGAAAGCTTTTGGATTCCAAGGTCGAATATATCACGCAATAATGGCTCTGTATACTAAACCAATGGGTGGTCCTGGAATTATATCAAGATGGTTCTCTTTTCTGAATTCTCAGGGCTGCCCGCTTTCACCTCTGTTATATGTTCTATCTTTAGAACCTCTTGCCAGAGATATTAGAGCTGATCAGAAAGGGATGTGGAAAAGAAGGAATGCAAAAAATTAAACTATACGCAGACGTTGTGCTATTGACAGTTAGGGACCCAGCAAATTCTGAAAACACATTATTAAATGGATAGATCAATATAGCTTGTCTCGAATTAAGTTAAATATTGATAAATCGGTTGCTTTACCCTTCAATCTTGAAGGTACACAAAGACATATATATCGAGACAATGGGATTTAAGTGGGTTAAAAATAGTTTTACCTACTTGGGAATAAAAATCAATTCTAGTCCTAAACTATGGATGGAGATTAATCTTCTCCCCCTAATTAGAGATATGAGCCTTTCCTTTAAAAACTGGAGAAAATTATATATCTCATGGTGGGGAAGAATAAATGTGGTCAATTTTTGCCTAAATTTATTTATATTTTTAGGATGATTCCTCACTTAGTCCCGATGAGCTGGTCAGCGCTAATCCAACGACTGATTAATAAATTTATATGGGGAAATAAAAAACCAAGATTGAAATTTCAAGCCATTATAAAAACAGAAATCAAGGTGGGCTGGGAGTTCCCCAGATAAGAGAATATGCACAGGCTATCTTAACACAAACAAATAGTGCCATGCAGGAAACTTGGTATAAAGAGGAAGTATTGAGTAATAATCTTTACGGGGATTTACAGCATCTGTTTTGGACCTCCTCCAAGAAAGCTATTGAGTTGACCGCAACAGGAACTAGTTTAGCTTTACAGCATATAGTAAGAAACTGGTATTTGACTAAAAAGAAATTAGGACTAGAGGATCTGATACTAACTAGTCTTCCTATCTCTAACTTGGAATATAGGATTGAAAACATAAATTTATCAAAGTGGAAACAGGATAAATACAGGATCTAATTGAGAGAGATACATTAAAGACTTTTCATCAACTTCAAGTTTAATTTAATCTCCCAATAGGAGAATGCTTCAGATACTTAAGGGTAAAAAGTTTTCTCCAAAAAATTTTGAGGCAGAATTGGAACACCCAAGTTTATAATACATTTAAACAATTAGTGGAAGCAGAGCAATATAAAAAGCTATTGACATTACTAAAATGGGAGAAGGAATTAGATATTACAATAAATATTGATTAAAAATAAGATATGATACCATACATTGTTTAAATTTAATTGAGCTAAAATATAAACTTATGAACAGGTGGGATCTAGTTCCTTCTGTCCTGGCAAAAATGTTCCCTAATAATCTTCCAAATTGCTGGAGATGTGGTGCAGAAAAAGGAGATATGCTCCACATATGGTGGAACTGTAACCCTACAAAAAAGCTATGGCAAAGAATTTCAAATAGCTTGGTAAAAAATTTTGGGTCGGATTGGGAATTAACTCCCGACAGAGCTCTACTTCATTTAAACCTAACAACGAACGAAAAGATATTCAACTCCTTGTCATATACTGACTGCAACAAAAATACTGATTGCCAGAAATTGGCGATCGTGAGAGTCAATTCCATGGGCTAAGATAAAAATCCAGCTAATATACCAGTGCAACATGGAAAAGGGAATTCTGACACAAACTTTTTGGAACACTAATATTTACAGTCTCTGGGAGAATAGAATAAAATTTTTGGTTGAAGGCAATTTAGATCCTTGAAAGAAAGAAAAGAAGAGTAACACTTGTTAGAAAGATTTAAAAATATAATACTACAATTGCAGAACTTGGATAACTAATTGGTAATTAGTAAGGCATAATAATTTTGTATGTTTTGTTTGGTATTGTAATGTTTTTGTAAATGTTTTGTGAATTTTTTTTGTTTTTGTAATGTAATTTTTTGGGTTTTTTTTTCTATGTTTATAAATAAAAATTAAAAAAAATGGCTTCACTGAGGGTCCATCGAGTTCTCATTTTATAGTTAGGATTATCTTTTAAGGAAATGTAAACTGGGGCGTGGTCAGACCATATAATATTGCCCACAGATGAATAAATACAGGATTCTAAATTATGGCTCAACATTACATTTGAAAAAAAGGAATAATCTCTATCATCTGGATGTTGAACCCTCCAAACGTCATAAAGATTGTGTTTAAAAAGACAAGCAGAGAAAATTCCGGCTTTGGCTTTCAGACAAGAATCTGTTTTGCGTTTTTTCGATGTTTTACTATCTTTCGTTATGTCTAATATACAATTCATGTCGCCTGCCATAATCTAGAAACCTTCTCTATTATTTCCATCGTTTTGTTTAGAAATCGAGTTGGAGCTTCAGATGGGGCATATAAACTAACAAGTGTATATATAACATCATTTATGCTACAAATCAGAATAATTCTTCTTCCTTCCTGATCGATATCATGAAAAATATATTCAAATTTGTTTTTAGATGCGATCAGAATTGACACTCCTCTTTTTTTTTTTATCTGAAAGAGAAGATGAAAAAAAACCTCACGATATCTACGATATTTCCAAAATAAATTTCCCTTAATACCCTTCCAGTGTGTCTCCTGGATAAATGCAACATCTAACCCATCCTTAATGTGTCATATAAATAAGCTCTTTTGTAAGGGGAATTTAATCCCTGTGCATTGAGTGATAACATTTTAGTTGGCATAGGATGTTTTTTTTTTATCTCCGTGGATCCCAAAATAAAACTACCGTCCAATTTTATCTCCTTCAGATAAAGATCTAGTCTAGAGGCTTCCAACCACAAACATACATCAACACATAAAACTTTCAAACTCTTCATGTCATGATATTCAGTTAAATAACGCCGCTTATTTCCTAATATCAAGTTCCTTCACAATAATAATACTACTATTAATTTGTCCCTATATTATTGCCGAGTTTAGACCAATAATCCAATCCAATAATGTTTAATATTAGAACCCAACTAATATATATATATGTATACATGTGTAAATAATCATAAACCCATATTGTGTATCGTTGAAAATTTAAGATAATACCTAGTCCCTTTTCTTTCATAAATTAATTAAATGGTGACTAACTCGTTCTTTAATAAAACTCAGTGCTTATTGTCTAAGGGCCTAAAAAAATACAAATAATTAATAGTGTCCTATTTCTATATGTAATATTTAAATTATCATATTTAAGTGAAAAACAAATAGATATATAAACTAAGACTTATATTCAGTTTATAATGTGTAATGTGTTCGTGACAGTGTGACAATTCTTTCCCTCTTTTTCCCCTTTTCCTATCCCTTTTCTTTTAGCCTTTTTCTTAAATATTCTTTAAAGCCCAGGGAATCTCTGAGTCTCATGTTATATTTATCGTGTGTAACTAAAACTTCAAATTAGTGTACATTAAATACTTGTGACAATTTATGTGTGTATTATTCTTATCGAATTTTCTTCCAAACACTGAAAAACCCAAAAAAGCATAATATACATGACATGAGTAAACTAAAATGTGTATTCAAATACTTATAATTAATTAATATATATTATTATTTATCACATGCTCATCAGAGCCCTGAAGAACTAGATATAAACATATATCGATCATCCTATCTCAAAAAGATGTAAAAAAAAAGAAAAAACAAAAAACCCTCCATCCCTTATCACATAAATTTAGACAAGAAAGATTTATTTAAATTAGATCACAGGCTCAAATTCCTTTATGTTCCACTCCGACAGATAATCGTTAGCTTGTGCATAGTCATTGCAGATTTTTTCCCTGGTAAACAATTCGTAGTTTTGTAGGAAAGCCCCATGAATAAGTAATGTTGTTCTCTCAAAGACAAGCAGTGATATTTATAAATTTCTTTCTATGAAGTCTAGTAGCACGTGAAAGATCAGAAAATGTTGATAATGATGCAAATTTCGCTGATTTAGTGGGATTTTTTCTCATTTCTTTTACCAGGGTCTCTTTTATTAGATAGTTGTTAAAGCAGACCATAACGTCTCTTGGAGAATTAGTTTGAGTCCAAGACGGCGGAAATGCAAGTCTGTAGAATCTTTCAATTGGAGCAGGATTTTGATTGTTATGTCCAACAAATGTAGATAGAAGATCATTTATATAAATTTCTAGATCCTTAACTTCTTCCGGGATTCCACGAATTTTCAAGTTTTGCCTATGTGATCTGTCCTCGAATTCTCCTAACTTGAAATCATGCTTTGAGATTTCTGTCTTAAGATATTCATTTTGGGAGTAGAGCTCCTTACATTTTGTTTGAAGAGACATAATTTCTTCAGACTGTGACGCTAATGTAGTTTTCAAAAGCACCATTTCCTCTTTATAATCCTTGAGATGTTGATCCAAATCAGCTTTAATTTTGTTATATAAAGAGTCCAAAGGAGCAGTTAGGTTGGTAATTGTAATATACTCTAATGAATTACTGATACTAGTTTCAATTATAGGGTCTGGAGACGATTTAGATGCGATAATAGATGTATCTGTGTAACTTTTTGGAGAATAGTAGTAAGCACTAATTGGCGGTGGTTTCTCTATTTTAGTAGAAGTTTTAATTTTCTCTTCTTTCTCTCCTTTGCCAACCTTATCTCCTTTTGGATATGTTTTCTCCTTTTTTCGGACTATGTTTGGTCCGAACATACCTGGAGGGACAACTTGGTCCTTTGGCGGAGATATATTGATGATGTCATTCTTATTTGGAATGGGTCGGAAGAGGATTTTATTGATTATGTGAATTTTTTAAATGCCAATTTGAATTTAGTGCATGGGAGATACATTTTTTAGATGTTACGTTTTTTACGGAAGGCGTTAACATTAAATCTAAATGTTTTTTTAAAAAAAACAGATGACAATGGCTATGTCCATAAAAAAAAGTTGCCATCATAAGCCCTGGCTCAGAGGCATTGCAAAAGGACAACTTGCCCGGGTAAGGCGAAATTGCACCAAGAAAGTGACTATAGAAGACAGGCCAATCATATTAAAACAAAATTGATTGAAAAAGGTTACAATAAAAATTCAATCGATAAAGATATTAGAATGATGGCAAAGAAAGATAGAAATTTACTCTTGACCTCAAATAAAATCAAACAAGACCATAACTCTAAATTTGGTTATGCCTTCATCACTGAATTCAACACAGAACATAATAAAGTAGGATTTTTTATTTTTTTTTAAAACATTGGCCAATCCTGTTGAGGGATCCTATTTTAGGAACCATTTTACCAGAGAAACCCCCTATTGTTTTTAGGAAAACAAGAAACCTAAAAAACATTTTAGCACCCAGTGATGTGACAAAGGAGAAAAAAAAGGAGAATAATTTGCACCGAGATGGTTCTAACTATTGTTGTAGATGCAAAGCTTGTAATTTGAAAGGTATCCAAATAATTAAAAGCTTTACAAGTACTTCCACAGGGGAGAATTGTCCCTTGTAAGAAATTGAAAATACTCCTCACAGAGATTAGCACCCTTTCTCACAGCAGTCAGGAACTCATCCTTAACATGGAAGAAATGTAATCGTGCTATAGTGTCCCTTGCAGCCTCCTTAGGAGCTCGGTTGGACTTCGGCAGCCTATGGCATCGGTCAATCAAAATCTCTGGTTCAGCACGATTTTTCAGAACCGAGCCAATCATTCTTTTAACATATGCGCCTAGATCTTGATTTTGTATGGATTCAGGTATATTTCTGATCCGTATATTATTGCGCCTACTACGATCTTCCAAATCAGCAATTTTTTGCTATCGTTAATTTTATAAAAGGACACCACGAAATTCTCTAAGAAGAGAAAATAAATGAACCATAGAAGTAGCTGGATCACTTAACGTAAGAATTACATCGTCTACAAATAAACCCAATTTGTGAGTATCTCCATCTATTGTGACATCCTGAATATTACTATCAACTCTTATTGCCTCAGCCAAAGGTTCAATAGCTAAAGCAAAAAGTAAAGGGGACAAAGGGCAACCCTGCCTAGTCCCATTGGATAAAGAGAATGAGTCGGACAAAACTCCAGAGGCCAGCACTTTTGCAGTAGGTGTCTGATACAAAGCAAAAATAGCTTTTCACAAAGCAGCTGGGAACCCAAACCGAATCAAAACATCTTCCAAATATCCCCAATGGACCCTATCAGGTACAAGCACGTACAGCGAGAGAACCAAAAGAAACAAAATAAGAAGTATCACACAAATTGAGTGAGTACAAATGGGTAGTGGAAAAACAACAAAACTAAAAAAGAAATGATTCCCTTCCTAATGGGGAACCAACTAAGTTTGGAACAAATAAAATATATACCAAAGATAAAAAAATAGGCCCAAAGACTAGCCAGTTCTAATTAAGACAGTTAAAAAAGATCTCAAAAATATATGGATAGTTTTAAAACAATAGCTGGGCAGTGTTTCTTAACAACATATCCATGCTCCTGCAGAGATACTGCAATGTTTATTTAACAAAGAAGTTCCGGTTGTTTACTCCTGAGAACAATAGAGGCATAGGGAAATTCCAGAGATTTGAAATAGATGTGGCACACCCAGTCAGCGCCATCAACTTGCAAAAAGAAAACAAAAAATAGAAAAACACGGAAAAAAAACCAGTCTATATGTATAGAGCACATAATAAATCAAACCTATTACTACGCAATAATGGCTTCTTCATTCAATATAGCTGCAGCTTCTGCAATTATGGTATGCCTTCTGCGATCAAATCTTTGTCCCTTAGATTCGTGATGTCTTGGTGAAAATATTTGTAAAAAATCCTTTCCCTCTTCCGGTGATGTTATAACATAGTTCTGACCATCATGCTTAAATAAAAGTTTAACAGGGAATCCCCATCTGTATCGGATACTCAGAGCTTGTAATTCCCTTGTAAGAAATTGACATAGTGGAAGCAGAAAAATCTTGAAAAAATTGAAGGTTTGTATACTCCTCACAGAGATTAGCACCCATTCTCACAGCAGTCAGGAACTCATCCTTAACATGGAAGAAATGTAATCGTGCTATAGTGTCCCTTAGGAGCTCGGTTGGACTTCGGCAGCCTATGGCATCGGTCAATCAAAATTCAGCACGATTTTTCAGAACCGAGCCAATAATTTTTTTAACATATGCGCCTAGATTTTGTATGGATTCAGGTATATTTCTTTTCAAATATTTTTTTTTATTAGTTTTATAAAATACAAAACAAAAGTAAATGTAACTTTAACATCAAACATATGAGACTGTCAAATAGTATTGCACATACAATATACAGTGTACAATAATAATTCAAATTGGCCTTACTCTTCCTGTACCTTCTACGTGATTGGCGGCTTTCCACGGCAGCTTTCGTCTAGTAGGCTACCATTTATTATTCACGCTGCGGCATTGCATTAACCCCCCCCTTTTTTTTTTATTTTTTTTTTTTATTTTTTTTATTTTATTTATTTATTTTTTAATTTTTTTTTGTTTACGATGCCTAAAGGGGGTACGTTTATGCGTTTATGAGCCCAGGGGGGGCATCCTGGTTGCCCTGGGCGATTGCTTTATAAGGGATCTGTATACTCTGTCTATCGGATTGCCGTTGTGTACAACCTTATGTGCTCATGCAAGTGGGTATAGCTAGCTGTTGCATTTATTGCTTTTCACGGATGTGCCTTAATTTTTCTGTACACTCTGCACGATTGCAAACGCTACGGGGCAGCTTTCATTTCTAATAATTATTATTTTCGCTGCGGCGCTCCCTTTTTTTTTTTTTTTTTGTTTTTGTTTTTTTTTTTTGTTTGTTTTTTGTTTCGGCTGCCTACAGGGGGTTACCTTGCTACGTTTCTTAGCCCGGGGAGGGCATGCTGGTTGGCCTGGGAGACTATTTTACAATCGAACTAATTATTCTGTACATTAGGTTATCACTGTGTGTAAAACTTATGTGCTTATACAAGTGGCTGTAGCATGCTGCTGAACTTATTGATCTTCACTGATGTACCTTACTCCTCCTGCACACTCTGAGTGTCTGGACACATTGCCAGGCAGTTTTCGTTCTGTAGGCTGCCGTTTTTTTTTTTTTTTTGTTTGTTTTTTTTCCTCTTTCTCCTCTCTTTTCTTTATGATCGAGTGGCGGGTCGAGTGGCGGGAGGTGCTTGTGGTGTTCTTCACTAACATAGCTTATACTGTGGTTTGTGTTGTGTTCTGTTTCCGGTTGGTTCAGCTCATTGATTCTGACTATGTGAGTTGCGGCTGCGGGGTAATGTGGAGTTCTTGTTACCTCTAGTTTTTGGTTTCTTCCGACTCATTTTGGTTCTCTCCACCTTGCTGCCGCTTTGGGCGGGGCTTCTACTACCCCCCTAGCAGGTCGGACTCCGTCTTGCTGGACGCCTGGCTTTGTTGCCGCCGTCCTTTCCGACAACTGCTGCTACGCGCTTCTTGCGCGGGTTACCGTTAGTGTCTTGTGTGTTTCTCCTCCCTGTGTTGTGTGTTCCTCCCTGGCCTTTCTCTTTTGTTACCTGTTGCCCACCCCTTTTCTTTTTCGTGTCTTACTCCCCCCCCTCCCTCTTTACCTCCCTTTCTCCCACCTCCTTGTTGTTTTATTTTTGTCTTTTTCTTTATTTGCTTGTGATTTTTTTTTTTCTTTTTTTTTTTTTTCTTTTCCTTTTCTTTCTTTTCCTTTCTTTCTCCTCTTCTCTTCCTCTCTCTCTCTCTTCCTTTCGTGTTTTTCCACGCTCACGTTCTCTTTGCTAGCTTCTCATCATGCCCCGTCTCGCCTCCGCCTTTCGGGCAGTGGACTTGGTTGCTCTTAGCCTCAATGTTAGGGGCCTTAACTCACCGGAGAAGCGGTCAAGGGTTTTCCGGACCCTATGCAAAGCTAACCCTTCGGTGGTGTTCCTCCAGGAAACTCATTTTCGCGGTGGACATGCCCCAGTGTTTCGTCACCCGGCCTTCCCGCAGATATACACGAGTAATTTTGTGGATTCTAAGTCCCGCGGCA
This sequence comes from Spea hammondii, assembly GCA_029215755.1. Lineage (NCBI taxonomy): Eukaryota > Metazoa > Chordata > Amphibia > Anura > Pelobatidae > Spea > Spea hammondii. Next base: position 45,127,028 of record JARDYJ010000003.1, read on the forward strand.
CGGCTATCCTGCTCTCCCGTCGTGTTCCCTTTCTTGTGACTGCACAACAGGAGGACCCTGGAGGCAGGTTCACGTTTGTCAAGGGCACTGTTCATGATCAGGTGTTCACCTTCGCATCGATATATCTCCCCAACAGGGGACAGTGCTCCGCCCTGTCTCGTATCCTTCGCGCTCTTATGGGCTTCAAGGAGGGCGTATTAATTGCGGGAGGGGACTTTAATGTAACGCCCGACCACAGATTGGATTCGACAGCGCGCTCGCCCCTTACTCCACCATCCCATGTCAAGCAGTTTAACTCTATTTTGCGCCGATACAGGCTTGTTGATTGTTGGCGAGCGTTTCATCCGGGTGAGCGTGATTTCACTTGTTATTCTGCTCCGCACCGGTCATATTCTCGGATTGATCTGTTCTTGATGGAATACTATCACTTGGGTCAGGCTGAAGGGTGTTCTATCGGTGTTGCTGAGATATCAGATCATTCCCCAGTGACCCTGCGACTTCGGGCTTATGCCTTCCACTACTTCATGGCGCCTTAATGACTCTCTCCTGACTAATGACGATGTGGTTCAGGCTGCTTCGGAGCTGCTGTCCCATTTTTTCCTAGATCATGCCGATTCGGAGGTGAGCTGCCCCGCAGTTTGGGAGGCTCACAAGTGCACGGTCCGGGGGCTCTTTATCAGTAAGGCATCTTACTTTAAGAAACTCCGCTCCCGGGAGATATCCGATCTTTCTCAGCGAATCGCGGACGTGGACGCTCTCCACAAACGCACCTGCGACGATTGCACATATCTCGAGCTACTCACCTTGCGACAACGCTTGAATACTCTTCTCAACCACGATATTCAGAGATCGTTCCTCCGCACTCGTTCCCTTTTTTATGAACATGGCAACAAGAGTGGCCGTCTCCTAGCTAAGGCGCTGCGCTCCAAACAGCAATCTCTATATGTTAGTAAGATCAAAACTCCTGGGGGCCTGGTTTCCTGCTCTCCCACTGACATAGCGGACGCCTTTTGCCATTATTATCGCTCTTTATATAATCTCCCTGTTGGCTCCTCGGGTTCTGGGCGGGACTCTCTCATACGTGAATACTTAGGCAAACATATCTGTCGTAAACTGACTGCGGAACAGTCGGCGGCCCTGGAGGGGGAGATTGGTGAGGAGGAGGCGTGGGCGGCGGTGAAGTCGATGTCGGCGGGAAAGGCTCCAGGGCCGGACGGCCTCCCCTTGCGGTATTATCGCATTTTCTGGGAGCAGTTGAAGGTCCCCTTTGTGACTCTTCTTAATTCTGTGCGGCAGGGAGACCTCTTGCACCCCCATTCGTTGATGGCGACGATTGCTGTGTTGCCTAAGGAGGGGAAAGACCCTTTACTGTGTCAAAGCTATCGGCCTATATCTCTCCTGAACGCAGATTTAAAAATCTTCGCTAAGGTCCTGGCTTCTAGACTGCAGGGTGTGTTGGGCTCCTTGATTCATCCTGATCAGTCGGGTTTTATCGTTGGCAGGGAGGGGCGTGACGGGACCTATAGGGCATTGAATTCGATTCACCTTGCCCAAGCGACGGGACAAAAAATACTTCTCTTGTCAACGGACGCCGAAAAGGCGTTCGACAGGGTGGCTTGGGACTTTCTGTTCCAGACCCTCCGGACCATGGGTTTCGGACGGTTTTGGCTTCATTGGGTCATGTCGTTGTACTCTGCCCCTTCTGCACGAATTCGCCTGAATGGGGCCCTCACAGATTCCTTTCCGATCCGCAACGGCACCAGGCAGGGATGTCCTCTGTCGCCCCTCCTTTTTGCCATCGCTCTGGAGCCTTTCCTACAGGCGGTTCGGGATGACCCTGGCATCCACGGCCTGACTTGTTCTGGCCGCGAACTGAAGGTGTCGGCGTACGCTGATGATTTGCTTTTTGCTATCTCGCAACCGGTAGTCTCCCTCCCGCACTTGCATGGCGCGCTCAGGCTGTTTGGCTCCCTCTCCAACTTTAAAATCAACACAGACAAATCTGAGGTAATGGATATTTCTTTGTCCGCAGCTGACTCCCGTGCTGTTGGTGCTTCCTATCCGTATCGGTGGTGTCGTGGTTGTCTTAAATATTTGGGGGTCTGGATTCCTACGGACCTCTCCTCTATCTACAGGGTCAATTTCCCCAGTCTCCTACTGCGCCTACGTCGCGACCTCCGGCGCTGGGATCTCTCTCACGTGTCCTGGCATGGGCGTGTTAATGTCATCAAAATGAATGTCCTGCCAAGGATATTGTATCTTTTTCAGACGCTGCCGGTGACCATTCCGAGTTCCTTTTTTTCTGAGTTACGCACGCTTGTTACGAGCTATGTTTGGCGGGGGTCTCGCCCTCGGCTACGCTATGCGGTGCTTAAGCGCTTGAAAGACAGCGGGGGACTTTCCCTGCCTGACTTTTTCAAGTATTACTGTGCTACCCACTTATTGCGACTGTTGGAGTGGAAGTTTCAGCCGTCTTCTAAACTCTGGATTGCTATGGAGCAGGCTGATACGCCTTTCTCCCTGCCTGGTAGCGTGGGGCTCCGACCTGGGGCCCTCCGTCTTTCCTCTTGCCCGAATCCTTTTGTGCGGGCTACTCTGGGGACTTGGCGTCGACGTCACGTCGGTGGGGCGCTTTCTTCCTTCCCGTCCCCGCTGACCCCTGTTGCTGGGAACCCGGATTTCCCTCCGGGGCTGGAGAGGGGATACCTCGACTCTCTTATGCTGTCTCCGGACACTACTCTGTCCGCCGTGTGGGATGGTGCTGCTGCCCTGCCTTTCGAGCGGGCTGCTCCTGCCGCTGAGGGCACTCTGATGCAGCGCTTCCGCTATGCGCAGATCTCTCGCTATGTTCGTTCGGTTCCGGGCCAGCATCATCTTTCCAGACCTCTTACCCCTTTTGAGCAACTTGTCCGGCAATCTTGTGTCCCCAGAGGGGGGATCTCCGTCCTCTATCGCATGCTGTTGGTGAAAGACTCTCTGGTCCCTCCGGTGTTCATGGGACGCTGGGAGGCTGACCTGGGGGAACCGCTCTCGGAACCCCAGTGGTTGAAGGTTTGCGTCTTGGCCCACAAATGCTCTGTTGCTACTCGCTATCAGGAGACGGCTTACAAGCTCTTATCTCGGTGGTATAGGACTCCAGTGGCGGTTAGTCGGGTTGTACCGGGGAGTGATCCCGCCTGTTGGAGATGCGGGGAGGATAGTGGCACTTACCTGCACATGTGGTGGAGTTGTAGCGCACTTCAGCCCTTCTGGTCTGGGGTTTTCCGGTGTTTGGAGGAGGTTACGGGTGAGGAGATTCGGCCTTCCCCAGGCTTTGGGCTCCTCCTCCATTCTGAGAGGTCGTTGAGTAGTATGAACCGCTCCGTTCTCGTCATCTTATTAATGCGGCCCGTAGCCTCATACCGCTGTATTGGAAGCGCCCTATGGCCCCACCCCTGCGCTTGTGGGTTTCGCGGGTGGAGGAGATCCGGACTTTGGAGGAGCTGATTCACCTGGCTTCTGACAGGATGGAGGCGTACACGATGACGTGGGCATGCTGGCTCTCCTTTCTCTCCTCTCCTGTGCTTGTGTCGTTTCTTCAGTGATGGCGCTTGGCTTCCTGATATCTGTTTCTGCATTACTGGCTCTTTGCTTTTTCTTCTCTTTCTCTTTTTTCCCTTCCCGTCATAATAATGTTTTTTTTTGTTGTTTTTTTTGTTTTTTGTTTTTTTCTCCTCGCCATTTTCCTGTTTCCCCTTTCTTCTCTCCTCTGTCTCCCTCCTTTTCGTGTGTGTTTAGGTGTTTCCCTCTCCATCACATGGTCTCGCGACAATTTGGCTCACGGGCTTTGATTTTTGGCCTCCATTGCCTCTTACTCCACATTGCCTCGCGTTGCTTGTCATCTTTTGTGCTCCTCCTGGAGGAGGTTGTACTTGGAACGTATCTCTTACTGCCAATTTGTGTCTTATTATGTGCCTGACTCCTGGCCATATCACTGACGCTGCATTTTTCATGTGATGTTCCCTTCTGTTATTGTGTTGTCTGTGTCCTTTAATCAATAAAATGTTATTTACCTAATAATAATTCAAATTGATACCATAAAATTGGGAAACAATTACAACAATTATCACTAGAAAGAGAAAAAAACAACACAAAAACAAGGGGAAAAAACAGGGGGAAAAAATGGAAATGTAAATTATTAAATTCTTCAATACGGAAGTCTTCACTCTAACCAAAGTTATCTCACTATATATAAAAAAAATACATATGGATGAAAAATTAAGAAGAAGCGTGCAGAAATGTAAAATTAAAAAAAATAATTATCTAAAGTAATAAAAAAGATAAACTAAAGGAAAAATATCCTTCTAATTTTCTCTTCCCAGGAGTCCCAGAAAAATAAAAGTTGTGTTTTAAAAGCTGAGGGCAGCCTAATGGAAGATTCATAAGATTTATTCTCCAAGGTCATATACAAGATTTCTTTTATAGTCGGAACAACTCCTGTTTTCCAATACTTAGGAATAAGGATAGTAGCTGCAATCAGCAAATGACCTATGATGATCTTATCTATTTTAGGTACATCAGACGGAAAGTGTTTAAAAATACATAATTCTGGACCAAGCACTTCAATCTCGCTATTCACAAGCTTAATTATTGCTAATAAAGAGTCCCACATAGGTTTAATTAATGGACAGTCCCAGAAAATATGAAGGAGATTACCTGGGCCATTGCAGCCTCTCCAACATTTAAAACTTGTAGTCATCTTCATGCGAAAAAGTTTATCCGGGGTCAAATACCATCTGTAAATAATCTTAAAATGATTTTCAAAATGTTGTGCACATTGTGTTATGCCCCTCAGTCCCGAGAACATATCATTCCAGACAGCTAGATCGTATGTTTTACCTAATTCCTCTTCCCAGGACGATAAAAATTTAAGTTTTTCTGAAACCTTCGAGGAGAGGGAAGAGTAACACAATGAGATAGTACCTTTCCGGTCCGGGGCATTAATATAAACTGTCTCTATATCATTCAAAGCTAAATGAGACTGATCCACATCAAAATCAGATATATTATATCGTTCTTGAAGAATTTGAATAATTAAGTCATAGTCACATTGTCTGTCAGCATCTAAAGTAAATTTTTTTTGTAATTTTGGAAATGATAGAGCCGAATTTTTTGTAAAGAAATCGTTAATGGAAAAAACATGTTTGCTATTCCAGTAATCTATATCTAGGTCTGGAAGAACATATCTCAAGGAACTAAGTGACATCGCACGATTGAGTGTTCTTGAGAACCTATTTTTATTTGTTTTCTAATGGATGTTGCTAGAGGTTCCATAACCAAGGCGTATATCAATGGTGCTAAAGGACAACCTTGGCGGGTGAATTATAAAAGATTTAGATTCAAAAGCAAGTCCTTTTATTTTAGCCGTAGGAGATGAGTATAATGCCATAATGTATCTTAAAAATCTTTCATTTAATCCAAACATTTGAAAAGTTGCTAATGCTAGAAAAGCTGAGGGAATTTTCTTACTATGGACTTCTTCTAATATATTGAAGAGTGTTGTCCTCTCCCGATCTGCCCGAAATAAACCCCGTTTGATCCGGATGGATAAGTTCTGGTATTTAAGTCTCTGAGCTAATATTTTGGAGAAAATTTTTACATCTACATTTATAAGGGAAATTGGTCTATAATTTGTCACTATTGCTGTATTTTTCCCAACATTTCAGTTGGAAATATGCCTGTTTCTCCGATCTCTTCAAAAAGTCGTTTAAAAATCTGTGATAGCTCCGTACTCAAGATTTTATAAAATAATGATGAAAATCCATCCGGACCTGGTGCTTTCCCTACTTTCAAACTATTGATGGCTTCCTCAATTTCTGTAATAGAGAATGTTTGAGTTAATATACTCAATTGGTCTGTTGTTAATTGAGGAAGTTCTAACTTCTTCAAGTAGGAAAGTATTTGTGCATCTGTTTTATTTAGCTCTTCCAGCTTATACAATGATTCATAATAACTTTTGAAAGCATCACCAATTTGGGCTGGGGACAGACAGGTTTTATCTTTAAAGCATATTTGTTTAATCCTGTGATTTTGATTTTGAGCTTTAAGTTTATTTGTTAAATCTCGAGAGATTCGGTTGTTACTGCAATACCATTTCAGTTTTAGACGGGACATCATTTCCTCTGTTTTAATTTGTAGTTTAGTTAATATTTCTGCTTTAATTGAATTTATTTCTTCCAGTTTATCTTCATTAGGATTAATCTTATTAATTCTCTCCGCTTTTGCTAATGCGATATGCAGGTCTGCCAAGTTTTTACCCCTAGATTTTTTGATCCACGATGCTTTTTTAATTAGATGTCCTCTCAAAAAGCATTTCATTGTGCACCACAAAGTGGTCACTGAAGTTTCTCCTGTATCATTGGTTTCTAAAAATAGCTTAGTTAAGAGCGTAATTCTTTTTTGTTTTCTTCTGATTTTATTAATTGCTCGTTCAGACGCCATCTAAATCTCTTATTATAGTCCACAATTTGCATATAAACTGGTGCGTGGTCAGACCATGTAATACTACCATCGAAGAAGACGAGCATCTCTCCAATGTTAGTCCTGACATAAAAAAGGTATCTATACGAGAACAAGATTTATGGGGTACAGAATAGAAAGTATAATCTAATTCGTCTGGGTGCATAGTTCGCCAAACGTCATACAGATTGTGCTTAAATAAGGAGGCTGAAAAGATTTCAGCCTTCTTATTTAATCTTTTATCGTATGTTTCTTTTTTCTTTAATGATTTCCTATCTAGATTAAAGTCCTGAATACAGTTTAGATCTCCCCCTATTATTACCAAACCTTTTTCGATTTTTTCCAGAGTTTCCATTGAATCGTTGATAAATTTAGCTGATAAATCTGAGGTGGCATAGATAGACATCAATGTATAGAGATTATCGTTAATTTTATAAAGTCTACGTTCTTTATCTGAATCATGTGTAATATATTCAAATTTGACTCTATGGGATATTATAATTACAACTCCTCTTTTCTTTTTCTCTGTCATAGAGGCAGTAAATAAATGGGGGTATTTACGATATTTCCACCTTAATATTTGTTGTTTTTGCCAGTGGGTTTCTTGTACAAATGCAATATCTGTTTTCATTTAGCATGGAATCATAAAGAAAAGATCTTTTATACGGCGAGTTCAACCCCTGAGCATTAATTGTTACAAGTTTAAGAGTCATAAGTTTAATTAATAAAGGATTATTATGACGTAAAGACCCATATTCATCGCCAGCCCGACACTCCTCCATTTTAGTTTCAAGAGAGACCATAGAGCAAAAAAGAAACACTAACTTGAAGTACAAAAACATACATTAAAACATTCAAACTGTCTCCAAAATTTATGGAGAAAAAATCCCTGATCCATCTGGGATTAATATGGGGGGTAAATGGGGCTACATGGTGGGAGGAGAAGAAAGAAGAAGAAAAAAAATAAAATCAAAGTATGTAAAAAAATAATAATAGTACTAAGAATTTAACAACCAATTCACATTTAAGTATTCTTCCTTGCTGATAAATATAGGGAAAGTTCACTGTCATGTGTATTAAATTTACCTACCTTATATAGGTAGGTAGGTAGAAATTTCATTATAATGTGTATGTAATGTGTATTTAAACAAAGATCTTTTTTTGATTCGGTGCGATCTGCGCTCATAAAGTTTCTCTGGAGGAAGAAGCCTAGCAGAGTCAAATTTACCACTTTGACTAATTCTAGAGACAATTTTGGATTGGGGGTGCCAGATTTTAGGAATTATTATTATGCCTCGAATGCCTCTAGTGCTTTCAAATTTAATTTGGACAGGGATTGGCCTAGATGGCTTATTATGGAAATTAATAAACTAAAACCTTTTTGTATTAAAGATGTTTTATGGGTTTCACATTCTAATCGTCCCAAGTTTACGAAAATGTACCCCTCAACTAAATTGGCTATACTCTCTTGGGATAGATTATTTAATAAATTACCAGGTTCTATTACTTGGTCCAGGGCGATGTCACTTAGTTCCTTGAGGTATGTTCTTCCAGACCTAGATATAGATTACTGGAATAGCAAACATGTTTTTTCCATTAACGATTTCTTTACAAATAATTCGGCTCTATCATTTCCAAAATTACAAAAAAAATTTACTTTAGATGCTGACAGACAATGTGACTATGACTTAATTATTCAAATTCTTCAAGAACGATATAATATATCTGATTTTGATGTGGATCAGTCTCATTTAGCTTTGACTGATATAGAGACAGTTTATATTAATGCCCCGGACCGGAAAGGTACTATCTCATTGTGTTACTCTTCCCTCTCCTCGAAGGTTTCAGAAAAACTTAAATTTTTATCGTCCTGGAAAGAGGAATTAGGTAAAACATACGATCTAGCTGTCTGGAATGATATGTTCTCGGGACTGAGGGGCATAACACAATGTGCACAACATTTTGAAAATCATTTTAAGATTATTTACAGATGGTATTTGACCCCGGATAAACTTTTTCGCATGAAGATGACTACAAGTTTTAAATGTTGGAGAGGCTGCAATGGCCCAGGTAATCTCCTTCATATTTTCTGGGACTGTCCATTAATTAAACCTATGTGGGACTCTTTATTAGCAATAATTAAGCTTGTGAATAGCGAGATTGAAGTGCTTGGTCCAGAATTATGTATTTTTAAACACTTTCCGTCTGATGTACCTAAAATAGATAGGATCATCATAGGTCATTTGCTGATTGCAGCTACTATCCTTATTCCTAAGTATTGGAAAACAGGAGTTGTTCCGACTATAAAAGAAATCTTGTATATGACCTTGGAGAATAAATCTTATGAATCTTCCATTAGGCTACCCTCAGCTTTTAAAACACAACTTTTATTTTTCTGGGACTCCTGGGAAGAGAAAATTAGAAGGATATTTTTCCTTTAGTTTATCTTTTTTATTCCTTTAGATTATTATTTTTTTTAATTTTACATTTCTGCACGCTTCTTCTTAATTTTTCATCCATATGTATTTTTTTTATATATAGTGAGATAACTTTGGTTAGAGTGAAGACTTCCGGATTGAAAAATTTAATAATTTACATTTCCATTTTTTCCCCCTGTTTTTTCCCCTTGTTTTTGTGTTGTTTTTTTCTCTTTCTAGTGATAATTGTTGTAATTGTTTCCCAATTTTATGGTATCAATTTGAATTATTATTGTACACTGTATATTGTATGTGCAATACTATTTGACAGTCTCATATGTTTGATGTTAAAGTTACATTTACTTTTGTTTTGTATTTTATAAAACTAATAAAAAATATTTGAAAAGTATTTAAACAAAGAAGGAGAAGAAAGAAGAAAAGGGAAATCAGCTACGTTATGTGAATTAGATTCTCCATATCTTTAGTTTTATAAAGATCTAAGCAAAAACAGAGAAGAAAAGAAAAAAGTAATACTAATATTAAGAATTTAAGTACTGTTCTTTATAAGTGAAAAAAAATTTAGGAACTGCTATACTACAGTATCTGAGGTTCATTGCATTAAACCCCAGGAAATTAATTTAACTTTGAGCTCTTCAGGGTCGTAACAAATATACATCTTTCCATTATATTTCTTCCTATTAGTCCTTGTATCCTTAGAAAAGTCGGGGTAGAAAGTTAGTGATACAAATTTCTTGTTTTTTGAGGATTTCCTCTCCACTCCTTCACTAGTTGATCTTTAATCCACAGACTGGAGAAAATAACTATGGTGTCTCTATCTTGGTCTTTATAAATAGGGTTAGATGGTTTTGAAATTCTATAGACCTTATGGATTGGTGTTAATCCAAGAATTTTAGTATCTATATATGTCGCCAAGAGTTCCTTAATATAGTGGTCCAAGTTTTAGTTGCTTCTGGAATACCTCTAATTCTTAAATTTTTTCTTCTGGAGTTATCTTCAACATCTGCTAATTTGTACGCCATTTTATTGATTTCTAATTTATTTTCTTCATTTTGTACTTTTAAGTCTTTAATAGTCTGTTGAAGGGTAGAGATTTCCTGAGATTGAGAAGCTACTTTATAGAGGAAATTTCATCCTTATAATCTTTCAGGTTTCTATCCAAATCAGATTTAATCTTGTCATATAGAGTCTCTAGAGCCATTGATAAATCTTTATGAGAAATGTAGTACCGTTGAGTATGTATTGGTTCTTCTACAGAATGCTCTAATACTGATTTTTCGGGTGATTCAGAGAGACTCAATTGGCTGCGAGGAGAGTAGAAGGTACTTATGGATTGTGGTTTTCTAGATTTATTAACATTTTTATTCTTGTCTCCTTTATCCATTTTATCTGTTTTCTCAAGCTTATCCGTTTTAGGAGGCATAATAAATTAGGTAATGATTTCTGTATAGAGACTTCAGTACATTCAGGTATACCTGAAGAGATTTCTTTTTAAAGAAAAAATATGTCAGTCTGATACGAGGTTAATTTCCAGCAGCTCTTAACTTAGTTTATTGGCTCAGATTGTTTACTCTGTTTTGTCAGATACATTTTTTAATGGCAAATTTCTCATGGCAAATTTCTCAAGGTAAGAAAATTCAAGACGAGCATAAAACAATTTGTGTATATGTAATAGGAAAAAATTAAAATAAAATAAAAAAAAATTCAGTGCAGTCAGTATAAACCAGTACAAGCCAATTAAATCTGGTCCTACCAGTTTCGCTGATTCAAAATTTCTGATGGAAGATCTTATTGATTTCTTCTTAGCATTGAAAGCAGTTCTAAGCACCAGGCAAGAGAAAAAAAAAAAAGGAAATAATTCTCCAGTCAGTCCTGCAGTCACAACTGAAGGGCCGTCACATTCTTCCACCAAAAACCGCCAATCGTCCCCGGAATTCTTTTAAGCCCTACTTATTGCAGGCCTCGTTTGAAGGGGCACCGGAAAGGTACTCCTCCTGTATCTACTTATTGTTAGTGCCTGCTTATTGCGGCTATTCTTCAGGCTGTTTCAGCCTACCTCTAGACCTCGACCGCACAGCCGCCCGAGCACACCGCCGCACAGCCGCACAGCCACGCAGCCGCCGGAGACCCACAGCTCAGTCGCTCGGTCAGCTCCCGCTCCCACCTCACACACGCCGCCCCAGGAACGCCCCCATCACACGCGCGTGCGTCTCTACGCCATTATTATTTTACACTGTATATTGTATGAGCGATACTGACAGTCTCATATGTTTGATGTTATAGTTACATTTACTTTTGTTTTGTATTTTATAAAACTGTAATAAAAATTATTTGAAAAGAATAAGGAATTATTGTAAAGGCATCAGTCACTACCCAATAAACTATAAGCAGGCACCACCCCTTCATCCTACCTAGCCGTCAACTCAGGGTTCAGGGAATGGATTTCTTCACTGGCTTGAGACGAGTCCAAACTATCATCTGGACCCCCCTACCAGCTTCTTACAGTGCGACTGAATGGGTCAGCTCTATGGTGGTGGGGGAAAAGAAAAACACAGGAGCAATCCGAATATGCATTGACCCACGTGATTTGAACAAGGTAACATTACAGACTACCCAAAACTTGGTGCATCAGTGTTCAGTGTACTAGATGCACAGTCTGGGTACTGAGAACAGCAGTCGCCTCACCACGTTTAACTCCTCTGTTAGACGATGGAGATTTACAAGAGTTCCTTTTGGTGCAGCATCTGCTCCAGAAATGTTCCAGAAAAAATCACACAAGCAATTTCAGGCCTGCGGGGTGTGAAAGTCATAATTGATAATGTATTGGTCTATGGCAAAGACCGTGCGGAACATGACAAGAACCTGATTGCATTACTTAAGAGATGTCGTGAGAAGAATATGAAGGTCAACCCGAACAAACTGCAGATTGGTGTTGAGGAGGTAAGCTTCTTTCAAACAGTTCTTGATGAATGTAGGGGGAGAGTGATTGTTTGTGGTGATACTAATTTTGTATTGGACCCTGAATGTGATGTCTCAAGGGAGGACTCCTCTCCTAATTCAAATTCTTATATGTCCACTGCAAAGAGGTGCTCCAAATTGTTGCAATCCAGATGTTACTATGATGTGTGGCGTCTCCTACATCCTAATGAAAGAGATTATACTTTTTACTCAGCTGGCCACAATATGTACTCTCGTATCGATCGCTTTTTAGTGCCTGAAAATATGTTATCTTTCATTGAGAAAGCTGAAATCTTAGATTTTAAATGGTCAGATCATGCTCCTATTACTTTGAATATTCATGAAACAGTACCACATGTCCCTTATAGACCTTGGAGACTGAATGATTTCATTTTGAATAACATAGATGAAAGAATTTTGGCTGAAAAAACGTTTTCATATTTTGAAGAAAACATTACTGAAGATATTCCATATTCTACTATTTGGAATGCTCATAAGGCTGTGTTAAGAGGCCATTTTATTCAGAGAAATTTTTATATTAGGAAAACATCGTCTGCAAATGTTAAAACTTTGGAGAAAGAATTATATAATTTAAATTTAGCAAATAAGTTAGGCCCTTCTTTCTCTGTTTCAGCTTTAATTAAAGACGTGAAAACAAAATTGGATAAACTGAATTTGGAAAAGACTGTTAAAACTTTACGATCTTTAAAAATGTCATTTTACTCAAAGGGTAATAAAACCTCTAATTTATTAGTGAATAAATTAAAACAAAAAACTATACAATCTAGAATAGCTTATATATTGGATGATTCTGGCCAGAAAATTTTACATCCTAGGGACATTTCTAGCTTAAAGATTCCCCTCTTGAAACACAACCAACCTCTGCTAAAATAACTGAATTTTTGGATAAAATTAATCTCCCTAGAATCCCTGATGCTCATGTTGAATTTCTTGAGTCGGACATTTCTTTGGAGGAGGTGCTTCAAGCTATTAAAGATACTCCATCTGGTAAGGCTCCGGGTCCTGATGGTTTTTCTGCTCTATACTATCACAAATTTAAAAATTTATCTTATTGCCGCATTTAACGAAATTGTTTAACGAATATTGGAAAAATGGCTATATTCCTGATGAATCCCTTTGTGCCCAAATTTCTACTTTACCTAAACCCGGGAAGGAACCTGATAGGTGTTCCAATTTTAGACCCATTTCTCTAATTAATAATGACACCAAATTATACTCGAAAATATTAGCTAATCGTATCTCAAATTTATTGCCTTTGCTTGTTCATAACGATCAAGTAGGTTTTATTCCCAGACGTCAAGCAACAGACAATACGAGACGTTTTATTAATTTGATCTCATATATTCAAAAATCTAAACACCCCTCTTTATTTTTATCACTCGATGCTGAAAAGGCATTTGATAGGGTCCATTGGGGATATTTGGAAGATGTTTTGATTCGGTTTGGGTTCCCAGTTGCTTTGAGAAAAGCTATTTTTGCTTTGTATCAGAAGCCTACTGCAAAAGTGCAGGCCTCTGGAGTTTTGTCCGCCCTTTGTCACCTTTACTTTTTGCTTTAGCTATTGAACCTTTGGCTGAGGCAATAAGAGTTGATGGTAATATTCAGGGTGTTACAATAGATGGAGATACAAATTGGGTTTATTTGCAGACGATGTAATTCTTACGTTAAGTGATCCAGCTACTTCTATGGGTCATTTATTTTCTCTTCTTAGAGAATTTCGTGGTGTCCTTTTATAAAATTAATGATACCAAAACACAGGCATTACCATTCCATATAAAGAGGAATGATTTGACTGCTCTTAAAAGATCATATGACTTTGACTGGAGGAAGACCTTTATTTCCTATTTAGGCATTAATTTATGTAAAAATTTGACACATGTGCATGCTTACAATTTAAAGACTTTTTGGCCCTCTTTGCTACTGGATCTTGAGAGGTGGGACAATCTTGAGATTTCATGGTTGGGTAGAATACACTCCATTAAGATGGTTATTCTCCCCAAGATTTTGTATTTTTTTAAGAGCCATACCTTTAAGTGTGCCAATTTCTTTTTTTGATTCGGTGCGATCTGCGCTCATAAAGTTTCTCTGGAGGAAGAAGCCTAGCAGAGTCAAATTTACCACTTTGACTAATTCTAGAGACGATTTTGGATTGGGGGTGCCAGATTTTAGGAATTATTATTATGCCTCGAATGCCTCTAGTGCTTTCAAATTTAATTTGGACAGGGATTGGCCTAGATGGCTTATTATGGAAATTAATAAACTAAAACCTTTTTGTATTAAAGATGTTTTATGGGTTTCACATTCTAATCGTCCCAAGTTTACGAAAATGTACCCCTCAACTAAATTGGCTATACTCTCTTGGGATAGATTATTTAATAAATTACCAGGTTCTATTACTTGGTCCAGGGCGATGTCACTTAGTTCCTTGAGATATGTTCTTCCAGACCTAGATATAGATTACTGGAATAGCAAACATGTTTTTTCCATTAACGATTTCTTTACAAATAATTCGGCTCTATCATTTCCAAAATTACAAAAAAAATTTACTTTAGATGCTGACAGACAATGTGACTATGACTTAATTATTCAAATTCTTCAAGAACGATATAATATATCTGATTTTGATGTGGATCAGTCTCATTTAGCTTTGAATGATATAGAGACAGTTTATATTAATGCCCCGGACCGGAAAGGTACTATCTCACTGTGTTACTCTTCCCTCTCCTCGAAGGTTTCAAAAAAACATAAATTTTTATCGTCCTGGGAAGAGGAATTAGGTAAAACATACGATCTAGCTGTCTGGAATGATATGTTCTCGGGACTGAGGGGCATAACACAATGTGCACAACATTTTGAAAATCATTTTAAGATTATTTACAGATGGTATTTGACCCCGGATAAACTTTTTCGCATGAAGTTGACTACAAGTTTTAAATGTTGGAGAGGCTGCAATGGCCCAGGTAATCTCCTTCATATTTTCTGGGACTGTCCATTAATTAAACCTATGTGGGACTCTTTATTAGCAATAATTAAGCTTGTGAATAGCGAGATTGAAGTGCTTGGTCCAGAATTATGTATTTTTAAACACTTTCCGTCTGATGTACCTAAAATAGATAAGATCATCATAGGTCATTTGCTGATTGCAGCTACTATCCTTATTCCTAAGTATTGGAAAACAGGAGTTGTTCCGACTATAAAAGAAATCTTGTATATGACCTTGGAGAATAAATCTTATGAATCTTCCATTAGGCTACCCTCAGCTTTTAAAACACAACTTTTATTTTTCTGGGACTCCTGGGAAGAGAAAATTAGAAGGATATTTTTCCTTTAGTTTATCTTTTTTATTCCTTTAGATAATTATTTTTTTTAATTTTACATTTCTGCACGCTTCTTCTTAATTTTTCATCCATATGTATTTTTTTTATATATAGTGAGATAACTTTGGTTAGAGTGAAGACTTCCGTATTGAAGAATTTAATAATTTACATTTCCATTTTTTCCCCCTGTTTTTTCCCCTTGTTTTTGTGTTGTTTTTTTCTCTTTCTAGTGATAATTGTTGTAATTGTTTCCCAATTTTATGGTATCAATTTGAATTATTGTACACTGTATATTGTATGTGCAATACTATTTGACAGTCTCATATGTTTGATGTTAAAGTTACATTTACTTTTGTTTTGTATTTTATAAAACTAATAAAAAATATTTGAAAAGAAAAGGGACTCCTGGGAAGAGAAAATTAGAAGGATATTTTTCCTTTAGTCTATCTTTTTTATTCCTTTAGATTATTATTTTTTTTAATTTTACATTTCTGCACGCTTCTTCTTAATTTTTCATCCATATGTATTTTTTTTATATATAGTGAGATAACTTTGGTTAGAGTGAAGACTTCCGTATTGAAGAATTTAATAATTTACATTTCCATTTTTCCCCCCTGTTTTTTCCCCTTGTTTTTGTGTTGTTTTTTTCTCTTTCTAGTGATAATTGTTGTAATTGTTTCCCAATTTTATGGTATCAATTTGAATTATTATTGTACACTGTATATTGTATGTGCAATACTATTTGACAGTCTCATATGTTTGATGTTAAAGTTACATTTACTTTTGTTTTGTATTTTATATAACTAATAAAAAATATTTGAAAAGAAGGCCCAAACTTATTAGCCTGAGTTAAATTATATAGTTCTTTTTCCAACGACACCAAATTACGTAATCTAACCTTCTTAAAATAGGACGCTCTTTGCATAAAATGACCCCGGAGAACCGCCTTATGTGCATGCCACATCGTTACTGCAACTCACCTCAGGAGATGTGATATCAGCAAAATACTCTTTAATAAGATTCCTAGCCAAATCCACATTCTCTTCCCCTTCTAATAAATAATCACTAAGTTTCCAGGACCTGTGTGGAGATAAAGAGATCAATTCCGAGACATGTAAAGAAATAGGAGCATGATCAGAACAAGAGATGCCATGTATCTCGCATTTTTCTATAGCGGAAAGGGTGGGCCCATCCGTCAGGAACCTGTCAAGTCTGGAATTCATATTACATACCGTGGAATAATATGAGTAATCCCTCTCTCCTTCGTGAAACGTTCTCCAGATATCATATAATCCCTGGGAGTGTAAAAATTGTGAACATAAAGCAGATAATCTTTTGGGTGCAAAAACATTATGAATATCTTTTCTTTCTCTAGTAGTATCCAAATCATAATCTAAGACAAAGTTAGTGTCCCCGCATATAATGTTTCTATTACTATGGTATTTAGACAACATGAGACATATCTTTTTAAGGAACTGAAATTCATAGGAGTTTGATAATTGTGTAAGAGATATTATTAATGGTGCCTACCCAAACACCTCTGTGGCAGTGATCACCTTTGCAATTGTCACATCCACAGATTTACTAAAAAAATTGAAACCCCTCTTGATTTCCGGGTATAAGCTGAATGAAATTGTATTGGATAAGGTTTTTCCATAGTTTTAGGGATGTGATTTAACTTAAAATGCGTCTCCTGAACACATAATAATTTCGCTAATAACAATATATATAAAACAAATTTATTTATCTAAACAGACAAGAAGAAGATATTTATCTAAACAGACAAGAAGAAAAAGCTATATGTTAGGGTGTAGAGAAAAAAAGTAATTGTAAAATTATTAACTGGTACAAAAGCATGCATAAATTTCCTTGTATACCGGGTATCAATGTAACACTAAATATGATGATGTCTAGGATATTAAGATCTGTTGTATAATGGGTCACAATGGATGGAGGAGACGAAAAAAGGACAAAAACTCTCCCAAACGTGGGAGAAAAAAAAGATAAAAAAACAAAAACCTACAAAAAATAGGGCCATTGAGGGGGGAGAAAAAATGTCCCCATCTCAAACAAAAATGAAGGCCCATGAGTGGGAGAGTAGAGGGGGTTAGGGGAAGCATCAAGCCAAAGAGCTTACACTTATAACCATTGAGCAACAATCATCAATTATAATCAAATTTGCAATCAACAATAAGAAAGAACCAAATAGCCTTATCAATTATAAAGTTGCGCCGATAGGGTATAGCATTTCCGCTATATTAATTTGGAACAGCTTGGCACTTTACACAAGTGGTGAAAAGTTGCGCTCGACCGCAATTGAAACCAGTATTTGGAAAGTGAAGTCAAACTTTAACATGTGATCTTCACTTTGTGGTAAACCAATAAAAACGAAAACTTTCAGCGTAGTCACAGAGTATTAAATCTTCAAAAAGGCTTCGGTTCCGGAACAAATATCTGTAGTAATAACAAACAGTTGAAGAGGTGATTAATACATCAATTCTTTCCTCCTCATCTTCTTATGAGGTCTAGGAGTAATTGGATCTTCGGGTTCCTCAGGATTCATTTGTGCAGCCACGGCAACAGCCTCCTTTGCAGATGTGATAATCATGTCTTTGCCATCAAACCGAAATAACAATTTAGTGGGAAAACCCCATCTGTATCGAATATTCAGCTTCTGCAGCACTGAGCTCATAGTAGCAGCTGAGAAGTCTTGAAAGATTTGTATATGTTGAAATTCTGCAGGGATCTTTGCACTCCTTTTCAAATATTTTTTATTAGTTTTATAAAATACAAAACAAAAGTAAATGTAACTTTAACATCAAACATATGAGACTGTCAAATAGTATTGCACATACAATATACAGTGTACAATAATAATTCAAATTGATACCATAAAATTGGGAAACAATTACAGAAATGTAAAATTAAAAAAAATAATAATCTAAAGGAATAAAAAAGATAAACTAAAGGAAAAATATCCTTCTAATTTTCTCTTCCCAGGAGTCCCAGAAAAATAAAAGTTGTGTTTTAAAAGCTGAGGGTAGCCTAATGGAAGATTCATAAGATTTATTCTCCAAGGTCATATACAAGATTTCTTTTATAGTCGGAACAACTCCTGTTTTCCAATACTTAGGAACAAGGATAGTAGCTGCAATCAGCAAATGACCAAATGACCTATGATGATCTTATCTATTTTAGGTACATCAGACGGAAAGTGTTTAAAAATACATAATTCTGGACCAAGCACTTCAATCTCGCTATTCACAAGCTTAATTATTGCTAATAAAGAGTCCCACATAGGTTTAATTAATGGACAGTCCCAGAAAATATGAAGGAGATTACCTGGGCCATTGCAGCCTCTCCAACATTTAAAACTTGTAGTCATCTTCATGCGAAAAAGTTTATCCGGGGTCAAATACCATCTGTAAATAATCTTAAAATGATTTTCAAAATGTTGTGCACATTGTGTTATGCCCCTCAGTCCCGAGAACATATCATTCCAGACAGCTAGATCGTATGTTTTACCTAATTCCTCTTTCCAGGACGATAAAAATTTAAGTTTTTCTGAAACCTTCGAGGAGAGGGAAGAGTAACACAATGAGATAGTACCTTTCCGGTCCGGGGCATTAATATAAACTGTCTCTATATCAGTCAAAGCTAAATGAGACTGATCCACATCAAAATCAGATATATTATATCGTTCTTGAAGAATTTGAATAATTAAGTCATAGTCACATTGTCTGTCAGCATCTAAAGTAAATTTTTTTTGTAATTTTGGAAATGATAGAGCCGAATTATTTGTAAAGAAATCGTTAATGGAAAAAACATGTTTGCTATTCCAGTAATCTATATCTAGGTCTGGAAAAACATACCTCAAGGAACTAAGTGACATCGCCCTGGACCAAGTAATAGAACCTGGTAATTTATTAAATAATCTATCCCAAGAGAGTATAGCCAATTTAGTTGAGGGGTACATTTTCGTAAACTTGGGACGATTAGAATGTGAAACCCATAAAACATCTTTAATACAAAAAGGTTTTAGTTTATTAATTTCCATAATAAGCCATCTAGGCCAATCCCTGTCCAAATTAAATTTGAAAGCACTAGAGGCATTCGAGGCATAATAATAATTCCTAAAATCTGGCACCCCCAATCCAAAATTGTCTCTAGAATTAGTCAAAGTGGTAAATTTGACTCTGCTAGGCTTCTTCCTCCAGAGAAACTTTAGGAGCGCAGATCGCACCGAATCAAAAAAAGAAATTGGCACACTTAAAGGTATGGCTCTTAAAAAATACAAAATCTTGGGGAGAATAACCATCTTAATGGAGTGTATTCTACCCAACCATGAAATCTCAAGATTGTCCCACCTCTCAAGATCCAGTAGCAAAGAGGGCCAAAAAGTCTTTAAATTGTAAGCATACACATGTGTCAAATTTTTACATAAATTAATGCCTAAATAGGAAATAAAGGACTTCCTCCAGTCAAAGTCATATGATCTTTTAAGAGCAGTCAAATCATTCCTCTTTATATGGAATGGTAATGCCTGTGTTTTGGTATCATTAATTTTATAAAAGGACACTTCACGAAATTCTCTAAGAAGAGAAAATAAATGACCCATAGAAGTAGCTGGATCACTTAACGTAAGAATTACATCGTCTGCAAATTAACCCAATTTGTGAGTATCTCCATCTATTGTAACACCCTGAATATTACCATCAACTCTTATTGCCTCAGCCAAAGGTTCAATAGCTAAAGCAAAAAGTAAAGGTGACAAAGGGCAACCCTGCCTAGTCCCATTGGATAAAGAGAATGAGTCGGACAAAACTCCAGAGGCCAGCACTTTTGCAGTAGGCTTCTGATACAAAGCAAAAATAGCTTTTCTCAAAGCAACTGGGAACCCAAACCGAATCAAAACATCTTCCAAATATCCCCAATGGACCCTATCAAATGCCTTTTCAGCATCGAGTGATAAAAATAAAGAGGGGTGTTTAGATTTTTGAATATATGAGATCAAATTAATAAAACGTCTCGTGTTGTCTGTTGCTTGACGTCTGGGAATAAAACCTACTTGATCGTTATGAACAAGCAAAGGCAATAAATTTGAGATACGATTAGCTAATATTTTCGAGTATAATTTGGTGTCATTATTAATTAGAGAAATGGGTCTAAAATTGGAACACCTATCAGGCTCCTTCCCGGGTTTAGGTAAAGTAGAAATTTGGGCACAAAGGGATTCATCAGGAATATAGCCATTTTTCCAATATTCGTTAAACAATTTCGTTAAATGCGGCAATAAGATATTTTTAAATTTGTGATAGTATTGAGCAGAAAAACCATCAGGACCCGGTGCCTTACCAGATGGAGTATCTTTAATAGCTTGAAGCACCTCCTCCAAAGAAATGTCCGACTCAAGAAATTCAACATGAGCTTCAGGGATTCTAGGGAGATTAATTTTATCCAAAAATTCAGTTATTTTAGCAGAGGTTGGTTGTGTTTCAAGAGGGGAATCTTTAAGGTTATAAAGTGACTTATAATATGCAGCAAAAGAATTAGAAATGTCCCTAGGATGTAAAATTTTCTGGCCAGAATGATCCAATATATAAGCTATTCTAGATTGTATAGTTTTTTGTTTTAATTTATTCGCTAATAAATTAGAGGCTTTATTACCCTTTGAGTAAAATGACATTTTTAAAGATCGTAAAGTTTTAACAGTCTTTTCCAAATTCAGTTTATCCAATTTTGTTTTCACGTCTTTAATTAAAGCTGAAACAGAGAAAGAAGGGCCTAACTTATTTGCTAAATTTAAATTATATAATTCTTTCTCCAAAGTTTTAACATTTGCAGACGATGTTTTCCTAATATAAGAATTTCTCTGAATAAAATGGCCTCTTAACACAGCCTTATGAGCATTCCAAATAGTAGAATATGGAATATCTTCAGTAATGTTTTCTTCAAAATATGAAGATAACGTTTTTTCAGCCAAAATTCTTTCATCTATGTTATTCAAAATGAAATCATTCAGTCTCCAAGGTCTATAAGGGACATGTGGTATTGTTTCATGAATATTCAAAGTAATAGGAGCATGATCTGACCATTTAAAATCTAAGATTTCAGCTTTCTCAATGAAAGATAACATATTTTCAGGCACTAAAAAGCGATCGATACGAGAGTACATATTGTGGCCAGCTGAGTAAAAAGTATAATCTCTTTCATTAGGATGTAGGAGACGCCACACATCATAGTAACATCTGGATTGCAACAATTTGGAGCACCTCTTTGCAGTGGACATATAAGAATTTGAATTAGGAGAGGAGTCCTCCCTCGAGACATCACATTCAGGGTCCAATACAAAATTAGTATCACCACAAACAATCACTCTCCCCCTACATTCATCAAGAACTGTTTGCATAACATTTTTCAAATATTGAAATTGGGAACTCGTTGGAAAATAAACATTGAAAATGGAATAATCTACGTTATTCACTTTACCCACCCATAACACATATCTACCTTCAGGATCAATAATAGTTTTCAAAGTCTTGATAGCCAATGATTTGTTAAAAAAAATAGAAGTCCCTCTAGCCTTTGAAGAAAGCTTAGAATGAAATTGAATGGGATAATACCTAGCAAAAATGTGGGGATTAAAATCATTTTTAAAGTGGGACTCCTGTATGCACAAAATATCTACACGCTTCTCCCTAGCCTCCTTCAACAATAACCGTCTTTTATGAAAAGAGCCCAATCCCTTAACATTAAAGGACATTATTTTCAATACCATTGATTATAAGGAACAGCAAAAATGAACACAAGAATGTAAATGGCTAACACATAAAATAAAGGGATTGGGCCTAACACATCAAATTTTAAAAACATGGAAGGGTATTGTAAAGGAGGAACAAGCACACGCAGCGAGAGAACTAAAAGAAACAAACTAATAACAAAACAAAAATGATCCTCTTCCTAATGGGGAACCAACTAAGTTTGGAACAAATAAAATATATACCAAAGATAAAAAAATAGGCCCAAAGAGAGGAGTAAAGAGAAATGAATAATATACTCCTCTCCATTGAAGGTAAAAAAAAGGCCTTACTGTTGGGGGGGTAGTGAGAGAAACCAACAGTGAGGACAGGGATATTGTCATAATTATTAACGTTGCATAAAAACTAATGAAAAAAAATAAAAAAATTAAAGAAATCTATTAAAGACCCACACATAAAAATGAAAAACAAAATGAAAAAAGAATAAAAAATAAAAAAAAACCCCCACAAAATAATAAGAGAAGAAAAAAAAAACAAAAAAACAAAACATAGAAATAAAATAAGAATGAAAATAAATAAATAATAAGAAAGAAACATTATCAACAAGTAGCCAGTTCTAATGAAGACAGTTAAAAAAGATCTCAAAAATACATGGATAGTTTTAAAACAATATCTGGGCGGTGTCCCTGTAGCAGTGTTTCTTAACAACATATCAATGCTCCTGCAGAGATACTGCAATGTTTATTTAACAAAGAAGTTCCGGTTGTTTACTCCTGAGAACAATAGAGGAATTTGGAAATTCCAAAGATTTGAAATAGGTGTGGCACGCCCAGTCAGTGCCATTAACTTGCAAAAAGAAAACAGAAAAATAGAAAAACATGGGGAAAAAAACAGTCTATATTTATAGCGCATATATCAATAAATCAAACCTATTACTCCGCAGTAATGGCTTCGTCACCTAATATAGCTGCAGCTCCTGTAAGTTTGGTATGCCTTCTGCGATCAAATCTTTGTCCCTTAGATTCGTGATATCTTGGCGAAAATATTTGTAAAAAATCCTTTCCTTCTTCCGGTGATGTTATAACATAGTTCTGACCATCATGCCTAAATAAAACTTTAACAGGGAATCCCCATCTGTATCGAATATTCAGAGCTTGTAATTCCCTTGTAAGAAATTGAAAATCTTTTCTTCGTGACATAGTGGAAGCAGAAAAATCCTGAAATTATTAGATTAGCACCCTTTCTCACAGCAGTCAGGAACTCATCCTTAACATGGAAGAAATGTAATCGTGCTATAGTGTCCTTTGCAGCCTCCTTAGGAGCTCGGTTGGACTTCGGCAGCCTATGGCATCGGTCAATCAAAATCTCTGGTTCAGCACGATTTTTCAGAACCGAGCCAATCATTCTTTTAACATATGCGCCTAGATCTTGATTTTGTATGGAGTCAGGTATATTTCTGATCCGTATATTATTGCGCCTACTACGATCTTCCAAATCAGCAATTTTTAGTTTACTTAGCTCGAGTTGGTGTTCAAGCAGATCCACACGCTTTTCTAACTCTAGATGTGAATTCTTCTGCAGACCAAGAGCCTGTTCAGTACGATCCACTCGAATGTCCAGTTCGTTTATATCCTTCTTAATAACGGAAATCTCTTTCATCAAATCATCACGAATCCCATTCCTGAGATCCGTAAACAGCTTAATTAATCGAGGTTCCGAAACAGTCATACCTGATCTCTCCAACTCCTCACCCATCTTAGGCTGTTTCTTACGTGGGGATTCAGTTTCTTCAATCACAAGCTTTTCCACAGGTTTCGAGGCACCCGAAGTTTTGGTTGAAAACTTCTGCTTTTGCATCTTCCAATCAGTCCAGTAATGGTTCGATTCTGGAACGGGTCCACAAATGAATGCTGATTTTTTAATGAAAAAAGCCCAAATCCTCACAGAGCTCTCACACTATGCTGCCATCTCAGTCGATGGTCAAGCCACGCCCCCCATCTTTGCACTCCTAAAGGCAATTAAAAAGTTTTCCTTAACTTTGTAATAATGGATCCTAGCAATGGTATCCCTGGGAGCATCTTTAGGAGCAGAAGGGGGTTTTGGTAAATGGTGTACCCTGTCAATTATCAGTTCCAACTCTGAGGCATTTGGTAACACAGCCAGGATGAGGGCCTTAACATAATCACCCAGTTCTTGGGGCTTAATAGAATCAGGGATTCCCCTTATACGGACATTATTCCTCCTGCTCCTGGCCTCCAAATCTGATATTTTGGTTAAAGCATTTTCAAAAAATTTTTTTGTTTCTAATTCACCAAAATTCACCAAAACTGCTTTAAATCATGCCTTCAGCAGCCCATACAACAAACAACATGAAAGTAATGTCATGGGATGCAGTATGTGGAAGCTACAAGGATGCAGTATGTAATGGGTTGCTTAGTTAGGGTTATAGATACCCTATGAATGCTTCGTCTGTCCCTCCAGGATATAGATCACAAAAGTAGTCACGACCACCATGATTGTGAAGAACAAATGGAACATTTTATTGATGTAAAACATAGCCTTATATATCCACATAATTGAATTAACATTAATAAACAGGTACATGTAGACGACCTAATCTTTAATCCCCTTTGGCTACTGAATATCCTCCTGGCAGTAATCCTGTTAATGGGATTTGTTAACACAATGGAGTTCCTGCTTGAGCCATGTTTGTTATGCAGCCAGGCCGGAACCGAGATGGAGATGTCTACCTTGGGGCCCTGTATGATAGGTCATTCTGTCACATCACTTCCCCCTTTTGGGAGAGCCAGACCCGGGGTTACTCACACGAGTAAGTTCGGGGGTGGCTTACAACTTCAACAATAACAAAACATTCAGGGTAAAAGTTATACATCCAGTTGTCGGAATAGTCCATCAGCATTCTGGTTTTGCCTCCCGGGGTGGTATTGTACAGTAAAGTTGAAGGGTTGGAGTGAGAGACTCCACCGTAACAAACGTCCATTGTCTCCGCTCACGCGGTTGAGCCAGACCAGAGGGTTGTGGTCTGTAAGAACGGTGAATTCCCTTCCGTAGAGGTAGGGTTGAAATCGTTTGAGGGCCCACACGAGTGCAAGGCACTCTTTTTCTCCCGGTCCAATAGCTTGCGACTTTGGTATGCTACTGGGTGCTCTTCCCCTTGGTCGTTAACCAATACAGCTCTGAGCCCGAACATGGAGGCATCTGTGTGAACCAGAAAGCGACATTTAAAGTCAGGAGCTGCTAAGACTGGGGCTTTTCCCAGTGCAGACTTAAGTTGGTTGAAAGCTTGGCTGCACTCTGGCGACCACAGTATTGTCTTGGGCCGGGCTTTCTTGGTGAGGTCTGTCAGGGGCTTAGCTATGGAGCTGTAGTGGGGTACGAACTTTCTGTTCCTAAGAACGCCAAGACTTGCTTTTTGGTCTGTGGCACCGGCCAGTGGACTATGCTGTCTATCTTGGCAGGGTCGGGTCGCTGTTCCCGCCCCCCACTAGGTACTGTACCTCCCCCATACCTAGCTGACATTTGTCCGGTCTGATTGTCATCCCTGCCTGCTGGATACGGTCTAATACGTGCTCCAAGTGCACATGCAAACTCCTGGAGCCCCTTGAGGCCTATAACTTTGGCAGAGCAGCGGATCTTTACCCTCCTTCGGCAAGACAGTGATTGTGGCCATCAGAGAGTGGGGGTGCAGGAGCTCCCCCAGCCGCAACGCGTTAAGGAGTTTCGTGAAAGGAACCCCCAACTGCCCCCCAAAACGTGCGGTAGTAGCGGAGGGGGAGGCCATCCGGACCCGGAGCCTTCCCGGCCGCCATCGACCTCACCGCCGCCCACACCTCCTCCTCCCCAATCTCCTCCTCCAATGCTGCGGACTGGTCCGCCGTTAATTTACGACGCACGTGTTCCTCCAGGTAAGAGCGTATGAGAGGCATCCGACTAGCACCCTCCGCATCGACGGGAAGGTTGTATAGTGAACGATAGTATCGACAGAAGGAGTCGGCGATGTCAGAGGGTAAGCAGGACGTAAGGCCCTCGGGTGTTTTAATCCTACTAATGAACAACGACTGCTGTTTGGCACGCATGGCCCGGGCAAGTAGCCGACCACTCTTATTACCGTGCTCATAAAAAAGGGAACGGGTACGAAGGAACGTCCGCTGAATATCCTGGTTAAGCAGCGAGGTTAAACGACGTCGCAGGTCGTTCAAATCCAGGTAGGTGTGTTCATCACAAGAGCGCTTGTGAAGCGTCTCCAGGGCGGCTATCCTCTGAGTGAGGTCTGCGATCTCACGGGTTCGAAGTTTCTTGCGGGCTGAAGCCTTACCAATAAATAGGCACCGGACGGTGCATTTGTGAGCTTCCCACACCGCGGGCAAAGCCACCTCCAAAACCCTCCAACTTAGCAACCAACCCGCAAATGTGTACAAATCATATTAGTTATAGGAACAGCAAATGAAGAAAACATCCACTGGTTATGAAATATAATCAGGTATATTCAGTAGCCACCCAGCGGAAGGCCAAGTGTAGTGCATTTATGTAGTGCAAGGCGTACATATATAGATAAAATAAATAAATAAATAAATAAATAAATAAGTAAATAAATAAATTAATAAAACATGTAAATAAATAAATAAATAATAATAAATAAAAAAAAAAGAAAAAAAAAAGAAACGAACCCCGTGACTAGGGGGCAATACAGCACTACATGCTAGGGTGGCCGATAAAACCCTCCAACTGAGCAACCAACCCGCGAATGTGTACGAATCATATCATATTAATTACGCACCGTATTCATGACTTCTTCTTTCACATTAAAGTCTTGAAAACAACAAATTACGTCTCTGGGTGGATCTGTGTGCCTACCCAGCGCGGCAGTCACATGACCATACGATCCACAGGGGCGAATGCCCCTGGAGTGTCCAGCACTTACACCTCTGTGCACCACAAGCAGTGGCGACTCTAGAAACAATATATGGGGGGGTCACACAAGATACCACAGTTAAACTAGGGGGGCATTCATAATTTCCAAAAGTAATGTGCTATGGAATTATACTTTTGTTATTGGGCTAAAATAATACTTGAACATTCAACATGGGAAGCCTGAAGCCACAATTGAGTGCAACTAATCCTTGAAATACATATAGTAAATAACTTTTCTACTAAATGACTTCAGGGCCTTGAACGTTTTGTCCCCTGAAGCCACTACAACTTCAGGAGGGCATTTTATCTCTGGATACATATAAATTACACAATTATTCTAGACTCGATGACCGAATAATTGGAATTTTAATAAAGACAGGAGGCGAATATTTGCATAGACTTTCTTTACCTTAGCAGCAAAGACAAAAATAGAACATTGGTTACCAATCATATAAAAGTTCAACGATATAAACGTGGAAGCAGCCCCTCCTTCTTCCTTTCTGCTGTACGCAAACTATGGAATGGAAGGTAAGTAACCCTCTGAAGAAAACTTGATCGGAGCATCAACGTTAAATCCGAGAAATCAGGAAAAACTGGAACCTGGACACCTCACATAATGGCTTACACTGAAAAAAGAAGAGAGACACATGACAGCATCTGAATGCCATAAGCATAAAATCAATATACCAAAAGGAATATTAAAATAAACATGAGAAAAAAGATAACATCCCACCAGGTAGCAATAAACATACATAATATACGATAAGAATAATCAATCAAAAGGGGTGGGAGGGAGAGAGAAGCTCGGCGAAGAAAGCACCCGAGGCCGCTGCCCCTCGGACAGAATGTGCCCCAAAATGACGATCGATGTCATGGCGAAGAAACCGGAAGAAAAGGATTAGAATAAGAAATTAAAAGTTGAGAAGCTGAAACAGGACGTAAAGGACGCGTAACCGCAAAGTAAGTCTGAAGACATCTAGCGATACAAAGTTTGGGATCCTCAGTGAGGTAAAGATAAGAAATAGAAGTCGAAGAAGTTTTCGTACGTCTATGAATGGAGAAAATGACCCCTTCAGGAGAAAAGGAAATAGCTCCAACATCCAAAGCACGAACATCGGACACACGACGAAATGAGAGTAAACAAAGCAACAAAGTAAGTTTTGCTGATAATTGACGTAATGTCAAAGAATCATTGTCGGGCCATTGCCGTAAAAAAATCAAGTATGGAAACATCCCAGAAGGAATCGTATCGAGCATTCGGAGGTCTACGTAAACTAATACCTCTGAGAAGACGACAAACTAAAGGATCCTTACCAATGGGACCTTCCTTGGATCCAATATGGCCGCTGGAAATGGCCGAACGAGACATATTAATGGAGCAAAGATTTGCTAAAAAATGTAATGTAAAAGCTACAGGGGCAGAATGGGGATCAGTCTGTCATCCCACACACCAAGCAGACCAGGATTTCCATGGATTTCCATGCGGCTCTATAAGTACCTGGAGCCCAAGAGTCTCTGAGCAACTCTCTAGCGTGCTGCGATAATCCCTGGACAGGGTGAAATCCCCGGAAATCGTCCAAGCAACCAAGGAGAGACGGCCTTCAAGAATCAGAGGATGGGACTGACCTTCTGGCCCCCGGAGAAGAGACGGGAAAACAGGGAGTGCTAGAGGATCCTGGATCGACATTTCCAGAAGAGCTGGAAACCAAGGCTGGGAGCGCCATAATGGAGTCACCAGAACCACAGACATCTGGGTCCTGAGGAGGTGTTGAATGACCCTGGGAATAAGAGAAAAAGGAGGGAAAGCATAAGCTCCCGATGGTGGCCAAGTTTGTAAGAAAGCATCCGTGGCCAGAGCCTCTGGATCTGGAAGCCGACTGAAAATTTTTTGAGTCTGACTGTTTATGCGAGACGCAAACAGACCTAGCATAAGAGGACCTCTGAGGGAATCGAGGGAACGAAAGACTCTCTCCTGTGGATCATCCAGTTGCTGGCATCTCTCCAATTCCTGGACAACCAATCTGCGGTTTGGTTCTCCACTCCCGGAACATATTCTGCCAACAGGGATATGTTTCTTTCTAAGCAAAATTGATACATTTGTTTCGTTATCTCTGTCAGACCCTTGGAACGTGTACCTCCGAGACGATTTATGTATCGGACTGCGGAAAAATTGTCCATACGTAAGAGAAGACAGCAGTCCCAGCGATCTTTTACCAGACTGCGAATGGCGATCCCGCGATGAGTTCCAGATGATTTATATGTAATGTGCTCTCTTCCTGAGACCACCGACCTCCCATGGCGTCCGTGAATGATCTTGCTCCCCAACCTAGCATGCTGGCGTCGGATTCGAGAACGAAATCCGGTTGAGAGCTCGGCCGTTCCAGGCCTGCATGTGGAAAAGCCACGATTGGAGTTCTTGACGTACCTCTGCAGTGAGGTGTACCGGTTGGTCGTAAGATGGCAGTCGTCTGAGGTAAGATGCTTTTAGCCTTTGGAGCGCTCTGTAGTACAGAGGACCTGGGAAAATCGCTTGGATCGAAGAAGAGAGGAGGCCCACCATACGAGATAGTCTCCGTAAGGGGCAAGAATCGATGCGCAAATCTCTTTCTTGATATTGGCAATCTTGGATTTTGGAAGGCAAAGAAGAGTGGACACTGAGTCAATGTCGAAACCCAGAAAGCAAATTCTTTGAGTTGGAATCAACTCTGATTTTTGCATGTTGACATGAAACCCCCAAAAATGAAGAGTCTCTATAACGAATGAAGTTTGGGATTGAAGCAGTACTGGACATTGGGGAAAATAGAAGGATATCGTCTAAATAAATTATGGACCTAATGCCCCTGGACCTGAAGAAAGCCATCACTTTCTGAAGACAATTGAATTGCCATAATTGATGATTCCAAAGGAATTGAAGGAATTGGTGGTGATGAAGATGAATGGGGACCGATAGATAAGCATCCTTCAGCTCGAGATGAGTGAACCAGTCTTTTTTTCATGAGGTCTCAATAGATGAATGCCTTCCATCTTGAAATGATGGTAGGCTATGAACTGGTTGAGAGCTCGCAGGTTGATAACTGGGCGGGGATCGCCCATGCGTTTTTTGACTAAGAAAATTGAGCTGACAAAAACGGGAGGACCGTAAACTCGTTCTATCGCCCCTTTTTGTAGAAGCGACGACAGTTCGTTGTCTATGAGGTCGGAG
The DNA here is from genome assembly GCA_029215755.1 of Spea hammondii. Classification (NCBI taxonomy): domain Eukaryota; kingdom Metazoa; phylum Chordata; class Amphibia; order Anura; family Pelobatidae; genus Spea; species Spea hammondii. Next base: position 45,157,149 of record JARDYJ010000003.1, read on the forward strand.
GCAGAAGTGGCTCTGAAAACCGGAGGAGGAAACTGACCTTGAAGGGGAGGAGAAACGAAATCTATAACCTCTTACCGTATGAAGAACCCAAGGCTCGGACGTGATCTTCATCCAAGAATGGTAGGAACGGGATATCCTGCCGGCCACCTGTGGAAGAGAAGCATAATAAAGAGACACAGGAGTTACCGGAATTGAAGCGACCTCTGGAAAATGGTGTGGATCCTGTAAAAGATGTATTCTGCTGTTGGAAATTCCTGGAGCCTGTGAGAGTGAAGCGGCTGGAGACACGGCCCCTCTGTCGTCCAGCCCTGGCGGAAAAAAGGGTGTCTGGGTTGAAGACTTTCCATAACGGAAACATATCTGTTCAATTCTTTCACAAAAGTATCGCGGAATAAGAGTCCATTGGCAGAGGAGCCCAACTCTTTGGAGCCCAGTTCCGCTAGGCGAGGATCCATCCTTAGCAGTGCCGCCTTTCTTCGTTCAGTGGAAACAGCCACATTTGCATTGCCTAGCATGCAAACAACCCTTAGGGCCCAGTCTCTAATTAGTTTAGGATCCAAAATAGAATTATGAAGTAGGGCACGGTCCGCCAATAATAGTATTTGGGTAATGGGACCCACGATATCCAAAAGTTTGTCCTGTGTGGCTTTCAGGCCTTGTTCCAAGCCTTTACGTGGGTCACGACCTCTTTGTGAGAGGAGGAAAACTACATTTTGGTCAAATTCAGGAGTGACCGCTACTTTTCCCGGACTGATCGGGCGAGGACATTCTGCTCTTAATTTATTTCGTACATCCTTATCTCGTAACCAGATAATCAGAGTGCTGCGAGTCATCCGAAGATGTCGCTTTCCATTCATCGAGGAGTTGAAGAACACCACCGGAATTAGCGTCCTCAATGTCTAGAGACTGTGACCTGTCCTGAAGCAACTTGGGATGTTTTGCAGGACCTTTGCCTTTGCCGGCAGTAATACTATTCCCTTTCCAGGGACGTTTTGATATATGAGATTTTTCTGAATCACCCTCAGATATCTCCTGTGGGAGAGAGGGATCCAATGGAGTAGGAGCAGGAACATGTTGTGCCATTTTAGCAATAAGAGACTCCATGGAGGAAGATAATTTAGCTTCCAACCATGATAGAATAAAGTCCTGAGAGGGATTAGGGTCTTCAGACATATTGAATGAATAAAAGGAGGCTCACCTTCTCACCAGAGTAATCAGATACACAAATGTGAAAATGCTGTGATGCAGTAATGAATGGGTTACAGGAGAACAGCAGCAGACAATGCCCCAATAACAGTGTGCTGTTGCAGCATAAAGATGTGCCAATACAAGGGCTCACCTTGTATAATCAAAACGTTTTTTTTAATATATAAATATATAATCGTAGTATGGATGATCCGGAATATATAGATATACTATAGCACCTCCGGTAAACGAAACGAGGAACAGGGGCTCAGCCTGGACTCGAAATTTTAGCTAATTGCACGGAGAAGAACCAGTACCGAAGAGAATCAAATTACAACTGCGCGGCAACGTTGCCGTGTAGGATAGAAAAATCAAAATGGCGTCAGAAATCTCATGAGAGTGAGAACGAGATATGTAAAATGGCGACCGCAATACAAATAAAGCGGACGGCGAACATACGAGATAACGGGATAAGAGGTAAATAAGAGGTAAGCACTGCTGAGGAGCCAAAGAAAGAGGCTCCCAGCAAAATAAAAGGTAAGAACTAAACCAAAAGGGGTAAAAGAGGTTTAGAAACATGTATGTAGGTAGTGTGTACCGTGCATTGCAAACCCGATACCATTTAACCCACCAAATAACAACTCGGAGACTGAAATTGGATAAAGCCACAGCACAATTTTATTACAAAACCATAAAACACTGTGTTGGCCCAAAACACCATAAACCAATAAACAAGAATATACAATAAAACCGTTAAATAATAAATACAAATATACATAACATATTCAAACATAACCAACACAGGAACCGAATTAACCCCGTCCTTGCCGGCCTCTCACACTGCACAATCCAGACCACAGGTACTCACCTCCCCCCTCGTCCAAACAAAATTGACAGCTGCCTTTCGCTGTCCCACCACCAATGCTAACCACCAGCCGTCCGCAAGCTCGGTGGGCACGTCCAATAAAACACCAGAGGTTAGGGGAGGATTGAGCCTTCCATTACACCAGCATCCAAACTCCATCACTTACCAAAACCAGACCGGCAAGGACACACAAACCGCCAGCTGTGACAAAAGAGAGAAAGTTAGTACACATAAAATAGGGTGGGAAGCAGGTAAGTCTGTTGGCCGTGTCTGTAAAAAGGACAGTGACCGGAGTCACCCATAGGGCACCTTATATCACCTAGGGTCTCCCGCCCCTCAATTAACATACCCCAATCGAAACACGGACATGCCCTAACATTTAGCTACGCTGATTCCCAGGGGCCTAAACCGAAACCGAGGGAATAAATGAATGTCTACTGACAGAAAAATACCTTACGAAAACGGGAGAAAATAATCAGAGAGAAAACGGAGGAGGCAAAAAAGCGAATATATTAATAAATAAATAGACAAAACGGAGAAAAAGACCAAAATATATGTAAAGGGTAATACAATACAAATACTCTATTAAATATGAGAAAGCATACACAATGCAATGTGCTGACCTGACTTCATGGTGAGCAGCAAAGAACGAAAAAGGAGGGGCTGCTTCCACGTTTATATTGTTGAAATATGATTGGTGTAGGGAACAGCTCACGCATGGGGCGGCAATGACAGTATTCACACAGGTTTCAAACGTAAAGCGTGTTTATTTGGATGCTGTAGGCACCAGAGCACCTTCTAAACAAAACAAACTCTAAGCCTGTTCGGCTCTAACTAAACATCTGGATACAAAGGTCTGGCACAAAGCAAAGTAACAGGTTTTCCATAGGTAAAGCTTCATACCTGGTGGGCTTCAGCACTGGCTGTAGCTGCTCCTTCACTCAGTTTCTCCTCCCCCCCTTCAAACCTAACAGCCCTCTCTTTTAAGGCTTCCTCCCCAGTAATGAGGACAGGCTCTGACACATCCAAACACACACACCAGGACAGCCTGTGACACACTGACACCCAAACACACACCATAGGACAGGCTCTGCCACACTGACAACTGAACACACACACCAGGACAGGCTCTGTCACACCAACACCCAAACACAAACCAGGACAGGCTCTTCCACACCAACACCTATACACACACCCGAGGACAGGCTCTGCTACACTGATAACCAAAAACACACAAACAGCAGAACAACACAATCTACGTCACAGACGTCTACATCAGGATTTTTCACACTGCATTGTCGTTTATACCCCCCTTAGTGCTTTTTGCCCCTTGTGTATTGATGCCCCTGCTGCCCATATATATTAATATTAGCCCCAGTTGCCGATAGAAGGTATAGATCAACACATTAACACACAAACCAAGCATGTATAGATCAACTGAAATTCACTTGTGATCTCAGCACTGAAGGTATATATCAAATAAACAGAATCAGACATACAAATCCTGTATTTGCAGGTATACAATAGTATATGAAATGTAGCATTGCAGGTATAGATCAAATAAATACATGGAAACAGCATTGCAGGTATTAATCAACTGAATAAGACATACAAACACTGTATTTGCAGGTATACATAAATAATGTATGGAAAACCAGCTTTGCAGGTATAGATCAATTGGAATTCACATAAAAACACGTCATTAAATGGTATATTTAAAACCCCCTAAATTACAGGCATAGATCACAGGTTGCACACCCCAAAGCCAGCCCTGGCGTCCACACTGCCCACACAGCAATCACACTCCTATCATACCCAGGCAACCAGTAAATGCTGGTACCTAGGCATGATGGGACTGTGCTTGCTGTGATTGCTGTTAGCAATCACACTCCTATCATGCCAGGTCAGCCAGTACATGCTGGCACAGGGTGGCTGTAAGTGATGTGTAGACCCCATACTACTGGCAGCATCAATACACAAGGGGGGCAGCTAGCTAGGTTTCAGCATGTACTGGCTGACTTGGCATGATAGGAGTGTGATTGCTAACAGCAATCAAAGTCCCATCATGCCTAGGTTCCAGCACTTACACATCCATGCTATCACACACACACTCATTCATTCATATACTCATTCACAGATTAATTCCCTCAATCACGCATACTCATTCAAACACCCTCCTTACCTGCACTACAGCTCCTCGATGCCGCTCACAGACTTCAGGAGAGGGCGCAGCCTCCCTCTGCGTTCTCTGGTACTGCACAGAGGAAGCAGGACTGGAGCAGAGTCATGTGATGTCACGTGAACTCTGCTAGGTTCCGCTTCCTCTATGCAGTACAGATGACCCTCCCACAGGTAAGTAGCAGTGCTCGAGGTGCGGCCCGCGTAAGATCGGTTGCCCTGGCTGACGATCTTACACGGGCCACACCCTCTCTCTCTCCTCCGCAATAAAAAAAGACGGGATTTAAAGTCGCATTGCTATTTTATTCCAAATTCGTCAGGGGGGCAACAGGGGGGGCAAGGATTAACCTAGGGGGGGGCAATTTCCCCCCCTTGCCCCCCTGTAGCGACGCCACTGACCACAAGTAACCATACCTAGATGGTTAACTCCTGCACTGTACCAGCGTAAAAACCTGAGTACTCGGCAAATGCCGAAAATTAGGGCAGGGATGGGCGGGAAAAATGCCCCTGTAGTGAAAAGACCCTTCCTTATATACCCCTCAGGGAGGGTAATTACCCCCTCCCCTCTGGCCCTGCACATGCCACTAATTTTAACACTTGCAGCGCCAAAATTTTTGCTTAGTCATGCCCTAATCCCTTAACCAGGCTTGACCATGGGTACCTCGTCCGCACTACATTCATGGGGCCCCTCTGTCCAACTCTTTCCCTCCGGGGCTGGTCTTTATTATTGTAAATTGTTCCTGGTTCTGGGTCCACATATGGTGACTCTTTTTAACTCTTTAGCTACAGGGACCCTTTTGGAACCCCCCAGTCCAATAAGGCACACATAACTGTTATACCTAAGCCATAGAAAGACGCAGACCTATGTATCACCCAATTTCTCTAATCAACACAGACCTCAAAATGTTAGCAAAAATCCTAGCCCTTAGGCTCTCCTCTCTTATTCCTGGTCTGATTCATAGTGACCAGGTTGGCTTTGTCCCTGGGAGGGAGGCCAGGGACAATACTATTAAGGTCATCAATCTCTTGGCACAGGCTCAATTCCAGCCTGGTTTCGCTTGATGCAGAGAAGGCCTTTGATAGGGTCTCATGAGCTTTTCTGTTTAAGGTGTGGTTGGGTCCAAGATTTATACAGCAGATAAAGGCTTTGTACTCTTCTCTCTCTGCTTGTGTGCTGGTTAATGGTACTCTCTCTGACAGGTTTTCCCTGGCTAATGGTATGAGACAGGGTTGCCCTTTATCTCCATTGCTCTTCATCTTAATGATGGAACCCCTCACTAATACCCTGAGAATAAACCCCAGTATTATGGGCCTTTCTTGTGCGGGGGTTGAGTACAAGCTTTCAGTATACGCTGATGACTTACTTTGTATGATTTCAAATCCATTGATTTCCCTCTCTCATATCAGGAGTAGAGGTAATTTAAATTTTATTAAAGACAGGAGGCAAATATTTGCATCAACTTCTTTACTCAGACCTCCAGCTGCAAAGGGATAATAATAACAGAAACAACCAATCAAATCACAAACAGAGCTCATATGAAGGCCCGCAAAGCCTTCTTTTGTGTGCCGAAACCGCAGCACATATATTAACACGAAGAGCCAGGAACCGGAACTTCCAGGAAAACCGACATACTCTGAATCCAGTCGAGGTCCCGAAAGGTTCAGACTATGGAAAAGAAAAAACATTGTGAAAGTAAACTATAAAAAAAATAACAGGGAGGGTGTGATGACGTGAGACGCTCAAGGGGTGGAGCGTGCGGGATGAACTTCAGGTGATGGCGTCCTGCGATCTGCCTCTCCGGTATGCCTGACGATCTTGCTGCGAACTCTCAGCGTGTGGCTAGCGTGCGGTTTCTTCCCCCGGCTTCCTTGAAGTTCTTCGGTTGCAGCAACCCCGGGAGAACATCCTGAGGTGTGGCAGCTACCGATTGATGCTCCATATTGAAGGACTCGGCTATGTTGCCGTTATGCTGGAAGCTGGAATGAGACCGAGAGAAATCTAATATTTGGCGGGGAAACGCGCTACAGATTTTTGATCCTGAGGAGCTGCCGCAGGTGTCCGAGTAGGATCTTCAGAGTTCCTGGAAATCGCCAAAAGTACTTTCTATTTATTTATTTATTTATTTTTTTGGATTAAGATTGGAATTATTTTTTGGAACCTGTAATACTGCAAAACCATAATCATGATGGTGGAGGACATTCTAATTTGGTAACAGATCAAGGGATATTTCCATTGAAAAAAGAAAAGGAAAAGGGAAAAAATTTATGTTTATACTAATATATTGAAAGTATTATAATCATGTTGGAAACAGACTTTATAACTTAATCATGTTGGAAAACAGACTTTATAATTTAATCAAGCTACACAGGAGTAAGAAAATTGATCCCTTTATATGAATTCAACTTTACCAATCATGCTATCAATCATGCTATCAATTATGTTATCAACCTATTATCTCTACACATGAATTCAGATTTGGATGGAATTAACTGATCCAGTTTATCTCCACTACGTGATACGGCTTGCGTCTTCTAATCATGTTGAAATCTAATTTAAATTATTAATTATTATAATTATGTTGGAATAGGACACTTTAATTTAATCAAGCTTTGAAGGAGGTGAAATTTGATTTGTCTCTGTGACTCTAATCAACTAGTGGATCATGGTCTATACATAAATTATTGATTTTGGGATCATATATTTTGATTCATATTTTGACACATACTTTACTAATGAATTTATAAAATTTTGATTATCACTCAATACTTGAACTGTGGTTATAAGAAGAAAAAAAAAAAAAAAAAGGAAAAAGAAAAAAAAAAAAAGAAAGAAAAAAAAATTAAAAAAAAAAAATTGTCATAATCTTTTTATTTGTTTATTTCGATATTTACAATAATAAAGAGGACACGATGGCGTCAAAAAGAGAGGATCCAAAATAAAAAAAAAGAGAAAAAAGAGATCTATGTTATTTTCACCCCAGGTTCATAGGAAAATGGAGGCATCTGTGTGCTTATCTGATTCCACTATTGATGAAATTGGAAGACACTCTTTAAGTCCTGCAGCACAATCTACTCAAATGATTACCAAAGAATATTTGCAATCATGTATGGAATCTCAGCTGAACTCATTTAAAGATGAACTCATGAAAGTGAACATGGAGTGGAAAAGTGAATTTAAAAAAACGCAAGAATGTTTGAATCTAATTATGCAAAAGAATGAGTTTCTTGAATTAGAGTTAAAATCAATTAAAGATGACCTTAACCATAAAGAGAACATCATAAGAAACCTGGAACAAAAATTAAATGACGCCGAGGATCGCACACGCAGGAAGAACTTAAGGATACGTGGCATTTCGGAGAATATTAAGCAGGACTCTATCAGAACGTATTTGAAAGAATTGTTTTTAGATATGGGCATCCGTGATGTTGATAGAGACGATATGATTGAACGTGTACACAGAACGTTAAAACCAAAGAATCTTGCTGAAGGAAAACCCAGAGATATAATTATTCGTTTCTCAACTTTCTTTATACGACACAAAATATTACTGGCAGCAAGTAAATATGTTCCGAAAGTTCTTTCAAGATCTCTCTCTATTTACTAGACAAAAGAGATTTGAATTTAAAGAAGTGACCAAGATTTTGAGAGAGCAAAATATTAGATACTCATGGGGATTCCCAGTAAAATTGTTTATTATGTCCGCTCAGCATCAACCAGTTAAGCTATCAACAGTTGATGAAACTAGGAGTTGGCTTAAAGGAAATGTAGTACATGGTTTGCAATAATAATCTCGTGGATGCGCGACTTCTGGGGGGGGATTTTTTATTTTTTATTTTTTTTGTGTGTTATTTATACAAAATTATATAGGTGTAATCTCATATTATATGGGCTTTGAAGGAGTGTAGGAGGAATATTCACTTGTGCTATTATTAAACTACAGGTATTGGTGAATTAATGGATCTGAAGGGTATGTACATATGCAATAATGATATAATTTAATCCACACTTAGTTTTAAAAAATGTTTTAATTAGATATAAAGCATTTCACCATTTGGAGTATGGTGTTTCTAATTTCACGATATATGCCACTTAACACATAATTATACTTATAACTTAAATCTTTTATATTTTTACGGGAACTTATTTCCCTTAAATATCTTTATTGATCACTTAGGATTAATTTTGGCATAGACAAGATTAATATGATTAACTGCTAAATACACTAGGTTTTTTTTTTTTGGTTTTTTTTTTCTTTCCCCCCCATGGTCTATTTATTATTCTTTCTTCAATATAGATTAGCTCCCGTATAGCTCCTCAACAAGGTGGAGTTACTATGTCCTCGGAGAATGTTGGGATTTTTCTCCGATGTTTGGATAGTATTTGGGTTTCCATTAATTTTTATAAATTGTGTTATTTGTGTGTGGATGTAGGATGTATGGATTATGTAAGCCTTATGAGGTTTATGTTAGTTATAATAACTATCCGAAACATGGAAGATCTATTTAAGATTATTTCGTTGAATGTTCAAGGTTTAAATCTGCCTCATAAAAGATATTCGCTATTCAATTATATAAATAATCATCATATAGACGTATGTTGCGTCCAAGAAACACATTTGAAAAATGCAGATATCTACAGACTGAACAATAAAAGATATACGGTGCTTGAACATTCATCGTTACCTAGCAGGAAAAAGCGAGGCGTAGCTATCCTAATCTCAAATAAAATTAAAGTTGAGTTGATCTATAAGCAGAAGGATTCTCACGCTAGATATGTTTTCATAGTGTGTAAACTAGACGAGAGATTATTTTCTATTTTGAATATATATGCACCTAATTATAAACAGAACCATTTCTTAAATGGCACACTACAAAAAATTCAGAAATATACCCAGGGAACCTTTTTGTGTATGGGGGACTTTAATTGTGCTCCTGACGCAGTAGTGACCAGTCCCCGAGGTAGAACTCCTAACAGAAATCAAGTTAATCTATCTAATGCTTTCAGTATTACTCTTGGTAAATATAAACTCTATGACATTTGGAGGACGTTGAGACCGGCAGATAAAGATTATACCTTTTTTTCGGGTCGACATAAGACCTTTTCACGTATAGATCTTATATTAACTACAGCTAAGTATAGGAAATGCAGCCTGGACAGATCATGATCCAGTTTGTCTGGAAATAGAAAAGAAATTTCATTTAACCTCACGCCCTTGGAGGATAAATGAATCATTATTTGGCTGTAATGATTCTCTTGATTACATTTCCCAGACGACCACTCAGTTTTTTTTTTAGAATTTGACGCATAATGTGAGTCTGGGTAATATCTGGTGCGCTTATAAATGTGTCTTGAGAGGATATTTAATTAAAAAAGATGCATATAATAGGAAAAAAGGAAAAGAAAAATTGTCTGATCTATATATCTCATTGAGTAATTTAAAAAGGAAGTGCGGTCAATCTCACGGAGAACAAGACATTATGAATATGATTAAAATTAAAAAAGAAATTGAGGACCGTTTAATAAGTAAAGCAAATTATAATTTGATTAAGTTAAAGCAAAAATTCTACTACGCTGGGAACCGGGCAGAGAAACAGCTTACCAACCAATTAAAAAATAGAAATTTAAAAAATTGAATTCTTAAACCTATAGATGGGGATAAATATATTTCTAGTCCTGATAATATTGGGACATCTTTTGGTAAGTTTTATACATCCCTGTATAATATTGTAGGCCAAGCCCAAGATGACGTACAGATGAGACAAAATCTGCAGGACTCCAGATCGCCGAAGTTGTCTGATACATTGATAGAACAATTGGACGCTCCTTTTTTGGAGAGTGAAGTAAATGTAGCGATAAAAAAAAATAAAAGTACGTAAAGCTCCTGGTCCTGACGGATATACAGCACTGTTTTATAAAAAACTGTCCAAATTGATAGTTCCGCACCTAACAAGTATGTTCAACGAAATCAGCACAAATAAGTCCTTTCCTAATGGTATGTTGGAGGCTATTATTATTCCTATACCTAAAGCTGGGAAAGAGTGCTTGAAAGTGTCCGATTATAGGCCAATCTCTTTGATTAATTTGGATACTAAAATATACTCTTCAATACTAGCTGCCCGTTTAAAACCATTGTGCCCACAGTTAATTTGTAGAGATTAGTCTGGCTTTATAAAAGGAAGACAATCTAGTGATAATGTCCGTAAGATTATTGACATAGTAGAATAGTAGAATAGTAGAATATGTAACCACTCAAGAGGCTTTGGACGCGGAAAAGGCCTTTGACCGGGTTAACTGGACCTTCTTAGAACAGACATTGAGGTCTTATGGCTTCGGTGAAGGCTTTATTCGGGCTGTTATGGCGTTGTATACAACACCAACCGCAATGGTAGTTGGCCAAGGCTTTAAATCGGAACGTTTTAGATTAAATAACGGGACTCGACAAGGTTGCCCATTGGCACCTTTGCTATATATTCTCACATTAGAACCATTAGCTTCGAGAATTAGACTCAATAAAAGCATTAAAGGAATAAGAATTGGTGATTTGGAAAATAAACTTTGTCTATATGCGGATGACATATTATTATCTCTGTATGATCCGTTAAATTCAGTTGATCATTTGATGGCCGAAATTAATTTATTTAGCAGCTTCTCGAATTATAAATTGAATATCACAAAAACACAAGCTGTAATGATGAATATCTCGGCTTCATCCAAAACTAGCATTGAGGAATCCTTCGAATTCTCTTGGGCGACCGATAAGATTGACTACCTGGGGGTTGTAATCCCTATCGGAAATTATAGAAGTTAACTTTAGTAAATTACGAGATGAATTGATTAAGCAAATTAAAGAGTGGAAAGGCCTTTTTATCTCTTGGCTTGGTAGAATGAATGTCATTAGATCTTATATAGTCCCCAAATGATTCCGGTCAGGCTCCCGTTGTTATGGGCTACGGTTTTTCAGAAAAATATCGATAATTTTATTTGGGCGGGTAAGAGGGCCAGAATAGCATGGAAAACACTAGCAGCGAATAAAAGCAAAGGAGGACTTAATGTTCCATCGCTAATGAGATATGCCCAAGCAAGTATGCTCTCACATATCTTGAAATTACAATATAAAAATAACAATAATGTAGATTGGTTTGTGATTGAGCAAGAGCTGTCAGGCTTCTCAAATCTGGAATGCATACTTTGGCTACATCACTTTAAGCTTAAATCAATTAGAAATAACCTACCAATTACTCTCCATAGTTCTATGGAGTTTTGGGAGTATATTAAGCCTCGATTAGGCCTCCGTAATAAAATAGTTTCAACAGCTCCGCTTGAAACTCTCCAGTATAATATCTCCCAATTAAATTTGAGAAACTGGACCAACTATAGGAATAAAAGGATTATAGATATTTTGATACAGGATAAAACAAAAACGTTCTCTCAGCTCTCAGAGGAATTTGAATTTGGCAATCTGGAGTCCTTCAATGTGTTTAGGATAACTTTCTATGTTAGATCTCATTTGTATGTGCAGTCCTCATCTATTTTGAGTCAAAAGATCTGCGATATGTTTTCTACAGAAATTATTCTAAAAATCCTAAAAAAGTGGTATATATGCTTGAAGAAATAGAAACTCCCCTTGTTCATATTGAATTAAAATCATGGCAATCAGACTTAAAGTGTCTGATAGATTTAAATATATGGATTGGTAGTTTATTAGAAATTAATAAAATTTTGCATTGCCTCAACATGATTGAACTGCATTACAAGATAATGTGGAGATGGTATATAACCCCGGTGAAACAGTGTAAATTTAATTATAATGCGTCCCCTCTCTGTTGGAGATGCCGTTCCTCTTTAGGATCATTCTCCCACATCTGGTGGGAATGCCCACAGATCCAAAGTATTTGGCAAGATATATTTAAGCTCATTTCTGATACTTTAAATCAAGATATAGCACCTACTATGCGAAGAGCCCTACTACATTTTGATTTAAATGGATTTCGATTTAACCATGCTTGCTAGCCATGAAGATAATTTTAGCTAGGCAATGGCTACAATCATTATCTATTTCTTTGGATCATGTGGTGAATCAAATCAGCCATCAATGTTTGATGGAACGTGGCTTTTTTCTATCTCACCAGTGTTTACAGAAATTCCATAACATCTGGAGACCGTGGCTGACTCGGCACCCTGACATTCTCCCATGATAGTAAATTCATAACATAACGTATAAATATACTGATTATATCAACTTGGCTTGACAGTTTGAATGAATTGTATGGATGGTTTGTTGGTGTTTCTTTTTTCCTTGTTTTTTTGTTTTTCTTCTTTTTCTCGTTGTGGGGGTATAGACTGGGAAGATTTGCTGTAATCCCGGTCTAATTGTGTTGTATATGTTTTATATTGCAATTTTAGACGCATCAATAACTTATATATACATATATACAAAGTGGAAACACTTGTTGTTCCATTCTCTGTAAGTGGAATGCAGAGCCGGCCTTAGGTGTTCTGGCGCCCTGTGCGGACTACTCCTCTGGCACCCCTCCCATCCCAAAAAAAGAAAGGAATAAAAACTTGTAACAAAACCCCAATCACTATATACTACGCCAAACATTGATGTGGTCTAGGCCTACCACTTAATTGTCTGGCTTAGTAGTAGGGATGCACCGAAACGAATTCTGGACTGAAACCGAAAGTGCAGCATTTACCTGGCCAAAACCGAATATGACCCCCCCACATCATAAAAAAATCTAACACTTTTATTTAAAGTAAGTAACACACCAAAATAGGACAAAACAATTAAATAATATTATATATATATATATATATATGTCCAAAAATAGTTACCGGCACTCCAGGGACTTTCCAAATAACCACACAAACGACTTCGGTTTTCAAGTCTATATATATCATATATATATATGATTAACAGCAATCACATTCCTATCATGCCCAGGCATACCCAGATTCCAGGATTTACTCGCAGACTTGGCATGATAGGAGTATGATTGCCCTATCTACCCCTTCTCACTCTCTTCTGCCGTATCTACCCCTTCTCACTCCCTTCTCCCTATCTACCCCCTTTCCCCTGTCTCACTCCCTTCTCCCTATATACGCCCTCCTAACTATCTACCCTTTCCCTCTTTGAAGTTCACTTACCTTTCAGGAGTCCTGCGGTGGGGGTGCAAGGCCTCTGCCTCCCAGCTCTGCCACTGTATGGAACAGTATAGAGTGATGAGAGTTATGATGTACTTTTAGAGCATAATTAGATCATGAAAAAGACATTGGAAATGGTACAGCATAACACCCATCACTCTCACACACTTACCAATCCACACATATACTAATCCACACGCATACCAATCCACACGCATACATACCAATCCACACACATACCAATCCACACACATACCAATCCACACGTATACCAATCCACACGTATACCAATCCATACGTATACCAATCCACACGTATACCAATCCACACATATATACCAATCCACACATATATACCAATCCACACATATATACCAATCCACACATATATACCAATCCACACATATACACTAATCCACACATATATACCAATCCACACATATATACACTAATCCACACACATACCAATCCACTCTCACTGAATGCTTTCCTACCTTTCCTCTTTTCTCCTTACAGCTCCTTTTCCTCCTCTTCGTTCTTCTTCTTCAGTTCTTCTGTCTTCTGTCTTCTTCCGGGTCAGAGGGCACGGACAGCGGTGGGCGCGGCTTCAGTGCTGTGCGCCGGGATCTGACAACAAACCCCGGCGCACAGCAGCTGTTGCCGCGCGGATCACAAGGGAGCGGTATCGGAGGTCTTTAACAGACCTCCGGCTCCCTTGAGTGATGTTAAGCCGGGTTTAAGGGAGATCCTTGAACCGGCTTAAAATCACTCAAGGGAGCCGGAGGTCTGTTAAAGACCTCCGATACCGCTCCCTTGCGAGCCTGCTCCTCCAGCGGCGGACATTACTGTCCGTCTCTGGAGGGGTGCCGGGTGCCCCCCTGATGAGCGGCACCGGGTGCCGCTCGCCCCCCCCCCGCCGCTAGGTACGCTGCTGGCGGCAGCGGTACGCTACGGTGGCAGCGGCGCCCCCTGGAGTGTGGCGCCCTGTGCGGTCGCACAGGTCGCACACCCCAAAGGCCGGCCCTGGTGGAATGATGAATATCTGCACACATATGCTGCTATATTTATAAGTGGAATGATGATTATATGTATACATATGCTGCTATATTTATTATTGGCACTTTCTGCTTATTTATATGTCTTTCTTTATATTGTATGTGATGTGGTCTAATAAAAAAAAAAAAAAAAAAAAAATAACAGCAAGACATCAACACGGAGCAAATAAAGCACCGATGTACAGTAATAATAACAAATATATAACCGTGCAATAAACCTTGCTACACAAACATCATGGGAGAGAAAAAGGAAAAACATTTTAAGGGAGGGAAATATTTGTCTCCTGTCTTTAATAAAATGTAGATTACCTCTACACCTAGGCTAGAGTAATCCCTAATTTTATGGCAAGACAGGAGGCTTCATATTTGCACTTTTAAAGCTAACGCAACAAGGCAGAAGCAACACGAGACTGAGGCTGATAGTAAAAAGTAGACTTGGGCACCAGGGGGCTCTTCGTGTTCGTCTTCGTACTCGTCTTCGGAGAAAAAAAAAACCTTCGTATTCCGTGAATATTCGCCCGTTTCCGTCTTCTTTTCCGGCGAATATTCGTGGACATTCTTCGTGCTCGTTTCATCTTCGTTTTCTCCCGGCTGCGTAGCAGGGGATAATACGGGGTTAAGAACACATCGGAACAGCTGCAAATGCGTTCGTGCCGTGAAGGTACGTGTGTGCGACTCTATTGGTCGCCGGAAGGGGGCTGGTCTGGTATCAACAAATGAATTGCAGAACTGCAGAATGCACCTCATTCGTTGATGGCAGGTGAGCCCCCTGCCGAAACGACCAATAGAGTTGCACACGCGTACCGAGGTGTACTGTACACAAAATCACCTAGACAAATGCTCCAAGGAACTTGGCCTCCTTTTTATCATACACAGTCACACATCCATAGATGTTTTAATAAAAGAATAGGGATTATTTTACATTTTTAAATTGATTTTGGACCACTTGTAATACATGCCTAACATTTTCTACCTATTTATAATGGCATACTTTGCAACAACCCAACTTTTACATGGAAATGGAAAAGGAAATGGAAAAGGCGAATGAGTGGGCAATTGGCGACCCACCCACCTGTTTCACCCCAGGGCAAAGCATCCAAACAACTGTCAGTCCTAGACGTTTGGCAGCGGACTTCCAGAGCTCAGACACTAGGCCCTAGCGTAAGCTGGTTACTTCGGCGGAGGTAGCACACCACAAACAGACGCAGCCAGGGGGGTGAAACTACCCTTACCGTTAGGGACATTTTGGGCATGACTCTAGCCAGGAAGGGAACTGGCATTAAAGTGATGCTGGCACCACCAGCAGCAGCAGCAGCATTGGGAAAGGTGAATAAATGGGCAATTGACGACGCTGTGACAGGGCCAGGCTAGCTGGCTCATGTGTCATATGAAGTTTAGCCGGGTCACGGAGCACTTTTGTGTCCGGTTCCGTATACCGTGACCCGGTAATATATTATATTGTGTTTATTGTGTAACCGGCCCAGAGACTGATGTGGATTCAGCCCCAGCCTTCAAAGAGACGATCCTATAATCTGGCTGGGGCTCTTAATCAGCCAGCACAGCTGTGTCTGCCCAGACGGCACCCGCACTACAGGGGGGATAACACAGGTGGGGGAACCCATTGTATTCTGTAATCCCCTCACCTGATACATCCCCTGTATACTGATGGGATTTGTGATGGGATGTGGCTGATGGGATTGGGGGTTGGGTTCGGTACACATTGCATTGAGATTGTATATAAATTCTGTGTGTTTGTAATAAAGAGAGTTCTTCTTGGTTTACTACGAATGGTGGTCTGGATGATCCGTGGATAGCTGAGTGCTATCCGTATGAGGGACTGACTGGTGATTCCTCAACCCTCAAACAGGGGGACCCAGCCTTGGGTACGGTGACCCTGTAACAGACGCGCTCACCTGTTCCACCCCTGAGCAAAGCATCCAAAGACTGTCAGTCCTAGACGTTTGGCAGCGGACTTCCAGAGCTCGGACACAAGGCCCTAGCATAAGCTGGCTACACCGGCGGAGGTAGCAGGCGTTGCCACACCGCAAACAGACGCAGCCAGGGGGGAGAAACTGCCCTCACCATTAGAGACAGTTTGGGCATGACTCTAGCCAGGAAGCGAACTGGCATTGAAGAGACGCTGGCACCACCACCACCAGCAGAAGCAGCATTGGGAAAGGCGAATGAGTGGGCAATTGGTGACCCGCTCACCTGTTTCACCCCAGGGCAAAGCATCCAAAGACTGTCAGTCCTAGACGTTTGGCAGCGGACTTCCAGAGCTCAGACACAAGGCCCTAGCGTAAGCTGGCTACACCGGCGGAGGTAGAAGGCGTTACCACACCGCAAACAGACGCAGCCAGGGGGAGAAACTACCTTGAACATTTTGGACATTTGAGGCATGACACTAGCCAGGAAGCGAACTGGCAGAGAAGAGACGCTGGCACCACAACCAGCAGCAGTAACAGCATTGGGAAAGTTGAATGAGTGGGCAATTGATGACCCGCTCGCCTGTTTTACCCCAGGGCAAAGCATGAAAGTCTGTCAGTCCATGGCATTTGGGAGCGGACTTCCAGAACTCAGACACTAGGCCCTAGCGTAAATTGGCTACACCGGCGGAGGTAGCAGACATTGCCACACCACGAACACGTGCAACCAACTACCTCGAACAAATTAACTTTCCAAGCTAAGAGCTGGGTAACCCAACTTGGGCAGATTGAATTTAAGAAAGGCAATCTGCTCCATCAGATCAGGATTCCAGTCATAGAAAACACGCGCTCACTTTGAACAGTGGTTGGCGGACATGATAGAAGCTGCTGCGCAACCCATGAGAGTGCAGGCCACACACTCTTCTTTTCATCCCAGTAGCTAAGAGGATCAACATTAGGTGCAGAAGGAACTTCACAGAGGTAAAGTTTGACCATTTCAGCAGCACTACTCTCCTTTCTGCTGCTAGCTCTGTCAGATGGTCCAACTATACTCCCAAGTGCCTCTTCCCAAAACGCAGCTGCTCCACTCAGCTGTGTTGTTGTGATGCTTGTGGCACTGCTGCTGATGCTGCTGCTAGGAGTAGCAGACCACATAATGTCTTCCTCCTCCTGCACCTCTCCCTCCTCGGACAGCATTCCCATTTTACGCTGCCAGTCACGCACCTTGTTGACCAATTGCTCCCGGTAGCTACTGAGAACATTGAATTTCAAAGCTAGCTTTCCCTTAATTCTTGGATCGCAAAGGCACGCTAGCATCATTTCGGGACTCTCTTCCATGCGTTTGCGAAGATGTACTTTTAGCAGATCCTTCAGCTAAAGCCTCACGGTTTTCAAGGAACACATCCATCTTGCTGCCTAGATGGGAGAACACTGGGATTACCTGGGCCAGACTGGCAGTGTTTGATCTTAAATTTTCAGTTTATTTTCATTAGCTGGGCGATCACTGTCCAATCCTCCCTATTCAATGGAGATGTAATCCCAATATTATGCTCTGAGGCAAGATTATGGATTGCCCTCTGCTGCTCCAAAATCCTCTCCAGCATGTCTAACGTGGAGTTCCACCGTGTACTGACATCCTGACGTAGGCAGTGTACGAGAAGACCTGACCTCTCTTGCTCTTCCCTCAAAAGTTGGCTAGCCTTAACACTATTCCTTCTGACATTGCTGCCTTCACTACAAGATGGATGATGTGGGCTGCACAGCGCACACCAACAATATGACCATCTCGCAGCGCTTTCACCACATTGGCACCTTCGTCAGTTACCACCAACTTCAACATTGGTCCCTGCCTCTGCTCCCACCCAAAGGCTAAACATTTTCCTCATCGCATGCAGAATATTTTGGGAAGTGTGCTTTTCATCCATCACTTCTGCATGGAGAAGGAATGATCGGTAGCCTGTAGCCTGGGGGCACACCGGGCTGCCACCAGTGTGCTGTCAAAGAAAGTAAGGCATGCTGCCCACTAGGTGCACTCCACAAATCTGTTGTGAAATGAACACACTGACCAGCAGCCTTGGAAAGCTCCTCTTTCACTGCTGAAACACAGGACCGATGATACAATGAGGGGACAATGTTCCTGCTGAAAGTGGAACGTGACGGAACTGTATATTGTGGAGCCACAGCCCCCATCAATTGTTTGAAAGGCTCCCCTTCAATCATAGAGAAGGATGCCCCTCCAACAGCAATGAACTGACCAATAAGTCGCGTTACTTTATTGGCCTGCTGTTTGGACATTGTGCTTTGTTTTAGCAACAGCAATGTTGGTCAAACTAAAGAGCTGCAGCACCAGTACTAATAAGATTAGCTGAACTATAAGCTAGTAGTAATTAATTATTAATTTTATTTATAGCTAATT
Organism: Spea hammondii; assembly: GCA_029215755.1. NCBI lineage: Eukaryota > Metazoa > Chordata > Amphibia > Anura > Pelobatidae > Spea > Spea hammondii. The sequence continues at coordinate 45,175,917 of JARDYJ010000003.1, forward strand.
TAATTAACCATTAAGATAAGAATTATAGAATTATTGATATTACTTAATGATTTTAGATTAGTCACTAGTAGATGTCTTGAATGTCTACGGTACACTCTATACTAGTATACTATTACTAAGTAACTATAGTATATATAACTGACAAATATATATATAATGTTATAATGTATTAAATTATTAATTATTAATATTACTGATTTTAGATTAGACACTAGTAGATGTCTTGAATGTCTACAGTACAGCAGGACAGGCAGTAGGCACTAGGGAAAGGGCACCCCAGTGCCAGTGAGGCACTGGGTGCACTGTCAACTCAACAGCACTACACAGTTGATGACAAATTAAATTAAAAATTATTAAATTAATAAAATTATTATTATTAAATATTAATTCAGTTAACTGAGTGCACACAGTACACTGTGAGAAATGGCAGGCTGAGGCTTACCAGTCTCACACAGAAGAGAACAATCTCTCTGTAACGCTCGGATGCAGCACAGCAGTGTTGCCAAAGCAGTCACAGCGAAAAATGAATGGATCTCTCAGGCAAGCTCTGGTCTTATAAAGGGGGTTTCAGAAATTCAAAAAACAGCAGCACAGGCATTGGACGAGACCCTTAGTGTGACGTCACAAGAGTGAGCTGATTGGAGAGACGAGGATCAGCTCACTCCTGTTTGAAATTTTGGCGGCTGTGCGGCAAAAACGAAGATGATCTTCGATTCTTCGTGGTTGTGAGTCTTCGTCTTCTCTTACGTTTTGCTGGCACTGTATTCTCTTCGGCGTGTCTTCGGCACGAACAAAAAAACAGCCTCTTCGTGCTCGTTTACATGTTCGCCCGAAGACGAATTCGCAAGTCTAGTAAAAAGTAAGAAAGGTCTAAAGCGTCACAGGCTGCAGCACCCCTAACCGAATGGGCCCCAAAAGAGCTATCCACACCAGCGGACCAAAGAATCCACCTAACCCACCGAAGCACTGTAGGAACCGAAATCGGTCAAAAAGGAGGAACAAAAGAGACAAAGAAAGGGCCTGGGGATGATGAGTGCAAACCTGCCGTGGTTGATAGGTAAGCGTTGCAACAGCGTGCTACACATAAAAGGGGTCGTTCAGGGAAATAAGGATAACAGACAGAAGAAGACCAAGATTTTGATCTGCGCGATACTGAAACCACCATGCCCTCGGGCGAAAAGGAAAAAGAATCTGTGTTAAAAGCATTAACGTCTGAAACTCTTTTAAACAATATCAAACAAAGCAACAGAGCCAACTTTGCCGAGAGCTGTCGGAGAGACAGAAAATCGTTATCTGGCCAAGACTCGATGAAACGAAGAACCAAGGAGACATCCCAGAAAAAGGAATATCTCGAAGTGGGAGGCCTAGAGACTCGAATCCCATGCATAAGAAGGCAGACCATGGGGTCTTTACCTATGGGAGTGCCCGAAACAGGAACGTGAGCCGCGGAAATGGCCGAACGAACCATGTAAATGGAACGATAGGACCTACCCAATGAGAAGAGATGGGCTAGAAAATTCATGACCATCACCACTGGCACCGTAAAGGAATCAAGGTGTCGTTCCAAACACCAGCTATGCCAGGATTTCCACGCCTGTAGTCAATATGGCGAGAAAGGGACGCATGAACATGTGGAGAAAGTAAAATAAAAAATACAAAATAGTGTAGTAAATTGTGATCAAAAGAGAAATATATGGTGTGTGAATTGCACTCACAAACTTAGCTTTAAATACAGCTCATCAATAAGACCTTGGTGTCTTCATAAGGTCTGTAATACAGATGAGAAAACATAAACTGGTGCAGTAAGTTCTAACAATAATTTTGATAAATGAAGCAGAGCAACTTACAAGCAGGTTGGCATAACAACCGGGTTATGCATAAAAGTGGTAGGTAAAAGTCTCCACCAAGACTGCAGAAGGTAAGTAAAATGTCCGTGAAATCAGTCCGTATGTCTGTAGTTAAAATTATGTATCTCCACGCGTTTCGCAGCGCTAAATATCGGCTTCCTCAGGAGAAATTCAAATGATGTCTGTGTTTCTTGCAGGTTCATTTAAAAGGATCTCCGGGCGCGGTCCTTCTATGGCTACGTCATTGCGTAACATCCCCGTTGTCTCTCTATCTTCATGGATGAGCTTGTTGTCTGTTTTCGCGTATACGCATAAAGTTCTTTGTATAGAAAGGTCGGATGGGCGGGGGAGATGAGGAACAAGAAACTCCTTGATCCCTTCTACGGCACCATAGAGACTTGCGGGATGCCATACAAAAGTATATTTATAAAAAAATTAAAATTGTGAAAGAAAAATAAAAATATATATATGTAAAAATCCCTATTATGTATAATAAATGTGGTAAATATGCAATTGTGTATCAGAGTGTTATATCCGAATATGTGAAAATGCATAAAATGTTAATAAATATAATATATATATATATATATATATATATTACTATTGTATATGAATAAATATAAAAAGATATGAATGAATTATATGTATAAAAAATCAATCAAATGTATCGACTTGAAAAATATAATAAAAAATCTGTGTCTGAGTATATTGTGTTCATGAAAATCATTGTGGTATTAAAAATGCATAAAAAAAATTGTAAATCCAGTCCGTTTCTCTTTTGGATAACGCTTCTTTAATGTCTCAATTTCAGACCTTTAAAAAAGATGGCCTGAATATGGAATTGGATATACACTGCTCAAAATAATAAAGGGAGCACTAAGATTACACATCCTAGATCTGAATGAATGAACTAATCGTATGACATACTTTCGTCTTTACATAGTTGAATGTGCTGACAACAAAATCACACAAAAATTCTCAATGGAAATCAAATTTATCAACCCATGGAGGTCTGGATATGGAGTCACACTCAAAATCAAATTGGAAAACCACACTACAGGCTGATCCAACGATGTAATGTCCTTACAACAAGTCACAATGAGGCTCAGTAGTGTGTGTGCTCCTGAAGAGGTTGCGGATGGTCTCCTGAGGGATGTCCTCCCAGACCTGGACTCAAGCATCCGCCAACTCCTGGACAGTCTGTGGTGCAACGTGGCGTTGGTGGATGGAGCAAAACATGATGTCCCAGATGTGCTCAATCGGATTCAGGTCTGGGGAACGGGCGGACCAGTCCATAGCATATTGATGCTCCATCATGTTTTGCTCCATCCACCAACGCCACGTTGCACCACAGACTGTCCAGGAGTTGGCGGATGCTTGAGTCCAGGTCTGGGAGGACATCCCTCATGCCTTCCTCTTGCAGGAACTGCTGACACACCCAAGCCACATGAGGTCTAGCATTGTCTTGCATTAGGAGGAACCCAGGGCCAACCGCACCAGCATATGGTCTTACAAGTAGTCTGAGGATCTCATCTCGGTACCTAATGGCAGTCAGGCTACCTCTGGCAAGCACATGGAGGGCTGTGCGGCCCCCCCAAAGAAATTCCACCCCACACCATTACTGACCCACCGCCAAACCGGTCATGCTGGAGGATGTTGCAGACAGCAGAACGTTCTCCACGGCGTCTCCAGACTCTGTCACATCTGTCACATGTGCTCAGTGTTAACCTGCTTTCTTCTGTGAAGAGCACAGGGCGCCAGTGGCCAATATGCCAATCCTGGTGTTCTCTGGGAAATGCCAAATGTCCTGCACGGTGTTGGGCGAGGGCCACCCTCATGGAGTCTGTTTCTGACCGTTTGAGTGGACACATGCACATTTGTGGCCTGCTGGAGGTCATTTTGCAGGACTCATGCAGTACTCCTCCTGCTCCTCCTTGCACAAAGGCGGAGGTAGCAGTCCTGCTGCTGGGTTGTTGCCCTCCTACAGCCTCCTCCATGTCTCCTGATGTCTCCTGGTAGCGCCTACATGCTCTGGACACTACGCTGACAGACACAACAAACCTTCCACAGTTCGCATTGATGTGCCATCCTGGATGAACTGCACTACCTGAGCCACCTGTGTGGGTTGTAGACTCTGTCTCATGCTACCACTAGAGTGAAAGCACCGCCAGCATTCAAAAGTGACCAAAACATCAGCCAGGAAGCATAGGAACTGAGAAGTGGTCTGTGGTCACCACCTGCAGAACCACTCCTTTATTGGGGGTGTCTTGCTAATTGCCTATAATTTCCACCTGTTCCATTTGCTGTTCTGTTTCCATTTGCACAACAGCATGTGAAATTGATTGTCCATCAGTGTTGCTTCCTGAGTGGACAGTGTGATTTCACAGGTGTGTGATTGACTTCGAGTTACATTGTGTTGTTTAAGTGTTCCCTTTATTATGTGTATTAACCTTTATTAATTAATTTTATTAATTAATTGTAATTTTTATAAATTAATTTATTAATATATATATTTTTTTTATTATACACTAAATATCTACATTATTTATATTTACAATATTTATATTATATATTATATATTTATATTTCATTTTTTATTACAGCACATGATATTTTTTAGTAAATTTTTTAATACATTTTTTAATGCATTTTTAATACCACAATGATTTTCATGAACACAATATACTCAGACACAGATTTTTTATTATATTTTTCAAGTGGATATATTTTATTGATTTTTTATACATATAATATATCTTTTTATATTTATTCATATACAATAGTAATATATATATATTATATTTATTAAACATTTTATACATTTTCACACATATACACTCCATCCTAATATGTGCATATATTTTTGTTATTAGGATATAACACTCTGATACACAATTGCATACTTACCACATTTATTATACATAATAGGGATTTTTACATATATATATTTTTCTTTTTCTTTCACAATTTTTTTTTTATTTTTTTTTATATATACTTTTGTATGGCATCATATATTCTATTCCTATCCCGTACATATTCATTCACACGCTCTAGACTCTATTCACGTTACTTTTTTGGGCTTTGTCCTACCTACTCGTTCTCCATTCTCCCATCACAAATAAACAACAAGATCGGATGTTTTACAGAACTGTTTATTTACATTTATCTCTATTTCTGATGTCTCCCTGATCCGTTCATGGACACGGGTTCCCGCAAGTCGTAGAAGGGATTGAGGAGTTTCATGTTCCTCATCTCCCCCGCCCATGCGACCTTTCTATACAAAGAACTTTATGCGTATATCCGAAAACAGACAACAAGCTCATCCATGAAGATAAAGAGACAACGGGGATGTTACGCGATGACGTAGCGATAGAAGGACGGCGCCCGGAGATCCTTTTAAACGAACCTGCAAGAAACACAGACATCATTTGAATTTCTCCTGAGGAAGCCGATATTTAGCTCGGCGAAATGCGTTGAGATACCCACAGAATTTTAACTACGGACATACGGACTGATTTCACGGACTTTTCACGCACATTTTACTTACCTTCTGCAGTCTCAGTGGAGACTTTTACCTACCGCTTTTATGCATAACCCGGTTGTTATGCCAACCTGCTTGTAAGTTGCTCTGCTTCATTTATTAAAATTATTGCACTAGTTTGTGTTTTCTCATCTGTATTACAGACCTTATGAAGACACCAAGGTGATGAGCTGTATTTAAAGCTAAGTTTGTGAGTGCAATTCACACACCATATATTTCTCTTTTGATCAGAATTTACTACACTATTTTGTATTTTTTATTTTACTTTCTCCACATGTTCATGCGCCCCTTTCTCGCCATATTGACTTTTTGAACACTTGTGTGGAGTGTTATTTGGGAGCAGCAGAACGCGTTGGGTATTTATATTTCTATTTTTATCTACACATCTACACGTGAAGGTGGTTTCTTTGTTTTTTCCATTATCACTTTGTTACCTCATTTCCACTACTCACGTTTGGGATGGCTTTCACTAAAAGCTACTACACTGATATCAGAGATTTGAGATCTCAGAAATTGAATTCTATATTCACTCAAAATAATGATGATAATTATATTTCATCAAATTTATTTAGTAAATTAGAGAAATTAGCAGAAAAAGAACTTAAAAAATGGTGGGAAGTGACCTTTCTGGAACATTATATTAGTAATAATCTAATACCAAGAAACTCCTGCCTTTGGGACTGATCTTTATGAAGAAATGGAATAACACCCTAGACCAATCTTCCATTGAATTAATGAAACTATTGGTAAGATTCCAAAAAGAGAATTTAAACTCATTAGAAGAAGAAATCAGACAGGCAGAAGAGTGTATATATCAGAAATTTGATTCTTCAGAAATAGAGATTAAAAATAAAAACCTGAGGGGGCGTGGCTGACCGCCAGGGAAGATGGCTGTGTGAGAGCTGAGCTCCGTCTTCCCCCTGACATTATTTGCACGATCCGAGACCATCCTGCGCCATGGGTAGGAATAAGAAGGCGGAACGCGACCCTAGGACCCCGGGGGATCGAGGGAGGGGAGCATCCTCGTCCCTGAGAGACTATTTCCAGACGCCGAGAGACCTGGCTTCGCAGGATCCTGAGGCCTCTGGGGCCTCCTCTCCCTCAAGTTCTGTGGAGGTAGGAGATCGGGCCCGCTATGTGCCCTCCCCGCATGACCCACCTGCTACTCCCGTGGAGAGCGAAGCGGTCCGGCAGCTTTTTTCCTCTGCTCCGTGGAAGGCTGACTTTGGCCAGCTGATTGTGGAGCTGCGACAGGCTGTGAAGGAGGAGGTTGCCACGCTGCGCGCGGATTTGGCGGGCCTTGACCAGCGGGTTGCTCAGCAGGAACGAGACCTTGCCCAGCAGACCACGCGTATTTCTCGGGTGACCCAGGTCACTGCGCACCACACGGGACTTTTGGCGGATTACAGGCGACGCCTAGAGGACCTCGATAATCGGGGCCGTAGGCACAACGTGCGGATCAGAGGTGTCCCGGAGTCCCCCTCATCGGAGCCTGAAGACGTGTTTGCCATGCTCACCTGCATTTTCAATGGCCTGCTGAATCGGCCTGATGGATCTCCGATAGAGATGGATAGGGCTCACAGGGCTTTGCGACCGCGGGGCCCCGCTTCTGCTCCTCCGAGGGATATCATCTGCCGGATAGTGCCCTTCCAGCTTAAAGAGGACATCCTGCGCAAGGCCAGGGAAGTAGGTACCTGGAGTTACCGCGGCCGTGAGATCTCCTTCTTTCCGGACCTCTCGGACATCACACTCCAGACGCGCCGTTGCCTGCGGCCTTTAACGACTGAGCTTCGACGCCGAGGCCTCCGCTACAGTTGGGGTTTCCCCTTTTGCCTCAAGGTACGGGTTGATAACGCCGTCAAGGTGCTTCGCTTCCCGCACGAATTGCCTGCCTTTTTGGAGGAACTACGCCTGCTCGACATCGTCGATTGGACCTTACCTGCTCTGCATGCTGGGGATGGCCCGACCGGGGGTCCCCTGCGCCAGAGGGCTCGAGGCCCCCCACACACCTCTCGTCTTCGACGGCCTGAGCATGCTTCCGCGCATCCTGACTGGGCCGGTCCGGCTGTTCGGGTGAGGGAGAGTGAGGAGTAGCGGCTGCACGGTGTTCTCCGCGGTTCTTGGCTGGCCCTCCCCTCATGCCACCGTTTCCGGTGTCTCCGTTTCCGGTGGCCCCTCTTCGGGTCCGGGCGGTCTTTTGACGACCCTGGTGTGCTGTCTGTTGTGAGGCCCGGTGGCTCTTCTTATATTTTTTTTTTGTTGTTGTTGTTTATTTACTTATTTATTTTTTGAGGGGGGGCTCCTGTTGTTTGGGTGGGGGTGCTGGATGGCTGGGCCTGGGACTCTGTTGTCATCACTTGGCATGCGTCCCTCGCTGCTGGAGTTTTCCGGGCTGCCTGTCTCATCTATCGGCCGCTGGCGACTTGGGGGGGGTTCCAGTTGTTTGGGTGGGGGATTTGGGCCCGGGTGGACCTCCTCCGCCTGCTCCTCCCTTCGCTGGCAGGTTCCGTGCTGTTCGGTTGACTTTTGCTCCGCCCCCGGACTGCGGTGCTCCGTCTGCCGGATTTGCCGGGCCCTGGTTCTGTATTTGGGATTCTCTTTATGGCTATGTGTATGTATGGGTGCATTACGGTACATGCTCTCTCGCCCCATTCTATCTCAGGTATATGTTTTCTGTTTCTGCTTGCCTTGGCTCTTCCTCCGCTGTGGCCCCTGTCCCCTCTACACTGTGGCCCTGCCGTCTCATGCGTCTCCTCTCCACATGCCCTCATGCACCGCATCTTCCTTCGGGTGCTGTTGATCCCCCCTCCCCCCCTTTTTTTTCTTTTTTTTTCTTTCCATATACACATCTGCAAGGTTGTTTGCGCCGCTACGCGCTTTCTGTATCACACATTGCCGCAGGCTATGCTACTGGAGCTATATGGCTCGGTGTACACACTTATTGGTTTTTTTTTTTTTCCTTTCTCTTTTTTCTTTTACCGCTGCTGACTGCGGCACTCGCACCACACTCTCACCACACGTTCACACCGCTGTGGCCCTGTTGCCCTTTTTGGCAGGGTCGTTGTCGCCGCTGCGCGCTTCCCGTGCCGCACGTTGACACGGGCTATGCTGCTGGAGCTCTGTGGTCCGGTGTCCACACTTATCATTTTATTTTGTTTTCCTTTTTCTTCTCTATTTTGCCGGTGCCGCCTGGGGCACTCTCACCACACTCACACCACACGCTCCCGCCACTGTGGCCTTGTTGCCCATATACCACACATTACCTCGGGCTCTGCTACTGGGGCTATTTGGCCCGGAGTCCATATTTATTATTTTAATTTATTGTCCGTTTTATTTTTTATTTTTCCGCTGCCACCTGCGGCACTCGCACCGCACTCACACCACGCGCTCCCGCCGCGTTCCCGCCAACTCACACATATTTATTTGCAGAGGGGGGTCGCTGCCTTCTCTCTGGGGGGGGCTCGGTCTAGTTCCCGCACAATCTGCGTTTCCGTTTGCTTTGGTCTCGGGATCTACTGCTGTCTGTCTACAGACGCTACTTGTTCCACGTATCTGTCGGGGGGGGGCGACTGTCTCTCCCACAGAGTTTTTGGTTTTCTTTTTATTGTTTCACCCTACTTACGTTTTAGTAGGGTGGTTTTTGTTCTTCTCGGTGGCTACCGCCGACCCCTTGCCTTGGGCATATCTATGCCTTGGCGTGGTCTACGGCGCCTATTACGGGTTGTCTGGCTGGACGTCCAAGTGTTGCCCTAGAGGCTGGTAAGGTTTACCCTATTTGTGTTGTGTCTGGTGTGTCTTTGTCTGTGTTCTTTTCCCCTTGTTTCCTTATCTGTTTTCCTTCTCCCCCCCCCTTTTTTTTTTTTTTTTTTTCTGTTATTTTATTTTCGTGATGTCCCACTCTGCTCCCTCACACTCGCTTCTTCGGCGGGATCTTATAGTTATGACATATAATGTGAAGGGTCTTAATATTCCGGAAAAGCGGTCTAATCTTATGCGTGAAGTTCAACAAGGTCTCAGTGGCCTTTGTACAAGAGACCCATTTCCGGTCGAATTCGGCTCCTAACCTGCTCACTTCCGATTACCCGATGGTTTTTTTTAGTCATAACCCTGTAGCGAAAGCCAAGGGTACTGCTATATTGTTTGACAAGTTCACACCTTTTGTGCCGACGGCTCAGCTTTCCGACCAGGAGGGGCGCTACATCTTTGTCAAAGGCACTATTGGGGAGGCGCTCTACACATTCGCTAATATATACTTACCTAACAGACTGCAACATAAATGCCTTTCCAAGATTCTCCGCTCCTTGCGCCCTTTCCAGGAGGGGGTCCTGATCCTGGGTGGGGACTTCAACGTTGCCGTCGACCCCAGGTTGGATGTTTCCGTGGGCCGTTCCAGTGTTGCTCCATCTGTTCTGAATAGGATAAAGTTGCTTCTCAGGGACTTTCAGTTGGTGGACTGCTGGAGGGCCCTTCATCCGTCTGACAGGGATTACAGTTTCTACTCCTCTCCCCGGCAATTATACACGCGAATTGATTATATTTTTTTGCCCTATTATCATCTTTCTCGCCTGACTGGCGCTCGCTATGGCTCGATTACATTGTCGGATCATGCTCCTCTGGTTGTGTCCGTCTCTTCCTCCTTGACTCGCCCTGCTTTTACGACGTGGAGGCTCAATGAGTCGCTTTTGTCCGATGCTGTGAACTTCTCCAAAATTAAAGGGACTTTAACTGACTTTTTTAAGGATAATTTGACCCCTGTGATGTCGCCATTGACTGTTTGGGAGACGCACAAATGCGTGATCCGTGGCCATTTCATTGCTCTGGGTGCGGAGTGGAAAAAGGCCAAGATCTTAGCCACCAGGTTGCAACCCTTGGTTCCACGCCTGGTCCACCCTGACCAATCCGGGTTTGTTAGGGGGCGGGAATCCCGGGACAATACAATGCGTGCTATGACCATCATACATGCAGCTGGGCACCTTCGGTCCCCTCTCCTGCTCCTGTCGACGGATGCCGAGAAGGCGTTCGACAGGCTGGATTGGTCTTTCCTGTCCGCTGTCTTGCAGCACTTAAATTTTGGTCCTCATATGCGTCGGTGGGTTCTCTCACTGTATACTGCCCCCTCGGCTAGAATTAGGGTTAACGGGGCCCTGACGGATCCTTTCCCTATCACTAATGGCACTAGACAGGGTTGCCCCCTCTCCCCTCTCCTGTTTATCTTGTCCCTTGAACCATTTTTAGAGGCCGTTAGACAGAATCCGGATATCAGGGGTCTGTTGCTGGGGGGAACGCATCATAAGGTGCTTGGTTATGCGGATGACTTGCTTTTTGCCGTGACTGCTCCGAGGGTTTCTCTTCCTAACATCATTGAGGAGTTTCGGCTCTATGGGAGGCTCTCGAACTTTAAGATTAATTCTACCAAGTCGGAGATACTCAATGTTTCTCTGCCACAGTCTGAGGGCAGCTGGTTGATGTCTACTTTTCCCTTCAAGTGGGCTGCCGGTCAACTGAAGTATCTGGGCATCTGGCTCACAAGTGACTTGTCTCGTATGTACGCCAGCAACTTTCCTCCACTATTGGCTGCCCTGCAACGCGATCTGTCCCGCTGGTCCCCGTAGTATTTGTCCTGGTTTGGGCGGATTGGTGCCCTGAAGATGAATGTGATGCCTAGGATTCTTTACCTGTTTCAGACGATTCCCATTCAGCTACCCCCATCCTTTTTTGCTTCTCTCAAGACCATGTTCCTTCGCTTTGTGTGGGCTAACAGGAGGCCCAGGAATAGATTCTCTACGTTAGTCCTCCCCAAGTCCTGTGGGGGGATGGGCCTGCCATGTCCCCGTACTTACTATCACGCCTGCCATCTTTTGAGGGTCCTGGAGTGGGCACATGGTCCCTTGCACAAATTGTGGATAGCTATGGAGTCGTCGCTCCTGGGCATCCCTGTTGGTCACCTCCCGTGGCTGCAGCGGCATCACTCCCGGGACCTGGCTCGGGCTCACCCCTTGATATCCGCATCGTTACGAGTCCTGCATTCTCTCCAGGTTAATTTGAGTCTGACGTCATACCCATCACCACTGCTGCCGCTGCGGAACAACCCTGATTTTCCCCCGGGACAGGTACCGGGCCCTTACTTGCGGACGGCCTTGTCGGATTACGCCCCGCTCTCTCAGTTTCTTGCTGGACATCGTCTGCGCTCCCTGACAGACATATGCGGCGACTCGGGGCCTTCCCTCCGGGAACGCTTTCAGTACTGTCAGCTGTCCAGTTATTTCTCGTGCCTCCTGGGATCCGGCTCGCCCGCTAGGGCTCCTACTCGTTTTGAATCACTGTGCACCACATCTGAACTCCCGGCACATGGTGTTTCCCTACTTTACCAACTCATTCTTCAGCACCCGAGAGCCGAGCCATTACGTTTTCAAAGTCTCTGGGAACAGATGTTGCGCATTACGCTGGACCAGTCTGATTGGGACAAGATCTTTCTTCTGACCCACAAGTGCTCCAGACAAACGAAGGCGCAGGAGACTTCCTACAAACTCCTTACCCACTGGTACATGACGCCTGTGGCGCTCCATAAAGCTTTTCCCGACTCCTCCGACAAGTGCTGGCGCTGTGATGTTGCTCCTGGTACTCTACTCCATATCTGGTGGGACTGTCCTAAGATTGCTCCGTTCTGGTCGAGTGTCCATGAGACGGTTCAACACCTTTCAGACGACCCTCCACCGTTCCTGCCTAGTTTTTACTTGCTCAGTCATACCACTCAGTCCGTGGCTGGCTTCAAGAAGTCGGTGATCCGTCATTTACTAGCTGCTGCACGGTCGCTTATCCCGCTCCACTGGAAGGACGCTTCTCCGCCCTCCTTTCGCGAATGGATCGAACGGGTCGAGTCACTCAGGGTGTTTGAAGAGCTGGTGTTGCAATCCGAGGACCGTCATGCACAATATCTCCGGAAGTGGTTTCACTGGCTCTCGTTTTTGGCAGACCCTCTTACTAAATCTCTCCTGCGGCAGTAATACCGCCTTTTTGTGTTGTGAGCTGCTGGGTGCCGGGTGGGACCTCCGTCCCTGTGTGTGTGGTTTGTTTCTTTTTTTTTTTTTTCTCTCTCTCTTCCCCTTTCTCTCTCTCCCTGGTGTCTTGTCTGTGTGTTTGTCTCCTTTTTTCCCTCTTGCTCTTCCCTCTGGTTCCTTACCCTGATTCCTTTTTCCCTCCCGGGTGGGTGGTGGGGAGGTCTACTTGTCCTGTGTAATTTGCCTTATCACACCGCCTTTATTTACCTGAGCGCCGCCGTTTCTTGTTTGCTCATGTTCTGATATTCCCACTCTGTACGGACCGCTGTGTCTACATGGCTGTCCAGGTGCCGGTGTTACATTTGATTTTGTATTGCTTTTGCCCGCTGCGTCGGGTATTTGTGCCCAGTTTTATCTCCTTGTGCCCTCCTCCCGTCCGTCCTATCCACCTGTACTCCTCCTCCCTATTTTCCTTTTTGCCCTCTCCCTTTTTCCCTGTTTTTCTGTTGTTCCTTGAAAACTAATAAAAATTATATTTACAAAAAATAAAAATAAAAACCTAACAGGAAAAATACAGATAATGGAGGAAAAAATGATAGGGATAAAGAGCAAGAAGCTTCAATGAGATAAGAATGATTCCCAGAAAGTAATACATAATTATCCGAATAAATTCAACCATAATGAAAATAGATATTCACGCAATCATTACACACAACAAACCAGTAGGAACAATACCCAACACTCTCCAGATTATCCCCTCAGATAACTATAGGTAAAAACACAATAAAAACTACAGATCCCCACAGAAATATAACATGAGAGATAGGAAGGAATATAACAAGACACCAACTAAATCCATCCCTAAAAGCAAATCTGATTCCCCACCCACTCGTTCTCCCATCATAACTAGAAATAGATCTCATATTCCCAATGAGTTCAATAAGGCTTTTTTAGACAGGGGGCTATCCCCAAGAAGAAGGCCTATAGCAAAGGATTCAGCACAACGTCCATATGCGACCCAAGACCACAAATTTCCCACGTCAGTACATTAAAGAGAAGAAGGATTCTAAGACACTCAGAGGACAAAGAGGAAAGGAAAAATCATTAATTCCCCAAATAAACAATTCCACAAATGAGATAATGAACCTATCAGCCGATCCCCTTGATCCAGCAGAATTATCACTACTAAATAAAGGTTTAAAATTTGCTCCAAACAGAGGACCAAATGGATTTAATCTGTTTATTGATGTACAGAAATATGTCAGAAAATTAACAGTTAAAAGGTTTTTTCTTAAAAAGGAACACATAACTATGAACCAAACAGACAAAATTGATCTTTTTTCACATACCGATTTCAAACCGAAATCTAAATTTCCCCCCAACACAGTAAAGGAGAACATCTAGAAGTATTCTCAGATATGCTCCTTAAAGAATTTAGTAAGCTTGAAAATGATAATAAAAGACAGCACAACCTCACTAAAAAAGAGCAAGAGAGCATCAAAACTCTCAAAGAGAACAAACAAATTGTAATAAAAGCTGCCGATAAGGGGGGGCCACAGTAATTCTAGATGAAGGAATCATATCGCTTGTTGAATGAATACTATAAATTACCAGGGGACCCTACAAAAACCTTTCAAAAGGAATTAGGTGAACTTTTGAGAGAAGGCAAAAATAATAACATCTTAAATAAGAATGAATTCAACTTTCTAAATATAGAATTTCCAAAAATAGCTATATTCTATTTCTTGCCTAAAGTCCACAAAGACCCAAAAAATCCTCCTGGCCGACCCATAATAAGTGGAATCAACTCTCTTACCAATAACGTTTCCCAATATGTGGATCATTTTCTACAAAAATTCGTTACCTCAGTTCCATCATATATTAAAGATACTCTGCACATCTTAAAAATTGTTGAGGAAATCACATGGTCCAATGAATACATTTGGGTAACTGTAGATGTATCCTCTTTATATACAGTAATTCCACATAAACAAGGAGTTGAAGCGATCCACAAAGCACTCTCGACAGACAGTCAGATGGACCCTTTACAAAATTCATTCATTGTACAATGTATCCAATTCATCCTGACACACCAATTTTATCTTAAAAAATGAGGTACTGCCAGATTTGCACCAAGCCACGCCAATCTGTATGTGGCCGATTGGGAGACTAGTAATATCTGGTCTAACAATCCGTTTGGTGCAAATCTGGTTCTCTGGAAGCGCTACATCGACGATGTGTTAATTATATGGCAGGGGCCCATGGATGAGTTACAACTGTTCATAGAGTACATTAACCAGAACAAATATAACTTAAAATTCACTTCAAACATAGACAAGGAACAGATAGATTTTCTAGACCTCACATTAATCGGTAAAAACAATGAAAGAATCACCACTAAAACCTTTTTTAAACCCACCGATGGGAATGGTTTTATTGACTACTCAAGCCGTCACCACCCACAGTGGCTGAAAAATATCCCTAAAGGCCAATTGGCAAGAATTCGAAGGAACTGCACTCGGGATGCTGACTTTTTACACCAAAGCAAACATTTAATTAAAAAATTCGAGGAGAGAAATTATCCCAAAGAACTACTCACAGATAGTCTAATCAAGATTAGAGACATGAAAAGAGTAGATATGATGTATAGGGATAAAAAAAACCTCAAAATAATGAAAGCTATTCAAAAATGTTGGCCAATTCTACAAGGTGACAGTATACTACAAGACCATCTTCCGGAAAAACCTAAAGTCATCTACAAAAAGTTGAATAACCTGCAAACTATAATAGCCCCAAGTGCCCTTCCGGAAGAAATAAAAAATGGCAGTGAACATTTTTTAACACACAATATAGATGCGGGACATGTAAATTCTGCAAAACCTGTCATCTACACAATAAAAAAACTACCTCGTTCAGATGCACTATAACTAAAAAAGAATATGAAATTCGCCATTTCATACATTGCAAATCAAAGAATGTAGTGTATCTGCTAGAATGTAAATGTGGAATTCAATACATTGGTCGAACATCAAGGGAATTAAAAATACGTGGTTTGGAACATATGGGAGGAATACGGAATAATAACTTAAAACACAGTGTTCCAAGACACTGTATAAATTGTAAAATGATTGGAATAGATTTAGTGTCCCCACATTGGCAGGGACTAAAGAAGCGTTATCCAAAAGAGAAACGGAATGGATTTACAAATTTCAGACCTTTAAAAAAGATGGCCTGAATATGGAATTGGATATATTAACTTTTATTAATTAATTTTATTAATTAATTGTAATTTTTATCATACACTAATTTATTAACATTATTATTTTTTTTATTATTATACACTAAATATCTACATTATTATATTTATTTTTTATTTTTTATATTTCATTTTTTATTACAGCACATGATATTTTTTAGTACATTTTTTTATGCATTTTTAATACCACAATGATTTTCATGAACACAATATATCTTTTTATATTTATTCATATACAATAGTAATATATATATTATATTTATTAAACATTTTATACATTTTCACACATATACACTCCATCCTAATATGTGCATATATATATTTTTTTTTAAAACAATTTATTCAAAGAGATGCACAGATGAAGTACATAAAAGAAATAAAGGGCAAACTGAAATACAGTGTACAAATACAATAAGAATGTATCAGCAGCACAAGAGGCCCAAAAGGGTCAAAACAGCAGGACGGAATGCTCGGCAGCCATTACACCCATGTGTAAGAAAATACATATAAAGAATGAACCAACAGGAAGGATACATAATACAGGCAGGTCTGTCAGTAGCAGTTTATGAACGACGTCCGTAGAGAAGGCGTGGCTGGTAAACAAGACAATCAAAAATATAGCGAACATGTATTAACCTAGCCCCATCACAACTCCTGAAGCACTCCCATAGCAACCATAGCCTGAGAAGGATGAAACCCTGGAATGGGGCAGATCCCCTCAGCGCCTGAAGACAGAACCAACCAGTGGAATGAAAGGAATTATAAAGGGACAATTTTACAGAGTCATCTAGGACCGCAATAAAGGAAGACCATTTTCGGAAGAAGAATTTAGCTTTAACTTCCCTATGCATAGCGGCCTCTAACCAGTCTAGTCGAAAAATACTATGCAATCGGGAAAGAACCATGTCAAGAAGAGGCGGGGAGGACTGTATCCATTGGGTCAGTATGACCTTTTTACCAACCGCTGATATAATAAATGATGCAGCAGAAAAGGGACGAGTATCGGAAGGTGGCAAGATACCCTTTGGGCGATAGCATAGCAAGAGTACTCACAACAAAACTGGGAAGCTGCAAATAATGTAGCGGGTGAACAGAGACTGAGGAAAATTTCACACGGAACTGCTGCCAGGTAAGAACACACGCGGTAGTGAGGGAAAGAAAATCAGTCACAAGGCGTCCCCCAACACATTCCAGTCTCCTGAAAACAGGAGCAGATTTGCCATGCTGGAATCTGAGATTACATACCATGGTCACATAGGGAGAGTGCAAGAATCCCAAACCCAAGCGCTTCCGCACCTGGGACCAAGCCCTAGACGTGTGATACAGCAGCGGATTTAAGCGTAAGTCACGCGGCCACAGATGGGTAGGCATATGTAGGAGGGACGGCAAACGGATAGTAGGAGAAAGCTGGGATTCCAGCCCAGTAGAGGCAAAACGGTGCCTGCCTAAAATCCAGTCAACCGCATATCTGTAATTGGCTGCTAAATTATAATCAGGCAGGTGAGGGACATTCAAGCCACCATTGTTAGTGGGTTGTTGTAATTTGACCAGTGCAATCCGAGACCGCTTACCGCCCCACAGAAAATGCTGGAGAGAGCGATGGTGGGCATGTACAACAGCCCGCCGTAGCGTAATCGGGAGCATATGAATAGGGTAGAGAAGTTTAGGGAACGCAGCCATTTTATACAAGTGGCATCGTCCCGTGAAGGAAAGGGGAAATTTGGCCCACGATTTAAACAGTTCGTCCACTTGTTGGAAAAGAGGACGAAAATTTCACTTATACAGTTGGGAAAGAGAAGATGGGATCATAAGACCCAGGTACTTGATAGCCGAGGTGGCAGTCCAGCGGAAAGGAAAACGATCGCCCCAGCCATTCCTGGCCTGAGGGAAAATTGGGAGGGCTTCTGTTTTGGTTGCATTAATACAAAAACCCTGAAGCCCTATGAAAAGGTCCATAAGAGGAGGGACGGACTGCTTAGGATCAGAAAGAAACAAAAGCAGGTCGTCGGCAAAAGCAACCACCTTCAAGTCAGCGCCACCCACAGGGATGCCCTTTAGTTGGTTAGAGCAAAGAATCAGACGAAGCAGCGGCTCAATGGCTAAATTAAATAGCAACGGGGAAAGGGGGCAGCCCTGACGTGTACCCCTCCCCAACGGGAGGCGTGGTGAGTTAAGCCCATTAATGATGAGTTGGGTGAGAGGAGAGCTATATAGAGACCGAAACAAGTGAGTAAAACGGATGCCAAAATTATGGAATTTGAAAAAGGACGTTAAATAATGCCACGAAATACGATCAAACGCCTTGTCAGCATCACAACTAATGACAATGGCAGATTTGTTTTTGGCCAACTTAGTGGAGACAATGGCCGAGATCAGACTGCGAACATTTTGGGTAGAATGCCTCCCACGAAGGAAGCCCGTCTGGGATGGTCCGATCAACCGAGCTAAAATGGGCTGGAGGCGAGAAGCCATTATAGCAGTCAAAATTTTAAAATCCTGATTGAGGAGAGAAATCGGGCGATAAGAAGACAACAGCTCGGGGTCGCGAATGGGCTTAGCAATAAGGACCGTCTTAGAAAGATTAAAGTCTCGCGGAGGAGGTTCACCTGCAAGTAGACGGTTATATAATTCCTGGAGATGAGGCAACAGATGGGGTGATAAAATTTTGTAGTATTCCGGACTTAATAATGGACCTAATTTCTTGTAGAGAAATAGGTGCTTCTAGGTGATCCCTATCCTGTTGGGTGAAATTAGGGATTTGAGCCCGGTTGAAAGTGTCAATCATTGCATCAAAAGCAACAGGTTCCTCGGTATAAAAGCTGCTAAAATAGTCAACAAACAGTTGGGAAATCCTGGTAGGGGACGAGGTACGAGTTTGATCACGATTCCTCAAACGGGTAATAAATTGTCTCTTATATTTAGAGCGAGTGACCAAATTAGCCAGGAGTTTCCCCGCCCCGTTGCCCCAACGGAAATATCTATTGCGCATATAGGCACAGGAGATCTGCGCCCTCTCAGTGGCCCAAGCATCATATAACGCTTTAGTCTCCCTATAAACCTTCGCAGTTTCAGCAGATTGGGACAGGACATGGTTAGAGTATGCCCGAGACAGATCACGACCCAAGTGCAGGAGCCGCTCAGTAGTCTCCCGCCTACGTCTTGACACATAGCTAATAATATGTCCGCGCAACACAGGTTTAGATGCCTCCCAAAATAGGTTCATATCATCCATATGGGCGAGATTATCATCAACATAATTACGCCACTCCCGTTCCAAAAAGGAGCGGAAGTCGTCGGAGTGAAAGAGATTAGAGGGGAATTTCCAATTGTAGGAGAACGACCGAGGGGTAGCAAGCCGAAGATCTAGCCCTATTGACGCGTGGTCGGAAATAGCTATAGGGAAAATGTGGACAGCCTTGATCCTATATAGCAAAGGCTCCGGGAGAAAGAAATAATCTAGTCTAGAAAAGGAGTCGTGGGGATGTGAGTAAAATGTAAAATGCCTGTCCACCGGGTAGACATGTCTCCAGGTATCTACGAGATGGAAGTGGTCTAACAGGGGTGTGGAAAGGAGTCGCGTGGGGCGAGAATCTGAGCGGGAAGTGTCCAGGCCAGGGTCAGCGGTAAGATTAAAGTCACCACCCAGAATAATATTAACAGCAGACAGTTCTGACAATACAGCATATACTCGAGCCAGGAAGGAATACTGGCCTGAGTTTGGGGCATAGAGGTTGACCAGAGTAAAGGTGTCAGCCCCCAATCGTATTTTCAGAATCGTATACCTGCCCTCAGGGTCATACCTTTCCGCTTCCACAGAGAACGGCAACCGAGTCGTGAGAATAATAGAGGTACCCCTGGATTTTTTAGAAAAAATATGTTTTTAGTTACAACTAGCAATCCAAGGGGCGGTAAGTTTATTAGTTAGCGGATCACACCAATGAGTTTCCTGTAGATAAATTATATCAGGATGGAGTTGGTGAAGACGGGTGAGAATTTTTTTTTACGTTTAACAGGAGAGTTGAGACCCTCCACATTCCAGGAGATAAGTCTAAAAGAGTCGACAGTATGCACCCCATCTGCGGAAGCGTGTAAGGCAGGAGAAGCAGAAGCCATCAGCCTAGACCCTCACGGGGAAGCAGGATTCCAGTAAAGTAAACAATAGTCCCAGGGAGTCCCAGCGAGCCCCCATCGAGACAGACTTATCAATGCGAAAACATAATCGACAAACAGGTTGCCCTAAGAATGAACAAGACCTCTCAATTTTTTTCCTCAATTTGACCCACCCCATGATGCGAGAACAAACGCAGCAAAAAACCCAAACAAAACAAAAAACCCTAAAACAGTATTACAGAAAACATAACAGATTCCAAGAAACATATGGAATGCAGCAGGCATTACTTGGAAGTAACCAAGGCAGAAGGAGGAGAACGAGGAGAAGAGGCGAGGACCCGGTGCCCCCTTGTGAGGCTTGCAGGTGAGTCGGTAAATCCAGGTCATCAGCCATGAAGCGCTTAGCATCTTCCGGGGAATCGAAGAGAAAGGACGTACCAGCATGATGTATTCTCAATTTCGCTGGGTACAATAAGGCAAACTTTATCTTCTTGGAATACAACTCCGTGCAAACTGAGGAAAACTGCCTTCTCTTCACAGCAACAGCCGCAGAGAACTCTTGAAAAAGCAAGAGCCGATGTCCTTGGTAACGAAGATCCAGCTGTTCTTGGTACCTTACTCTTTCTCACCCTGTCCGTCTCTCTTCTTTCTTTCTTCTTCCCTCCCTTCTCGTCTTTCTCCCCTCTTTCCTAACGAGGGGTGCCCGGTGCCTTCTGGGCCCCATGGAACGCTACATGGATCCGACACCGAAATCGTCTACCATGCAAGGGAAGGCACGGGACAAGACACATGGAGCCTCCAGATCTGCTCCTGCTCCTCATTCTCCGAAGCAGGCTACACTTGCGGCATCCCCTGACGATTGCACGCCTCCACCTCCACTTACGGCTCAAGATATTGTCAATCTGATTTCTCCCCTCTTAGATGTGAAACTCTCCAAACTGACTGTTTCCATAGATAGTACGTTGGCCGAGCTTACTTCACAGAGTCAAAGAATTTGCGAATTGGAGTCGCGGGTTTCTGACCTGGAGGACGACCGCACATCTTTGACGGCTACTGTACAAGATCAAGCGGCTGCTATCCTTCAATTACAGGACCGCCTGGAAGATTTGGAAAATCGTAGCAGGCGTAACAATATCAGACTGCTGGGTCTCCCGGAAACTGAGAAGGCCTCCTCCTTTGTCTCCCTCTCCTGCGTGGCGGCTCCAGTGGCCGTGCGTTGGTGGGGGGTCTCCCTCTCCTGCGTGGCGGCTCCAGTGGCCGTGCGTTGGAGGGGGGTCTCCCTCTCCTGCGTGGCGGCTGCGGAGGCAACGTGGGAGCCGGGGGCAGGTAAGTAACAATTTATTTTAATTTTTCTTTTACAATTTTTTTTTTTTTTAATTTTTTTTTTTATATATACTTTTGTATGGCATCATATATTCTATTCCTATCCCGTACATATTCATTCACACGCTCTAGACTCTATTCACTTTACTTTTTTGGGCTTTGTCCTACCCACTCGTTCTCCATTCTCCCATCACAAATAAACAGCAAGATCGGATGTTTTATAGAACTGTTTATTTACATTTATCTCTATTTCTGATGTCTCCCTGTTCCGTTCGTGGACACGGGTTCCCGCAAGTCTCTATGGTGCCGTAGAAGGGATCGAGGAGTTTCTTGTTCCTCATCTCCCCCGCCCATCCGACCTTTCTATACAAAGAACTTTATGCGTATACGCGAAAACAGACAAGCTCATCCATGAAGATAGAGAGACAACGGGGATGTTACGCGATGACGTAGCCATAGAAGGACGGCGCCCGGAGATCCTTTTAAATGAACCTGCAAGAAAGACAGACATCGTTTGAATTTCTCCTGAGGAAGCCGATATTTAGCTCGGCGAAACGCGTTGAGATAGAAACATAGAAACATAGAAAGTGACGGCAGATAAGAACCAGTAGGCCCATCCAGTCTGCCCAACCTCTGAGTACTTTCCTTTAGTACTTGCCCTTATCCTATATCTAGCTTGGCATTATGCCTATCCCATGCTTGCTTAACCCCTTCGAGACAAAGGCTGATTTTACTTTTTGTACCCTTTGTGACAATGGCCTTTTTAACATTTCTGCGCTGCTTGTGTTTAGCTGTAATTTTCTTCTTTCCCGTTTACTGAACCCACACACATTAGATATTGTTTTTTTCAGGACAAGAAGGGCTTTCTTTAGATGACATTGTTTTGATTGTATCATATTATTTACTATTAAAAAAATTATAAAATATGGTGAAAAATTTAGAAAAAAATGACTGTTTCTAACTTTTAGTTGAAAAATCTTTTACTCATCTATAAAAGGTAATG
Organism: Spea hammondii; assembly: GCA_029215755.1. NCBI lineage: Eukaryota > Metazoa > Chordata > Amphibia > Anura > Pelobatidae > Spea > Spea hammondii. The sequence continues at coordinate 45,197,995 of JARDYJ010000003.1, forward strand.
AAAAAACCTGCTAAATAGATTCTACTATTTGTCCTGAGTTTAGAAATACCCAATGTTTTTATGTTTTTTTGCTTTTTTCTACCCATTATGGGGCAATAAGTACAGGTAGCGTTTTGCTATTTCAAAGCCATTTTTTCCAAATCTGGTAATTCTTCCCCCCATGTGCCATTTCGGGTATCTTTGAACCCGGCCAATGCAATTTACCCCATCAAGTCATATATTTTTGAAAACTAGACAGCCCAGGGTATTCCAAATGCTAGTATTTTAACTCTTTCCATGCACCATATCTACCACCAGTCTTTGTCAAACTTTATGGTAGTCATTTTTTTGCATTTGTTTTGTCATACACATTTTACTTCAGGTATGAATTAAAATGTTCTAGTTTATGTCACTATCACAAAACACCCCAATATGTGTTCAGCAACATCTCCTGAGCGCAGCGATACCCCACATGAATGATTTTGCCTGGCTGTTTGGGGGCAAAAGGGCCACATTTGGGGCATGCGCATTTTTCAATGTTGAACTTTGGCATTTGGGGATCCACTGCCCATGCCCTATTTGGTACATCTTTGAGCCGGGCCATTTCAGTGTGCCCAATAAACCCATATATTTTTGAAAACTAGACACCCCAGGGTATTTCAAATGCTAGTATTTTAACTCTTTCCATGCACCATATCTACCACCAGTCTTTGTCAAACTTTGTGGTAGTCATTTTTTTGCATTTGGTTTTCCACACACATTTTAATTCAGGTATGAATTAAAATGTTCTCGTATATGTCACTATCACAAAACACCCCAATATGTGTTCAGCAACATCTCCTGAGTACAGCGATACCTCACATGAATGATTTTGCCTGGCTGTTTTGGGGCAAAAGGGCCACATTTGGGGCATGCGCTTTTTTCAATGTTGAACTTTGGCATTTGGGATCCACTGCCCATGCCCTATTTGGTACATCTTTGAGCCGGGCCATTTCAGTGTGCCCAACAAAACCATATATTTTTCAAAACTAGACACCACAGGGTATTTTAAATGCTGGTATTTTAACTCTTTGCATGCACATATTTTACCACCAGCATTTTTTCAAAGTTTGCAGTAATATTTTTGTGTGTGTATTTTTCCCCCACACACCTACTTTATGTATGAATTTACAGCTCCTGGTATATGCCGCTGTCACACGACACCCCATAATGTGTTCAGCAACATCTCCTGAGTGCAGTGATACCCCACATGCATGGGTGTGTCATTTTTGGGGGGAACTAAAAGGCCACATTTGGTACGTGTGCATTTTTCTAATTGGAAATTAGATGTGTGGCCATCCTCCCCCCCGTGTTAATTGGGACGTTGTTGAACCTGGCCCATTCAATTTACCCCATCAAATCATACATTTTTTAAAAGTAGACACCCCACGGGCATTTAATATGCCAGTATTTTAACTCTTTCCATGCGAGAATTGTTTTAAGCTAATATGCTAATTTTAGGACTTGCTCACAAAAATATATTTTTTATATATATATATATATTTTTTATTTTTTTTTAAAAAAAATTTAACATTTTTTTTCAACTTGGAGGTTCCCCTGATAGTGACATCAGTGGGAAATGATTTTTACATTTTACTGTTTTTTTACTATTTTTTTCTAATTATTATTAATTTTATTTTATTTTTTAATTTATTTTTACTAATCACACTGTGATTAGAAAGCTGGGCTCCATTGACTTGCATGGTGAATGCAGTACCTGTATTCAACCTGCAAGTGGAGCCAAAGTTCTCTAGATGGTCTGGACTATCTAGCGAACTTTTAAAATTTGTGGTTCCTGTTACAGGACGGCGGCCATCTTCCTTGATGGCGAAGATTGCCGGCAGCTGCGGCTGTGACCGCTCTCCGGAGCGGTCACAGCCCATCAAAAGGTTAGTGTTTGGTGTCGCTGGATGCCTCCTGATCGAGGCATTCCAGCGACACCATTTAAGTTTAGGAGGCGATCGTCGATCGCCTCCTAAACGCTTTTAAAACGGGCGTCCGCCGCCATACAAAGTATGGCGGATGTTGACGCCCCGTGGAGGGGCCAGAGATGGCCCCTTCGTGCCGATCGCGGCGTTGCTGAATGCCTCGAGGTCGAGGCATTCAGCAACGCTTTTTGGGTGCAGAAAGCGATAGTAGATCGCTTTCTGCACCCGTTTAAAGACGTGCCGGTCCTGGCACGTCAATTGTCGTAAAGCACATGCTTTTCCGTGCCGTGCCAGGACCGGCAATTGTCATTAAGGGGTTAAACTACTTTACTGTATTAACATCTACCACTTCCGCACTTCATGCGTCCACTACCCTTTCCGTAAAGTAATATTTTCTGATGTTACCATTAAACCTGTGCCCCTCTAGTTTATTGTTGTGTCCTCTTGTTGTGGTAGTATTTCTCCTTTTAAAGAAACTATCTTCCTTTACCTTGTTGATTCCCTTTAAGTATTTAAAGGATCTTAACCTATATACCCTGGAAAAAAGACGTGACGGGGGGATATGATAGAAATATCATATCCCCCCTGTCACGTCTTTTTTCCAGGGTATATAGGTTAAGAGAAAAAGACCTAAAGTCACGTGTAATGTGTTGAAGTGAATAGATAATAAAGGTGAGAAAACAAATATGTTATTTCCCAAACAAGACCGCAGCTACCCACATAAAAAACACTCTTCCTCAAAGTGTAGAAATACAGGCAAACAAAAAAGAAGTGTGGGGCGCAGAAACATATAAGGGAGAAAACAACTAAAGTAAAATCTAATAGTATCTTTAATAATAAATATAAATATAAATTAAACAAAAAAAGTGCAATATATAGGCAAAGGGTCAATATAACCAGCAAAATACACTTACATTTAGTCCATGCACCCAAAGTGCATAATATGTGTATGTAAAAGAAACACCGATTGTGGAATAAAGTGCAAATAAGTCCTTCCAGATTCTTCGCGTCGCGTTTCGCCGACTTGGCTTCTTCAGTAGAAGTATACTCAGTCCGGTAAGTGGTTTTCCTCTGTTTCTGTATTGTTTTTATAAATATATCCGTGTATACGTCATCCCACGCCGTCCATCTCTCATCCGGTAGTTTCGTCGCATACTGTATACGTCACCGCGTTTTGTTGCGTGTCGCATATCCATCGCGCCCTATCCATCTCTCCTCTCTAGAGGCTGCCGCGCCCCATGTGTCTCTGGGTCTCCGCATGCGTCCTCACGTTTTGTTACGTTGTGTATGTCATGCAGGAGGCGGTATTCACAATTCTATTTTGTGTGCTGTGGGTGGGTATACAACTGAAATTTTAATATTTTTTTTATGGATTTTGGTAGATATTCATTAGATCCGGCTAGATCAGCTGTTTTTTTCGTTAGATCTATCACGCAGGAGGCGGTATTCACAATCCTATTTTGTGTGCGGGGGATGGGTATACAACTGAAATTTTAATATTTTTTTTATGGATTTTGGTAGATATTCGTTAGATCCGGTTAGATCAACTGTTTTTTTCGTTAGATCTATCATGCAGGAGGCGGTATTCACAATTCTATTTTGTGTGCTGTGGGTGGGTATACAACTGAAATTTTAATATTTTTTTAATGGATTTTGGTAGATATTCGTTAGATCCGGTTAGATCAACTGTTTTTTTCGTTAGATCTATCATGCAGGAGGCGGTATTCACAATTCTATTTTGTGTGCTGTGGGTGGGTATACAACTGAAATTTTAATATTTTTTTTATGGATTTTGGTAGATATTCGTTAGATCCGGTTAGATTAACTGTTTTTTTTGTTAGATCTATCTCGCAGGAGGCGGTATTCACAATCCTATTTTGTGTGCGGAGAGGATAGGTTTTATTTCCTAAATGCTTTATTTCCTAGCTTGTAGCTTTGTATAGCATTTCCAGGGCCAGCCTTAGGTGTTCAGGTGCCCTGTGCAGACCACCCCCGAATTCCACGGAACAGAGGTAGAGCTCAGCGGGACATAAATTCCAAATTTCAGTTGGAGGGGCAACCCTTCTAATGGATCTACCAAAATCCATTAAAAAAAATCCAAATTTCAGTTGAGGGGGGGCCAACTCGTATGTATACCCATCCCCCGCACACAAAATAGGATTGTGAATACCGCCTTCTGCGTGATAGCTCTAACGAAAAAAACAGTTGATCTAACCGGATCTAACGAATATCTACCAAAATCCATAAAATTTTTTCCAAATTTCAGTTGAGGGGGGGCCAGCCCATATGGGTATACCCACCCACAGCACACAAAATAGGATTGTGAATACCGCCTCCTGCGTGATAGATCTAACGAAAAAAACTGTTGATCTAACCGGATCTAACGAATATCTACCAAAATCCATAATTTTTTTTCCAATTTTCAGTTGAGGGGGGGCCAGCCCAGATGTATACCCACCCACAGCACACAAAATAGGATTGTGAATACCGCCTCCTGTGTGATAGAGCTAACGAAAAAAACTGTTGATCTAACCGGATCTAACGAATATCTACCAAATCCATTAAAAAAAAATCCAAATGTCAGTTGAGGGGGGGCCAACTCGTATGCATACCCAACCCCCGCACACAAAATAGGATTGTGAATACCGCCTCCTGCATGATAGATCTAACGAAAAAACTGTTGATCTAACCGGATCTAACGAATATCTACCAAAATCCATCATTTTTTTTTCAAATTTCAGTTGAGGGGGGGCCAGCCTATATGCAATATCTCAGTAATTAGACTAGATTTAACAAAAATTTTGTCTGATCAAACCTGATCTAACGCAGAGCTATCATAATCAGTAACATTTTGTTGAAATTTTTGTTGAGGGGGGGCTGGCTACGGGTTAGCCCCCCCTGAAAAAGATTGTTAATATTGCCTATTTTAGAGTAGATGTAACGAAAAAAACAGTTGATCAAACCTGATCTAACAAAGATTTAACAAATGCAATGATCTTTTGTAAAAATTCTTAATATGGGGGGCTAACCCGGGGGAGGTGCTTGAGAAGCCCCATCGCTCAAGAAGAGAGGTCTAAGATACTAGAGAACTCAGGGGAGGAGATCAATCTCTTCCACCAAAACCATCTGCGCTCATACTGAGGGGTTTAATATTTAACAAAAAAAGAAGTGGAACCAAGTCAAAAAAACAGGGGAAAATTATAATAAATAAATAAAGGATGACTTCCCTTTCTTTTCACTGTGCTGGATACGCAGCTGCAACCCTTAGAAAACACTCTCCAGGTGTTGTAGTAGTAAAATCAGAAATCCACTAGGGGGCGCTCGTGTATCTCAACCAAAAATAAGAAACAGAACAAAAAACAAATGATAGTGTAGATTGTAGAGATATATATTGCAATCAATATATCCCAAATTTTGCACTCACATTCTGTTTGAGTCGATCAAGATAGTAGTTCAACCATCCACCAGGTGGGTTATGGATGCGGTATATATAAGACAAAATACATAAGAAGAGCCAATAGTGAAATATTGCTTTTAGGTGGAAAAAACGCAAGGATGGAGTTACACTTACGCTTAGGTGGAATGATTTGTGCTCGTAGTGTCAAGATGTTTCTCCTTGTAGTTGGATCCCAACAGCAGAGGGGTTCTTTTTTAAAAGCTCATTGCACTATATATATATTTTTTAATTTCATTTATTATTATATATATATTTTTTAATTTCATCTAAAAAGGCTTTTGTAAAAGCCCCATACTGCAGTTTTTAACATTTTTTAAAAGCTGTTTTTTCTGCTATAGAGATCTTTTCCATTATACATGGGGAAAAGACTCTGAAGAAATCAGATAATAAAATATTATTTCACTATATCTTCGGTGTGTAGTATCCTCATTTGTGGAGAACCCCTCTGCTGTTGGGTTCCAACTACAAGGAGAAACATCTTGACACTATGAGCACAAATCATTCCACCTAAGCGTAAGTGTAACTCCATCCTTGCGTTTTTTCCACCTAAAAGCAATATTTCACTATTGGCTCTTCTTATGTATTTTGTCTTATATATACCGCATCCATAACCCACCTGGTGGATGGTTGAGCTACTATCTTGATCGACTCAAACAGAATGTGAGTGCAAAATTTGGGATATATTGATTGCAATATATATCTCTACAATCTACACTATCATTTGTTTTTTGTTCTGTTTCTTATTTTTGGTTGAGATACACGAGCGCCCCCTAGTGGATTTCTGATTTTACTCGTACTGAGGGGTCCTGCCCCTAGAAGCCAAAACCAATTCCTCCATATAGGAGATGTATTGCATTCTATTAAGCCATGCCTGGATGGGAGGGGTGCATTGTTGCTTCCAGAAGCGAGGGATGACCGCCTTTGCAGCACTTAATATGTGAAACGTTACGGAGTTCTTGTATTGGACAAGGGATAGATCAGTGTGGTGTAGTGTAGCAGCTTCCGGGGTTAAAATATAGTCCGGGTCCCCAATCTCCCGCACAACCTGTTCGATTATGGCCCAGTAAGGCTTGACGAGAGTGCACTCCCACCAGATATGCAGGAATGTACCAGGCCCTGCCTGCCAGGTGGGCCGGGCCGGATTGACTTAGGGGCTGATGGAGCTGCAGCTCCAGGCCCCTACCTTAAAATAGGCCCAGTCAGGACCGAACTGACTGGGCCTATGCGGCCTCTACGGCCGCATTAACGCAGGGCATAAGGGGCACCTGCCCCTTAAGCCCGCCGCAACTGCGACCAGGGCCGCCACTCTAAGGGGTCGGGAAGCCCCCACCAGGGCCGGCCTTACGTGTGTGCGGCCGCACAGGGTTTAAATTAAAACATCGGGTTTTTGTTTTTTTTTTACTTTATTTAACATCCTTCATGTTAAATAAAGTTTTTGTTAACTTTATTTAACATGGAGGATGTTAAATAAAGTAAAAAAAAAACCCCCTATGTTTTAATGTAAGCCCTGTGCGGCCGCAGACCCCTGGTGGGGGCTTCCCGGCCCCTTAGAGTGGCGGACGCGGTCGCGGTTGCGGTGGGCTTAAGGGGCAGGTGCCCCTTATGCCCTGCGTTAATGCGGCCGTAGAGGCCACATAGGCCCAGTCAGTCCGGTCCTGGCGCGGGCCTGGCCGCAGTTGCTGCTTGCTCCGGCAACAAGGTAAGTAGGGTGAGGGAGGGGGGTGCAGTGAGAAGGGGCAGAGGGGGGGTTGGATAGTGAGAAATGGGGAGAGGGGATAGATAGTGAGAGGGGGTACATAGTGAAAAGGGGGAACATAGTGAGAAGGGGTGTCACGGACTGGGTCCAAACAGATGACTAAAAGACCCAGCGCGCCCAAAGATTGTGTGCAGGAGTTATGGTGCAGTAGTGGAGTTGAACAGGGCCTGGTTGCAGGGCGACCCCACTCACCCAGGTGTTGAGTATCTAGGGATGTGCAGCCAAACACCAGTGCCCTGATATAGCAGCGGATGTAGTCCAGAACAAAGTCAAATCCTGCAGGCACCCTGGAACAGACTCATATGCAGGATGCTGCAGGCTGGGAGTATGAAAGCTAAGCAAAGGGTATAGCAGAAACATAACAAGCAAGGGAGAGGGAGACCAGGCACGAAACATAACCAGACAAGACATACATGTTACAGGGCACGACAGTGAACCAGACAAGGAATAAACATTACTAGACAAGATATACATGATACAGGGCACAACATAGGACAGGGAACAAGGCAAGGAACACAGGGGAAGGAGTGAGGAGCCGGAATCCTCGGACGCTTCTCCTTTAAGCAAGGATAGGCCATATTAACTAGGACAAAGGGAGAGGAGAGAGGAACCAGAATCCTCAGATGATACAAGGAAGAAGGGCAAAGGTACATAAGAGACAAACAAACATGAATACAGGAACTAGCCTAGGACTATGGATAACAATTGGAGATTCCGTCACATCATATGGCCATAGTATGCTTAGCCCACCACTACGCCAAAGTACTCCAATGACGGTGGGTCCTAACGCTAATCCCTGCTGACAGTGGTACGAAACAAACCAAACATGTAAACCAAACACATAGCACTGAGACATACCTTAGACTGAAGACTGAGACAAACAGAACACACACATGGGGCACACCTTAAAAAGGAAACAAAGCTGAAGCAAAGAGCTGAAGCAGAAGCAAGGAATGGAAGATCAGAACAAAGCAAAATGAAAATCCAGGAATGGATCGAAGCAAAACAGGGAAACTGAAACAAGACAGATATGCAGCTCCGCAGCCTGGGCAGAACGTGACAAGGGGCAGATAAGATGGGGAGAGGGGGTAGTGTGAATGCGTATGAGAATGAATGAATGAATAAATGTGTGGATGAATTGTGTGAATGCGTATGACAATTAATGAATTCATGTGTGGATGAATTGTTTGAATGATTTGTGAGACTGCATTAATGAATGTGTTAATGATTTGTGTGAATGAGTAAATGCAAAGATGGTACATGAAGGGTGGGCTTTAAGAATAAATAAATAAATAAATATGGGCTGCTCGGGCTTAAATGCCCGGGCCTATTTTTTGTCCTAGTCCGGGCCTACTGCCAGGCACCTCCAGCAGAGGTCAGGGACCTGTGGCAGAAAGCGGTGTAAGTCATGCGGAACACGGTACCACCTGACTAGAAGTTTGTAGGAGGCCTCCTGTATTCTACTTGCTATAGCCCCTTTATGGACCAAATGGATGATTTTATCCCAATTGTCCGCGGTGGAGAGGTTGGGGAGATCCGCCTCCCACATAGCAATAAAGTAGGGTTTAGCCGCCACCCACGGTTTCAGGAGTATGGAATACATTTACCGAAATTCTGGCAGTGGAATTATGATATAGGGACTCAATCCAACCCCGAAACATCGGACCCAAGCCTATGTGTCGGAGCACCTGAAAAAGGTAAGGCCAGGCCACCCTGTCAAAGGCCTTCTCAGCGTCTGTAGAGACAAGGGCCATGGGCATGTTGGTCCTATGCGCGTGTGACAATACATTCAACACCCGTATCGTATTGTCCCGTGCCTCTCGCCCTGGGACAAAGCCCACCTGGTCTAGGTGCACAAGAGATGGGACGTAAGGCTTGAGGCGGGTGGCCAAAATCTTGGCTAGGAGCTTAATATCAGTATTTGGGAGTGAGATAGGGCGGTAGCTAGCACACTGATCTCCCCTTCCCGGGGTTAGGAATCACGGCTATATGTGCCGTGTTAGTGTGTGGGTCTAGATGGTCCCCCTTGGCGAGTCCGTTAAACAGCGTAACCAAGTGAGGACCCAAGATGTTAAGGAATTTGACATAGTAGGCCTTTGTGAGTCCATCAGGGCCAGGGCATTTCCCGTTGGGTAAGGAGGTGATGGCTTTCCGCACTTCTCCCAATGTAATAGGGGCCTCCAAAAGAGCAGAGTCTGCCAGTCGCAGACGCGCTCCCAAATGTTTATCCAGGTAAGACTGCAAGGTAGGGTTGGAGGAGGGAAAAGGCGGCAGATTATACAGAGTAATACTCTTGAAAACAGGCCGCTATCTTAGGCGTAGAGAAGTGGACCCTACCGTCCCGGTCTCGTATTTTAGGAACAAAAGTGTTCGCCCGTTTAGCACGTAGGGCCCTAGCCAGTAATTTACCGGCTTTATAGCCAAACTCGTAAAAACAACTACGGGTCAATAGGAATTGCCTTTTAGCACGAGCATTAGTGAGGGTGAGTGAGTCTGTCTCTCAAGACAGTAAGCTGAGTTAAAACATGCGGTGCAAGGGTGAGCTTGTGAGATCTTTCTAACTCTGCTATTTGGGTCGTCAGGCTCAAAATTTCGCCCAGAGCTAATTTTTTTTTTTTGAAAAGTAATTTTTATTTTGTCAATAGAAAAGATGACTTCCAAATAAACTTAAATACAGACAACACACCACATCATAGGTACAGTGTACATATCACGACAACGCCAATGAGCGCGGAACAGGAGATAATGTAAACAGAATGTACCCTAATAATAGGCCCCTGGCACAACGCCCAAAAGACGAAGGCCCAGAAAGGCACACATTGAGCGCACAGAATATCAGCGCCGGTGAGTCTGGAGTAGGTGTAAGTATCGAAAATCATCTCCAGAGAGAAATGCAGAGAAAAGAAAAGAGATAAAGCCAGAAGACCAAAGAAAAGCACCGAAAAAAGGAGAGGGGGAGAAAAGAAAAAATAAAAAAATAAAAAAATAAAATAAAAAAGAGATAGAACTCTCAGAAACCTCAGAGCCTCAGCCAGCCGAACAACAGGTAGCAGCCACAGGTCAGATCCAAGAAACCGTTGCTGGCGACATCCCAAATTTCTCCATCCACGGTCCCCAGGTGAGAAAGAAAATGTGGGACTTGTCATGCAGGTAAGCCGTGATCTTTTCCATCTTCAGCATATGCCAAATTTTAGCTTCAACGACGTGCAGCTCAGGGGTGCCAGATTTCCATACTTGGGCAATAGCGAGACGGACCGCCGTACAGACTCGAAATATAAGACGATGCGCTGGTTTAGACAGAGTATCCGAAGGATAGCATCTACAGAGAAGAGCCGACCAAGGCTCGGGTCGGAGGGATTCCCCAAGAGCATCGCTCAGCAAACTGAAGAAATGGGCCCATATCGGCACAAGCTTGGGGCAGGTCCACCAAATATGCAGCGGGGTCCCCACCTCGTCACAGCCACGAAAACAGAGAGGGGAATGTGTCGGGAACATACGGTGCAGGCGTGAAGGGGTGAGATGCCAGCAAGACAACACCTTAAAGCAGTTCTCCTGCACAAGAGTGCAGGCGGTGACTTTCCAAATGTTCTCATAAATCTCCCCCCAATCAGAGGAGTCGAGGGCTTGATCCAGATCGGTTTCCCATTGGCTTTCAAAAGAAGGCGAGGACGAGTACTTCACCCCCAAAGCATGGTTGTAAAGAAGTGAGATCGCCCCACCGATTTTATGGGAACGCATGCACAAATGTTCATAAAAGGTAGCAACGTAATCCGGAAAGCGCTTGAGGAACTGAAGGAGAAAATGAGAAATCTGGCTGTATCGAAAAGTTTCAGACATAGGTATGTCGTGCAATGAGGCTAGTTGCTGGAAGGAGTAGGGCCGACCGTTGAGGAGCAGATCTCCCACTGTAACCAGACCCTTGTCAACCCACCACTGGAACGGACGAATCTGAAGACCAGCCGGGAAATCTCGATTCTGGAACACCGGTTGCAATCTAGAACCATTGTCCATGAGCTTATATTTGCGACGAACCCGGTACCAGAGAGAGAAGGAATGTAGGAGGGTAGGGCTGTCAGATATCCTGCTTTTATCCAGGGTAGGGAGCCACATAAGCCATCGGAGATTCGCCCCAGAGGAGAGATCAGACTCCAGCTGAACCCAGCGCGCAGGTGAGGGGCGCACCGAGAGGGACAAAAGCATGGCCAACTGAGCCGCAACATAGTATTCATAAAGGAGGGGAGTGGATAGCCCTCCAGCCCTCTTCGACCGATATAGGGTCGATCTAGCAAGCCTGCTCCTTCGGCCCTGCCAAACAAACCTCTCAATAGCCCCCTGAAGGCCCGCAATAGCCCTCCGAGGGATCGGCAAGGAGATGGAACGAAAAAGATACAACAACTTGGGCAACAAATTCATTTTCACCGCATAGATCCTCCCCATAAACGATAAAGCATAGGTGGACCAAGTGGCAAGATTGCGCTTTAGGGTCTGAATTAGCGGCAGGTAGTTGGCCGCATACATCTGGTGATGAGAGGGGGTGATATTAATGCCCAAAGACCGCAGGGAGAAAGGCCGCCATTTAAAATCAAAATTAAGGGAGAGGAGCTTAACCGTAGGGGAGGAAAGACTAACATTTAGGGCGTCGCATTTATCGGAATTGATTTTGTAACCTGAAAGCTTCCCGAACTGTCCAAGCAATTGATACAAATTAGGCAGGGACGTGAGGGGGGACGTCAAAGAGAGCAGGACATCGTCTGCAAACAAGCTAAGTTTGTAGTCCCGACCACCCACAGTAAGACCCTTAATATCCGGGTGCAGACGGATGGCCTGAGCTAACGGCTCAATGGCCAGTGCAAATAACAATGGCGAGAGGGGACAGCCTTGGCGGGTACCCCCCTTAATCGCAAAAGACCGGGAGCGGAACGTGCCAATATCCACCACGGCAGAAGGAAGCGTATATAAAGCCTGCGCACCTCGCAAAAAAGCCCCGGAAAAGCCAAAGGCCCGCAAGACCGACCACAAATACCCCCAGTCCGCTCGGTCAAAGGCCTTTTCTGCGTCCAGAGACAGGAGCATCATTGGTGACCCGAGTCTCCGACACGAATGGACCAGGTTCAAAGAGCGCCTAATATTATCCGGAGCCTCCCTCCCCGGGACAAATCCCACCTGGTCAGGATGGACCAGAGCGGGCAAGACCTTGTTTAACCGGAGGGCGAGCACCTTGGCAAAAAGCTTCAAATCAATATTAATAAGGGAGATGGGTCCCCTTCCTTGGGGATCATAACTATCTTGGCTCTCTGCATGTCTACAGAAGGGCACGCCTCCCCCTTGAGGAACGTATTAAATAATGTGGCCAGATGCGGAAGAAGGCAGGCAGCAAAAGATTTATAATATTTAGCGGTAAAGCCATCGGGACCCGGGGCCTTCGAATTCTTAAAACACTTAAGGGCAGCAGAGACCTCATCCACCGTAATAAGGGCATTCAGGTTAGCTAGGGCCGAAGGAGCAAGCGAAGGCAACTTACACTCAGAGAGAAACTGTTGCAGGTCAGATGAAAGCGAAACCTCAGGGGAAGCCTTCTTGCCGTCGTATAGGTGAGAGTAGTACTCCGCAAACCGATCCGCAATCACTCCAGGATCAGAGGTCAGGCTGCCCGATGTAGTCTTTATATGACGTATAGTCCGGGAGCGCATGAGGTCCTGGAGCCTCCTCGCCAACATAGTGTCTGGTTTATTCGCCTTCTCGAAAAACCGCTGTTTTGTGCGGAGAAGCGCTCTGGTAGTGTCAGAGGAAAGCAATAGGTTAAGCTGGCCCCTGGTGGAAACTATCTCCCGCAGAAGACGAGCGTCCCCGGAGCGCTTGTGCTCCGCTTGAAGTCTGGAAAGGGTGGCCCCAAGGTCCTCCATCTGAGAAAGATGTTGCTTCCTCTTGGCCGAGTTCAGAGACAGGAATTGGCCCCGGAGAACAGCCTTGTGGGCATCCCAGGTAGTGCCGAGGGTAACATCCGGAGTCAGGTTCTCCCCGAAGTATGTAGTAAGGGAGTGGGTGATGGTCTCGCGAACAGCAGGGTCGAGAAGCAGGGAATCGTTGAGTCGCCAGAACGGTCGCAAGTTCGGCGGGAGAAGGCCGACCAGGGAAATCTCAACCATGGCGTGATCGGACCAGGAGATCCCGTGTATCTTGGATCCAAGAAGCGACGGGAGGAGGCATTGATTGAGGAAAAAATAGTCCAGCCTAGAATACATTCTGTGGGGGTGAGAGAAAAAGGAATAGTCCCGATCAGTAGGATGGAGGAGCCGCCATGCATCAAAGAGTCCACTCGACTTGACAAAGCGCTGCAAGGGTTTAAAAATAGAGGTCGGACACGTCCGGGCTGTCGAAAGAGTCCTATCCATATAGGGGTCCAGAACTGAATTAAAATCTCCGCCAATAACAAGACCACCCGGTGGAGTCGTGTGAAGCAACTGAGCAAGCTGGTCGAAAAACGCAGATGTCGGAGGGCTAGGAGCATACACGTTGACAATCGTGAGCGGCTGATCATTAAGCAATCCGTCCAAACGTAGGTATCTTCCCTCCTGATCAGAGGACTTGTGGAGGACACGAAAAGGAAGTCTCTTATGTATGAGAATGGATACACCATTATGCTTATCTGAAGCTGCAGAATGAAAATGTACAGGAAAGCGCGGATCCCAAAACTTAGGGAGACAACGCTGCCGGAAGTGGGTCTCCTGGAGTAGAACAATGTCAGCTTGGGAGCGGACATAGTGTCTCACCGCCATACGCCGCTTTTGCGGGGCGAGCAACCCTTTAACATTGTGGGAAACTATCTTCAGCCCGGGACGATGTAAGGAAGCCATTGGTCAGAAAGCTGGGCCCGGAGGAGAAGAGAAAAGAGAGGGGAGAAAAAAAAAAAAAAAAAAAAAACACAAGGAGAAAAGGGAGAAGAAAGAAAGAAAAAAGAGAGAAAAACAGAAGAGAGAACACCAGCGGGACAGACCACCAGGAAGAGAACAATACAAGGCAAACAGAATAGACTCAATCCAAATGTGTCTATTTCAAGAGTAACACAGGGGAACCAGGAGGAGGAGGAAAGAACGACACTCCCCCCGGCAACAATCAAAAAACGTAACACATCACCGGTAAGATGGAGCAACAAAACAAACCCAATCAGGGCAATGGGGAGCGACAACCCCTACGATGGACCACGGCTACAACCCCCCCGCAACAGGACCAAACAAACAGTCACGGAGACACGTGCGGAGGAGAGGTGACGTGAGTGCGGATGAGAGAGAAAAAAAAAAAAATAAATTAAAAAAAAAAAAAAAAAAAGGGAACATGCAGGAGTATGTGGAAAGTGTGTACGGAGTCGGCGAGGCACAGCGCGCAGGAGGCCGCTAGAGGTGATGTACATCCTGCGGTCAGAGCGCCAGCACTGAGAAGTGCCCAATATAATAAATAAAAAACAAAAAAAAAAAACAAAAAACAAAAAAAAAAACAAGGGGAAACGTGTGCAGACATATACAGGACCCCACAGGCATGGAGCCAGCAGTGCAGAGCCACGCACGTATGCACATGTGTTGACGTGGAAACAGATAAAGAGCGCCGAGTAAATCACATAGTGTTGGTAGCAGCTAGACGCAATGTACAGTCCCTGGGCACAGCGGCCACACAGTACCCAGCGTAATAATAATAATAGGCAGAAGAATAATAAAATAAAAAAAAATAAAAAAGTGAAACGTATGCGTACATATACAGGACCCCTCATGCACGGAGCCAACAGTGCAGAGCCACGCACTCATGCACACAAGTAGACGTACAGACAGGTAAAGAGCGCCGAGCACAGCACACAGTGTTGGTAGCAGCTAGATGCGATGTACAGCCTCTTGGCACATATGTAAGAATAATAATAGGCAAAACAATAACAAAATAAAAAATAAATAAATAAATAAAAAAAATAAAGTACATATGCAGGACACCACGCATCAGAAGTATGGAGCTACGGAAATATGCACATATGGGGCCGCGCAAACACATAGGGATAGGCGGTACGACAGCATGGAGGCCAGTACACAACACGCACATATGCATACAGTGGGGGAATAATAGCAGATAGGCGCCCAAAGGCAAAACATGCAACCCCCACACCGGCGAGGAGCACCAACACAAATAAATGCATGACGGCGACGGTGAAGAAAAAAGAAGAGAAAAAAAAAACAAAAACAAAAAAACGCGTAGTCCGACATAAGTCCCACGAAAATAATAACAGACCGGAACGATAAAAAAAAGCAAAAGAAACTCAAATAAACGCGAATCGAGCACTGAGTCATCCTCCACCGGGAGAGCAAGGACGATCCCGAAGGAAGGCCAACAGGTCCCCGAAGCACGCGGTGAGAGAGCCGCAGGGGTCAGCAGAGGCTAAGCCAGTCCCGAGGGCGCTACAGGGCTATCAGCCGGGCGAGGTGGCGAGTGAGGCCGCTCCAAAGCCCGTGGGGAGCGTCCCTCCGGTCGAGGAGAAGCTGCCGTCTCAGGAGGTGGTCGGTCAAGGCTAGCAGGCGGTCGGAGTCCCAGGCGGCGCAGAAACGGCCCAGCGTCGGCGAGCTCCCGTAGTTGGAGAAGGAGACTGCCTTTCTGAACCAGAAGCTTGAAAGGGAAGCCCCATCGATAGGGGACCCCACGCTCCCGCAGGAAATCTGTGAGCGGCTTCAAGGCCCGGCGCTTTCGAAGAGTGGAAGGGGCAACGTCCGCATACCACACCGGGGCAATGCCATCCAGCTCCGGGGAAACATTCCGGGTCGCGCGGAGAACTGCCTCTTTCGTCGTAAAATAGTGGCATTTGAGGACGATATCCCTGGGAGGCTCGCCATGGCCTGGTTTAGGACGCAGAGCTCTGTGGATCCGCTCGAGGCGTAGCTCCTCGTCCGGCACGTCTGGCAGAAGTTGCTGTAGGTAGCGGTGGATGTAGGAACGAATGTCCGTCAGGGTCTCCGGAACCCCCCTCACCCGTAGGTTAGAGCGCCGGGAGCGATTATCCATATCCTCAACAGCATCCTGAAGATCAGCGCACGTGGCCTCCAGGCGAGCAATGGCGTCATCCCGTTCCTGTTGAGCCGAGGTAAGGTGATCAACCGCTGCTTCAAGGTGGACGGTCCTGGAGGCTAGAGCAGTGAGATCCGCGGAAATAGCCGACAGGCCAGCTTTAAGATCGGCTTGTAGCTCCTGCTTCACCGACAACACGCAGGCCTTGAGGTCCGCGATGTCGCTGCGTGTACTCAGGCCTGCTGCATCCGCGCCTTCTAGGCCGTCACCCCGCGCTGCGTCTTTCTTCTTAAAAAAGTCTGGGAGCTCAGAGGAGGCCCCCGGTTTTCCGCCCCTACGGGTGGACATCACGATGCCCGACAACAGAGCAGCAAAAACGATCGGGTAAGGCTACTGGTAGTGGCTGTAAAAGCTATCGTTGCCGAGGGAGAGCAGGAGCTCAGTCAATGTGCGTCCATTTCCCTCGAGCACCAGGACACGCCCAGAGCTAATTTTTTAAGGTTAGCACCCATTTTAATCAGGTGTCCCCTAATCACCGTTTTGTGGGCTTCCCATATCGTAGAAAAGGGGAGGTGTGGTGAGATATTCTCTGCAAAATAACTCGTGAGTTCTTTACCCAAAATCCGAACGTGAGCGGGTGTGGAAAGTCATTAAGCCTCCAAGCCCAAACTTTAGGGGGAAGGTCAGCAAGGGACAATGCAATGTGAGCAGGGGAATGGTCACCAAGTATTGAAGTTCCGATGTTAGAAGTGGCGAGCATTGGCAAATGATAGTGAGAAAGAAAAATCGAATCAATTCTATTGTATCTAGTGTGTATAGGAGAAAAAAAATGTAAAATCCTTGGTGGATGGGTGTTGTGTTCTCCAAGCGTCAGCCAATTGTAAGCTGTGGAGGAGACGCTTAACCCTGGCAATGCGGGAGTAGGGGATATGCGATGTACCTGAGGAGCTATCAATCCTAGGGTCCAAGACCATATTAAAATCGCAGTAATACAGTAATCCCTTCCTGAAAATCAGCCAATCTATGTAAAGCGGAAATAAGGAAACTGGTCCGATTACGGTTGGGAGCGTATACACAAGCCAGTGTAAATTTATACGTAGCAACATTTCCCTTAACAAAAACGCACCTCCCCTCCTCATCCCTCCAGGTATCCAGGTGTTGAAACGGAAGAGACTTATGTAAAAGAATTGCGACACCTTTCGTTTTAGATTCATGAGAGCTAGAGAGGAAGATATTGGGAAAATGTTTAGAGAAAAATCTCGGTTCACTACCCGTTTTGAAGTGCGTTTGCTGTAGGAAAGCTATCTTAGTCTTGGTAGTGTGTAGGAAATGAAACAACTTAGAGCGTTGCTCGGGCTTGTTGAGCCCCCTGACATTGAGAGTGGTCAATTGTATAGTGTTAGAGTGCATGGAGAACACCTGGAGAGATCAAGGAGACTATGGAAAACAAGACAAACAGGATGAAACATATGTGCTCCCAAGGAACCAGCCTAGGCTCGGCCGAGGGAGTAACAGACGTCTTAACAGGAGAGCCATCGAACCTGAAGAACGGGACAAGCCAAGTACCAAGGCCACTATGGGTCTGGCTGGCCGGCTCAGAGGGCTAGCATGTAGAAATATGCAGTAGGAATGACAGGTATGTATATAGTACAAAATGTACAAACTACATAGATTAACACGGGCCCGAGACCCACTGCCAAAACTAAAATGCAACCTCCCGGGATAAGGAACCCCCCAAGAAGTACAAAAAAACAAAAACATAGCAAATCGGTATATAATAACTGCGGCATATATACGATGGGGCGCAAACCCATATTCATGTGTAAAATGGTGTACTGGGAAGCGAAACCGCCAAAAACGTGCAGGTCCACAGTGCAAGGAGTGCGACCAAGCAGAAAGGAGGCCACATGCGTCCTGCCAAGATTACGTAAGGTGACATAGTGTACAGGTCAAATGAGATAAAATGTGGCAAGTAGAACGTATATGGCTGACCAACAGCAGAATAGTCGGCACATAAGTGTAGCACCACAGGTAGTAAAGTGGGCAACGTATACAAAAAGTGAGCACAATGTGTAGGGAGTACCTGGATGAGTGTGATGCATGTGAGAGGTGTAGCTGCAAGAAAACACAGAGTGTCAATACCCAACAACCATGGCAGAGAGTAAACATAAAAAGACAAATCAAAATAAAGGATACCCCCAGCATGAAAGCATAGAAAAAGTTCATCCAGTAGTCAGAGCAGTACATATAGGCCGCGTTGCTTGCAGATAAAGTGGTAGCACACTCCCTACTTCTTCCACCGGAGAAATCAAGTGTCAGGCTGTACAGGGCCCTTAGGGCGTCGCTTACGCTGCGGTCTGGAGGACCAAGCCAGGTCTGGGTGCGATAAAGCGCAGGAGTATTCCCAGTCCGGGACCGAGATGTTGGGGAGTCCCAAGATATCTAGCACCGCAGGGACATCAGAAACATGACGGATGATGTGGCGATCGGAACCTTTCCTTATGATAAGGGAGAAAGGGAACCCCCATTGGTGGGGGATCATAGCCTCCCTCAAAGCTGTGGTGACAGGACGCAGTACCCTCCTGCATTGCAAAGTGACCGGAGAGCTGTATCGTGTGGCCTTCCCAGTCCAGTGCACTAACCCTGCGGGAGGCCGCCAAAATGGCCTCCTTCACGGTGTAGTCCCGGAGGCAACAAACAATATCACATGGCGGCTGGGTGTCAGGCAATCTGGGCCGAAGTGCAGATGAATTCGGTCAAATTCCAGTTCCGCATCCTCCGGTCTGGAGAGCAGTTTATTAAAGATGGAGCGAATGGCGGTCGCCAGGTCCGTAGGAGGAACAGATTCAGGTAGGCCCCGAACCCTCAAATTAGAGCGCCTGCCTCGGTTGTCTAGGTCAAAACCTTCAATAGCAGAGATGAAATAGCAGTAGCCTGTAACTTGAGTTGATCTGAAAGAGCATCCACCGTAGAGCGGGTACTGGTATTGTCCTGTACTAGTGATGCCACGCGCTCACCGATCTGTTGTAGATCGTGTTTTATCTCCAGAAGGTCAGCCCGGAGGGGAGCGTGTGTCTCGGTGATGATGGCAACAAGGTCCGCCTTCTCTTTTGATCAGAATTTACTACACTATTTTGTATTTTTTATTTTACTTTCTCCACATGTTCATGCGCCCCTTTCTCGCCATATTGACTTTTTGAACACTTGTGAGGAGTGTTATTTGGGAGCAGCAGAACGTGTAGGGTATTTATATTTCTATTTTTATCTACACATCTACACGTGAAGGTGGTTTCTTTGCTTGTTCCACGCCTGTAGGTAGGATCGCCTAGTACCTGGAGCCCAGGAGTCCCCTGAAACTGTCCAAGCCACCAGCGACAGCTGACCCAGGAGAACCAACTGGTGTCGATTGGCCTCTGGGTCTGAGAGCAGATCCTGAGATAGAGGAAACCATGGTTGAGTGTTCCACAACGGGGCAATCAAAAGTATGGTGACCCTTTGGTTGGGAACTTGATGGAGAGTCCGGAGAATCATTGAAAACAGGGGAAAGGCATACGCCTCTGAGGTCGCCCACGTCTGAAGGAACGCATCTACCGCCAGTGACTCTGGGTCTGGCAACCAACTGAAGAAATCCTTGACGATTGAGACGGGAAGCAAAGAGATCCAACACCAACTGGCCCCGAGCCAGATCCAGCGCACGAAAAACGTCCAGTCGGAGACACCAGATTGTCTTTCCCCGGTAAGTACTCCGCTCTGATAGAGAGTTGATGATCTAGGCAGTACTGATAGAGCTCCTTGGTGAGGTCCGACAGTAGCTTTGACCTGGAGCCACCCAAGCGATTGATATAACGGACGGCTGAAGTACTAGGGAACAATGACACGTCTTTGGTGAAACTGTGAATGGCAAAAGAACCCGCTATCAGTTCTAGACAATTTATGTGGTAGCCCCGTTCCTCTTCTGTCCAGAAACCGCCCATGGCAGAATTCTCGCAAACCGCGCCCCAGCCCAAGAGGCTGGCGTCTCATTCTAGATAGAAATCCAGAGCGTGCACAAAGATAGCCCAACCGTTCCATGCTTCCATGTGGTGCAACCACCACTTCAACTCCAGACGGACCTCGTCTGTTAAATCAATTAGTTGGTCGTAGGGGCTTGAGAGAGGCTGTTTTGAGGCATTGAATTGTCCGATAATGAAGGGGACCCGGGAAGATGGCCTGAGTGGAAGCCGAAAGTTGGCCTATCACGCGGGCCAAAACCCTCAAAGACACGTATGGGTGCCTGAGGAGACGTCGGATGTCCCTTCTGATAGAAGAGAGCTTTGTCTGCGTTAGGCGTAGAACCGCCTCCACCGAAACTGGATCTCTTGGGTCGGGATCAGCTGTGACTTTTTCTCGTTGATCACAAAACCGGAGAACATTGTCTAGATAAATAATGGAACAGATTCCACGCCCCCTCAGGAACTCCATGACGGGCTTCAGGAGTTTGGTGAAACACCAGGGGGCGGAAATCAGACCGAAGGGTAGGCAGGTGAACTACCAAAGCTCGCCCTTCCACCAACACTGAAGAAACTTCCTGTCATTGTGGTGAATCGGCACAGTCCAATACGCATCCTTCAGGTCTAACCTCGAAAACCAGGAGGTGGATGCCCTCCATTTTGAAATGGTGGTAGACAATGAATGAGTTGAGAGCGCAGAGATTTATGACAGGACGAAACTCCCCAGCTCCGCATGGACCTGCGCTAGTGCATCTCCTGAAAAGTGAATAGGGCGAAGGGGGCAGGACTGCTGAGGGCAGGAAAGGAACTCTAGCCAAAACCCTTGAACACATTGAAGGACTCAAGGGTCCTGAGTAAGATGCGCCCATGCTGGGAAAAAATGCATAAAGCGACATTCCGTTATGAATGTGAGGTAAAAATGAAGGAGGTCTTACCAGACTAGCCTCTTGACTTGGAGGAGAGACCTCTACCCCTTGTGGCGCCTCTGTAGAAAGGAGAGCGGTACTGGAAGAGCTGGCTCGTTGAATTCTCTTGAAACCTGGGCCTGTTGCCGTGGATGGCAGCTCTGCTGGTGGCACGGCCCCTCTGCCGACCAGCTCTCACCAAAACACAATCTCCGGATTGGAACACCTTTCTCATCGAGGTCTGAGCATTGTTAAGAGAGGTAAACACATTGACGTGTTGGTTGAGTTCCTTCAGGAACTTCTCTCCAAATAGAAAAACTTGGGCATCTGGACCTAGTTCTTTGGGCGCTAGTTCAGCCAGTTTGCTATCCATTTTGAATAGGGCCGCTCTCCTACGCTCCGCACATATGGCCGCGTCGGCATTGCCTAGAAGGCAAACCGCACTTTGTGCCCACTCCCTGATGATATAGGGATCCGACTGGGAACCGGCCACCATAGCTTCATCTGCCATGGACAGAATTTGCGTTAGAGGGCCCGCTACATCCAGTAGTTTGTAATGGGCGGAATGTAAACCCTGCTCCAATCCTTTGCGAAGATCCTTACTGGATCTATTCATAAAGGTGAGAAAGGTCAGATCAAATTCCGGGGTATTCGCCACTTTGTCTGGTAGGGTTGGACGAGGACATTCAGCGCGTAGTTCCTGGTGGGCCTCCTTTTCCAGTGGCCGACGTAACCAAAAACGCAGGAACTGGGCTATGTGGGAAGTTAGAGCCCACTCCGATGACCGAGGGTGGCGCGACGTGTGTGGATCCAACATCGGGAGGCCCGCTGAGTCCAAAATCTGCGTGGATGAAAACGAAGACGCACAACATGAAGAATTGAAGTCTTCGTTTTTGCGGCACAACCGCCAAATTTTCAAACAGGAAGAGACATCACGCTAAGGGTCTCGTCCAATGCCTGTCCTGCGGTTTTTTTAATTCAGAAACCACCTTTATAAGACCAGAGCTTGCCTGAGAGATCTATTCATTTTTGTGACTGCTTTGGCAACACTGCTGTGCTGCATCCGAGCGTTACAGTGAGAGAATGTTCTGTGTGAGACTGGTAAGCCTCAGCCTGCCATTTCTC
The DNA here is from genome assembly GCA_029215755.1 of Spea hammondii. Taxonomy (NCBI): domain Eukaryota; kingdom Metazoa; phylum Chordata; class Amphibia; order Anura; family Pelobatidae; genus Spea; species Spea hammondii. Next base: position 45,220,206 of record JARDYJ010000003.1, read on the forward strand.
ACAGTTCAGTTCTACTGAATTAATAATTTAGTTGTCACGGAGCTGGCTAGTCCGACCGACTACCTCCGCTGTCTTGTGCTCCCTTAGCCTGGGACAACACACTTTCCCCGGTTCCCCAGTCACTCGCCGAGACTCAGTGTAGGGTAAAACCAAACGAAGACTGATTTATTTTAGACACACAGAGCTGGATATATCCAGCAAAACACACATTAACATAAAACAAGATATTGGGACACAAACCGCCCCTTAATCTGCCTCTCAGAGACAACAGGGGCAGTAACGGGATTAACAATACAATAGGGGGGGAGACTGATTTGTACAACATTAAACATCAAAGAATGGTGGTCACTCCCTGGTGGCAGATCCTGGCTGTCTGCTGGAGATAATCCCCTCAGCCAGTGATGAGATGATACTGCTGGGGGTAGCCACAGAAGCCTTTACAAACCCAGGGCCCATAGTCAATAGGGAGGAGGCTGGCAGTCAGGCTTCTCCAGTGGCCCCAGTGATGGAGGCTTCCGTCACATTAGTCATTTAAATTTTTTTTTTCAGTGCTTCTGTCTGTCAACTGTGTAGTGCTGTTGAGTTGACAGTTTGCACACAGTGCCTCACTGGCACTGGGGTGCCCTTGCCCTGGGCTGGCAGTACCTACTTCACTTAGTTTTTAAGCTGAACTGTTAGAATTATTAATTAAATAATAGAATTTATAAATGTAATATAATCATAAATAATATATAATAAATAATACATTAATAATAATATTGTCATATAGTATACTAGTGTACACGACTACTATTGTGTAATCTAAAATCATTAATATTTAATAATAATATTATTATAATTCATTTTAGCTAGATTAATAATTAATTAGCTATATTAATATATTATCTTATTTTGCTTGAGACAGTCTGTCAGGTAGAAGGGTTAATTATTCATCCCACATAAAGATTAACCAGTCCACTACTACCCTTAAACTCAATCTAGAATTTGATCATTCATTTTATTATTAATTCTATATTAATATAAGAACTCCCTAAACCCTAATTATTAATGACTTACTTAGTTAATAATTTAGTTCATAAATTCTAATTTTATAATTAAGCTAATCTTATTAGTACTGGTGCTGCAGCTCTTTAGTTTGTGCTTTGCTTTAGCAACAGCAAGAGACCAAGTACATTTTTCTTAATTATTATTTAATTTCATTTCATTTGTTTTGCTCACCTCAGTCCATGTTAGAATATTCTTTGTCTTGAATATCTAAACTTCTCCAGTGATCAAACAACAATCAAGACCACAGCTTCTATATCTATTAATCAGGTTTATTCAATAACAAATTATCAATTCATACAGTACCGACGCTGGAACAAATGTTGATAAAAGGTACTGTAGGTTCAATATTCTTGGTGAGATGAAGGTGAGAGCGTGGAAAGACCTTGTCCTTGTAGTCATGCCAATTTATACCCCTTTACATTTGGTTAGGGTATATGTAAAGGAATCCTATTGGAACAGTCATATGATACACCGGCATTCCAAGACCCTCTAAGATACCATATGTTCCTAGCACTCAAGTTGCATTCAGGCCTAAAATGTGCAGAACAAAATCAAAGTATAAAAATGATTTCTTACAGTCCATCAGTGAAGTGAACTTGTTGGGCTAGTGAGTGCAGCCGCATAAGTGCTGCGTTTTTTTTGTTCATCAAGCAGTGACGGTAACTGTTTTGCTAATGATTATTTTCTGATTTTAAATTTTATTTTATTAAAAGTACCCTTAGTGTATTGCTCACTTCAGTCCATCAGTGAAGTGAACTTGTTGGGCTAGCGAGTGCAGCCGCATAAGTGCTGTGTGTTTTGGTTCAGCAAGCAGTGAAGCTAACTGTTTTGCTGTTAAATTTTATTTTCAAGAAAGATTTACTGTGTGACGACAACTGTACTAAGCAAAGCTTCAAAGTAGCTGTAGTAAATAATTTAGCACATTTTTGTAGAGTAAGAGTATAAATTAGTATTAATTAATAAATCATATACTGATCTAACCTCAACCTAAATAGCTTAGTGGGCTTGAAAGCGTCTGCTTTTGCCTAGAGGTAGACTTAGAATAGTAAGGAAATATAGCTTTAGCATAGTAGTAGTAGGCTCTTAGGCCCATGTAAATTTAAAATAAAAATAAAATACTGCTAGTTAATAGTTAATCTTGAGTTAATAATTTAAATAACTTGAGCACTTTGGCAGATTGCACACAACAGCACAGTGCAGTTAAATTTATTTTCCCTGTCCCCTAGTTTCAAACACTACACTACACACACAACACAAGATTTGAAATGGATCATCCTTTTGGGACTAAGGAGGGACAAGCTCCATCTGCCACCACCACCAGTTCTTCTACGAAGAACTGCAGCCTTTGCGTCAGTCTAGTCGGCCAAGTAGGCCACGCTCTCTCTTATTGTTTGGGGAAGCATTGCTTGAAGGATCATCAAGTAAAGGAAAGGCACCTAAAGCAGGCAGTAGTAGTGCTGCTAGGCCCACAAGCTCTATGTTTTTTTTTATGGAAAGCCTAAAGCACCGGAAGTTAAAGGGTAGCACAACTAGTACTTCTACTAGCCCAGTGAGTAAAAAGAAGTGCCTTTCGCCCCAAGCAGCATTTTCCCCATCCACGAGCAGCATGCAAGGTACCAAGCAAAATTATCAGCAAGACTGAGAGGGGTTTTATATCATTCCTTAGCACGGAAAACCACCACCTTTACCACCACTAGTGCTGCTCCTACTGTTCCCACCGGTACCGCCATGCCATGTCCTCCTAGCACCACCTTTAGCTAGCCACCAAGTCCTTACAATATTTTTGTAAAGACAGTTAGAGAGAGGGCTACATATAGTGGCTCTCCACCTAGCAAGGTACCAGAGGAGCCTGAGAGGCCAAGTGCAGAGTTAGGCTCTGTTCTTCCTGCTCACACTACTACTAGTCATGATATCAGTCTTAGCTCCAGCCTAGCAGGAATTCCATTTGATCTGGCTAATGAAGAACTAGACTATGAGCCAGAGGAAGTAGAGGAGATGAGTGGTCAGGAATCAGATTCCTCTGGGAGCAGTGTACAAATGACTAGTACACAATTTTCCCCTGAGCCTCCACCTTCTCCGCTACGATCATCACCACCACCAGCAGCAAAACCTGCCGAATCTGGTAAAGTTAAAACAATTAGCAGTCCCACTATGGCCAGTACTAGTACCACCAGTGCCAAAACCAGTACTGTGCCAATAAGACCAGCCACTAGTTCTGCCGCTGTTCATCCACCCAGGGCAGTAGAAGCAGCACCCAAGGCATTACATTACATTTATTTATAAAGCGCCGTCAGATTCCACAGCGCTGTTACAACCAGTAGAACAACTTTCGCATACAAAAACACATACAATAACTGGTACAATAGGAGAAGAGCGCCCTGCTCTTGCGAGCTTACAATCTAGTCGGTGGTTGAGTGGGAAGTGAGACAATAGGAGAGAACTACTTGGATGGGGATGTGTTGATCTGGTTCCGATGGTGTTGTAGCCGCTTTCTGCAGTGGTACCTGGTATGTCGTTTCCGTCCCATTTAACTCCAGTTAACTCTTAAATACACACTTATAAGGAATAAGGAGGCCACAGCAGCTACATTTCCAAGCAAGCTTGTTTCCAAGTGAGGTCTAGGAACTTATAGGGCTGCCTCACAATATATATATATATATAATATTCCCAAAAGTAATGATACTTTTGTTATTGGACTAACATAATACTTCAACATGGGAAGCCTGAAGCCACAAATACCGTATTTGCTCGATTATAAGACGAGGTTTTTTTCAGAGCAAATGCTCTGAAAAATACCCCTCGTCTTCTAATCTGGGTCGTCTTCTAATCAGACCTCAAATAGAGGTCTGATTATGAGACAAAGATCCAGATCCCCCGCACCGCTGCAGGGGACCTGGATCCTCCTGTCTCCCCCCCACACACACTTACCTGTGCTTCCTGCTGTATTGCCGGGGCAGCGGGTTGACATCTACACGATGCGCATAGACAACGTCCGCTGCAGCCGGAAGGAGGTGTGGCTAGCAGCGGGGGTTGTCTGCGTCCGTCGCGTATACCTTCCCCGACTGTCAGAGATCAGAGTTCCCTGCACCGGTGCTGCAGGTATACAATTATAATGTATGGAAACATAGCATTGCAGGTATAGATCAACTGCAAATCACATGTAAACTCAGCACTGAGGGTATAGATCAAATAAATACATGGAAACAGCACTGCAGGTAATGACCAACTAAATATGACATACAAACCCTGTATTTGCAGGTATACATAAATAATGTATGGAAACATAGCATAGCAGATATGGATCTATAGAATAACACAAAAGCACAGCTTTGTGGGTATAGATCAATTGGAATTCACATAAAAACACAGCATTAAAGGTATAGATAAACCCCCACTTGGTATTTAGAGCTCACACAATAAAACACAACAAAACAATTACACACAGAAAGCTCAGCTGGTAATAAGGCAATGGATTCAACATGGTTTTGTGTAAATAGCTTCATATTATTCACAATGGTTGCATAATTGAGTTATTGCATTTTTCCAGCATACCTGGAATGCATAAGGGAAACTGGGGGCAAAGGCAAACTCTGTCCCCAGTTTCCCATAGGCATCTTTGTCACTAAACATGGGACCATGGGGAGCCATTTAGTGACAAAGATGCCTATGGGAAACTGGGGACAGAGTTTGCCTTTGCCCCCAGTTTCCCATAGGCATCTCTGTCACTAAACATGGGACCATGGGGAGCTATTTAGTGACAAAGATGCCTATGGGAAACTGGGGGCAAAGGCAAAATCTATCCCCAGTTTCCCATAGGCATCTTTGTCCCCTTCAATCATGGAGAAGGATGCCTCTCCAATGAGTCGGGATACTTGTTTGGCCTGCTGTTTGGACATTGACCCAAATTATTCCAGGGTGGGCTCGACATGCAATGCTCCAACCTACTTTGCTCCAACAGCACTAGCTGTAGCCTTTCAAACAATTGATGGTGGCTGTGGCTCCACAACACACAGTTCCATCACGTTCCACTTTCAGTAGGAACATTGTCCCCTCACTGTATCAGTCCTGTCTTTCAGCAGTGAAAGAGGAGATTTCCAAGGCTGCTGGTCAGTGTGTTCATTTCACAACAGATTTGTGGAGTGCACCTAGCGGGTTCTTTGACAGCAAACTGGTGGCAGCCCGGTGAGTCTAAGGAAGCTGCTGCGGCAGGCTACCGATCATTCCTTTTCCATGCAGAAGTGATGGATGAAAAGCACACTTCTGAAAATATTCTGCATACGATGAGGAAAATGTTTTGCCTTTGGGTGGGTGAAGAGGCGGGCACCAATGTTGAAGTTGGTTTTGTGGTAACGGACTGAGGTGCCAATATGGTGAAAGCGTTGCGAGATGGTCATATTGTTGGTGTGCGCTGTGCAGCCCAAATCATCCATCTTGTAGTCAAGGCAGCAATGTCAGAAGGAACTTTTGAGGGAAGAGCAAGAGAGGGCAGGTCTTCCCGTACACTGCCTAAGACAGGACATCAGTACGTGGTGGAACGCCACTTTAGAGATGCTGGAGAGGATTTTGGAGCAGCAGAGGGCAATCCATAATCATGCCTCAGAGCATAATATTGGTATTATATCTCCATTGAATAGGGAGGATTGGACAGTGATCGCCCAGCTAGTGGCAGTCCTTAAACCATTCAGGGATGCCACAGAAAATTTAAGATCAAACACTGCCAGTCTGGCCAAGGTAATCCCAGTGTTCTCCCATCTAGGCAGCAAGATGGATGTGTTCCTTGACAACCGTCAAGGTGGTACTCTACATCCTGACGTAGCAGCCATAGTCAGGAAACTGAAAGATCTGCTAAAAGTACGCCTTCGCAAACGCATGGAAGAAAGTCCCGAAATGATGCTAGAGTGCCTTTGCGATCCAAGGATTAAGGGAAAGCTAGCTTTGAAATTTAATGTTCTCAGTAGCTACCGGGAGCAATTGGTTCAAAAGGTGCGTGACTGAATGGAATGCTGTCCGAGGAGGGAGAGGTGCAGGAGCAGGAAGAGATGATGTTGTGCTTCTCCTAGCAGCAGCAGCAGCAGTGCCACAAGCAGCGTTGTACAGCTGAGTGGAGCAGCTGCATTTTGGGAAGAGGTACTTGAGAGTATAGTTGGACCATCTGACAGAGCTAGCAGCAGAAAGGAGAGTAGTGCTGCTGAAATGGTCAAACTTTACCTTTAAGTTCCTTCTGTGCCTAATGTTGATCCTCTTAGCTACTGGGATGAAAAGAAGAGTGTGTGGCCTGCACTCTCATGGGTTGCGCAGAAGCAACTATCATGTCCGCCAACCACTGTTCGAAGTGAGCGCGTGTTTTCTATGACTGGAAACATACTAAGTCCACAGCGCTCAAGCGTGGCATCTGATGGAGCACATTGCCTTTCTTAAATTCAATCTGCCCAAGTTGGGGTACCCAGCTCTTAGCTTGGAAAGTTAATTTTCCCTAATGTTCAAGGTAGTTTCTCCCCCTGGTTGTGCTTGTTTGCAGTGTGGCAACGTCTGCTACCTCCGCCGGTGTAGCCAACTTATGCTAGGGCCTAGTGTTTGAGCTCTGGAAGTCCGCTCCCAAACGTCAAGGATTGACAGTGTTTGGATGCTTTGCCCTGGGGTGAAACAGGTGAGTGGGTCGTCAATTGCCCACTCATTCACCTTTTCCATTTCCAATGCTGCTGGTGGTGGTGCCAGCATCTTTTGCCAGTTCCCTTCCTGGCTAAAATCAAGCCTCAAATGTCCCTAATGGTATGGGTAGTTTCTCCCCCTGGTTGAGCTTGTTTGCGGTGTGGCAACGTCTGCTACCTCCACCGGTGTAGCCAACTTACGCTAGGGCCTAGTGTCTGAGCTCTGAAAGTCCGCTCCCAAACGTCAAGAACTGACAGTGTTTGGATGCTTTGCTCTGGGGTGAAACAGGTGAGCGGGTCGCCAATTGCCCACTCATTTACCTTTTCCTTTTCCAATGCTGCTGGTGGTGGTGCCAGCATCTTTTGCCAGTTTGCTGCCTGGCTAAAATAATGCCTCAAATGTCCCCAATGGTAAGGGTAGTTTCTCCCCTGGCTGCGTCTGTGGTGTGGCAACGTCTGCTACTTCCGCCGGTGTAGCCAACTTACGGTAGGGCCTTTTGTCTGAGCTCTGGAAGTCCGCTGTGCCAAACGTCTAGGACTGACAGTGTTTGGATGCTTTGCCCTGGGGTTTTCACCAATTGCCCACTCATTCACTTTTCCAATGCTGCTGGTGGTGGTGCCAGCGTCTCTCCTCTTCCAGATCGCTTCCTGGCTAGAGTCATGCCCAAAATGTCCCTAATGGTAAGGGTAGTTTCTCCCCCCTGGCTGCATCTGTTTGTGGTGTGGCAACGCCTGCTACCTCTGCTGGAGTAGCCTAGTAGGGCCTAGTGTCTGAGCTCTGGAAGTCCGCTGCCAAACGTCATGGACTAACAGTGTTTGGATGCTTTGCCCTGGGGTGAAACAGGTGAGTGGGTCGCCAATTGCCCACTCATTTACCTTTTCCCAATAAGTAAATAAGTAGTAAATGTATTTAAAAGTCGTCTAAAATCGAATTAAAAGTGTAAAATCCCTATTTTTTTATTAAACATCTATGGATGTGTGTGTATGATAAATAAATAAGCCCCGTTTATCCAAGGCCAAGTTGCTCAGAGCGTTTTTCTAAGTCTCAGATAACTGCTCTGAGCAACTTGGCCTTGGAGGAAGGGGGATTTTAGTTTAGGGCAATGTGTATTTGTGTACACCTCGGGTTGCAACATTATGTCAATGTGTGCGACTGTATTGGTCGTCGGCAGGGGGCTCGCCTGTCATCAACGAATGAAGTGCATTCTGCAGTTCTGCACTTCATTAGTTGATGCCAGACGAGCCACCTGCCGGCGACCAATACAGTCCCACACACGTACCTTCATGGTGCCAAAGCGTCTGCTGTTGTATCTGCTGCTGCTCCTATGTGTTTCTTAACGCCCGTATTAACCTCTGCTAGGAAACCAGGAGAAAAAAACGAGGATAAAACGAGCATGAAGAATGTCCACGAATATTCGACGAAGACCATCTCGGGACCCAAGTCTGTTATTAACTATTTCTTTGCTGCTGGAGGTTTGAGTAAAGAAGTTGATGCAAATATGAAGCCTACTGTCTTGCCATAAAATTGTTTAACACTGTATCCCAATATAAGATTAATATGCAAAAATCCGAAATCTTGGGATCCCACATACCCTCTTCCTTAAAATCCACTATTCAAGCCACGTATCCTTTTCGATGGAATGACACCTTGGTGTTCATATACTGGTAGATCTTTCAACCCTGGTAAGGGTTCATTTTGTTCCCCGATTGTCTTCAGTGATTGCAGATATACTTATCTAGTTAGTCCTAAAGAGTGAGGTGGCTTGGGCCTCCCAGACGTCGAGGGATATTGGATTGCCTCACATGCACGTAGGGTCGACTGGTGCTCCGAACCTGTGGGTACACCTTGAAAACTCCCTGTTTGCTTCAGACATTTCGGCAGTGCCTTGGCTAGAGGAGCAATACCACCAACCCATGATACAGAAACATCCGACGCTAACACCCATTTTAAAAGTTAAGAAACATCTCTTTAGGTTGGGTTGGATGAGGTTCCCTTTCCGCTTGTTCCCTGTTCCTTCCAACCCGACATTCTCAACGGGCATGGAGGGAAGACATATAAGACAACTATTGCCTAAAGGGGAGAGGGTTTTGAGAATCATGCATTTCTACCAGCATACCACATTTCGCCCTATCTCCGACATGGCCCGGGTCTCCCCGGTGCCTTTTCAAATTATTTTTTAACCATCAAATTAAACATTTTCTTATGTCAATATCACCTGCATACGATCCGGCTAACCCTCATTCCCCTTTTGAAGCTTTATGTACTGACACTGGTCATCATTCCCAAATTGCTCACCGGATGGTACAAGGTCCCTGCGAAGCTTCATTTTCTGCCCCATGTTTCTCCACATTGCTACATATGTGGTTCCAATATTGGCTCCTATTTACATTTGTGGTGGGAATGTCCTTTGGTGAAACCTTTGTGGTTGGCTGTGGTGGCGGTTATTCAGGAAATTGATGATCCAGATTTGCAGATCCCTCCTGAGGGCATGCTTCTACACCATACAACATCGAGTCTGGGGTCCTATAGACGTTCTCTATCTATTCACTTGATCAGTGCTGCTAGGGCAACCATCCCAAGGTTCTGGAAGCAGGCCAAGACTCCCACAATTTCTGCCTGGCTGAAGAGAGTTCATTTCATATGCCAAATGGAGGAGCTGGTGATGTCCTCTAGGGGTTGTGGGTACAAGAATGGATTAAAATGGTTGCCATGGAGAGAGTTTCTGAAATCTCCCTCCTTTCATAGGGTGTTGGTTGGTTTCTCTGGTGCTCCTCCAGTACTCGATCCTTATTGATTTAGTCTCTAGATCTCTGCTCACTCCTACTATGAGTTTTCAGATCTTATATATATTTGATATAACTTTTTCTCCTCTCACTGCGATGAGTCTATTTGTTATTTGTTAATTGTTTTTTCTAGTTCAGTTTCGCTCAGCTCTCTTTTCAGATACTCTTTTCAGGTACATTCATATATTGTGCTCTGTATCTTGGTCTTGATATGTACTGTTGTACGTTCACTATATTGTTTGACTACAAATTGTATACATGTATACCTAATCACTGCTCTTGTGATTTCTTTTATTTGAGCTGTATCTACTATATGCCTGATGTATACTGCACTGCATGTCATGCCCATTGTACCACTGTATTTTGTATATGTGGTCGAGTTCCTTGTTTAATAAACTGAGAATTGAGTTGGTATTTCCAGAGATTTTGTCAAAATCGTGCTGGCCGACTTGGGTGCCTCATTCCTGGCTACCGCATGCAAGCTCCCGCTGACCAGCATGGAGCACAGCATCTGAACAAAACCCTGTAGCTAGCCTGATTGCACGTCTGCTGTTGAGCAAGGGGCTGCAGGGCATTGCACTCTAGCTCGCCTTGTCGCTGAGGTATTTGAAAGGCTTTATTGCTCCATTGACTTGAATGGGCTGGCAAATTTTCTCTGTAGACTGAAAAGCTGCTGTCTGACAGCAGAAAGTTGAGCACACGAAACTGAAATTTTCTCTGAGCAGGATGGTTGCTAATCCGCTCCCCTACCTGAGGCAAAAAAGATTTTTCCTGCAGGGCCGGTATTTCCAGAGATTTTGCCAAAATCGTGCTGGCCGACTTGGGTATAGATAAAACCCCCTAAAGATCACAGGTTGCACACCCCAAAGGCCAGCCCTGGCGCCCACATTGCCAACATAGAACCTGACCAGCACCCAAATTACACACATAGGGCTTGTCATCCTTCTCCCCAAACAGCCCACCCTGTGCCATCTTTGTCCCATATACACTCTGCCTGTGCCATCTTGGTCCCCAAGGCTTAAACACCCTGCTTGTGCCATCTTTGCCTTTGCACAAATAAATTATACATCTGTGATTCACGCAAACACTTTTACAGTCACTCACTAATTCACACAATCATTTGTTCTCTCACTCTTTCACACAAATTATTTACACATATTCATTAATGCATTCTCAGAAATTCATAAATTTTCTCACTCATTTACACAATTCATCCACACATTAATTCATTCATTCTCTCACTCATTTTCACTCATTTTTTTCAATATAATTTAATTTAATATATATTAGTACCCTCCTTTCTCACTATCTACCCCCTCTTCTCACTATCTACCCCTTCTCACTACCTACCCCTTCTCACTACCTACCCCCTTCTCACTATTCACCCTCTCCCATTTGTAGTTCACTTACCTTGCAGAAGTCCTGTGCGCTGCTTCACTGCTGAGCGCCGCTTTATGACATCATATTCCGGCACTCAGCATGAAATGCCGGCACCACGCCCAAGACACTGAAGACAGAGTCCTCAAGGAGGAGAGTGAGGACTCCGTGTCAATGAGTGCTTCCTCGCGGCGGCTGGACAAAATAGAAAAAAAAGGACGGTGTTTCAATTGGGGGGGCACATCATGCTGTAGGGGTCCATGCTCTGGCTCTCCTGCCGACGCCACTGAATGTAGCAGTTCCATCTTATTTCCATAATAATGTGTGAAGTCTTAGCAGCTTGACATATGCATCCCCTATACAGATGTAAAACAAAATTAGTTATAGGCAGTGTGTGAAATGTATTGAGTGCCATACAGGAAATATCCTAATAAATGTATGTATGTAATAGGTCACGTAACTCTTCGCTATGAATAGTGTAGTAGTGGGGGAAAATTAGGGTGCTAACTGACCCATGTTTTATTATATAAGCATGACTTTATAATACTGTGTTGTGTGTTCAAGTGGCATATGTGGGCAATTCCGAGTATCATCTCTGCGTTATTTAATGTCTTGCTGAGTAACATGTAGAAAAAGAAGGAAACAGTAAACAGGCGTAAATGTAAATCTAGAGGTCCCATCCCAATCTCCATAGATATGTAAAGTATGTAAATAATGGCAATATTAAATAATGTATGCGAAGTGTGAAACTTAAGTCTTTTCAGCTTGTGACGATACGGATACTCCAGGTATCCGTATCGTCACAAGCTGAAAAGACTTAAGTTTCACACTTCGCATACATTATTTAATACAGCCTCTCCCCCAGGATGTATCATCCAGAAGGGAGCTTTGCTGAGACCAGGGTCAAGTCAGTGACTACATCTCCCCCAGGATGCTGGTCTCAGTAGGGGAAACTTCTGGAACGAGGCTGAAGGGTCAGTAGTAGGTTTGACCTGAGCTGGGGTAGGCATCGAGTCCTTTAACCACTGGATAGGGAGGCATGTATTGATCCCTATGCCTCCAAGTACAGCCTTTACAGAGAGTGCCAAGAGTTAAGCACAATGCTGACAGATCCGAAGACTCTGCCGCAACCCTCCCCAGAAATGGACACACACCAAACTCTTGGGGAAGACTTCTCTGTTTTTTGCAAGGCAGACAAGGTTATATAGGAAAACAAGGGGTGGGTAAAACACTACAAACAACCAAGTACTTTGTATACAAAAGGAAAGTTAACATAAGGAAATTTATTCAGGCATTTAATTAATACAATAGTTCACACCACAACCAAGGATCAATAACATCACCTCAAGATAATAGCAGTGAAGACAGGAAGCAGCGCCAATAAACAAAGGGATTATACAAAGAAGGAACATTAGTTTGAAAATACAAAATACACATTACCCTTGTATGCCCACAAGTCTCAGACGGCTACCATCACACAGCTCATCATACATGTCCCATAAAGAGATGTTAAACCAGACTACATGTAACATGTAAAGTGTAAATGGTGCCATACAGCGGTGTTTCCAGTGAATATATAAATGAGTCATGTGGAAAGGATGGTATTAAACTGACCCAAATGTAAAGATGTAACATTAACAGGGATACATACAAATCACAAGAAATCAAGTGAATCACCCGTAACATAAAATAAGGCAAAAAAAAGGTGACCTTTCCAAAATATAAGTGTTAATAAGGTATCTCCTGTAGATATATGTATGTGCAAAGAAGGAGAGAAAAATATAAGGGGTTAACCAACCTGCAAAAAAATAAACCAATATATAAAATGTATAAAAATAAAAATCTGGGCTTCGTGTAGAAAAAGTAAAAAAAAATAAAAGTGTTGGTTTCCCCAAAGGAAAGTGGGACAAAAATCAAAACATACAAAAAAAATTTAATATATAATATATATATATTGTGACACAATACCCCTTCACTTGGTACTCTGTCCGGGAATCTTTACTCACACACACTGTCTTCCAGGTTGCAGAGACGGCTCAGACACGAGGAGGGTTAAATAAAAGGCTGGGCCTGTTTTTATTTTTCATAACAGGGATAAGAAAAAAAAATAAACATATCAAAACAAAAGCCTTGCTCTTACGAGGACTAACTAAACAAGGTTCTCCAACCTAACTGCAGTTGGACGGCTTATCAGTAACAAACAAAACAAAACATCCAAATACATGTAATAACAGCACTCCGTAGCTTAGCCCCTCCATATATACACTCCCTCCATTATTATCCGCTGCTTTCTGTCACAATATATATGTATATATATATATATATATATATATATATCGTATTTGCTCGATTATAAGATTTAGGGGGAAAAGCCTGAATATATTTACTAGTAAATATTAATTCACATGTAAAAAAAAATTTCATATTTAATAAAAACTATGATTGAGAAAAATGCATTTTTGTTTTTATTTCCTTTTATTTGCCAACCTGACCCCAGTTATGCACATCTGCTTCCCAGATATGCCTTATAAACCCTTATATGCCACTCTGCCCATCAGAAATGCCTTATACCCCCTATATGCCAATCTGCCTCCCTGATTTGCCACTTTGCCGCCAGATATGCCTTTATGCCACTCTATTCATTTTAACCCCCTATATGCCACTCTGCCTCCCTGATATTCCTTTTAACCCCCTATATACCATTCTGCCTCCCTGATATTCCTTTTAACCCCCTATATGCCACTCTGCCTCCCTGATATTTCTTTTAACCCTCATATGCCACTCTGCCTCCCTGATATTCCTTTTAACCCACTATATGCCACTTTACCCTCAGAAAGCCCTTATACCCCCAATATGCCACTCTTACCCTCCCCTGACTTACCTGTGCTTCCCTAGACTTTCTCCCTGTGCTTCGGATTCCTTGGTGTGTAGTGGTGGCAGCTGGTGAAGGTGTGAATGCCGGGGCTTCTATGAATGAGCACCGGAAGGTCATGTGACGCCACGACAGAGAAGGATCCGGGTCCCTGCAGCACTGTGGGGGATCTGGATGTTAGTCTTGTAGTCAGACCTCTATTTGAGGCCTGATTAGAAGATGACCTCGAATATAAGACAATGTTATTTTTCAGAGTATGTGGGAGAGGGAGACCAAGGGGTCGGTGTTGATGTTTAGCATTTCATCTGCATAAATCGCCACCTTATGGTGGACGTTCGCTATGGTGATCCCAGATATGAGGGAATTGGCCCTAATAGCAGTGACCAAGGGCTCCACCCCCAGAATGAAAAGGAGTGGAGAGAGAGAGAGGACACCCATGCCTGGTGCCATTCGCTAGGGTGACCAGCCCCGAGAGAATACCATTAACTTTAATTTAGGCTAGCGGTTTATGGTACATAGCCTTAATCCAGGATAAGAATTGTTGCTCTAGACCAAGTCGTTCCAGAAGGAGGAATACATGAGGCCAAGCCACCCTGTCAAATGCTTTCTCGGCATCTAATTAGACCAAACTGACAGGGAGCTGTATCGGAGTAGCAAAATTCAGAAGGTTGACAACCCTCTCCTATTGTCACTTGCCTCCCAGTCTTTTTGTATAAATTGGGGGATCAGCGGCTTTAAGATTTTGCTAATAATTTAACGTCAGAGTTTAAAAGAAAAATGGGGCGGTAACTGCTACAGGCCTTTGGGTCATTCCCTAGTTTCAGAAGTACAGAAATGTGTGCAGTAGTGGTTTCGGGGTCAAATAGAGCACCTAATGTCAGTGAAGTAACCAGGTGGGGGCCAAGTATTGGGAAAAATTTCTTATAATAGGCGACTGTAAGGCTGTCTGGTCCAGGGCATTTGACTTGTGTTGATTTTATAGCCTCTACAATTTCCTCTAGAAGGATAGGGGAGTTGAACAAATCGATATCTTGTGGCTTTCAAGGTAAGTATCAAGAGTTTGTGTGTAATTGGGGCACAAGTCGCTGACAGAGGGCAAGGCATACAATTTTGGTAGAATCTTCGAAAGCATTCTGCAATGCTTGGAGTGGATGATTGAGGCTTGCTCCTCTCGTCACAAATTTGTGAGTCAAAATTTGCAGCTTTCTGGGATCTAAGAGCTCTCACAAGCAGTGGAGGGTGGGGAGATGTTGGTGAGAGATAAAGAAAGCATCAATACGTGTGTAACAGTTATGAATGGATGAGTAGTAGGTGTAATCCAGGTCTACAGGGTGTTGGGACCTCCACACATCCATAAATTGGGCTGAATGTAACAGTCTCTTAATACAGTTGATTTTTAGCATATGCTATACGAGTTATAACACAAAAGAATCCAACCACACTCTTCACAAATAACATAATGTTATGAATATTGTGGCATGTATGAAGGATCTCATCCTCTAAACAGGGGAACTCCTGTAAACTTATACACCTAGCAAAAAAAGGAGTTCTATGCAAGCCCTTATATAAAATATATTATTTTATTGTACAAAAATATAATTCATAAAAAACATATAATGCATTTCATTGTATAGACAACAGAGGTTTGTTTAGGAAAATAATCAGAGCATATGGAGGCAATATGGCTATATATATATATAAAGTGTCTTGAGTGCATGTAAACCATCATAAGAATTATAAAGTGCTGAATCATTCAAGTATAATTGTATCTTACTCTATATAGAGTGCACCTATCCATTCTGTAACCATCAAAAAAAAATTGCATGGTTAAAAATACTCACTATGGAGTTAATAAATATTTGAAGCACTTATTGACATTTATAATAGATATCCAGGCAATTCCAAAAGTCAGAATAATATCCGAGAGCAATATGCTCCTTACCCATATTGTCATCCACTTCCCCAACGCCGTTTCGGTTCTCCTTTTTCAAGGGGTCGCTGTTATTTCCTCATCTTACACTAATATTTATACCCCTCCCCTCAGAAGTTTCGCGCCGAAACCCTAATCGGCGCCGGTGTTGCGCCTCCGCCCCATGATTCACTGCCTCGTTTCGGACATCCCACCCCATGGCACGCAACCCCGAGAGATTATCTCCCGAGTCCGCGCGTCACGGGCGGGGCACCCAACCGAGAGCAGGACCTCAGGACGGCCATCGCCGCGCCGGCGCACTAGGTTTCGTCTCGGAACTTCTTAAGGTTTCATGACAGTTATATTATGCCAGCATAAGCCTTAAGTGCATCTCCAAAAATGAGCCCAATAAACGTATACATATAAATGTAAATTTAAAGTGCATTGGGTTTGTATTGATGAATAAATATAATATATAAATAAGTATAATAAAAATTAAAGTGATGTAGTGCAAAAATACTTATATCTCCTCTTGCATATAATGCATATTAATAAATCAATAAATAATGTGCACAATGCTCTATATATATATAAATAAATTCATTAATCATAAGTGTAAAATAAACTTTAACAAATTTAGAATAAGAAATGAAAAAATTCATTAAGTGAAATAAAGATTATTCAATCCATATATAATCAATAAAGTGACTGTGCAAAAAACATATTAATGACAAATTAAATATATAAAATAAAAATGACAAGTAGTGTATGTACATATTATGTATATTAATATTGTTGACTCATTACTGGCTACTCTTGATGTTGATTTTCATGGCTATTCATTTTCCACATCTGGATCTTCAAAAACTTGTTACTGGGGGTAACATGCCATAGCATATGTACTATAAAGAAGGAAATAAAAACAAAATATTAAAATCACCAATGGAAAAAAGGGAATTGAAAGAATTAATACAGGAATACGAGGAGGTAATGTCAAAAAAATTCTGGCTCAAAAGGAATGCAGGTGGATTGTACAATTGGGTACGGTGACACCTGCTGGCCTGAATGAGCAATTGTCTTTTTCTGCTTTTTTGTAAATAAGTTTTGTTCCCTTTTTTCCATTGGTGATTTTAATATTTTGTTTTTATTTCCTTCTTTATAGTACATATGCTATGGCATGTTACCCCCAGTAACAAGTTTTTGAAGATCCAGATGTGGAAAATGAATAGCCATGAAAATCAACATCAAGAGTAGCCAGTAATGAGTCAACAATATTAATATACATAATATGTACATACACTACTTGTACTTTTTATTTTATATATTTAATTTGTCATTAATATGTTTTTTGCACAGTCACTTTATTGATTATATATGGATTGAATAATCTTTATTTCACTTAATGAATTTTTTCATTTCTTATTCTAAATTTGTTAAAGTTTATTTTACACTTATGATTAATGAAATTATTTATATATATATAGAGCATTGTGCACATTATTTATTGATTTATTAATATGCATTATATGCAAGAGGAGATATAAGTATTTTTGCACTACATCACTTTAATTTTTATTATACTTATTTATATATTATATTTATTCATCAATACAAACCCAATGCACTTTAAATTTACAACATAGCACAAAGTCGCAATAACAGCATTATACATGATCACCAGCAAGCGCGCCGGAGGACGTCAGGAAGTGCTTGATCTGATGGTGCAGGAAGAAAACCTGAAAGGGGTTGGACGCAAGGCCCGTCAAGTCCTCCAACGGCCGAAAGGCGGAGCCCTGAGTCAAATGGCACACTCTAAGAATGGAGACAGAGGGGGGGTGGAGGGACAACACTCTGCCAGCCTCCCCGCCAGGCAGAAAGTCCGGATGCCCCGAAATGGGAAACAGAGGAGAGGGAGCCGACGAGATGCCACCAAGCCACACAGAACTCTTAAATACTTTCAAGGTGGGCGTGATTAATGGATGAGGCACCAGAGAGACAGAGCGTTGTGGGTCTGCGATCCAGGGGAGAACCGCAAGGGGACACGAAAGAGCCGCAGCCTCAATCTGAAGCCAGGGCCGACTGGAGCCGACAGTCCACTTGACCACCCGACGGAGATGGGCAGCCCTCCAATATAGTTCCAGGTCGGGAAGACCCAACCCCCCAGACGTCTTGGGCCGCGTCAGGTAAGAGAAGGGAAGCCGTGGAGGCTTTCCCCTCCAGATATAGCGGATGAAGGCACTGTGGCATTTGCGAAAATAAGAGCGGGGAAGGAAGATGGGTAACGTTTGAAAAAGATAGAGGAAACGCGGGAGAACATTCATTTTCAGGACACTCACCCTGCCAAACTATGACACATGGGGGAATGCCCATTTAGTCAGGTCGGCATGGAGAGTCGCCAAAAGAGGGTCAAAATTCAGGGCCTTAATTTTACGCAAATCCGAAGGAATAAGGACGCCAAGATATTTTATGAAGTCCTCCTTCCAACGAAAGGGCATCGTAGAGCGAATATGATGGGAAACATCTGGCGGAAGGTGGAACCCCATTATCTCGGACTTGGATAGGTTGATCTTGTAATTGGAAAGGCGATGGAACTGCTCAAGCAAGGACAACAGCGCAGGGAGTGAACGGTTCGGATCAGAGAGCGTCACGAGGACGTCATCCGCAAACAACGAGATCACATGGGAGTGACCCGCAATGTCAATGCCTGTAATCTCCGGGTGGGAGCGCACTGCCTCAGCAAAAGGTTCAACTGCCAGGAGGAACAGGAGAGGAGAAAGCGGACAACCCTGGCACGTACCATTGGACAGGGTAAATCCCCTGGACTGAATACCATTGACAGTAATGCGGGCCATGGGGGACGTGTACAGGGCTCTGATGCAGGTTAGGAAATGCATACCTAAACCGATCCCCTCCAGGACCCGAAAAAGAAAGGACCAAGAGACTCGGTCAAATGCCTTCTCGGCATCCATGGAGGCGAGGACCATAGGGGTTCGGAAGTGCTGGGCATGCGCTACAATATCTATAACCTTGATGGTATTGTCCCGCGCCTCTCTCCCCGGGACAAAACCCACCTGATCTGGATGAATCAGCCCCGGCAATAGCAGGCGAAGGCGATTAGCCAATACTTTAGCAAAAAATTTGGCGTCGACATTTATTAACGAAATCGGCCTATAGCTACTGCAGAGGTCTAGATTTTTGTCAGGCTTGGGGATGACTACAATACTGGCATCGAGGGCTCAAGGATCAAAGGGTAGTCCCGTAGCTATAGCATTAAAATAAGAGACTAAACGGGGTCCCAGGAGGGGAAGGAATTTCTTATAGTAAGCTGCCGAGAAACCATCAGGACCAGGACTTTTGCCAGAGGGTGAACCTTAAATCGCCGATTCGTTCTTGGAGAGCGTAAACGGGGTCTCAAGGGCTCTACTTTCCTCCGAGGTGAGAACTTTCCGAAGGTGCGCGTCTAGAAAATCAGCAGTAGCTCGAGAGACTTCTGACGAGGAGTTTGAGCTAGGGGGGAGGTTGTAGAGAGAGGAATAATATTGCCGAAAACATTCAGCAATCTTATGGGAGTGGAAGTGTAACCGATTGTGCCCATCGCGGATCCTGTGCAAGTAGCCCTGGGTCCTCTTAGCCCTCAAGGCCTTAGCCAACAATTTTCCGGGCTTGTCCCCGAATTCATAAAATTTATGGCGCGTCAGCAGGAAGTTGCGCTTAATACGGGAGTCTAGGAGAGATGCCAATCTCGCTCGGAGGGTGGTAAGTTGAAGTTGCAGGGACGGGTGAAGTGTCAGTTTATGCCTAACTTCCAGCCGTGATATCTGCGTGGTGAGGGACGAGATGGATTCTAACCGCAAGCGTTTCGCAGCGGCCCCCATTCCGATCAGGTGACCTCTCACCACAGCCTTATGGGCTTCCCAGACGACCGCCTCCGAAACATCTGGGGTGGAATTCTCCACAAAATATGCAGAGATATGGGCAGACAGGGAGGAGACATTATGAGGGTCATCCAGTAGGGACTCATTAAGTCTCCAACTCCACTGAGGCGCGGGGAGCGCGGACATAGAAAGTGACATAGACACAGGCGTGTGGTCGCTGATAGTGGAAGGGCCTATCTCAACAGAGTGCAGGGAAGGAAGATGAAAATGGGATATAAAAAAGGTGTCAATCCTGGAGTACACAACATGCGGCGATGAAAAATGAGTATAGTCCCTGTCATCCGGATGTAAGACCCGCCATGCATTAATGAGTTGATTCAGTTTAAGATGTTTGAGGACTTTACGGATCATTGATCATTGATTACGGACCATAGAATATGGGACCTGCCCGAAGACGTGTCACCTGTAGGATCAAAGACCATGTTGAAGTCCCCACCTAGAACAGTGATACCCTCCTGGAAGTCTGCCAGTTTAGTAAGGATAGAAATGAGAAATTTACCCTGCATCCGATTGGGTGCGTAGATATTCGCCAGGGTAATTTTTTGCGCCCCCACATAACCCTTCACAAAAATACATCTCCCTTCTTCATCGTTCCAATCCTCTAGAGGTTGGAACTGGGCCAGCTTGTGGATAAAAAGGGCTTTGTCTTAGAGGAGGACGAACTTGAAAAGTAGGAATGAGCAAAGCACTGCCCCAGCAGCCGTCGTTCGGCACCCCTCCTAAAGTGAGTCTCCTGAATGAAAGCGATATGAGTTTTAGAGGACCTGAGAAAGGAGCACAATTTGGAGCGTTGTTCTGGTTTATTTAGGCCCCTCATATTAAGGGTAGTGAAGCGTAAATGAGCAGAAGACATAATAACAACTAACGGTTATTCGAGTACAGGAGAAACCCCGTCAGCCCAGACAATCCAAAACAAAGAAAACAAAAGAAAGAGAAAGAAAAACCCAAAAAACTAACAGAACAAAGAAATGTGTAGCGTGTGTGCGTAGGTCTCAGACAGGTCTACAACCCGCCTAAATCAGCGACACAGAGTGTCAAGTACAATTGAGCAGCAGGACTGCACAGAGTCCCTAGGTCACTGTCCGTAGAGGACAGGGGAGCTCAGGGGGGGGGATTGCTCGAAGAGAGGTATGATAGGGAAAGGGGAAGGAGGGGAAAAGAACAGGGAGAAGGAGGTAGAAAAGGAGGAAAAGAAGGAAAACAGCTACTGCGCCGTCCAACCGAAAAGGAGGAATACCCCTTGGGACTGGATATGACACAATGAGGCAATCGGGTCTCAGAGGGTGGTGTAGTGCAAAACACAGGCCCAAAACCCGAAAGCATGGCCCCATGTCATAGAAGCACATATCGGTAGCCAAGACAATGCACATACCAATAAAGTGGAGCAAAGATCACCCCAGGTGTGTAGTGTGTGTGTGTGTGGCATAATGGGCGCAAAGAGGGATGAACCCTCACTAACAAGGCAAATGATTATATATGCGCAACGTGTATGAAATGAAACATAAGAAAAACGAAAGCGCCGAAAACCGTACGATCAAAACAATAGAACGCGAACTAAAAAAAAACGGAACGGAATACCCGGTCGGAAGCGTAGAAGTCTCGGATCACGAGTCCGGCAATCAACGGGCACACGGTAAGTCCAGGCAACGTCCGAGTTACCGCAGTCTAGCAGGAGAGCGTCTGGTCGTAGGCCCTCTGCACCGATGAACACTGCCGTTTGGCAACATCAAGAGCCACCAGGAGTATCAACCGGTAGCAGCAGCGTCCGACGGAGCACGGCGAT
This sequence comes from Spea hammondii, assembly GCA_029215755.1. Taxonomy (NCBI): domain Eukaryota; kingdom Metazoa; phylum Chordata; class Amphibia; order Anura; family Pelobatidae; genus Spea; species Spea hammondii. The sequence continues at coordinate 45,241,561 of JARDYJ010000003.1, forward strand.
GTCTCTTCCGTCTGTTGGTGCGAGGGATCCAAGAGTCTGCCGGATTGGAGAGTGGTTGCAGCGTCGGAGAAGCGACACCCCAGTCGGGGACTTCAATAGGTGGCAAATCCAGCTCCTCCAGGAAAGATGGGTTGTTTCAAGGTGGACGCCACACCATTACATCGTGCTACAAGCATGAATGGGAAACCCCACTGATAGGGGATCCCTGCCTCCCGGAGAGCTGAAGTCACTGGACGGAGTATCCTTCGCTTCTGGAGAGTAATTGGGGATAGGTCCTGAAATATAGAGACCTTATCTCCTTCATGCTCCACACTGCCGGCCGCGCGGCAGGCCTTAAGGATCGCCTCCTTGGTCCCATATTCATGTAGGCAACAGACCACGTCTCTCGGCGGCGCGGACGGAGGGCCCCGCGGTCGTAGAGCACGGTGGGCTCGATCGAAGATGATGGGTGAGTCGTCTGGCAGCTGGAGCAGTGAGTTGAAAAGGGCTTGCAAAGACGAACGGAGCTTCTCTGGTGGGATCGTTTCGGGTAACCCCCGCAGCCGGAGGTTGTTACGTCGGCCTCGATTGTCGAGATCCTCCACTTGCCGCTTCAGGTGGTTGAGTGAGTCTGTGTGTGTGTGAATGGTAGTGGATAGGTGATCGATCCGCTCACATGCAGCTGAGTGGCCCTCTTCCAATGTCACCACTCGGTCTCCAATCTGCTTCAGGTCATGTTTGATGACCACGAGGTCGGCCCGAACGCCGTGAAGAGCATGTTCCAGCGAGGAATCAATGACAGCCACCAGGTCCGCTTTGGTCGGCAGAGATTTGAGGACGTCTCGCCACCCTGAGTCAGCGGATGGCAGAGAAGGTAAGTCCAAGTCTTGGTCAAGTGGGCCGCCCTCAAAGAGATCGCTGGCCTGGCTGGCCGGGGAAGGCGCCATCTTGGCCTCTGAATCCCGGGAATCATGATCTGGCATTTCATGAAAATAAGACCGCACAGACGGGTTTGATGACCTGTCCCGGGTTCCTGGAGCTCTGGGGGTGCCCCCAGTACGGGTAGTTTTCCCCATGAGCGGGGTAGAGCGAAACGAAGGATAATAAAGGTTGAACGGCTGGCAGAGCTATCGGCTTAAGCAGCCATCTTCTTTGAGCGCTGACTGCGCCCCAGATTTATCTTTATATACTAGACAAAAGAGATTTGAATTTAAAGAGGTGATTAAGATAATGAGAGAGTGAAATATTAGGTATTCCTGGGGATTCCCGGTCAAATTAATCATTATGTCCGCTCATCATCAACCAATTAAGCTATCAACTGTGGAAGAAGCTAGAAGCTGGCTAATGTAAAAATCTGCATAAGACTTGTAATCATAATCCTACGGATGTCCAATATGACTAAAGCAGGCAGGGGATATATATATATTTTTATCTCTCTCTCTCTGGCACTCGGTTCACAGCTTACTATAGGCGTTGTACGTAAATATTATTGTTAGGAAGCCTTATTAACTGTTTACTATAAGGGAATGTATATATTGGCTCTTATAACTTCCGGTGCTTTAATACTACACTATAATGTATTTTTAATAGCATTTCCCTGGATGTATTTCCAGTTATTGAATATTGAACGATTTTTTTTTTTCTCCAGCACCGGGTTTATAGCCTACTATAGGCGTTGCACGTAAATATTACTGTTAGGAAGCCTTATTAACTGTTTACTATAAGGGAATGTATATATTGGCTCTTATAACTACCGGTGTTATAATACTACACTATAACGTATAATGAATATTGAATGATGTTTTTCCTTTTTTTTTTCTCTTTTTGGAACAGATAGGTGGTTTCTATTATTGTATCGCACTTGTTCGGCTACGAGCAGGGGGTTTATTTCATTTTTGGATTTTGGACAACTAATTTGATATAGAAGCATGTAAAGTCTTGGTTGCACTGTAAAAATCAGTTCACTGTAAAATAATTTATGCAATGGAAGTTTTATTTGTTCACTATTAGTAATGCATTGAATTAAATATGCATTGTGTCAATAGTTCACTATATGTCCTTTTGGTAAATACTATTGATTAAAGGATATTAATTTTTCACTCATAGTTAAATAGGGGGAAGGAAATAAGGAGAAAGGGAAAAGAAAAGAGAGAAAAGAAGGGAAAAAAGTAAGAGAGGCAGGGACAGAGAAGGAAGGAAAAGGGAAAGAAAAGATAATACTAGTTCCTGGTCGTCCTACGGCAGCACAGTATGGGTTAAGTTCCGTTCCCAGGAACAAGGCAGAAGAGTCCAATTAGCATAATTAATAAGCAACCTATTTAAGGCCCCAAGAACAGACATACACTGAGTTCTTTTTTCTTCTCAAGGTGAAGAGTCTACCTGGAAAGAACAACAGTGTTATCTATGGACTGATTAACCCTCTACAGGTGTGCAGTTTTTACCACCTATTTGGGTTATCTACATTGCCCCATATGCTCCCTTTGGCGTGCAGTTCGACCGCCGGGAGTGATATTTAGGGGCATTTATATTTCGGGATTGGACCCATTTTGCTTATAAAGCCGCTGCTGGCAGACTCTATCCGGGTGTGCAGTTCTACCACCCAGAGTCTGAGCCATCAGGATAGCTCTCACCCAGCTTCCTGCACTCTAGAGGGGAACAGTGCAACATACCGTTTGCAGCAGGTGTTGGACATCTTCCTACTCAGCAATCTACTCCCTGCAGTGTTATGCGGCTTGGTTCTGGAGGCGGGAGGTTTTAAAAATAAAGCTCCTACCTCTGCATTCGGCGTCCCAGCACATCGCCGGGCAGCTGAGCTCTGAGCACATCGCAGTAAGTAATCCCTGCTCGGGTAATCAGAGCATCTTTCCTGCAGGAATGTAATTCAACACAAACTGGCTGCATATGTGTTTCTATTACAGGCTATATACTTTGTGTGTATATCTTGCTTCCCTGCAGGTGGATCTGTATCTGCAGTTTGCTCAGCATTTGTTTTCCTTACATATGCATGTCTATGGATATCTTGCCTTTCTTTGCAGATTTATGGGCAATAATATATGACATTTTATCGTTATTGATGGTGTCTTTCCTTCTTGATAGATGTCTCTCTCATCTTCATCACGAAGGAAGGAAGTCTTGGCATAGATCAGATGGGTCTGATTCAGATATTCCTGAAGATTATTTTCTGTTCCACAAAGAAAACACAAACAAACTTATAAAAGCAGTAAAACATGTCCTTGAAACTGATCGTTCGATTAAGGGTAAATCGCCCAAGGAAGGCTTGTACTATTTTCCAGTCTCAGATAATAAGTTTTTTCCTTCTCATCCGTTGGTCGATAAGTGGTTTAAAGCTGACTGGGACAAGCCAGATAAAAGGCTCGATGTGGGCGATAGGTTTAAATCTTTGTATAAACTAGATCCGGAGACGACAGAAGCCTGGTACGCTCCTCCAAAGATTGACCTATCTGTGGCTAAACTGGCTAAAAAGTCAGTTTTTCCTTTAGAAGAATCTTCTATGCTGTCCAATCCCATGGACAAAAAAGCAGATGCTCTGGTGAAAAAATCATACTCAGCAGCTACTGCAGTAGCTAAAACTGCAATGGCAACATTACCTGTGGCAAGATCATTGAGAATCTGGTTAAGCCAACTGTCTAAGGATTTGCAAGATAATGTACCCAGAGAGGAAATTCTGCAAAAAATTCCCATCATGAAGACTGCAGCTGAATTCATGTGTGATGCCCCTCTAGATATGTTACGCTTTTATCCATAAGAAGAACCTTATGGATAAAAAATTGGGCGGGAGATATTTCTTCAAAAAATAATTTCTGTTCGTTGCCATTTTCTCCTGAATCGCTTTTTGGGCCAAAGCTTAAAAAATTTTTGAAAGAGCTGAACGAAGATAAGGGGGCACATTTTCCTCGTCCTCCTAGGAAGGATAACTACATATTCAAACAAAGGTTCAGAGGTTCTCCTAAGATCAGAAGTAACCCTCATAAATCGGCGGGGTTCAAGAACTTCAGACAAAAGGCATATAATCCTCAAGCTTCCACTTCAAAAAGGAAACCACCACAAAAGGCGTCCAGGTTGGGGGGTCGATTAAAACTTTTTTTTCAGGAATGGCACAGAACCACTCAAGACAGTTGGGTTCGCTCAATTATTCGGAACGGCTATTCCATCGAGTTGGGAGAAATGCCAAAAGACAAGTTCATCCTGAACTATACGAACGATCCCCAATTACTTCCATTAGTACAGGGCGCCTTGGAGTGGGTCCCCCAGGATCAAACACACACAGGGGTTTTCTCAAGAGTAGTTACAGTCCCAAAACCAAATCAGCGATGGAGATTGGTGATCGATCTAACATATCTGAACAAATGCATAGATGTGAAGCACTTCAAGATGGAGAATATAAGGTCTGTGTTTCCCATTCTCAGTCTAGGAGATTGGATGGCTACGTTAGATCTTATAGATGCGTATCTACATGTCCCAGTTGCCAAATCCGACAGGAAATATTTGAGAGTAGCCATTCAGGTCGATCAACGAATCTTATTTCTCCAGTTCACGTGTCTTCCATTTGGGATTTCAACGGCACCCAGAGTGTTCACGAAAATCATTATTGTACTGTCAGCAGCACTCCAATTGCAGGGGATATACATCGTTCCCTATTTAGACGATTGGTGGATCAAAGCGGAATCAGAAGCTCTGTTAACACAGCATGTACAGACAACCATCCAATTCCTTCAAAGACACGGTTTTCTCATAAACTTCAAAAAATCACAACTCACCCCTACACAGTCGATTCAATTCCTCGGGTTCATCATAAATTCCTGAAAGATGAATATTTCTCTCTCCTCGGACAGAATCACGAAACTCAAGAAAGAGGTCAACAACCTAATTCAATCTCCAAAGGTGTCCTTTCGTCAAGCCATGAGAACCCTGGGTTGCCTGTCCTCAACTATAGACGCAGTGCCCTGGGCGAAAGCCCATTTGAGACCTCTTCAAAATTGCATTCTGAACAAGTGGAACAGAGATCCTCAGTCATTGGATCATTTCCTCCATATACCGACACAAGTCTGTCAAGATCTAAAGTGGTGGCTAGAACTAGGACGTCTAGCAACAGGAAGATCACTACTACACGTAAAAAAAGTGGTAGTAACAACCGATGCTTCACAAACAGGTTGGGGTGCCCACGTCTATCAAAAATGGCTACAAGGTTCCTGGTCCTCAACAGAAAGATGGTTATCGTCAAACGTAAGAGAACTAAGAGCTGTCAGACTAGCTCTTTTCCAATTGAAATCTTGTCTGATGGGGAAAGAAGTGTTAGTGAGGTCAGACAACCTCCCTACGGTATTTTATCTCAACAAGCAAGGAGGGACGAAGTCTCCACTGTTGATGAAAGAATGCAAGTTGATTTTCAACTGGGCGGAAGCCAATCTCCAGAGTCTCTCGGCTGTTCGTATCAAAGGCACCTTAAACATAAAAGCAGACACCCTCAGCCGTCATGTCATACACCCAGCAGAGTGGTCACTGAACACCAAGATTTTTCAACAGATAATAATGACGTTCGGTCACCCAGAAATAGACGTTTTTGCTTTCAGAGACAACAGGAAGCTGAACCTATTCTGTTCCCTCAACAAGGATCATTGTCCATTTCACCTCGATGGTCTGGCCATAAGTTAGGAGAAGAAATTTGTTTACGCATTTCCTCCACCAGCACTGATCCAAAGGACCTTGGAGAAGGTGAAAAGGGAGAAACCGAAAGCCATCTTAATTCTCCCTTATTGGCCAAGACGGGCATGGTTCACTTTGGCAACACAGCTAGCCAACAACAATGTCCGGATTCTTCCCAAAATTCCAGACCTCCTCAAAGAGGAATGCTGCATCAGGCCCTAAACTTAGCGGCATGGAAAGTGTCTTAGAATCGCTTAGGTCTTCCAGATAATGTGCTACTCACTCTAGATAATGCAAATAGACCTAATACAAAAAAATCCTATAACAGAATCTGGGATATGTTTCGAGCTTCATATCCGGATAAAGAAGTCAATCTTCAGATGATTCTTTGTTTCCTGCAAGCCGGCCTTGAAAAAGGTTTAAAGGCTTCTACTTTATGTGTTCAGTTTGCTGCAATTAACCATTTTCTGATGGGGAAATTCACAGGTCACCCGGTAATAAAGAAATTTCTCAAAGGTGTGAAGAATATTACACCTGCAGTATCTAGACCCATACCATCATGGGATTTACCTACAGTCCTCAAACATATTTCCCTACCTCCGTTTGAACCAATCCAGGATATTGACATAAAATTCTTATCATGGAAAACAGCCTTTTTGGTCGCCATTGCCTCCACCAGACGGATAAGTGAGATACAATCTCTCTCCTAAAGAACCATATCTGAGGGATGTGGGAACCGCTCTATGCTTGAGAACCCTACCTGATTTAATTCCCAAAATAAACAAACCAGATAATCTCAACCAAGAAATCATTCTTCCATCTCTTCCGTTATCAGATAACTCTGAAGAACCCACTCCGTTGGACGTCAGGAGAGCAGTCTTATGTTATCTAGACAGGTCTCAAGCTTTTAGAAAATCTGAGAATCTCTTCCTTCAATTTGTTGGAAGAAACATGGGTCAAAAGGCCGCAAAAGCGACCATATCCAATTGGATTAAAAATGCTATAATCGGGGGGGCGTGGTTAGCCGTCGGAGAAGATGGACGCTTAGGTGAAGAGCTCCGCCGCGGCCCTAACCGTTTATAGCTATCTATAGCCATCCTGCACCATGGGCAGAAACAAAAAGTTGTCTGACGACTCAGAGACCCCTAGGGGCAAAGGCAAATCGTCCTCTACCTCCTTGAGGGAATATTTTCAGACGCCACGGGACCTGTCTACACTACCTCCTGAGGGCCCTGAGGCTCCCTCACCTGCGAGTACGGTGGGCACCGAGGACAGCAGGCAGAGTGGAGGTGAGGATGTCCCCTCCGATGTTCGAGGCCAGGAAACTGTACTCCGTCTGTTTTCATCGGCCCCGTGGAAGGAAGACTTCAGTACCCTCATCACGGAACTTAAGCACGTGGTAAAGGATGAAGTGGCGTCGCTACGAGCAGACTTATTGGGCCTTGACAAACGCCTTACCATCCAGGAACAGGAGTCTACCCGTATAGCGCATACCCTCAAAAACGTGGCAAAGGTTTCCTCTCAACATACGCTTTACTTGGCGGATTTCAGACGGCGATTGGAGGATCTCGACAACAGAGGTCGGAGACACGATATCAGGGTCCGAGGTCTACCTGAGGCGCTATCCCAGGAGGGTGAGGACTTATTCCAGATACTTACCGGCCTTTTCAACACACTCCTCAACAGACCCCCGAAGACGGTGATTTGTATGGACCGTGCTCACAGGGCTTTGCGGCCGCGTGGTCCTCCGTCGGCCCCCCCTCGAGATGTCATCTGTCACCTGGTGGACTTTCGGCTGAAAGAATCCATTATGCGGCGAGCGAGGGAGGTGGTTTCTTGGCCTTATGAGGGGCACGATGTCTCCTTTTACCATGACCTCTCTGATCTCACACTTCAGACCCGACGGCTATTGCGACCATTGACGAGCGAGCTGCAGCGGAGAGAGCTGCGATATAGCTGGGGCTACCCCTTTAGCCTGAATGTACGGGTTAACAACTCCGTTAAATCGCTGCGCTACTTCCATGAGCTACCGGAGTTTTTGGAAGGTCTGGGCATCTCTAATCTGCCCATTGAGGATTGGGGTTTACCGGAACTGCGCTTCCCCTCAGACCGCACGGATCGCCTTTCCCGCAGACGCCGTCAAGAGTCATCCAGAACCAGCAGTTCTCCACGACCACCGGATTCGGCTTCTGTTCCTCGCCGTGCTGCTGACCCTCCGGGACGCTTTCTGAGAGAGGAGTGAGGGTTATCCCGTGTAGTGAGTAGTCCCCCTGAGGGACATCATTGTTGGCGGCCCTTTGTTTTGGGCTCCCGTTTTGGGCCTTATACTGTGTTCATTTTAGCCTTGGCTGGCACACCTCATGGTCTGCTCTATATAACATGGACCTTACCTGTTTAGTTTCGAGCTTTGGGGGGGGGTTTACTCTTGGGCCCCATGTGGGACTATTTGGGCCCTACCACGTGGTTTTTCGCCGGCTACAACATGGCGCTGAGACTATACGCCTGGGACTTCCATTTACGCCGCCACATGTGTTTGCTGGCAGTCTCGGTCTCCAGCTTTATGATCCTCGCTTCATTTACCTCAGTGGACGTGTCTCTTATCTGTGCTGGCTAGCTCCCCCGTGGCCCTGACTCTGAGGATGTATTGGTTATAGTTTTATGGTGTTATATTATGTCATGGAAAACGTTCTGTGTGGCATGTTACTGCTGTTTTTTTTTTTTTGTTTTTTTAATTTACTTTTGTGCACCTGTGGTTAAGCAGCGCTGTTGGCGCTTGCCCTACAGTTCTTACTCGTGCCTCTCTTGCTCTTGACACTGCACACCCACATACCACTGTCCTGGGCGTGGTTTATCTTGCTTGTCCATTTGCACTACACAGTTCATGGTTGGCTTTGGTCCCTCTACCACCACGACACTGCTGTGGCCTTGGTTTATCGGGATTGTCCATCTGCAATACGTCTTGTACATATGCTCCCGATACACACATACCAGGTTATTACAGGTGTCTTTCTACATCACCGCACATTATCAATTATTTATTTTTTATAATTATATTTCTGTCTCTGTAGTTACGCATTGCTGCCGGGGCTTGCTTTACAGTGCCTCCTCGTATATATATTGCACTTGACACTCTACCTCTACTTACTCGCTCCCCTGGACGTGGTTTATCGTGTTCATTCATTTCCACTATACATTACGTACATTTACATCACATTTTGCTGTTCATATCTGCACCGGTGACCGGACCTTGTGTCAGCGTGCTCGTCCTATGGGCCTATCCTCGTATTGTTTTGCTTTCTCCCCACAGAATCGCTATTATTATTGTTTTGGTTTGCCGGACTTGTCCATATGCTCTCATCTGTATATTCTCGTCACACATTTTATCGTTGAGGGGTTTTCCCTCCCTCTCCATCACCACACGTTATACTTCTTATCATTGCTAAATATTTTTTTTTTAATTATTATTTTTCTTTTTCTTTTTTTTATTTATTTATTTCTTTTTTTCCGATTTTATTATTTTATATAATATTGTTTAGGTTTTGGGCTCTTCCTGTGGGCCCTGTACTATGCTCTTCTGGTCTGGGCGCGGAGTCCCTTCTCGGCTTCCCCTGGGGAGTTGTTCAATTGCTGGTATCCTCAGCAGCCTCACCTCCCAGTTACACCACGCATACACTTATCTTTCCCATATCAATTCCGGGGGAGAGGTTTTAATTTTTTTTTTATTTTTTTTTTAATTTATTTATTTATTTATTTTTAATTATTTCTTTATTTATTTTTTTTATTTTTTATTTTATCATTCGGTCATATTAGGCCGCCGAGACACCTGTCAAGCAGGTATTCCTTTTGCTTTCCTCACGATGGTTCTATTGCTCCTTGGGGTTATCCCCCTGGGTGTGACTCCGTGCCTGGACTGGATTTTATATTTTATATTTTGCTTTGTATTATACGTGTTGTACATATGCATATGTTCCGTGCTCTGGCCCTTGCTCTGATTCGCACCTCATGCTGCCCCTTTATTAGTGGTCCATTATGTGATGTATGCTGATCTTTCTGTACACATATGTTTCCTTCGGTTCCACATTGTTCTCTGATTCCTTATTGGGATCTTTTGCAGGTTGCTATTGGTAAAAGTGTTATCATACTGACGTTTTGCCCTTTTGTTCTCTGGTGATTCCTGCGGGATTTCATAGTACTACTGTTGGTTTTGGGCGGCGGCGGTTGCCTCCCTTACCAGTGTTATTTTTCGTTCCCTTAGTTACACGGTTTTAGGTGTACCTGCTTCCCCTCTGGACGGGTGACACTTACCCCCTCATTGGGAGTGTGTAACGTTACTGAGGTGGTTACGACTGTCGTCCTTCCTTGTTAGGGGGGGCGCGTTCCACTATCCAGTAGGCACTCCAAGTGGTTTCTTTCCCCTTCCCCCTTCTCGCCTTACCCCCCCTTTTTTTTTTTTTTTTTTTCTCTCTCTCTTTTTCTTTTTCCTCCCCTTTTCTTTTCTCTTGGTCTCCAATATGGCTCCTTTGGCGGCTAGGCGCCCGCCCTGTGTTACTAGAGACCTTACCGTTGTCTCCTATAATGTGAAGGGTCTAAACGTGCCCGAAAAACGCTCCCATTTGCTGAGAGATTTGTCTTATCATAAGGCCTCCGTAGTCTTTCTGCAGGAAACTCATTTTAAGGCACCCAGGCCACCTTCGTTACTCAATGCTTCCTACCCCTTGGGGTTTTTTAGTAATAATGTGACATCTAAATCCAAGGGTACGGCTATTCTTTTTGACAAACATACCCCATTTCTTGAAAAAGCTAATATGACGGACCCTGATGGTAGATTTGTTTTTGTGAAAGGCACTATTGCTGATTCCCTATACACCTTCGCTAATGTCTATCTGCCCAACAGGCAGCAACATCGCTGCTTATCTAAGATTCTCGGGTTACTACGGTCTTTCCAGGAAGGTCTGTTGGTCCTCGGAGGGGATTTTAACGTGGCTCTTGAGCCTGCGGTGGATACTTCTGCTGGGCGCTCCTGCACACCCCCCCATGTCCTTCTCAGGATGAAATCCTTGCTCCATGACTTTCAGTTGGTGGACTGCTGGAGGGCGCTCCATCCTTGCGACAGGGACTATAGTTTTTTTTCCACTCCTCGGGGGCTCTACACTAGACTTGATTACTTATTCATGCCGTATTATCACCTTCGCTCGTTGAAAGCGGCACGCTATGGCTCGATTACCTGGTCGGATCATGCTCCACTGATAATGTGCTTGACTTCGACGTTAACCAGACCGACTTCTGCTACTTGGAGACTTAATGAAACGCTTCTTTCTGACTCAGTCCTTCTGACCGACACTCGGACTCTTTTGACTAATTATTTTTTAGAAAATACAACACCAGACGTGTCCCCGCTGACTGTTTGGGAGGCTCATAAGTGTGTGGTCCACGGGCATCACATTAAGATTGGTGCTGAGAGGAAGAGAGCGGCTTCGGCTGCATTGGGGAAACTGTATCAGGAAATAGCGACTCTTGAACAAACTCATAAGGATACTCTCACGGACGCGATGTTCCAGCGGTTGGTCCTTCGTAGGAAGGAATTATCCTCCTTGCTTGTTGCTAAAGCGAGGCGCTGCTTTCTGAGACTGAGGGCGGTGTACTATGAACACAGTGATAAACCCGGCAAATTTTTAACGCGAGCACTACGTGCCCGCCGACGGCTCTCCTATATTCCTAAAATACGTTCTCCATCCGGATCCCATTGTAGACTCCCTCAAGAGATAATGCAGGCCTTTATGACGTATTACTCCGGCCTCTATAACCTCTCTGACCCTCTTTCCTCCACCCCACGCACTGTGCGGTCAACCACAATTCATGCTTACCTCGATAGAACCCTGAGGAAAAAATTATCTGTGGCGGAATCGGAGAGTATGGAATCTCCTATCACCCTGGCTGAATTGGGTGCCGCCATTAAGGGATCAAAGTTGGGGAAGTGCCCTGGGCCTGACGGGCTTCCCTTACTCTACTATAAAAAGCTGTTGGAGGTCTTGGGTCCGCAGATGGTGCTTTCCCTTAACGCTATATTAGACGGCAAGGATATCCATCCGCACACCCTGATGGCTACTATATCCCTGATCCCTAAGGAGGGCAAAGATTTGGAACAATGTAGCAGTTTTCGCCCCATTTCTCTGCTTAATGCAGACCTTAAATTATTTTCTAAGATCCTAGCTACTAGAATGCAGCGTTTTATACCGACCCTGATCCACCCTGATCAGACGGGTTTTGTTCCGGGGCGAGAGTCCAGAGATAGTACGATCCGGGCCCTGGATTTGATACATCATGCGCTCCAGTCTAAGACCGAGACTATCCTCCTGTCGACGGACGCTGAAAAAGCGTTCGACAGGGCCTCCAGGGGCAAGGAATATTTGTTCATCAGGCGCTGGTTCTGGTGGAAGGAGCTCACCTCTTCCCCGCGCTTTCCTGCTCTTTTACAATCCGCCTGAGGGGCCCCTTCGGTCGTGTGGGTTTGCCACCCCTGGGTCCGTTTGCGCGGCTCACCCTTCCCTGCTCTGGGTGTTCCCCTCTCTTTGTGTCCCTCGGCTGCTTCGCTAGCACTTAGGTGTTATGTGGTTGTAGCGACACGCGCCATCTGACTCTGATTTTTATGTTGTGTTCATGATTTTGTTTTGTTTGTTTTTGTTTGCTCTCTCTGTACGGACATTTCCGTGTGCTTACTTATGTGCCTTTTTACCATACGCATTGTGTTGAGGGGGTCTTTGTTGGACACTGATCTCCACTTATCTAACCTGTCTATTGAGCACCTCTGCTCCACACTATGTACTTTTGCATACTTCTCCCTTTCGTTCCGTGTCACGATGCTCTCTGTCATGCATGATTATCGCCCTGTGAACCGATATGTCGTTTGCCTATGACCATTGATTCATCGTGATTTATTTTGCAGTGCATTGTGCTTCTGTACTATACCTGTGCCTTTTGGTATGTTTTCGGATGTAACACACTGTTGTATACCTGATCTTTTATTAAACGGAGACTTGAAAAAAAAAAAAAAAAAAAAAGCGTTCGACAGGTTGGATTGGTCATTTATGTTTGCTGTTCTGGAACGAATGGGTTTTGGCCCTAACATGAGACGTTGGGTGTCATCCTTGTACTCCGGCCCGTCCGCCAGGATTCGGGTCAACGGGATGCTTACGGACTCCTTCCCCATCACAAACGGGACTAGGCAGGGTTGTCCACTATCGCCCCTGCTTTTTATACTTTCCTTAGAACCCTTTTTGGAATCTATCCGGCGGAACGCTGATGTCCGGGGTCTTAGCGTTGGGACGACTACGCACAAAGTTTTGGGCTATGCGGACGACTTGCTCTTCACGGTCACGCACCCACAGCTATCTCTTCCAATTATTCTCCGGGAATTCCGGGATTATGGAGAACTGGCGAATTTAAAAATCAATTACTCCAAGTCTGAAATCCTGAATATCAATCTCTCTGCCACCGCGGCAGCCCTCTTGAGTTCTAGTTTCCCCTTCAAGTGGTGCATGGAGAAGCTGCGATACCTAGGTATCTGGCTCACAAATGATCTGTCCGCTTTATATCGCCATAATTTCGCCCCCTTGCTGGTTTCCATCCAAAAAGACCTCAATGGCTGGGCTCCCCACCATATCTCTTGGTTCGGAAGAATCAATGCGATTAAGATGACTATCATGCCCAGACTTCTATTTTTCTTTCAGTCGCTTCCGATTGCGATTCCCTTGGCCTTCTTTACCTCGGTGCGGTCCATGTTCATACGGTTCATCTGGTCTCCCCAACCCTCGTTTGTATTATCAGGCCTGTCACCTTCTCAGGGTCCTAGAGTGGTCTCATCGACCTCTCCATAAACTTTGGGTGAATATTGAGTCCACTGCGATTGCGCTGCCGCTGCACCACCTTCTATGGTTACCGCGCCATCATTCCCGAGCTCTTGCCCGCGGCCACCCATTTGTGGCAGCCACACTTCAAGTCTTGCACTCCTTACACTTGACGCATGCTTTGACGACGTACCCCTCACCCTTGATGCCTATTCGGAACAACCCTGACTTTCCTCCGGGACAAAGTACGGGCCCCTTTCTTTCCACTACACCGACAGACCAGGCCCGGATCTCTGGGTTTTTAGCTGACGGCAAATTGCGGCCCCTGCCGGACATTTTGGTTGACAGATTGCCTACCGCTTTAGACGAATTTCATTACCTTCAATTGACGAGTTTTCTTGTTACTGTTCATCGGAAGTGGACTCTGACTAGGGAACTTACTTGCTTTGAGCTTCTCTGTACCGGGTCTTCCATGCCTGCTCATGGCATCTCGTTGTTATATCAGCTCCTATTACAATCTTTGACCGTCGTCCCGCTATGCTTTCAGGGCTGTTGGGAGCGGGCGTTGCAGATTTCTTTGAGCCCCCGGGAGTGGGAAAGGATTTTCCTTCTCACGCATAAATGCTCGCGTAGCACGAAGTTACAAGAAACTTCCTATAAACTTCTTACTCGCTGGTACCGGACCCCTGAAGCGCTTCATGGCGCCTTTCCGGATGTGCCCAATACCTGTTGGAGGTGCATGGAGGGGGTGGGTACGCTGCTGCATATCTGGTGGGAGTGCCCGAAGATAGTTCCCTTCTGGAGAAAGATTCATGAGCTCTTGCCGAGATTCACGGATTGCTCCATCCCTTTCTCACCTGCTGCCTTCCTTTTGCATAACACCACTAGCTCGATCTCCAGTTATAGGAAGTCGGTGGTGCCTCATCTTTTTAACGCTGCAAAAGCGTTGATTCCCCTTCATTGGAGGGACCCCGTATCTCCTTCCTTCAAGGAGTGGATTGTGAAAGTGGAAAGCATTAGAACACTGGAGGAACTAACTATGTCCTCTGATGATCAAATTGAGAAATATAATCGTATGTGGTTCTATTGGATGGAGTATGTTGCAAGCCCTGATGCTCGGGCCATTTTGGGACTCTAGACTTTAGCTGTAGGTATGGCCCTTGAGGTACTTGAGGTGCTGCTGGAGACGCTTTTCCTTCCTTTATTTTTTTTATTTTTATTTTTTTTTTTATTTTTTCTCTCTCTCTACCCTCCCTCCCGTTCTTCCATACGATCCCATTTCCCTGCTCCTCTCCCCTTCCCGCAATCCCTTATCTTCTCCTTTCTGTTCCCCATGTGTGATGTCCTTCAATCTAGTCAGCTCATTCCCCATTACTGCCAGACACGGGTTGTGCTTTGAGTATGGTTATAAGCATGTACTACTGTAGTTTTGTATATGTATTTTATTTTATTTTGTACTTCCTGTGATCTTCTTTGGTGACTGTATTACACGCTGCCAGTCCCACGGCGTCGGGACTTCTTTTTCACTTCCCCTTACCTTTCCTGGTCTACTGTACTTCCCCTCTACCCTCTCCCTCACCTACTGTTGTACTTATACTTGCGAAAACCCAATAAAAATATATTACCCAAAATAAAAATGCTATAATCTTCTCATTTTCACAGGAAGGCATGGATCCTCCGCAGGGTTTGAAAGCACACTCCACGAGAGCTACATCCGCTTCATGGGCTGAAGCATGCCAAGTGCCTTTGCAGGAGATCTATAGAGCTGCAACATGGAAATCTCCACTTTTGCTAAACACTACCGTTTGGATTTGTCTCAGAGCTCAGCCTTGGGCAAAAAAGTGCTCGAAAAGGCGAGAGATTACTAATGACCCTCCCTTTAAGTTTTGCTACTTAGATCCCATACTGTGCTGCCGTAGGACGACCAGGAACATACGAAATTTTCCCTGCTTACCTTGGAAATTTCAGTTCCTGTAGTCCGTAGGCAGCACAGGGATCCCACCCGATAAATTTTTTTTTGCTGCCTACGAACTCAGTGTATGTCTGTTCTTGGGGCCTTAAATAGGTTGCCCATTAATTATGCTAATTGGACTCTTCTGCCTTGTTCCTGGGAACGGAACTTAACCCATACTGTGCTGCCTACGGACTACAGGAACTGAAATTTCCAAGGTAAACAGGGAAAATTTCGTACGTTCCTCTATCCCAGCTGAGTATTGAATAGATCTAACAATGCTTGTATCTTTGTCTGGCCCCACAATCGTATTTTTTTATTTAATTTTACACTTAATGGGATTGTATTTAAAGCTTATATAGTTTATGACCTGATAATTGGTTATTGGTCACTTGTTGGTATATACTTGACTAATGGTAATCTGGCACTGTACCCATATTTAAAGCGCTAAAACTTTAAAATGGAATTAAATCCGCTCTCAGTTGGGTATTGAAAAGATCTATATATCTCGTGAGTTTATTGTTTTTGAGACGGTATTAATATACCCAAACTATGTATTATAATACATATCGACACTGGATAATACTTATTATCTTAGAGTTACTGATATTGGACTTAAGGTCTGATATGGAAGATCTATGTAATTTATCTTTATATTGAAGTATTATTAGCTTAATACAGTTAATGGATTATAATATAGGTGCATATAATATGATAATGGCTAAAATTAATGGGATCTTATGGGTATATACCTATTTGATATTGTGAAAGCCCTTAAATGTCGGAACTATGGTTTATATGTGTTCATATAGTACCCAATCCTTATTTTTCTATTGTGATCCTGCACCCACACAGGGTACCAAACAGCACGGTCCTCTAGGGTATTAACGCCACATCTCAGTTAGGTAATCACCCACGATTTATTTGTAGTCCACGTATGAAGTTATTTACAGGATTACATAGAACACAAATTCCCTACAAACAAAAGCCTAGCTCGTCTGAGCGCTTACTAAAATATAACTCCCTCACTACTAAGGGTCTAAACTAAAACAAAACATAATCCCACCAACCTCTTTGATGGTCTCTTTTGTGCATAGCAAGCTCTGCTGCTTCCAAACAAACTCTCTCTCTCCCTCTGTCCAACAGGTCAGGTTATATTGCAGTCAGTGCAGCTAATTACTTGCAGCTGACCAGTGCATTGGAGTCAGCTTAAACTCCCGGCCTGGAACCCATGTCAGTCCAGGTGCATGTAAACTGTGGGGTGGAGCACCAGCCTGCCCTATATGTCGTATAAAACCCTGCAAAATCGAGGGGGAATGTATACCCCTTCCACGACAACACCCCGCACCTTGTTACATATCCTCCCCCCCAGCTTAGACCCATCGGGGCGAGCGGCCTTGGACCACAAACAGTGAACTCGGGAGAGGCCATCCACATTACCCTGGGCAGTACCAGCCCTGTGAACCATAGTAAACTGGAATGGCTGGAGACTAAGGAACCACCTTGTAACCCTGGCATTCTTTTCCTTGTTCTGCCTCATCCAGGTTAAAGGTGCATGGTCAGTAATCAGTGTAAACCTTCGACCCAACAGATAATACCTTAAGGACTCTAGTGCCCATTTAATAGCCAGGCATTCTTTCTCAACCACCGAGTACCTCTGTTCATGAGGATTTAACTTCCGACTTAGATACATGACTGGATGTTCCTCTCCATCATGTGCTTGAGAAAGAACCGCGCCCAGGCCAACATCCGACGCATCGGTCTGTACAATGAATTGCTTAGAAAAATCCGGAGCTACCAATACGGGTCAGAACACAAGGCCTCTTTCAAGACCTGAAAGGCATGTTCTGCTTCTGGGGTCCACTTAACCATTACCGGGCCTTTAGCTTTTGTGAGCTCAGTCAACGGGGCAGTAATGGTGGCAAAGTAAGGGATGAACCTGCGATAATAGCCAGTTAAGCCCAAGAATGCCCTTACTTGTTTCTTTGTTACAGGACGTGGCCAATTGGAGATGGCTGCTACCTTGCTCTGTTGTGGTTTAAGGAGCCCCTGCCCTATGGTATAACCCAGATATTTAGCCTCTTCTAAGCCTAAAGAGCACTTAGCGGGGTTGGCAGTCAAACCGGCAGCCCGTATACTATCCACTACCACCTGAGCCTTCATCAGATGTGTTTCCCAGTCCGCACTGTGAATCACTACATCGTCCAGATAGGCAGCTGCATACTCTCTATGGGGCCTAAGTATCCTATCCATCATACGCTGGAAGGTGGCTGGGGCACCATGCAAACCGAACGGTAACACATTGTATTGGAACAACCCCTCAGGGGTAGAAAAAGCAGTCTTTTCCTTTGCTCTCTCTGTTAAGGGAACTTGCCAATATCCTTTGGTCAAGTCCAATGTACTCAGATACCTGGCTTTACCCAACCTCTCTATGAGCTCATCCACCCGAGGCATAGGATAGGCATCAAACTTGGAGATATTGTTTAATTTACGGAAGTCATTACAGAAGCGTATCTCTCCATTTGGTTTCGGCACCAACACAATCGGGTTACTCCACTCGCTTTGTGATACTTCAATCACCCCTAGTTTTAGCATCTTTTTTACCTCTGCACTAACCGCTTCACGTCTAGCCTCGGGTATTCTGTATGGCTTCAGATTGATTTTCTTTCCGGGTTCGGTGATAATATCGTGTTTTATTATGTGTGTTTTTCCTGGTACTGGGGAAAACACATCTCTATTTTTTAACACAAACTCTCTGACTTCCTGTTTCTGATGAGAAGCAAGAGTGTCGGCAATGTACACCTCAGGTTCTTTCCCACAAGCGTGAGTGGGTTGCCCTTTGGTCATGGTGAAGACATCTCGCTCTACCCATGGCTTCAATAAATTCACATGGTAGTTCTGTTCTGCCTTCCTCCTACCCGGCTGTCTTACTTTATAATTAACCTCACTGACACGCTCTATAATATCATATGGCCCTTGCCAGCTGGCTAGGAACTTGCTTTCAACTGTAGGGATAAGAAGCAATACCCGGTCCCCCGGTTTGAAGATCCGAAGCCTTGCATTCCTGTTATAACTGACTTGTTGGGCCCTCTGGGCTTTTTCCATGTTCTCCTTCACTATGGGCATTATCGCTTCCATACGCTCCTGCATTTGAGCTACATGTTCTATAACACTACGGTGAGGGGTATGCTCTTGTTCCCATGTTTCCTTGGCAACATCTAAAATACCTCTGGGGTGCCTGCCATATAATAATTCAAAGGGTGAAAACCCAGTGGAAGCTTGTGGGACTTCTCTAATAGAAAACATAAGATACGGTAAGAGATAATCCCAGTTCTTACCGTCTTTGTCTACCACTTTGCGTAGCATGGCCTTTAATGTTTTATTAAACCTCTCTACCAGTCCGTCCGTTTGAGGATGGTATACTGAGGTTTTTAGCGGTTTAATTTTGAGCAGCTTACATAGCTCGGTCATAATCCTGGACATAAAAGGAGTTCCCTGGTCTGTGAGAACCTCTTTTGGTATACCTGTCCTGCTGAACATCATCATTAACTCCCTTGCAATACTCTTAGAGGAGGCATTCCGTAGGGGAACTGCCTCAGGATAACGCGTGGCATAATCAACAACAACTAAAATGTATTGATGTCCCCTAGCTGACTTAAGCAGAGGCCCTATCAGGTCCATTGCAATTCGTTCGAAAGGGACCTCGATAACAGGAAGGGGTACCAGTGGGCTGCGGAAACCTTTGTGCGGTGCCTTTAATTGACATTCAGGGCATGATTTGCAATACCTCTCTATTGCAGCGTATATACCTGGCCAATAAAACCGGGTCAGAACTCTCTCTCTGGTCTTCTCAAATCCCAGGTGCCCACCTAGCACATGGCTATGGGCCAGCTTTAACACCGTGTGTCTATACGATTGTGGGACCAGCAACTGTTCCATCTCCTCCTCCCCTTTCTTCTCTACCCGGTAAAGCAGGTTATGTTTTACTTTGAAATAAGGAGAACTTACGTGCTTGTCAGGGTTTACAATGGTATCCTCCATTACTTGCACATTCTCTCTAGCCGCTGCCAGGGTTGTATCCTCCCATTGGGCAGCTCGGAAATTTCCAGGGTGGACTCCCAGATCCTGAAACTCTACTTGTGCTAAGGGGGCCTCGTTATGGGGAGGTTCTACTTCATTACCCAGGCACACTACTGGTGACTCTTGTTCATCGCCTAGCTCCCAATCAATACTAGAGAAAGGAAAAACATCCATTCCTTCTACCTCATGGGTTTCCTCAGAGCCCGTTACCTGAGGAACTGAGGGTTTTCCTGTTATGTTGCAGAAATGGGGGAAGTCCCTCCCTAATATTACATCGTAGGGCAATAGGGGTACCACCCCTACCTGCCATTTGACCTTTCCTACTTCCGTGACAATATCAACCTCTGCCGTGGGGTATGAGTGGGTGTCACCATGTATACACACAATATCAAGAAGCTGCCTGGTATCTACTGTCTCTGGCTGAAGCAGAGCACTTTTTATCAAGGTAACTTCACTCCCAGAATCAAGTAATGCTTGTACACTCTTCCCTTCCACCCTCACTTGTCTTAAATGAGTTGTATCAACCGCAATAGTAACCACACACATTTTTGAACAAGTCATCGCAGTCTTGTGTAGGGCCCTGGCTCCTACATCACACTGCATGGGTTCTTCACCCCCTGGACAATTACGCGCAAAATGTCCCAGCTCGTGACATTTGAAGCATCTTATGTGTTCCTCAGTCTGCTCTTGTGGCCGTAATGGGAATCTTGGGTGCCTGTTACCACCATAGTCATATTGTCCCATGCGGGGTACAGGGTTTTGTCCTTTGCTTCCGGTTTTCACGCTTGTCCGGTTGTTAAGGGATGCGGACTTTGGCTGTGCAGAAGTACTATACAGCTCCTTAACGGTCAAATACCTCTCAACCAGACACATCATCTCCTCTGGATCCTTCGGGTCCCCTTGGCTGACCCATTGTCGCAGTTCTGTAGGCACATTCCTGAGAAAGCGATCCATGACCACCATCTCCATTATTTTAGTAGCAGAGTTGATCTCGGGTTTCAGCCATTTCTGAGCAAGCCTCAGCAACTCATACATCTGGGTCCGTGTAGGTTTCCCCATGTCATAAGCCCACTTATGAAACCTTTGGGCTCTAAGGGCAGGGGTTATGCCTATACGCGTTAGAATTTCTGTTCTGAGTTGTACATAGTCCTGGGCTTGGTCATCAGGTAAATCTTCATAGGCTTTCTGGGGTTCCCCACTTAAACAAGGAGCTAGTAACCCCGCCCACTGGCTTGCTGGCCAGTTTTCTCTGGTAGCAACCCTCTCAAAAGTAGTGAGATAAGCTTCCACATCATCTGCCTCTGACATCTTATGCAGGAAATCAGTTGCTCGAATACGGGGCCCCTTATCCACAGTGGGGCTCCCTGCAGAGGGCGATAGCACTTTCTGCAAAACATTAGCAAGGACAGCTCTGTCCTCATGCTGGGCTTCTCTCAGGTTTTCAACTTGTGCAGCCAGTAAACGATTTGTCTCCTGCTGTACAGCAGTCGCCTGTACCAAAGCCTTCACCAGCTCTTCCATCATAACACCAAGGCAGATGACTAGTATGAAGGTACTGTACTGATTGGGTATCCCACCAATTCACAAACAATCTTCAATATGCAGACTGGCAGAGACTTTGCATACCCACAGACCTTTTATGTGCTGTGCCCGCATTCTCCACCATATTGTGATCCTGCACCCACACAGGGTACCAAACAGCACGGTCCTCTAGGGTATTAACGCCACATCTCAGTTAGGTAATCACCCACTATTTATTTGTAGTCCACGTATGAAGTTATTTACAGGATTACATAGAACACAAATTCCCTACAAACAAAAGCCTAGCTCGTCTGAGCGCTTACTAACATATAACTCCCTCACTACTAAGGGTCTAAAATAAAATAAAACATAATCCCACCAACCTCTTTGATGGTCTCTTTTGTGCATAGCAAGCTCTGCTGCTTCCAAACAAACTCTCTCTCTCCCTCTGTCCAACAGGTCAGGTTATATTGCAGTCAGTGCAGCTAATTACTTGCAGCTGACCAGTGCATTGGAGTCAGCTTAAACTCCCGGCCTGGAACCCATGTCAGTCCAGGTGCATGTAAACTGCGGGGTGGAGCACCAGCCTGCCCTATATGTCGTATAAAACCCTGCAAAATCGAGGGGGAATGTATACCCCTTCCACGACAACACCCCGCACCTTGTTACACTATGTATATTCTGAAGATGCTATATATATATTCTAAGATGTTCATTTTTTTTGTTTTTTTTCTCCCCTCCCTTTATATTTTCCTTAATATTAATAAAACAATCTCGTATAGCTCCTCAACAATGTGGATGTACTATGATCCCGGAGAATTTGGAGATTTTTTTCCGGTGCTTAAATAGTACTTGGGTTTCCATTAATTTGATTGTCAGTGGTTATTGCAAGAAAGTGGTGCGCATGGATTGTATGTATGTATTAGATGGGATGCTCCTATTCAAGCTTAATCTATTATGTGCTATTAGTAAAATTTATATGAAATATGAAAGAACTATTTAAGATTATTTCGCTGAATGTCCAAGGTCTTAATCTGCTTGATAAAAGATACTCTCTGTTTGATTATTTAAATAATGAACACATAGATGTATGTTGCATTCAAGAAACTCATTTGAAAAACTAGGACATTTACAGATTAAATAAGAAAAGATTCATAGTGTCTGAGCACTCGTCTCTATCTCATAAAAACAAACAAACGAGGTGTGGCTATCTTAATCTCTAATAAGATCAAAGCTGAGATCATCTATAAACAGAAGGATCTTTATGCTAGATATGTCTTCCTAGTCTGTAAATTAGATGAAATATTCTCCATCTTGAATATATATGCTCCAAATTATAAACAGAATAATTTTTTAAACTGCACATTACAAAAAATCCAGACGTATATCCAGGGGACTTTTTTGTGTATGGGTGACTTCAATTGTGTCCGAGACTTCGAAATTGTCTGAATTACATATATCTTTAAGCAATTTAAAAAGAAAGAGTGCTCAAACCCAGGATGAACTAGATATTAGGAATATGATTAAAATTAAAAAAGAAATTGAAGAACGCTTAATAAGCAAAGCATATTATAATTTGATTAAGTTAAAACAAAAATTCTATTATGTTGGGAATCACGCAGAGAAACATCTTACTAATCAACTAAAAAATAGAAATTTAAAAACCAGAGTATTTAAAATTATAGATGGGAATAAACATCTTTCTAGTCCAGTAGATATTGGGGGGGCATTTGGAGCCTTTTATTCAACTCTCTATAATATTGCTGGCCAGGTTCAAGATAAAGAACAGATGAGACAATACTTGATAGATTCCAGATTGCAGAAATTACCCGAAACTGTGGTGGAACAATTAGACATTCCTTTCTCGGAGAGTGAAGTATGTGCAGTGTATCCCTGATGGATAGACTGCTATGTTTTATAAAAAATTGTCCAAACAGGTAGCACTGTATTTAACTAATATGTTTAATGAAATTAATTCAACTAAGATCATCCCTAATGGCATGCTGGAGGCTGTCATTCTTCCCATACCCAAAGTAGGAAAAGATTGTATGAAAGTATCTGATTATAGACCTATTTCTTTGATCAACTTGGACACAAAAATTTATTTGGGCAGGCAACAAATCTAGAATAGCAAGGATAACCTTAGCCGCAAGTAGAAACACGGGATGGCTTAATGTCCCATCTTTAAGCAGATACGTTCACGCGAGTATGCTTACCCATATTTTGAAACTAGAAATTAAGAATAACAACAAGGAAGGCTGGTTTTTAACCCCTTCGTGACAAAGGCTGATTTTACTTTTTGTACCCTTCGTGACAATGGCCGTTTTAACATTTCTGCGCTGCTCGTGTTTAGCTGTAATTTTCTTCTTTCCCATTTACTGAACCCATACACATTAGATATTGTTTTTTTCAGGACAAGAAGGGCTTTCTTTAGATGACATTGTTTTGATTGTATCATATTATTTACTATTAAAAAAAGTATAAAATATGGTGAAAAAGTTAGAAAAAAATGACTGTTTCTAACTTTTAGTTGAAAAATCTTTTACTCATCTATAAAAGGTAATGAAAAAACCTGCTAAATAGATTCTACTATTTGTCCTGAGTTTAGAAATACCCAATGTTTTTATGTTTTTTTGCTTTTTTCTACACATTATGGGGCAATAAGTACAGATAGCGTTTTGCTATTTCAAAGCCATTTTTTCCAAATCTGGTAATTCTTCCCCCCATGTGCCATTTCGGGTATATTTGAAGCCGGCCAATGCAATTTACCCCATCAAATCATATATTTTTGAAAACAAGACAGCCCAGGGTATTCCAAATGCTAGTATTTTAACCCTTTCCAAGCACTAATTCTACCATCAGCCTTTGTCAAACTTTATGGTAGTAATTTTTTTTGCATTTGTTTTTTCACGCACATTTTACTTCAGGTATGAATAAACAGGTTCTGGTATATGTCACAATCATAAAACACCTCAATATGTGTTTAGCAACATCTCCTGAGTACAGCGATACCTCACATGAATGATTTTGCCTGGCTGTTTGGGGGCAAAAGGGCCACATTTGGGGCATGCGCATTTTCAATGTTGAACTTTGGCGTTTGGCGATCAACTGCCCATGTCCTATTTGGTACTTCTATGAGCCGGGCCATTTCAGTATGCCCAATAAAGCCATATATTTTTGAAAACTAGACACCCCAGGGTATTTCAAATGCTAGTATTTTAACTCTTTCCATGCACCATATCTACCACCAGTCTTTGTCAAACTTTGTGGTAGTCATTTTTTTGCATTTGTTTTGTCACACACATTTTACTTCAGGTATGAATTAAAAGGTTCTCGTATACGTCACTATCACAAAACACCCCAATATGTGTTCAGCAACATCTCCTGAGTACAGCGATACCTCACATGAATGATTTTGCCTGGCTGTTTGGGGGCAAAAGGGCCACATTTGGGGCATGCACATTTTTCAATGTTGAACTTTGGCATTTGGGGATCCACTGCCCATGCCCTATTTGGTACATCTTTGAGCCGGGCCATTTCAGTGTGCCCAACAAAACCATATATTTTTGAAAACTAGACACCCCAGGGTATTTTAAATGCTGGTATTTTAACTCTTTGCATGCACACATTTTACCACCAGAATTTTTTCAAAGTTTGCAGTAGTATTTTTTTGTGTGTATTTTTCCCCCACACACCTACTTTATGTATGAATTTACAGCTCCTGGTTTATACCGCTGTCACAAGACACCCCAATATGTGTTCCGCAACATCTCCTAGTGACATCAGTGGGAAATTATTTTTACATTTTACTGTTTTTTTTACTATTTTTTTCTAATTATTATTAATTTTATTTTATTTTTTTAATTTATTTTTACTAATCACACTGTGATTAGAAAGCTGGGCTCCATTGACTTGCATGGTTGAATGCAGTACCTGTATTCAACCTGCAAGTGGAGCCAGAGTTCTCTAGAGGGTCTGGAGACCATCTAGTGAACTTTTTCGTCTTTATTGTTTTTTTTTCCGGGCCGCCGCCATCTTGCTGATGGTGAAGATCTCCGGATCTTCCAGAGGTAAGTGTTTGGTGTCGCTGGATGCCTCCTGATCGAGGCATTCCATCGACACCATTTAAGTTTGATCGTTGATCACCTCCTAAACGCTTTTAAAACAGGCGTCAATGTATGGCGGATGCTGACGCCCCGGGGAGGGGCCAGAGTAGATCGCTTTCTGCACCCGTTTTAAGACGTGCCGGTCCTGGCACATCAATTGTCGTTAACGACTTGATTTTCCGTGACGTGCCCGGACCGGCAATTGTCATCAAGGGGTTAATAGAACAAGAGCTGACTGGATTATCAAATTTAGAGTGTATACTGTGGTTACATCATCTCAAGCAAACAAATATTTTAAGGGGTCGGTAGTATCATTTATGGCATACAAAGATGCCAACAAAGCCTGCAAAAAGGAGATTAAAATGGCTAAACTAGAAAATGAGAAACTTATTGCCAAGGAAAGTAAAACCAATCCCAAGAAATTTTTCAAGTATGTGAATGGAAAAAAGTTAAAGGTAGAGAATGTTGGTACGTTATTATCTGAAACTGGAAATTTGGTTAGTGAGGACAGAGAGAAAGCCGACATCTTAAATGCTTTTTTTTCTTCTGTTTATACCAAGGAAGAACCAACGACGGAGCCCCTGCTGGGTAATTTTAAGGAACCGTTGCAGCAAACATGGGATTGGCTGACACAAGAAAAAGTGCTCAAGCAATTAAATACTGTTAAGGTAGACAAGGCCCGTGGACCGGATGGTATACACCCAAGGGTACTGAAGGAACTAAGCCTAATTCTGGCCCAACCACTATTACTAATCTTTAGGGATTCTTTCAGCTCGGGCATAGTTCCATTAGATTGGCGCAAGGCAGATGTTGTGCCCATATTTAAAAAGGGATCAAAATCTCAACGGGGCAATTACAGGCCAGTAAGCTTAACATTGGTAGTGGGGAAATTATTTGAAGGGTTGCTAAAGGTATACATTCAAGATCATATCTTGATCCATAATCCAATTTGTAGTAGTCAACATGGATTTGTGAAAGTCCGGTCATGTCAAACCAACCTATTAGCATTCTATGAAGTTGTAAAAATATAGACCTGGGGTTGGCTGTAGATGTGATTTATCTGGACTTTGCCAAGGCGTCTGATACGGTTCCGCATAAAAGGCTACTGTAAGGATCGTCTTACCAGAAGGAATCCGGGATGCAGGAAAGGAACACGCTTGCTCAGTACAGGACACGCACAAGGGGCCTGAGGTGGATAACAGGGCACTTGGCGGTGTTACTGTAAGCACGGGTGATCAGGACAGCACCGTTAAGCAGACCAGGGTCAGGATACCGGAGGTTCTCAGAGTCGTTAGGAAAGCCAGGGTCAGGATACCGGAAATACACAGGAGCCGAAATGGAAAGCAGAGGTCAGGATGCCAGAGATACACAATAACCGTTTAGCGGACCGGGGTCAGGATGCCAGAGATACCCAAAGTCGTAAGAATAGCCAGGGTCAGGATTCCAGAAGTTCACGATAGCCGTTGAGCAGACCAGGGTCAGGATACCAGCAATAGAACAAGATACAGGTAAAAATACGAGGGGCTCAATAGGTACGGAAGCACCAGTACAACTGAGCACCGGTGGATAGGTTTGGGAAGTTTAAATAGCCCGGGGAGGCGTTCCCCGGCGTCCCTGACGTAACCGCGTCCACCGTCGCCATAGCGACGCAGCGGAATCCAGGCGGCGGTCAGCCGCATAAATATTCATGAAGTAGCCGCGCGTGCGAGCGGCTGCTTCATGTAGCAGGGAATGATGCCGGCGTTTCTGCCGGGAGGACGGAGAGGAACTTCCCCGCGTCTGCCAGGTAAGTGCCTTACAGCTACTCTATAAATTAACAGAAATAGGCTCAGGGGCAAATGTCTGTATGTGAAATGCTGTATGTGAATGTCTGTATGTGAAATTGGCTAAAAGATAGAATGCAGAGGGTTGTTGTGAATGGATGTTTCTCAGGTATTTTAAACTGTAACATAATATCTACACCACAAAGGGCTCTTTTACATTTCGACATGAACTGTTTTGAGTTTAACCAACGGGCCCTGATTATACAGTGCTTGCTGGCAATGAAAATAGTCCTTGCCAGACAATGGTTACATTCATCGCCAATTTCCTTGGATCATGTAGTTAACCAAATCCGACATCAGTCTTTAACGGAACGTGGTTTTTATCAATCTCATCAGAGACTTCATAAATTTTACAAAATTTGGAGACCATGGTGGGATCAGCATCCTAACTCTTTTTTACTTGCTAATAACAACACATAATATCTAATTATATAGATTACTTACAAACTAGCTTGACGTATGAATGATGTATGGCTGTTGTGGTGTGAATGAGGGAGGGGAGTTATTTATTTAATTTAACCCCTTAAGGACAATGGGCGGTCCCTAAACTCATTGAAAACAATGCATTTTGAGCCCGTACATGTACTGGCTTTGTCATTAAGGGGTTAAGGTATTTTATCTTATTTACGTTTCTTTTCCTTTTTCTCTGCTTTTGTTTGGGGTTTTAGACTAGGCAGGGGCGTACCTAGAGTATTTGGCACCCGGGGCGGATCCTGTAAGTGGCACCCCCCCCCCACCAAATGTAAAGACATCTACAAAATTATGTTAAGAATATTTATTGCACCAATTTGTAAACTGTATTTCAACTGTAAACAACAAGAAATCTGAAAAAATAAATTAATAATTTATAAGTAAAATAAATACGTTTAAATAACATTTACTGAACATATAATAGTGCTTTCTTTAATAACCCTCCAAAAAAACCAGCGTCCACATTGCTCACATAGAACCTGACCAGCACCCAAATTACACACACATAGGTGCCCCCAAACAGCCCAGCATGAGTCAGCATTGTTCCCAAACAGCCGAGTGTACGCCATCTCTGTCCCATGAACACGCCTACCTGTGCCATCTTTTTCCCATAAACACCCTGCCTGTGCCATTTTTGTCCCATAAACACCCTGCTTATACCATCTTTGCCTTTTTGACAAATCAACTATACACCTATGATTAACACAAACACTTTTACAGTCACTCACTAATTCACTTTCATTCACACAATTCATTCACACAATCATTTATTCTTTCACACAAATTATTTACACATATTCATTGATGCATTCTAACAAATTCTTTAATTCTCTCACTCATTCAAAAAATTCATCCACACATTAATCCATTCATTTTCGCTCTCTCATTCTGACTCTTTATTTCAATATTCTTGCTACCCTCCTTTCTCCCTATCTACCCATTCTCACCCCCTTCTGCCCTATCTACCCCTTCTCACTCCCTTCTCCCTATCTACCCCCTATCCTCCCGTCTCACTCCCTTCTCCCTATCTACCCTCTCCCCCCTTTGAAGTTCACTTACCTTTCAGGAGTCCTGCAGTGGGGGTGCAAGGCCTCTGTCTCCAGCTCTGCCACTGTATGGAACAGTATAGAGTGATGGAAGTTATGATGTACTTTAGAGCATAATTATATAATGAAAAAGACATTGGAAATGGTACAGCATAACACCCATCACTCTCACACATTTACCAATCCACATTTACCAATCCACACTTACCAATCCACAGATTCCACACATACCAATCCACACATACCAATCCACAGATTCCACGCATACCAATCCACACATACCAATCCACAGATTCCACGCATACCAATCCACAGATTCCACACATACCAATCCAAACATACCAATCCACAGATTCCACACATGCCAATCCACATTTACCAATCCACAGATTCCACGCATACCAATCCACACATACCAATCCACAGATTCCACGCATACCAATCCACACATACCAATCCACATATTCCACACATACCAATCCACATTTACCAATCCACACATACCAATCCACAGATTCCACACATACCAATCCACAGATTCCACACATACCAATCCACTCTCACTGAATGATTTCCTACCTTTCCTCTTTTCTTCTTACAGCAGTAAGCTCCTTTTCTTCCTCTTCGCTCCTCTTCTTCTGTCTTCTTCGCTCCTCTTCTTCTGTCTTCTTCCGGTTCAGAGGGCATGGACGGCGGTGGGCGCGGCTTCAGTGTTGTGCGCCGGGATCTGACAACAAACCCCGGCGCACAGCAGCAGTTGCCGCGTGGGTCGCGAGGGAGCGGTATCGGAGGTCTTTAACAAGTCTCAAGGGAACCGGCTTAAAATCACTCAAGGGAGCCGGAGGTCTGTTAAAGACCTCCGATACCGCTCCCTTGCGAGCCTTCTCCTCCAGCGGCGGACATTACTGTCCGTCTCTGGAGGGGTGCCAGGTGCCGGCAAGTTGGCACCCCCCTGATCAGCGGCACCTGGTGCGGACCGCCCCCCCCCGCTAGGTACGCTACTGAGACTAGGCGATTGTAGTAGTCCTAGTCTAGATATCTTTTACATTGCATATTGTTTGTATGTTAACTGACGCATCTGAAGCTATATGCGAATTTACAACTGGATGTTTTACACCACTGTAAGCATATATATAATTTTTATGTCGTATCTAAATCCATATGTGAATATATATCTGTATGTATTACGTTTTTGTAAGCATATTTACAATTTATAATTTTTTTGATGCCGATGTGTCATATGTTGAATACTGAAATAAAAAATAAATAAATGAAATTAAGTCAATTGAGCCCAAACACTGGACAATATCTCAGCGAAAACTCGACCTAGAGAAAAATGCTTTGTAGCCCCTTGCTCAGCAGCAAACGAGTAATCAGGCTTGCTATAGGGTTTTGTTCCCAGCTCAGAGAAAAAAAATAATTTAACAAAGCCTAATCTTCCAGGTGAGATGTAGCCTTCATATTTAAATGTTGCAATTTAGGATTTTTCATGAACTTATCCTAGAGAATTATTATTCAATGTACAGGAAAAGTACGCACATATTCAATTTTCATACTTTCACAAAAAGGGGATGTTATGAATATGATTTTCCAAAATGTGATTTTTGTCATAAACATTCTGACAGTAGTTGTCCTAGGATCCCAACAACACAACAAAGTTGCTATACAAGCTTTTGACCTACTGGTCAATAGTTGTCCTAGAAATCCTAGCGATAAATCCTGAGGCGATAACAGCTAGTTACCAGTTACATAGTTACATAGGCTGAAAAAAAGACATGCGTCCATCAAGTTCAGCCTTTCCTATATCTGTTAATTTGTTGCTGTTGATCCAAAAGAAGGCAAAAAAAACCCCGGTTTCGCTCTTTCCAATTTTGCACTAACCAGGGAAAACCAGGGGAGATTTCTCCTTGGATCAATAAGCTGTTTCCCTATAATTAAAGATTATATCACTGAATATTATGTTTTTCCAGGTATCCATCCAGTTGCAGTTTAAACGTCTGTACAGACTCCGATAAAACCACCTCTGCAGGCAGAAAATTCCACATCCTTATTGTCCTTACTGTAAAAAACCCTTTCCTCTGCTTTAGTCTAAATCTCCTTTCTTCCAATCCGAACGCATGACCACGTGTCCTATGCATAGTGCTGTTTATGAACAGATTTCCACACAATGGTTTGTATTGGCCCCGAATATATTTATATAATGTTATCATATCCCCTCTGAGGCGACGTTTTTCTAAACTAACCAGATTTAAATTAGTTAACCTTTCTTCATAACTATAGTGCTGCATTCCTTTTATTAATTTTGTAGCCCGCCTCTGTACCCTTTCTAATGCTATGATATCCTTCTTTAGAATAGGTGCCCAAAATTGCACAGCATATTCAAGGTGCGGCCTTACCGTTGATTTATACAGAGGCAAAATTATATCTTTATCCCGTGACTTGATGCCCCTTTTTATACACGACAATACCTTACTGGTTTTAGCAACCGCAGACTGACATTGCACATTGTTGCCTAGTTTGTTGTCTATAACAATTCCCAAATCCTTCTCATTTGTCGTTACCCCTAATTCACTACCGTTTAGGGTGTAGGTTGCTTGTGCATTCGCTACCCCGAAGTGCATAACTTTACATTTGTCTACATTGAATTTCATCTGCCATTTGTGTGCCCAGTCCCCCAGTCTATCTAGATCCCTCTGCAGCACAGTAATATCCTGCTCGCCCTGTATAACTTTACCTAGTTTAGTGTCATCTGCAAACATAGAAACATGACTTTCAACGCCTACTGCCAGGTCATTTATAAATATGTTGAATAAAATTGGTCCCAGAACAGAACCCTGAAGGACAGCACCACTTTTGACCAGCTTGAAAATTTACCATTTATAACAACTCTCTGTTCTCTATCTCTAAGCCAATGTTCTACCCAAGAACAGCCCTTCAAATACTTTCCCAGCCACGGAAGTTAAGCTCACTGGTCTATAATTTCCGGGCACAGAGTTTGAACCCTTTTTGAAAATAGGAACCACACCTGCCTTCCTCCAAACCTCTGGTACAACTCCTGAAAGAAAAGAATCACGAAAGATTAGAAACAGAGGTTCACTTATTTCCTGACTCAGCTCCTTAAGTACTCGTGGGTGAATACCGTCAGGCCCCGGAGCTTTGTTAACATTAATTTTCTTTAGTTGCTGCAGCACCTTGTCCTGAGCCATCCACTCAGTTTGACTGAAAATGTTTTTTTAAGAATTTATATACTTAAATAATATTTTGGGGTTAGTTTCTCTAGTTTAGCCATCATCTTTTTGCATGCTTTATTGGCTTCCTTATATCTTATATAGGATGCCTCTGATTCCTCTGATTTCTTATTTTTAATTTTCTGCTTAACGTCCCCACTAAGCCACATAGGTTTCAATTTGTTTCTTTTATATTTGTTTCCTAGTGGTACATACTGAGAAGTGTACCCTGCTAATATTTGTTTGAAAATACTCAATTTTTCCTCAGTATTTTTATCCATGAAGAGTTTTTGCCAGTCAATAAGTTGTAAAGCTGCCCTTATCTTATTGAAATTGGCCTTCTTAAAATTATATGTTTTAGTATTCCCCATGGGCAATTTCTTTTTTGAGTTTATTTCAAAAGAGACCATATTGTGATCACTATTACCCAAGTGCTCCCCCACTTGAATGTTAGACACAAGATCAACATTGTTTGTTATCAGCAGATCCAAACAAGTATCCTTTCTAGTTGGTGCTTGTACCAGTTGTGACATGAATGTGTCATTTAACAGGTTCAAAAACCTGAATCCCCTTGCAGAACTACTAGTCCCTCTATCCCAATTTATGTCTGGGTAATTAAAATCTCCAATAATTAACGTGTCACCCAGATGTGCAGCTTTCTCAATTTGCTCAAACAGCTGCTCTTCCTCATCATTATTAACATTAGGTGGTTTATAACATATCCCAACCAGTAGTTCTTTTCCTTTTTTTTGCCCCAAGTTGATATCTACCCATAAAGCTTCCACAAATCCTTTGTCGCCTTCAAGATGCTTAATATTTGACTTTAGCTCGTTGTTAACATACAAGCATACTCCTCCTCCCTTCCTGCTTTTTCTGTCCTTCCTATATAACGTATACCCTTTTAAGTTAACTGCCCAGTCATGGGTCTCATCCCACCATGTTTCTGTTATGCCTATTATATCATACAGCTTAGTGTATGCTATTGCCTCTAGTTCTCCCATTTTGTTATTTAGGCTCCTTGCATTAGCAAGCATTCATTTAATATTACCCTGAGTCTCTTGAATTTTATGAGAATTTTTATTAATACATACCTCCTCTGTTCTGATCTTGCCCCTCCCCCATCTCCACCCCCCTTGTTCTGATCTGAAGCCCCTCTCCTTTCTGCGCTATCTCCATTTTAAAGATTTCTGTGTCCCCCCCCCCTTACTACCAGTTCTTGTGTTATTGGTGTTCCTTAGCTAGCTACAGGTAGAGGCACATTTTCTGGAGGCAGAGTGGCAAACCTGGGGGTAGATGTGCATAACTGGGGGGGCAGGTTGGGAAAAAAAGGAAATAAAAACAAAATATTTTTCTCAATCATAGCTTTTATTAAAAAAACAAACAAAAAACAGTTAGCAGCGGGAGTTGTATATGTCCATCGCGCAGACCTTCCCCGGCTGTCAGAAATCAGAGCTGATCTCTGACAGCCGGGGAAGGTCTGCGCAATGGACGCAGACAACCCCCGCTACTAACCGCACCATCTTCCGGCTGCAGCGGAAGTTGTCCATGCGAATCGCGTAGCGCTCTACACGCTGCCCGGACTACGCATAACACAGGAGAATCCAGGTACCCTGCATCGCTGCGGGGGATCTGGATCTTAGTCTCAAAGTCAGACCTATTTGAGGTCTGATTATAAGACGACCCCGATTATAGGACGAGGGGTATTTTTCAGAGCATTTGCTCTGGAAAAAACCTCGTCTTATAATCGAGCAAATACGGTATTAGCAGGGTACACTTCTCAGTATGTACCACTAGGAAATAAATATAAAAGAAACAAATTGAAACCAATGTTGCTTAGTGGGGACATTAAGCAGGAAATTAAAAAGAAAATGGCATTTACAGCATTTAAATCAGATGAATCAAAGGCATCCTACATAAGATATAAGGAAGCCAATAAAGCATGCAAAAAGGTGATTAGATGGGCTAAACTAGAAAATGAGAGAGTGATAGCCAAACTAAGCCCAAAAAATTATTTAAGTACATAAATTCTAAAAAAAATAAAATAATGAAAACATAGAGTAATTAAAAACAGAGATGGGAGTGTTGGTTAAGGAGGACCAGGAAAAAGCAGAAACTTTAAATAACTATTTTTCCTCAGTATATATTGAGGAACCTATGGCAATGGATATACATAGGACTACTGAAAAAAATTGCAGTCAAACTGTGATTGGATGGCTCAGGACAAGGTGCTGCAGCAACTACAGAAAGTTAATATTAACAAAGCTCTGGGGCCTGACAGTATTCACCCTCGAGTACCTAAGGAGCTGAGTCAGGAAATAAGTGAACCTCTGTTTCTAATCTTTTGGAATTCTTTTCTTTTGGGAATTGTACCAGAGGATTGGAGGAAGGCAGATGTGGTTCCTATATTCAAAAAGGGTTCAAACTCTGTGCCTGGAAATTATAGACCTGTGAGCTTAATTTCTGTGTTTGGGAAAATGTTTGAAGGGCTGTTTAGGGATAATATTCAGGAATTCATTGGGAAGAACAGTATTATTAGCAAAAATCTGCATGGTTTTATGAAACATAGGTCCTGTCAAACTAATTTAATTGCATTCTACAAAGAAGTACGTAGATGTGTAGATCAGGGTGTTGCAGTGGATGTAATCTACTTGGATTTTGCCAAGGCGTTTGACACAGTTCCACACAATAGATTAGTATTCAAACTGAAGGAAATTGGTCTAGATGCAAATTCTTGTTCTTGGGTAGAACATTGGCTCAGAGATAGAGAACAGAGAGTTGTTATAAATGGTAAATTTTCAAGATGGTCAAAAGTGGTGCTGTCCCTCAGGGTTCTGTTCTGGGACCAATTTTATTCAGCATATTTATAAATGACCTGGCAACAGTCGTTGAAAGTCATGTTTCTGTGTTTGCAGATGACACTAAACTAGGTAAAGTAATACAGTGCGAGCAGGATATTGCAGTGCTGCAGAGTGATCTAGATAGACTGGGGGACTGGGCACACAAATGGCAGATGAAATTCAATGTAGACAAATGTAAAGTTATGCACTTCGGGGTAGGGAATGCACAAGCAACCTACACCCTAAACGGTAGTGAATTAGGGGTAATGACAAATGAGAAGGATTGGGGAATTGTTATAGACAACAAACTAGGCAACAATGTGCAATGTCAGTCAGCAGTTGCTAAGGCCAGAAAGGTATTGTTGTGTATAAAAAGGGGTGTCATTTTGCGGGATAAAAATATAATTTTGCCTCTGTGTAAATCCATGGTAAGGCCGCACCTTGAATATGATGTAATTTTGGGCACCTATTCTAAAGCAGGATATCATAGCACTAGAAAGGGTGCAGAGGCGGGCTACAAAATTAATAAAAGGAATGGAGCACTATAGTTATGAAGAAAGGTTAACAAATTTAAATCTATTTAGTTTAGAAAAATGGCGCCTCAGAGGGGATATGATAGCATTCTATAAATATATTCGGGGCCAATACAAACAATCGTGTGGAAATCTGTTCATAAACAGGACTAATCATAGGACACGTGGTCATGCATTTAGACTGGAAGAAAGGAGATTTAGTCCAAAGCAGAAGAAGCAGTTTTTTACAGTAAGGACAATAAGGATGTGGAATTCTTTGCCTGCAGAGGTAGTTTTATCGGAGTCTGTACAGACATTTAAACTGCACCAGGGTGGATACTTGGAAAAACATAATATTTGGGGACATGATCTTTAATTATGGGGAAACAGCTTATTGATCCTTTCACGGTTCCGGCGCCCAGTGTTGGCGGGCGGACTGTCGCTCACAGATGTCGGGTGCCGATCTCTCGGCACCGGTCGCTGGCGGATGCCGGGTTCCCGATCCCACAGTTCTGCGGATGCCGGAAACCCGCGACTCCGAGAGACAGGGACTCTGCCGCCGGCGCGGGACCCAAGGGGTTGAGTCTGGGGATTTCCCTGTCAGCATACTTACCTCTTCTCCTGGCGTTGCCTGCAGGAACACTGGGGCCGCGTGGCTGGTATCAGGGCGGCTGGAGGCTCGGTCGTGACACCACCGTGGAGGTGGGGTTTTTGATTGGCACCAGCTTTAAAAAGCCGGAAATCCGTTTCTCCTGCACCCTGTTGTGGTCCTATATTTCGTTTGTTGTGGTGTTCCTGATCTATGTTACCATTGACCTTTTGCTGCCATACTACTCTTTGGATTTTGACTCTGTACCTCTGCCCAGTGATTCGTGTACCAATTTGGCTTGTCTGACTTCCCGCTCCGTGTCTCGATCCTCTGGCTTGTTCGACTACCTGATCCGTGTACCTGTTTGGCCTGTCTGACTTCCCGCTCAGTGTCTCGACCCTCTGGCTTGATCGACCACCTGTTCCGCACACCAGTTTGGCCTGTCTGACTTCCCGCTCCATGTCTCGACCCTCTGGCTTGATCGACCACCTGTTCAGTGTTAACCCCTTCAGCTCTATTCTACCTGTGGGGTTCGTCTGAAGATTCCTTCACCTTTCTACTCAGTACCTATATTTACCTGCCCACACTTGGCCTCCTTGCTGTTGGGATCTTCTAAGTCCTGGTTCTCTGTTACTAAGGGCCCCTCTCATGGTATCAGGGGATTGGGCAGAATAACTCCTGTGCAGGTGGTCATGACAGATCCAAGGAGAAATCTGACTGCCATTTTGGGGTCAAGAAGGAATTTTTTCCCTGGTTAGTGCAAAATTGGAAAGAGCCAAACTGGGGTTTTTTGCCTTCTTTTGGATCAACAGCAACCAATTAACAGATATAGGAAAGGCTGAACTTGATGGACAAGTATAATTATCATTCACAACAGTAATTTAAGTATTTCTTACCATCTAATCAACTGGGATACCTCCTTTATATGCCATTTGTATATCAAGATACGAAGTATATATAGATTAAATACATTTTATTGTTATTAAGGCTCCCTGATTACCTTAAATAATTTAAAGTTAGAAACAGGTCACAACTACAACAGTGGTAAATAAGCAAATACGTATTTTTGTTATATTTTCATTAGTCGTGTGTAGTAGTGTGCTGCATGTTGGGCCGCCATAAGCTGTCTCTGCGCAGTAGCCGGGAAAGAGGCACCCAAGTCGGCTAGCACAATTTTGGCAAAATCTCGAGAAGTATATTGGACGCAGGGAACCAGCTTGTTTCCAGAGCTATATCTGCCCCACAGAGATTATTGAATTGAATGGGGTGATGCAGGGGTGTGATTTGACATTTTGATTGTTGTCTTCCTCCCTCTTCATGTATTAGTTTTTTTTTTATATTTGTTGTAGGCCCGCAATTGGCGGTGTGGATTGGAAGCAAGATGTGTCGAGGTTGTTGCTTCCTGGTATAAAGGTGGTGCCGCACCTGGGGGGGACCACTTGCGTCATCTGGGTGTTGTGGTCGACTCTGAAACCAGATACTATCGGGGTAGCCGAAAGTCCAGTATTTGGGACAGAGTGGGAAGAGGGGCGACAGTGACTGGAGCCTTTCATAATTAGAAGCAGTACCTGGATAGTACCCTGCAGTAAGACACAAGGAAGACCACAGGAAATTTGTACCCAACTATAGCACCATCGCTAAACCCCTGACTGACCTAGGAAAAACCTCCCCCATGCAGGTTCCTATTGTTTGAGTGGGAATTTTATAGGATAGTTGCTATGTCATTCTAAAGTCTATATTTGAACTACCCAATTATCACATAACTCTTTCCAGGGTGATCCCTCGGGGTCCTGTAACCAAGACAGCGCAATTTGGTACATAGAAAGCAGTGGTGAGCTCTCTGGGGACATCCTGGACAGTTTTCCTCTGGCCATTTGAAATATTGAAAGGCATGCAAAAATGGTATCACTTATATATTCTCTGAAATATATTAGAATCATTTAATACAAGTACATTTATTATTTTTTCAAAACATAGTATATTACAAATTCAACCAAACATTTCTTGAGATGCATAGGTGACATATAAAAACCCATCTTCATCCTTGTGATCCCTATATAATTCAGATATAGTAAGGGACAAGCTTGCAAGACTCTTGTTATTTACAAGGAGGTAAAATGCCTGAGTAGGTGATAAATTCATACGATTCCTAGGAGAAAAAGTAATAAAATGTCATGAAAGATTTTACCCACTATTTTGCATTACAAAATTAGAAACTTTTTTAAAAAATTCATAGTTCATTTGTTATCTATGTGATTAAAGTAGAAACGGTAAGATAAGATTACAAGTAAAAATCAGCAATTAAGGCAAGTATAAAGAACACACTTCTTGTGTTCACTGGCACACCAGTGTTCCATGGACCAGTTATGGAGATTAAAAGATCTCATTTCTAACCGGCCCATTTATACCATACAAGCTTCATACTGCGGTTACTATGCACCACACACCTGGGGTATTACATTTGTCTATTGAAGATTTTGTGATTGGAAGGATTCACATTTGCTGTTGCTGGTCTGTCCAGAACAGACCAGCGTGAATCCAAAACAAAGAAAATGTGAAAACCAGTGCAAGTGGGATAGTAAATGTGTAACAATAAAAGATTATCCTTTTTTCTTACCGGATAAACAGCCGCAACCCTTAACAACACTCTCCGGGTGTTGAATGTAACAAACACAATCCGCTTAGGGGCGCTCGTATAAACCGGTGTAAAATGATATGCAAAAAAACCCAAAAAACTCAAATAGTATAGAAATTCAAACAACTTATTTTGTGATAGGTGAAATCCACTCTATGCACTCACAATGTGTTTCAGGTTCTTTCAAACCAATCCTCCAGATGTGGCTTGTATGCAAGAAGACACAAAAAGGGAAACACCATGGGATGATACCTTCTTTGAACCGAAACAACCAGAGTCGAGATCCACTTACAGTTAGTAGAATATAAAAAGCCCATAGCTCTGATTTCCGTCTGGTGTGTGACTGCAGCTTCACTATCTGGACTTCCTGGGTCCGAGGTATGTTAGTAAATGAACGTGGTAAAGGAATGGTGGAAAATTCTATCACTAAAGACTATTCCACCAAAAAGTTAATAGATATAATTTATTCTGGGTCCAAGCCCGATACAGAGATGATTATAAGAGACTCAATACACGTAACCGTAAATAAATACCGTATTTGCTCAATTATAAGACGACCCTGATTATAAGACGACCCCCCAAAATCTAAATATTAATTTAGGAAAAAAACAAAAAGCCTGAAAATAAGACGACCCTATAGGAAAAAAAGTTTTACTAGTAAATATTAATTCATGTAAATGTCACGGGATCAGGGAGAGAGGTAGGATCCTACTATGCAGATAGGCAAATAAGCACTGTAGAGAAGTCCAGTATACAGTCCGTAATCAAAAAGTGCAAAGGCAGGCAGCGAGGTCAAACGTATCCGAGGTCGAGGCAGGCAGAATAGGAGCAAAACGGGTAAACAGATCCGAGGTCGTAGGCAGGTAGCGAGAATCGTAGTCAAAATCAGGCAAAGGTCGGTACACAAGGAAATCGAGATAATATAAAGCAATCAGCACACCCAATAAGTATTACACTTTGAACGGGTGAAGACAGGAGAGAAAAGTGGCGTTTAAATAGGTGAGTGATTGCAAACGGCTGTGCAGCGTACGCTACGTACGTTGCGTACGCCGCGTACGCTGCATAGGCTGAGTACGCTGCGTAGATTGCGTACGCCGCGTAGATTGCGTACGCTGCGTACGCTGTGTACGCAGCGGTACGCCCGATGCGGACCTACGCCGCGTCATAACCGCGTCCTCTTCGGTACGCGTGGGGGACGTGCCGGCGCGTCCACGGCAAGTAGACGCGATCCCAGCCGAGGTGGAGGAGGCGGGACCGCGACACTGCCGTGTGCGTACGGCGGGAACCGCAGCGACGGAGGAGTCGGGACCAGGCGAGGCAGCCCTGGCGTCAGAGGTAGGTACCGCGGCGCGCGTGACAGTAAACAATATTTTCATATTTAATAAAAGCTATGATTGAGAAAAATATATATTTTTTATTTCCTTTTATTTGC
This sequence comes from Spea hammondii, assembly GCA_029215755.1. Taxonomy (NCBI): domain Eukaryota; kingdom Metazoa; phylum Chordata; class Amphibia; order Anura; family Pelobatidae; genus Spea; species Spea hammondii. The sequence goes on from JARDYJ010000003.1 coordinate 45,281,278, forward strand.
CAACCGGCCCCCCAGTTATGCACATCTGCCCCCAGGGTTGCCACTCTGCCCCCAGAAATGCCTTATACCCCCTACTTGCCACTCTGCCCAATGATGTGCCTTTTAACCCTCTATATGCCACTCTGCCTCCAGAAATGTCTTATACCTATATTATAGGTGTAGTAGTGGTAGCATGGCATAGGGAGGCTGTACTCACACTCCTATCATCCCTAGGTTCCAGCATGTACTGGCTGCCTTGGCTTGATAGCCACTCTGCCATATAGGGGATTAAAAGGCATATCATGGGGCAGAGTGGCATATAGGGGGTTAAAAGGCATTTCTGGAGGTATATATATATATAACTGCTAACAGCAATCACACTCCTATCAAGCCAAGGCAGCCAGTACATGCTGGAACCTGGGGATGATAGGAGTGTGAGTACAGCCTCCCTATGCCATGCTACCACTACTACCCCCCCTTACACATCCATACTAACACACACTCATTCACAAACATTTAAATACTCATTCATTCCATTAATCACACATACTTGCTCAAAAACCCTCCCCCACCCCCTTACCTGAACTGCAGATCTCTCACTCGAAGACTTCTGCAGGGGCCCGGCTGTGCGAGCAACTTCTCTGGCCTCGCCCCCAGAGGAAGGAGGGGGTAGGCAGAGTTATGTGACACTCTTCTAGCTTCCTGTTCTCCTGCTGCTCGCGACCAAAGCAGCCTGGCCCCAGCGGACATTTTGAGGTCTGATTAGAAGACGACCTCGATTATAAGAAGAGGGGTATTTTTCAGAGCATTTGCTCTGAAAAAAACCTTGTCTTATAATCGAGCAAATACGGTACTTTGTGCAAATACATTTTTAAAAGCACGCATAAAAGTCGCTAAATGGATAAAAAATGTATAAAAAAAAGCCTTTTGGTAAAATAAACCGTTACAGTTCCTCGACGTGTTTTGCCAGTGTGGCTTCCTCAGGATTATCTCTTCTGTGAGTCTTTTATGTGTGGGGCGCCATTTTTTTTACTCCTACGTGGGTGTTCTGACGTATATGCGTCTGACGTATGTACGCTTTCCTGGCCGGATGACGTATATCTCCCGTCCTCTGTGTCTCTCGTCGTCCACTGCATAATGTAACGAGGTGAGTACACGGACATAAAAAACAAAGTTAGGGCGATAGAAATTAGGAGAGTAGAATCGGATCGATGGTCCTATGTTCATATATTGTTTTTTCACACCCATACAGGTCGGCGAGACGGATCGGGATACAGGAAGAACGGATCGCGTTAAACAAGCCGAAGGTGAAAGTGGCGTGCAGATGTCGTGGGCACGAAGGTGAAAGGGGTACACAGACGTCGTGGGCACGGGAGGAAAAGAAAAAATGCAATCTCAAACCCAAACGTAAAAAATAAAATGTGTGTTATTACTGCCGCTACTGTGTGTTTATCTTTATATCTACAGCCTCCTATGTACGTTATACGGGCATTAGTAATAAATGAGGTCTAATTCTTTCACCGGGATAATATGCCTTAAATCTTAAATGGTATGTATACCCATCCAAGATTAATGGGGGATATCCAATGGCAGCTAAGCAATTAATGTAATAAACACCTACAATCCTAAAGGATAGATAAAAAATTAATAGATTACTAAAAATATATATTCATTAATATTCTTTATACTAAATATGTAATGCATGATCAATATGACATGAATTGCAGTGTCTCGGGACACTGTTTCATACTTTTATTCCTAATATTCCCCAGGTGTTCTAATATCCTTTCTTTCATTGGTCTAATGGTTCTCACCATCCGCACTGTAGTAGATATACCACATTCTTAGATGAACAGTTAATAAGTTTTTGTTTTTTGCATATAATTTTACACTGGTTTATACGAGCGCCCCTAAGCGGATTGTGTTCAGAACAGATCAGCAACAGCCTTTCTGCTGCCAAATTCCACATCTTTATTGCCATTAACGTAAAGAGACCCATCAGGTCTACCGACTTTTACTACTTTACATTTATTGTGTAAGTGTACCTTTAACACAGGAAATAGGAGTACAGACTCCTGATAGCCTTTTCAAGCCTACCTTTTCAGCATCCCTCTGCCCTCTTGTTTAGCCGACTACAGCCTGTAACTCACATTCTCTGCATGCTGTGAACCCTGGTCACTACCAGAAGCCAAACCTATTTCTGCTGATTCCCTCTACAGATTCCACTGTTCATAATCTCCTAGACTTCAGATGCAACCTTGGATTAAGCAGATACCTCCAGTGTTACAAATTGCTACTTATGGACTGTGACTAATTTAACCTATTGCCATATTGCATTAACTACACCCAGCTTTCCTAAAGTCTATTTATACCCCCACTACAACAGGCTCCTTCATACAATTTTGGGGTATTTATATTACCATCTAAGGACTTTGCAATAACATACAGTAACCTACCTGGTCTTTTTGTATTTTCTAAAATATATTTAATTCACTGGGAGGTCATGTCAATGGCATCACAAAGAAATAAAAAACAGAAGCGAGAAGAACAAGATGAAGAAGATGCTAGAGTCGAAGTGGAGCTGCGAGATACGGAAGCAGTCGGGGAGAAGGTAGGGAGACATTTAGAGAGCATAAAAGAGAGAGTAAATAAGTGTAGCTTTTTTTCCTTTCACTTGGAAAATACAGTCAGGATCAGCAACAATCCCTATTGCTTCTTGGCGCTGATATGGCTCTTGAGCCTCTGCAATGAGTGAGGGAGATTGGGACATATTTGAATTCTGCATTCAGTGCCTTCACTCAGTGATTTATTTAGATACAGGGAATCCACTCACTGAGAAGTGGCCCTGCAATAGCACTAATAAGTGCACAATAACTGATAAACAAATGTAACCTATTTTACTGTAATATAGGGGAACAGATGCATACAGTAACAGCGTTCACAGGAAATAAAGATTTGTCCTGAGAGTAGTGATGGGAAGTTCGGATCATTAAAGCGAATCGGATCATTTCGACTCGTTCACTGAAATGATCCGATTCATGATCCAAATCTTCAGATCACTCGGTGTGACTCACAGGAGTTACTATTTCCCAGTCCCTCCGTGCAGGCACACTAACGATTGCCCCCCCCCTTTCATTAGTCAATGAACCCTCCTGCCTGCCTACTCGAGTGATGTCAATAAAGGCAGAGAGTCGTTCAAAGATTCGTATCTTACAGTGATCCGGATCACTGTAAGATCCGAATCTTTGAACGACTCTCTGCCTTTATTGGGATTCGAAACATCAGAGAATATCACCATACGTTTATAAATAAATACATTAATAATCACTGCCCCCAGGATTTACATTCCCCTTTACCTTCAACTGCACCTTAAGTTAACTTTATTAAATTAACCCTTAACACCCCATCAACCATGACTGCCCCTAAAATTAACCCTTAACACCCCATCAACCATGACTTCCCCTAAAATTAACCCTCAACATCCCATTAAGCATAACTGCCCCTAAATTAACCCTAAACACACCATCAAGCATAACTGCCCCTAAATTAACCCTAACTGGCCCTAAATTAATTGCATGTACTCCAGATAAATTACCTAATAAATTGGTATGGTTGATGGGGTCTTTAGTGTTAATTTAGGGGCAGTTATGGTTAATGGGGTGTTTAGGGTTAATTTAGTGCTAAGGGTTAATTTAATTAATTTAATAAAGTTAACTTAAGGTGCAGTTGGAGGTAAAGGGGAATGTAAATCCTGGGGGCAGTGATTATTAATGTATTTATTTATAAAAGTATGGTGATATTCTCTGAATGATTCGAAACCCTGTAAGATTCGAATCATATGAATCATTCAACGACTCTCTGACTCTATGAGTCATCGTTCCTCTGTGAATCAATGAGCTGTAACCTGATCCCAGAGTCTGTATCTGAGTGCTCTGCAGATGACTCGCTCTAGGATCAGGTTACAACTGCATGATTCACAGACTGAACTGCTACAAATGAATCGTTCAGTCTACTGAACCGATTCATCCAGATCACTAAAAAGATTTGGATCAAATGAACGATTCGTTCATGATCCGGACATCACTACCTGAGAGTGGCAGATCACAGTAACTGTGTGTTCAACCCAGTGCTGAAATACATATATACTGTAAAAACAAACAAACAAAAAAAAAAACAGAAACCCAATAGCCCACCCAAAGCTGGATAATTGCCCAGCCAGGAGCTCCAGTAAATGGTGTTGGTGCACGTTGGGGCCCTGGTACATATGCAGTAATATCCTTTGCATAATGAGGATGGTACTTCCCTGGTCTGATGTCCTCAGATGCAGCCTGGATACTGTCCTTGCTGACGGCAGGAAGGCTTGAGAGCAGATTCTCTGTAGAGATGAATTTACTGGAAGACCTTAAGCTGCAGCTCTGGTTTGTATCAGGCAACCTCCTGGCAAAACAGATCAGGATTTGGTCCTGCACTTGCTAGTTAGTCACTTGGTCTTGCTGGATGGGGAATAGGCCATTAACACGGGTTAGCCCCCCCATATTAAATTTTTTTTTAATAGCTACGGGTTAGCCCCCCCATATTAAATTTTTTTACAAAAGATCATGGCATTTGTTAGATCATTGTTAGATCAGGTTTGATCAACTGTTTTTTTCGTTAGATCTACTCTAAAATAGGCAATATTAACAATCTTTTTCAGGGGGGGCTAACCCGTAGCCAGCCCCCCCTCAACAAAAATTTCAACAAAATGTTACTGATTATGATAGCTCTACGTTAGATCAGGTTTGATCAGACAAAATTTTTGTTAGATCTAGTCTAATTACTGAGATATTGCATATTTAATGAGGGGGGGCTGGCCCCCCCTCAACTGAAATTTGGATTTTTTTTAATGGATCTTGGTAGATATTCGTTAGATCAGGTTAGATCAACATTTTTTTCGTTAGATCTACCACGCAGGAGGCGGTATTCACAATCCTATTTTGTGTGCGGGGGATGGGTACACATACGGTCTGGCCCCCCCTCAACTGAAATTTGGATTTTTTTTAATGGATCTTGGTAGATATTCGTTAGATCAGGTTAGATCAACTGTTTTTTTCGTTAGATCTACCACGCAGGAGGCGGTATTCACAATCCTATTTTGTGTGCGGGGGATGGGTACACATACGGTCTGGCCCCCCCTCAACTGAAATTTTGATTTTTTTTTAATGGATCTTGGTAGATATTCGTTAGATCAGGTTAGATCAACAGTTTTTTTCGTTAGATCTATCACACAGGAGGCGATATTCACAATCCTATTTTGTGTGCGGGGGATGGGTATACATAGGGGCTGGCCCCCCCTCAACTGAAATTTTGATTTTTTTTTAATGGATCTTGGTAGATATTCGTTAGATCAGGTTAGATCAACTGTTTTTTTCGTTAGATCTACCACGCAGGAGGCGGTATTCACAATCCTATTTTGTGTGCGGGGGATGGGTATACATACGGTCTGGCCCCCCCTCAACTGAAATTTGGATTTTTTTTAATGGATCTTGGTAGATATTCGTTAGATCAGGTTAGATCAACAGTTTTTTTCGTTAGATCTACCACGCAGGAGGCGGTATTCACAATCCTATTTTGTGTGCGGGGGATGGGTATACATACGGTCTGGCCCCCCCTCAACTGAAATTTTGATTTTTTTTAATGGATCTTGGTAGATATTCGTTAGATCAGGTTAGATCAACTGTTTTTTTCGTTAGATCTACCACGCAGGAGGCGGTATTCACAATCCTATTTTGTGTGCAGGGGATGGGTACACATACGGTCTGGCCCCCCCTCAACTGAAATTTTGATTTTTTTTAATGGATCTTGGTAGATATTCGTTAGATCAGGTTAGATCAACTGTTTTTTTCGTTAGATCTACCACGCAGGAGGCGGTATTCACAATCCCATTTTGTGTGCGGGGGATGGGTACACATACGGTCTGGCCCCCCCTCAACTGAAATTTTGATTTTTTTTTTATGGATCTTGGTAGATATTCGTTAGATCAGGTTAGATCAACAGTTTTTTTCGTTAGATCTATCACACAGGAGGCGATATTCACAATCCTATTTTGTGTGCGGGTAATGGGTATACATAGGGGCTGGCCCCCCCTCAACTGAAATTTGGATTTTTTTTAATGGATCTTGGTAGATATTCGTTAGATCAGGTTAGATCAACAGTTTTTTTCGTTAGATCTACCACGCAGGAGGCGGTATTCACAATCCTATTTTGTGTGCGGGGGATGGGTACACATACGGTCTGGCCCCCCCTCAACTGAAATTTGGATTTTTTTTAATGGATCTTGGTAGATATTCGTTAGATCAGGTTAGATCAACTGTTTTTTTCGTTAGATCTACCACGCAGGAGGCGGTATTCACAATCCTATTTTGTGTGCGGGGGATGGGTACACATACGGTCTGGCTCCCCCTCAACTGAAATTTTGATTTTTTTTTAATGGATCTTGGTAGATATTCGTTAGATCAGGTTAGATCAACAGTTTTTTTCGTTAGATCTATCACATAGGAGGCGATATTCACAATCCTATTTTGTGTGCGGGGGATGGGTATACATAGGGGCTGGCCCCCCCTCAACTGAAATTTGGATTTTTTTTAATGGATCTTGGTAGATATTCGTTAGATCAGGTTAGATCAACAGTTTTTTTCGTTAGATCTATCACACAGGAAGCGATATTCACAATCCTATTTTGTGTGCGGGTAATGGGTATACATAGGGGCTGGCCCCCCCTCAACTGAAATTTGGATTTTTTTTAATGGATCTTGGTAGATATTCGTTAGATCAGGTTAGATCAACAGTTTTTTTCGTTAGATCTACCACGCAGGAGGCGGTATTCACAGTCCTATTTTGTGTGCGGGGGATGGGTACACATAGGGTCTGGCCCCCCTCAACTGAAATTTGGATTTTTTTTTATGGATCTTGGTAGATATTCGTTAGATCAGGTTAGATCAACAGTTTTTTTCATTAGATCTACCACGCAGGAGGCGGTATTCACAATCCTATTTTGTGTGATCTGTAAACCTGGACCACATCTCATAATCGAGCCACGTGTTGGTTCACCAACAACAAAGCAATGGCTCTCTGAATTTCCTAACGATGTGACCATATCAGGCATGGTTTACACACTAGGGGCAGTTATAATGCATGTTCAAGGAGGCCATTACATTTCATGTTGTAGAAGAAAAGACAATTTTTGGGAGGTATACGATGATATGGTGCGCACTGTAAAAACTGTTGACCCAAACAAAGTATGTGGACTTTCAGAGGTAGTTGTATATGTTAAGGTGTAGCTTTTTCTGTTAACATAACGGATGTAACAAATTATGTAAGACATAGTTTTAAACACTCTTTATAAAGTTAATCTAAGGTCATTCATAGACCATTTTCATATAAATGCAATCAACATGCTACAATGGGATGTAAATGTGGCCCACACCTCTTAATTGAGCTACATGTTGGTTTACATACACCAAAACAATGTTTTTCTGATTTTCCAAATTAGATAGGATTTGTACACTATGGGCATTTATTATGCATGTTCAAGATGTTTCATGTTTCCATTTTTAGACATTGTTGTAAAAGCACTGCACATTTTTTTCTACAGTATTTACTTAGTTGTGTTTTAGACCATGCAAATAACTTTAATATTTAGTTTTATTATACTAATTAAACTGTTTATTAAAAAAAAACCCAGAAAAGACTGTTTAGGTCTGTGTACATGCATTTTTTCAGCCCCTATGTATACCCATTACCCGCACACAAAATAGGATTGTGAATACCGCCTCCTGCGTGGTAGATCTAACGAAAAAAACTGTTGATCTAACCTGATCTAACGAATATCTACCAAGATCCATTAAAAAAAATAAAAATTTCAGTTGAGGGGGGCCAGACCGTATGTATACCCATCCCCCGCACACAAAATAGGATTGTGAATACCGCCTCCTGCGTGGTAGATCTAATGAAAAAAACTGTTGATCTAACCTGATCTAACAAATATCTACCAAGATCCATTAAAAAAAATCCAAATTTCAGTTGAGGGGGGGCCAGACCGTATGTGTACCCATCCCCCGCACACAAAATAGGATTGTGAATACCGCCTCCTGCGTGGTAGATCTAACGAAAAAAACAGTTGATCTAACCTGATCTAACGAATATCTACCAAGATCCATTAAAAAAAAATCAAAATTTCAGTTGAGGGGGGGCCAGCCCCTATGTATACCCATCCCCCGCACACAAAATAGGATTGTGAATATCGCCTCCTGTGTGATAGATCTAACGAAAAAAACTGTTGATCTAACCTGATCTAACGAATATCTACCAAGATCCATTAAAAAAAATCCAAATTTCAGTTGAGGGGGGGCCAGACCGTATGTGTACCCATCCCCCGCACACAAAATAGGATTGTGAATACCGCCTCCTGCGTGGTAGATCTAACGAAAAAAACTGTTGATCTAACCTGATCTAACGAATATCTACCAAGATCCATTAAAAAAAATCCAAATTTCAGTTGAGGGGGGGCCAGCCCCTATGTATACCCATCCCCCGCACACAAAATAGGATTGTGAATATCGCCTCCTGTGTGATAGATCTAACGAAAAAAACTGTTGATCTAACCTGATCTAACGAATATCTACCAAGATCCATTAAAAAAAAATCAAAATTTCAGTTGAGGGGGGGCCAGACCGTATGTGTACCCATCCCCCGCACACAAAATAGGATTGTGAATACCGCCTCCTGCGTGGTAGATCTAACGAAAAAAACAGTTGATCTAACCTGATCTAACGAATATCTACCAAGATCCATTAAAAAAAAAATCAAAATTTCAGTTGAGGGGGGGCCAGACCGTATGTGTACCCATCCCCCGCACACAAAATAGGATTGTGAATACCGCCTCCTGCGTGGTAGATCTAACGAAAAAAACTGTTGATCTAACCTGATCTAACGAATATCTACCAAGATCCATTAAAAAAAATCCAAATTTCAGTTGAGGGGGGGCCAGACCGTATGTATACCCATCCCCCGCACACAAAATACGATTGTGAATACCGCCTCCTGCGTGGTAGATCTAACGAAAAAAACAGTTGATCTAACCTGATCTAACAAATATCTACCAAGATCCATTAAAAAAAATCCAAATTTCAGTTGAGGGGGGGCCAGCCCCCCCTCATTAAATATGCAATATCTCAGTAATTAGACTAGATCTAACAAAAATTTTGTCTGATCAAACCTGATCTAACGTAGAGCTATCATAATCAGTAACATTTTGTTGAAATTTTTGTTGAGGGGGGGCTGGCTACGGGTTAGCCCCCCTGAAAAAGATTGTTAATATTGCCTATTTTAGAGTAGATCTAACGAAAAAAACAGTTGATCAAACCTGATCTAACAATGATCTAACAAATGCCATGATCTTTTGTAAAAAAATTTAATATGGGGGGGCTAACCCGGGGGAGGTCCATTAACCCCTTGGATGCTAAGCCACTTCCCACCTGGGTGCTAAGCTGCTTTTCGGCATTTTGGTGCATCTCTCGTTTAAACGCGTTTAGAAGTACATTTCTTGGGAATAAAACTATACAAACCATATATTATTTTTTTCAGCACACCCAGCAGATTCCAAATATACCATTTTTATATGTGTAGGTCTCATTAGGTTTGCAAAATAAAGCCAAAAATGGGAAAAAAGTGTATTTTTTCACTTCCGACTCAATAAAAACTAGTTTGTAATTTTATTTTGCTAAATATTTGTAGTAGGTAACCGGTCTAAAATAAACAGAAATTGAGAACAGTAGACTGTGTTTTTCAAATATTTTATTGCTAAAAGTTAAATTTACTAGACTATTACAAAAGACATCTTTAAATTTAATGCGTGGCTGCCGTCAATTAAACAGCTCTAGCTGCCCGGGATGTTAAGATATGCCAACAAAACTAAATATTCTTAGAAACTACACCCCCAGCTGCAACAAATGAGGTCTTATTTGTATTTGTATCACAAATCTGATGTGCACAACAAATAAGTGAATATCACACTTATAAAAATAAAATTAAAAGCGACAAGTTCATTTATGTCTTGCGCACTCCAGTCTTGTGCTACTAATACATGCAGCCCCTCATTTGATGCGCCAAGGGGTGTAGTTTCTGAAAATATATACTTTATGTACCATAATTTAACTTTCCAGCTGTCTAGAGCTGTCTAAATGCAGCCATCACCCCTAAATGTTTTTAACAAGATTCTCAAATCTGCCATATCTGAAGTTAAAGTGGTTTAGACATCTGGGAAGTTAAATTATGGTACATAAAGTACACATTTAAAGAAACTACACCCCTTGGAGCTTCAAATAAGGGGTTACATGTATTTCTAGGACAAAAGTTGAGTGCACAAATAATGATGGAATATGTCGCTTTGGCTAGAAAATATGTTTTTTCTAACCATAGCGACATGTTCATTTGTGTCTTGCGCACTCCAGGTTTGTACTAGAAACACATGCAGCCCCTCATTTAATGCGGCAAGGGGTGTCGTTTTTGCAAATGTGTACTTTTTGTGCCATCATTTAACTTCTTACGTGAGCAGTAATGCCACATCAAGGCTTCAACCCTAATTACTGACCATTCACACACCTTTCATATCTCCATTCACTCGCAGAAGCACACACACCATACTTTCCATACATTCACTCACAGAAGCACACACCATTCTTACAATCCCCTTACAATCCCAAAGAAATGATGGTAAAGTGATGTCCTTCAGGGTGAGGGGCAGATCGCCGAGGTAGGTTGGTGATGGGGGTCCACAGACCTCCATCAAGGTAGGGTAGTGCTAGCCACGGCATGGTGCCGTCGTTAGCACCTGACTGGGACTGCTAGCATTTAGCAGTCAAGAGGTTAAAGAAATGTCATCTCCTCTTCCCTGTCAGGTTCTGCCACACCTCCTTCTGGATAGTTCCCAGAGGCCAGAGCCGGCCTTAAGTGTTCTGGCGTCCTGTGCGGACGACTACTCTGGCTCCCCCCATCCCCCCCAAAAAAGGAAAAAAAATCTTGTAACAAACAACTAGCTTTCATTAAGGATAGTTTATGTGCAAGTACAAACAAGTACAGTAATATATAACTGGAAATGATGGAAACAATAATATACATTAAATACAAGAAAAAAACAGCTAATCTGCTGTAACAAAATTTTTTCTTTTAAATACTGAAAAATTGGACCCCAGAAAGCATTTCCTTGGGCCCTGCTCCACGCTCCCTAGCATGCAATCACTCCCTCCACTACCACACCAAAAAAAAATAAAAAATTGCCACACTGACTGCAAATTAGGGGAAGACTGATAGTCACTGCAGTCTTCCCTCCTTCTCACCCTGACATGACTTTGAGAGGTCCTTTTCCCAGTCACTTTGTCCCTCATTCACTAAGCCATACCTCTCCTTTCCTTCCTCCCTGTAAACTATAGATCTAACACATATAAACAGCACTTGCATGCAGTGTTCCCTCTAAGCTGTGCGCACATAGGTTTTTTAGAGAGCGCACATGTCCAAAAATTGTGCACACAAATGTTTTTCCCAAAAAAAGAAAAAAAATTATAATTTTTTTGAAACTTTATGCGGCGCGGATATTGTGCACACAAAATTTTTGCTCTGTGCACAAGAGAAATTTTCTGCGCATGCCAACTAAGCAAAATTAGATGGAACATTGCTTGCATGTATAGATCACATACAAACCCTATATTTGCAGGTATGCATAAATGATGTATGGAAACATAGCATAGCAGGTATAGATCAACAGAATCAACACAAAAACCAAGCTTTGCAGGTATAGATCAATTGAAAATCACATGTTAACTCAGCGTTGAACGTATAGATCAAATAAACAGAATCAGACATACAAACCCTCTATTTGTAGGTACACAATAATAATGTATGGAAACAGAGCCTACCAGATACAGATCAACAGAATAACACAAAAAAACTCCAAAAAAAAAGCCAAAAAACGATGTTTTAATTTAAAGTGCCGGGCAGGCGCCCCTGCTGCCAGGGGGCCCTGGTCGCATACCCCTAAGGCCGGCCCTGTCTGCAAAATGCCCCACCAAAAGAACGAAAACAAAGAAAAATGCTCAGACTTTTCATGCGTGAGTGAATGATCCCACATAATTCATTCTTATGTAACCCTCTGATTTATTTTAGTTTTTTTTCCTTTTCTAATATGTGAACACTTTTTACAATATTTGGACTTTTGAGGACACTATACTTCACTTTTTGTGTGTGTGGCTCTAGCCAGGGCCGGCTTTTAGGGGTGTGCGACCGGTGCGGCCGCACAGGGTGCCATGGCAGCAGGGGCGCCTGCCCGGGACTTAAATTAAAACATCAGGTTTTTTTTGTTTGTTTGTTTTAACTTTATTTAACATAAATAAAGTTAAAAAAAACAAAAAAAAACAACAACAACGTTTTAATTTAAGTCCCGTGCAGGGGCGCCGAGGGGTCGCTCATGAAGTTTTCAGCAACTGCTCACCTCACTCCTCGCAACTCTGTCGCTGTGCCAATGTTTCATGCTGAGTGCCGGAATATGACGTCATATTCCGGTGCTCAGCTGTGAAGTGCGGTGCATGGCTGAGCGGGAAGACGGACACCTCCCGCTCCCAACGCAGGACTCCGGCAACAAGGTAAGGAAGGATAATGAGAAGTAGGGAGAGGGGGTAGATAGTGAGAAGGGTCAGAGGGGGGAGACAGTGAGAAGGGGGAGAGGGGATAGGTAGTGAAAAGGGGGAGAGGGGGTACATATTGAAAAGTGGGGGAGTACATAGTGAGAAGGGGGGAAGGCAGTGAGAAGGGGGAGAGGGGGTACAAAGTGATAAGGGGGTAGTTGAATTAATGTGTGGATGAATTGCTTGAATGATTTGTGAGACTGCATTAATGAATGTGTAAATGATTCGTGTGAATGAGTGAGTAACTGTAAGTGTTTGTGTCTATCATGGATGTTTAAGCGATGTGGGGAAATGCAAAGATGGCACACGAAGGGTGGGCTGTTTGCCGACAAAGATGTCTTACATTGGGCTGTTAGGGGACAATGTTGGCTCAGGCTGGGCTGTAATGTGTGTGTAATCTGGGTGCTGATCAGGTTCTATGTGGGCAATGTGGACACCAGGGCTGGCTTTGGGGTGTGCAACCTGTGATCTATGCTTGTACAATCAGGGGGCTATCTATACCTTCAAGGCTGAGTTTAGATGTGAATTCCAATAGATTTATACCTGCAAAGCTGGGTGTGTGTTATTCTGTTGATCTGTTTCTGGTAGGCTCTGTTTCCGTACATTATTGTATACCTACAATTAGAGGGTTTGTATGTCTGATTCTGTTTATTTGATCTATACGTTCAACGCTGAGTTAACATGTGATTTTCAATTGATCTATACCTGCAAAGCTTGGTTTTTGTGTTGATTCTGTTGATCTATACCTGATATGCTATGTTTCCATACATCGTTTATGCATACCTGCAAATATAGGGTTTGTATGTGATCTATACATGCAAGTGGATTTACTTGGATTTTGCCAAGGCGTTTCACACGGTTCCACACAATAGGTTAGTATTCAAACTGAAGGAAATTGGTCTAGATGGGGGTAGACCGCGTGTCGGTGATGCGGTCCAGGTCCCCATGAAAGGGGCGGCGCTTCGGCACGCCGCCCTAAGTTCTTCTCCTCCTGCTAACTGTGTGCAGGAGGGAGGGGGAGGAGTGGGGGTAGAGGCTTCCCCTGGAGGGGCGGCACCTCTGGTGCCGTCTCACAGGAAAGAGGTGGTTGGGGGCGGAACGGAGGGTGGAGATCTAGATGTGACGTCAGACGCCACGTCTGAGATCTCTATAAAACTTCCAAACTCCCTTATGTCGGTGCTCAGATATTCTGAGACGCTCTGTGCCCTACACAGCATCCCCAGTACTGTGCTCCTCAACCTATTTGTATCCTGATTGTCCCTAACTGTTACCTGATCCCTGCCTGTGACCTGACTACGCTATTGATTGCTGCCTGTAACTGATCTCTGCCTGTGACCTGACTACGCTATTGATTGCTGCCTCTGATTTATTTTATCGTGCCCTATCTCCACTACTCTGGACGGTTCCTCATACCTCCAGTACTCCTGCATTCTGGGCTCCTTCTACCCTGCTAATACAGACACTTGCTGGTGTCTGACAGCTGTGCAATTTTGGGCACCTAATCTAAAGAAGGATATCATAGCACTAGAAAGGGTGCAGAGGCGGGCTACAAAATTAATAAAAGGAATGGAGCACTATAGTTATGAAGAAAGGTTAACAAATTTAAATCTGTTTAGTTTAGAAAAACGGCGCCTCAGAGGGAATATGATAGCATTATATAAATATATTCGGGGCCAATACAAACCATTGTGTGGAAATCTGTTCATAAACAGGACTATGCATAGGACACGTGGTCACGCGTTTAGACTGGAAGAAAGGAGATTTAGTCTAAGGCAGAGGAAAGGGTTTTTTTACAGTAAGGACAATAAGGATGTGGAATTCTCTGCCTGCAGAGGTAGTTTTATCGGAGTCTGTACAGACGTTTAACCAACAACTGGATGGATACTTGGAAAAACATAATATTTGGGGATATAATCTTTAATTTTGGGTAAACATTTTATTGATCCAAGGAGAAATCTGTCAGATATTTTATGATAGAAAACATGTATTTTATATATTCTATATATTTACATGAGCACAAAATGGAGTCAGAGCCATTTTATTTTACTTAATCATATAATGATTATTTCTTTCTATCTTTGTTCCCTCTATAATTGAGAACAAAGAAGTATTCATGTATATAGATGTTTCAGTATATATGATCCAATTAACGTTATCTTCCATGAGAAAGTTAAGGAGTAGACACTACATATCCTTAGGAATGTAAATTGGAATGGGGGATACGTCGTAAGACCGCCAAAACCTAATTTACTACCTAGGAGGCAACGTCTGGAGATATGGGTGACTACAAAGACCTGATTTACTATCTAGGAGGTAACATCTAAAGATAAGGTGACCAAGGATAAATTCCTAACACATATGTAATGGTCTTAAGTTATTTCTTAGACCAGAGCGTCTCTCGCAGGTAAATTAAGAAATTACAACGATGTAAATACGAGTAGAAGTCCTAATTATAATGGGTAAAACCCACCATTATGATTGGAGAATTCCAATCAAGAGGTGGAGGCTATGATAATAAGCCCTGTCTTTAAAAGCTTAGGTTTTTAATAATTAAGGGTCGGACCTTAAAAAAGAAACGGACCTGAAACAGACAGACCCTGACGGACTCATTTAAATTTACCCCAGAGAATTGGAGTCCCAACCTATATAACTTAATTTCTTGCCACTGAACCTGGATTAACTTCTACAAGGACCAGTAGGACAACAGCAACAAGTGGTGGTAAATATAATTGTTTTATTATGCTGAATAGAGATAAATTTTGTCTTCTTCATATAGAATTCCCTGTTTCTGGGAAATAAATAATATATTGCATTATTGTATATGACGGCTTGTGAGACTGCAGATTATAACCCGTGATAATGACAATAATGAAAAGGTATTTTTACCTGTAGATGAAGTTTGACATTATTTGCATCTATTAGGAACTTCACTAAGGCTAGGTTTCCACTTGGGTTTTTGTCCTGCGTTTTTTTTCTTGATGAAAAACGCCAAGAAAACTGCCACTGCATTTTCCTGCGTTTTGGCGTTTTTTTCTGGAGTTTTTTCTGGCGTTTTAGCCTGTGGAAATTGCTTTTTTTGACCTTAGGCAGTTTTTCCAGCCTTTACAAGTTAGAAGTTTCACCCAGCTAAAAGGGATTAGGATAAATGGCAAGTATCTGCCCCCTGATGTCATTTACTTGGTAGAGTTCTACTTAAACGCCCCGGCGGACCCTTTTGTCACTTTTCTGTGGTTTGTAAGGCATGCTTTATTCCGAATGTCTGCTCCTCTAGGAAGATTGGCCCCAAATGATGGTGCAAATTGTTTGCTGTTGCTTTTGGCACGCAGGATCCAGTTGATGCGTTGCGTATGTTTGTTTGTAATGGCATGTTTGTTCCAAATGGTGTAGAATTCAATATGAACTTTGTTTTGTGTGAAACTGTTTGTTTCCAGCCTATTTCTCGTAGGACACACAGATACTGGGTCCATCCTCTGCATTGTAACTGTGGAAAAAACGCCATAAAAAACGCCAAGGCAATAAACCCACATGGCTTTTTCATGGCGTTTTTTCTCTCCCATAGACTTTTATTGGAGAAAAACGCCAAGATTTCCTTGCAAAAAACGCCAGAGTGTCAACATGCTGCGATTTTGAAAAACTGCCACAGAGCCCAAAAAAGCAGAAAAACGCCAAAGAGGACTGAAAAAACGCCAAACAGAAAAACGCCAAGTGGATATGGCATTCTGCGATTTCCTATTGAAGAACAGCTAACATCTGGCTGCAACGGTTTTTCACAAAAAAAAAACGCCAGGTGGCGCTATTGGCGTTTTAATGGGCGTTTTTAGCAAAAAAAAAAACAAGTGGAAACCTAGCCTAATACTCTTATTTTGTCATATTAGTTGAACTAATATATACAGAGTTAGTGATCTTTTTATTACTGCCCTGATTATTATCATTGTTGGTTGCTGAGTGGGATGGAAATTAATTGTGTGTGTTAGACTCATAAAGTAGTAATTCATATTGATAATATATTGTAATTGGAACTGATTCAATTTGACATGTTTTAAGAATTTTGTGTTTTATATCATGCACTGTGTGACTCATATATATATTTTATAAATTGTGTTTACAATAAATAATATTTTGATTGATTATTGTGATAATATATATCTAATTTGGATTATAATTTTCGGCGATCTGAAAGAATTTAGGATCGGAGATAAAATATAGGGTATCTCCTTAAATTCATATTGTGGATGTGGTACTACAATATTTGATAGCGTCGTTATTTTGCGTGTGTGATAAAATATTGGTTTTACCTATTTTGTCTCATTAATATCCCTAACAGGTCAAGAAGGATTTTTTTTCCCTGGTTAGTGCAAAATTGGAAAGAGCGAAACTGGGGGGTTTTGCCTTCTTTTGGATCAACAAACAAATTAACAGATATAGGAAAGGCTGAACTTGATGGACGCATGTCTTTTTTCAGCCTGTATAACTATGTAACTATGTAAGTGTTGTTTATATGTGTTTGATCTATAGTTTACAGGGAGGAAGGAAAGGAGAGGTATGGCTTAGTGAATGAGGGACAAAGGGACTGGGAATGATTGCGGGGAAAGGACCACTCAATGTCATGGTCAGGGTGAGAAGGAGGGAAGACTGCACTGACTATCACAGTCTTCCCCTAATCTGCAGTTAGTGTGGAAATTTTTTTTTTTGGTGTGGTAGCGGAGGGAGTGATTGCATGCTAGGGAGCTTTCTGGGGTCCAATTTTTCAATATTTGTATTTAATGTATATTATTGTTCCCATTGTTTCCAGTTATATATTACTGTACTTGTTTGCACTTGCACATAAACTATCCTTAATGAAAGCTAGTTGTTTGTTACAAGATTTCTTTCCTTTCAATTTTTTTGGGATGGGGGGCACCAGAGTAGTCTGTTACAGGGTCACCGTACCCAAGACTGGGTACCCCTGTTTGAGGGCTGAGGAATCACCAGTCAGTCCCTCATACGGATAACACTCAGCTATCCACGGATCAGTCAGACCACCATTCGTAGTAAAACAAGAACTCTTTATTTACAACCACACAGAATTTATATACAATCTCAATTCCATGTGCACCGAACCCAACCCCCAATCCCATCAGCCACATCCCATCAGTATACAGGGGATGTATCAGGTGAGGGGATTAAGGGATACAACGTGTTTCCCCCACCTGTGTTATCCCCCCTGTATTGCGGGTGCCGTCTGGGCAGACAGGGCTGTGCTGGCTGATTAAGAGCCCCAACCAGATAACAGGATTGTTCCTTTGGAGGCGGGAGCTGCAGCCACATTCAGTCTCTGGGCCGGTTACACAATATAAAATATTACCGGGTCACGCTATACGGAACTGGACACAAAAGCGCTCCATGACCTGGCTAAACTTTACATGAACATATGAGCCAGCTAGCCTGGCCCTGTCACAGTCATCCGCACAGGGCGCCAGAACACTTAAGGCCAAATACTTGCAGAACAGGTATTCAGATCCAAATTCGTTACACGAAACAGGTAGTCGGACAGGCCAGTTGTCATATACCGGTATAATAATCAAAGTTTGCAGCTATCGGGAACTAAAATCAGCTAATTGATAAGCGAGGACCACACTAGGATAGCATATTGTACATATGGAACATGTGTGGGGTCCCGGCCAAAATAGTAATAAACGGATGAAAACTTAGCCCTTAATATCACTCTGGCTATTGACATCATGCAATTGGTTAGGACATCTGGGAAAGCAGTCTTGGAACAAGGGTATCGGTCCAGGGGCTCCATGACCAGGGTGAGGAACATGAATCCCCCCATACCCAGACTGTGATCATTTACATAGCCTTGGCAGGCTTTGTTGTGAACTTTCACCATATGTTAATGAGGCAGGATGAGAGGGCGGTGCTGTAGAGCTATCTTGGCTATATAAGGGAGTGAATTTTGGCAGGCTGAGTGGGTTTCAGAAAGGAAATTGGAAGGAGAAATTGAGATTTATTTTAATTAAGACTTTGTTTAACAAAATTAAGTTCCAGGCTGGAGGCCGCCTCCAGAGCCTATAGAAGGGATTCTATAACTTCAAAGCCACGAGGACTTGTGTCTCCCGACCCCTGAGGTGCCTTAAATCCTGAGGCTGAGATCAGCAACGAGCGACTCCAGTAGTGATGAAAATAGTTAGGAAAAACAAGAAATGCATTTTTATCAAAGTTTTTATTTTATTCTGGTGTTTGTTTTTAACATCCTGTTTATTAAATAATTTTAAATAAATGAAAAATTTACATAAATTTTTTTATCCGAATAATTGAAAAAATCATTAGTAAACCTAATAAGCAGAGCACCGACGCTATCTTGGAAAGCGGAAATACCAGAAGGCCTTGGTGTCAGCAACCATGCCGAGGACCGACCCGCAGCCACTCACCTGAATACCCGTGGGTCGGTCCTCTGCGGCGTCCATGCTGCAACTAGCTCCCAGTGACGTCACCAGCCCGGGAAAATTCAAAACCCAGCAGCTCCTGGGCTGGGCACTTGGTATATTTGTTGTGACCCCTGCTTGTTTAACGGCCTTTGATGAATTTCTGGATACCCTGAACCAGGCTTGCATACCAAATATTTACCTTACACTTGGGAGGACAGCGGCAGTCAGATCCAATGAGTCGCCTACCTTGGAGGAGTCCAGTAGTAGGTCTTGTGAAGAATCCGATTAGGACACCAGTCCAGGGCAGGAGCAGGCAGCATCACCATCCAGGTGGCCTAGTGAGCCCTGAGGTTCCGGGAGTGAGAAGCAAAAGTTCCTGTCTACTGCGCTCACGCAGATGAGGAAGGAAGGAGGAGGAAGCAGGGATTTTATTTTTTTGTACCCTTCGTGACAATGGCCATTTTAAAATTTGTGCACTGCTCGTGTTTAGCTGTAGTTTTCTTCTTTCCCGTTTACTGAACCCACACAAGTTATATATAGTTTTTTTTCCCAGGGCAAGAAGGGCTTTCTTTAGATCACATTGTTTTGATTGTATCATTATTTACTATTAAAAAAAAAATAAAATAAAGTATAAGATATGGTGAAAAATTTTGAAAAAAAAAATTACTTTCTAACTTTTAGTTGAAATATCTTTTACTCATCTATAAAAAGATAATGAAAAAACCTGCTAAATAGATTCTACAATTCGTCCAGAGTTTAGAAATACCCAATGTTTTTATGTTTTTTTGCTTTTTTTCTGCACGTTGTGGAGCAATAAGTACGGGTAGCGTTTTGCTATTTCAAAACCATTTTTTCCCAAATCTGGTAATTCTTCCCACCATGTGCCATTTCTGGTATCTTTAAAGCCAGCCAATGCCCACCCCAATATGTGTTCAGCAACATCTCCTGAGTACAGTGATACCCCACATGCATGGTTTTGTCTGGCTGTTTGGGGGGAAAAGGGACACATTTGGGGCATGCACATTTTTTAATGTTGAAATTTGGCATTTGGTGATTTGGTACATCTTTGAGCTGGGCCATTTCAGTGTGCCCTATAAAACCATATATTTTTGAGAACTAGACAGCCCAGAGTATTTTAAATGCTTTGCATGCACACATTTTACCACCAGCATTTTTTCAAAGTTTGCAGTGGTATTTTTTTGTGTGTATTTTTCCCCACACACACCTACTTTAGGTATAAGTTTACAGCTCCTGGTATATGTCGCTGTCACACGACCCCCCCAATATGTGTTCAGCAACATCTCCCGAGTACAGTGATATCCCACATGCATGAGTTTGTCATTTTGTGGGGGAACTAGAAGGCCAGATTTGGGACGTGTGCATTTTTCTAATTGGAATTTAGATGTGTGGCCATCCAAATTTGACTTGGTTCAACTTAGTTTGGTAGGTTTCGAGCTGGCCTGTGGCTCAGAACCTGGGGTGGTGTAGGGGTGTCTCAGTATGCCCCTGCATTGGTTGTTTGGTTAGGTTGGTGGTGTAGGGGTGTCTCGGTATGCCTCTACATGGTTTATAATTTGGTTAAGCGGTCTGGTAGGGGTGTCTTGGTATGCCCCTACTGTGGTCAATGTGTTAATGTGGAGGCACCTGGTACGTGTTGGTGCCATTGTAATACGGTTAATGTGTTTATTATGGGGGGTCATTGTCAATAAAAAGGGAAATCTGTTATTTATGTTTTAACCGTGGTGGTCTGTCTTGACAATGACCTTTAAATATTGTAAATGTTAATAAAGCTGTGGAAATTTATATTTGCACCCAATAAAGTGTGTGCGTCATTACTGGGTATAGGCTACGTTCATCCTGGGCACAAACTCAACTATGCGCTTGTCATGTTGAACCCGGCCGATTCAATTTACCGCATCAAATCATACATTTGATAAAAGTAGACACCCCATGGGCATTTAATATGCCAGTATTTTAACTCTTTCCATGCGAGAATTGTTTTAAGCTAATGTGCTTGCTCACAAAATTTATATTATATGTGTATATATATTATATATCCAGAGTTCTCTAGAGGGTCTTTTTCAACTTCATTGTTTTTTGTTTTTTTTTTACAGGGCGGCCGCCATCTTGCGGTTGGCAAAGTCAATCCTGGGGTGAGTGTTTGGTGTTGCTTATGTACACCTTATAGTATGTTACCTATAAGTGCTGGGAAAGTATGGAAAATCTATATAAATTAGGTATTTCTGAATTGATAAACTTGGAGGGGATTTTTTTAACCAAATGTCTCATTCTAAATTTTCAGCTAATCATCCAACTATGGTATCAAAAGAAAGCTCTATCTCTCCTTGAAAAAACGATATATAGTTTACATGGGTACACTATTCACAGGAAAAAGAGAATAATCGCTGAACCGACATAGCGCAAAAATGGCAAGATTGCGCCGGGACTTGAGGTACCAAAACCCCTGGGATTGAAGGGGTTAATATTAGCCCCTGCTGCCAATCAATTTTTTTTTCAATGTAAAATGTAACCCTACGCAAGAATTTCCTTGGGCCCCGCTCCATGCTCCCTAGCATGCAATCACTCCCTCCTCTCTGGCACCAAAAAGTAGGTAAATATCAAATACACATAAAACAGCACTTACCTGTATAGATCAACTAAATAAGACATGTAAACATAAATAACGGCAGAGCAGTGAGACAGAGGCCTCGCAGGACTTCTGCAAGGTAAGTGAACTCCAAAAAGGGGGGAGAGGGTAGATAGTGAGGAACGAGGAGAGAGAAAGGGTAGTGAGAAAGGGGGTAGTAATATTCAAATAGAGTGAAAATGAGTGAGAAAATGAATGAATTGATGTGTGGATGAATTGTGTGAATTAGATGACCGTAAATGTGTTTGTGTCATGGACCGGAGAAACAGGTCTGATAGGAGCCCAGGTGCAGGGGATACAAGGGGCTCCGTCTGTACCCCACGATGCATGATGGTTTGGGGTTGTTTCAGACAGGCGCCGGAAATAAACCACAGACAGAATATGCAGTTAATATCTGTATTGCAGATGATGGTACAACATCATATATCTATGGAAAGTCTCTTGGCTGGAAGACCGCTGGCAGGGCGCACGGACAGCAGCCCTCTGGATGGGGCACACACACGGCAGGAAGCCCTCTGGATGGGGCACACACACGGCAGATTGCCCAAGTGCAGGGCACTCCGCTCGGGAGCGCGCGTGCAGAGCACTCTGCTCGGGAGCGCGCTTGCGGGCTGCTGGCCGTGACTCAGGAACAGATCAGGTAGCCCTCTGGATGGGGCACACACGTCAGGTAAGCCCGCTTGCAGGGCACTCGGCTTGGGAGTCCGCTTGTTGGGTGCTGGCCGCAACACAGGAACAGGAAGTCCAAAAACATTAACGTCAAGGCCCAGACTGTAGGGCTGGGCAGGTTTATAAAGGCTGTGTAATCCAGGAAATAAGTTGCACCTGGACATGGCAATCAAGTCTGAGTGCAGCTGGACATGATAATCAGGTCTGATTGCTTCAGAGTGGCAAGGGCGGCAACTAGTGGTTGGTAACGGAAAATTTGCAGCACAGAGTAAAAACAATTCCAGACAGTTAAGGGTGGAACGTTACAGTTTGCGTGCATCATAGATGTATAATTGATTTGTGGAAAGGCAAAGATGGCACAAGCAGGGTGTTTGAGCCTTGGGGACCAAGATGGCACAGGCAGGGCTGTCTGGGGACAAAGATGGCATGTCCTATATGTGTAATTTGGGTGCTGGTCAGGTTCTGTGTAAGCAGTGTGGACACCAGGGCTGGCTTTGGGGTGTGCGACCTGTTATCCATGCCTGTAATTTAGGGAGTTTTTATGTGAATTCCAATTGCTCTATACCTGCAAAGCTGTGTTATTGTGTAATTCTGTTGATCCATATCGGCTGTGCTAGGTTTCCATACATTATTTTTGTATATCTGCAAATACAGGGTTTGTATGTCTTATTCAGTTGATCAATGCCTGCAGTGGTGTTTCCATGCGTTTATTTGGTCGATACCCTCAGTGCTGAGTTCACATGCAATTTCCAGTTCATCTATACATGCAAAGCTGGGTTTGTGTGTTTATGTATACCTGCTATTTGCAGGTATACATAATGTATGGAAACATACCAATGTTTCCATACATTATGTATACCTGCAAATATAAGGGTTGTATGTCAGTTAATCTATACATGCAAGTGCTTTTTCACGTGTTTCTTTCATATGTACCTGAACTACAGAGAGTAAGTAAAAGGGGTATGGCTTATTAAAGGACTATCAGGAATACTGGACAGCAGCGACAGAAGTGGAGTGGAGACCAGTATGCAGGAGAAACAGGCACGGTATTTAGATAATCAGTCCCAAAAACGAAGTCAAGGAGAAGCCAAAAATCGGTACACAGGTGTAGGAACCGTTTAGTCGCCAAGGCCAAGGAGGAACCACAAGGATAAACGTAGGCAAGCCAGTTCTGGTACACGAAGGGTCAATAAATAGAGGAGTCAAGGCAAGCCGGGTCTGGTACACGAAATAATCAGCAAAGAGAGAAAACACTCAGGAGGTACGTATGGGAAGCACAATAACTGAGCACCGAGCAAAGCTCAGTGCTCGTTTTTAAACTTGCCGCTCGGCTACGCCCCGCCCCTAGGGGCGGGACAGTCTCAGAGCATGCACTCAGTGTTCCCAGAATGGGAACAATAACGTTAAGCTAGAGGGCGCGTGCGCGCCCCTAGCAACACACGCCGGAGGAAGACCAGAAGATGGATGCCACGGCGATGGAACCCGTACGCAGCGCTGGACCCGGTAACCGCGGGTAGCTCGGTGAGTCGCTGCGGCGAATCCTGACTGCTGGACCCTGACAGATCCCCCCCCCCCCGTAACGAGAGGCCTCCGGCCCCTAGCAGAACCGGGGCGTCCAGGATGGAGGTTATGAAAGGAAGAGACCAGGTCAGGTGCATGAACTGTGGTGGCCGGTTCCCAAGAATCCTCATCTGGGTTATAGCCCTTCCAGCGTATCAGATACTGCAATTGGCTGCGGTGGTAACGGGAATCCAGAATTTCTTCTATTTTATATTCAGGAGTGTCATCGATCAAAACAGGAGGGGGAGGAGTAGGATGCCGGCCAGGGAATGGATTGTCGTGCCAAGGTTTAAGTAGTGATACATGGAACACCGGGTGCACAGACATGGAGCTTGGTAATTGTAGTTCTACAGCAGAGGGCGAGATGAGGCGTGAGATGGAGAAAGGCCCGATATATCTAGGGCCTAGTTTAGTTGTGGGGCATGTTAATTTAAGGTGTTTGGTAGAGAGCCAGACCTTCTCTCCAAGCCGATAGGTAGGGGCCTCTCTTCTATGACGATCTGCAAATGCTTTATAGGAACGTTGGGCATTGAGTAACGTGGAACGGAGTAACTGGAAGTTTTTGGACAGATGAGTGACGTGGTCAGTAACAGAAGGAACAGTACTGTGAATGGGTGCACCGGATAACATAGTCGGATGGTATCCATAGTTAGCAAAAAATGGTGACATCGTGATGGAGCGGTGTAAGTGATTATTATAAGCAAACTCTGCAAGGGGTAAGTAGGAACTCCAGTCATCCTGTAAGTATGTAGTATAACATCTGAGGTATTGTTCCAGTGTTTGGTTCGTGAGTTCCGTTTGGCCGTTGCTTTGAGGATGATATGCTGATGACAGGAAACGACGTACATGAAGTTGTTCACAAAAAGCCCTCCAGAATCGCGAAGTGAACTGAGACCCTCTGTCGGACACCACTGCTTCAGGTAAACCGTGTAAGCGAAAAATAAGCAGAATAAAGTGAGCCATCTTGGTAAATCTGTCCACAATCACCAATAAGGTAGTAAAATGATCAGAGGTAGGTAGATCCGTAACAAAATCCAGAGAAATATCTGTCCATGGTCTAGCCGGGGCTGGAAGGGGTTGAAGAAGACCTGCTGGACGTTGAGGCACTCCCTTAGAACGGGCACAAGTGTCGCATGAAAAAACGTACTTGGTCACGTCGTCTTTCAGAGTGGGCCACCAGAAGGATCGTTTTATTAAGTCCAAAGTCTGATGAAGACCCCCGTGGCCTGCAACAGGTGAGTCATGGTGTGCTTGTAGAATTTGGAGCCGGGCTGCAGGAGGTACGTATACCCGGTCTTGGTGGTAATAAAACCACTGTCGTCTCTGTAATCCTGGGATTTTGGAGGAGTCAGCATGAGTGGAGTATCTCCGAACTGACTCCCAAATGGAGTGGGTCAAAGCAAGGAAGTGTGAGGGAGCCAAAACGGTATCTTGATCTGGAGGGGAAACGGGTGCTCCATCAAACATACGTGACAGGGAATCAGCTTTAGTGTTGCGGGAACCTGGGAGATACGTGATGTGCACCCGAAATCGGGTAAAAAACAGTGCCCACCTAGCCAGGCGAGGTTGCAGGCATTTAGCCGAGCGTAGGTATTCCAAGTTCTTATGGTCGGTATAGACCGTGACAGGGTGTAATGCCCCCTCCAGATGGTGCCTCCATTCTTCTAAGGCCAGCTTAATAGCCAGCAACTCTCTCTCTCTCCTACACAATAATTCCTTTCTGCAGGAGAAAGGGTCCGAGAGAAATAAGCCACGGGGTGCAGTTGACCATCAGTCTCCTGCCTCTGTGATAGTACTGCACCTACCGCGGTATCCGAAGCATCAACCTTCTTGGTAAATGGGTTGTGGGGATTAGGTAACTGGAGGATAGGAGCAGAAACGAATTTGTCCTTTAGAAATTGAACCGTCTGTTGAGCTGAGAGAGGCTGCATGTGCTTTGAAAAGTCTGATAAATTTACGATAATTAGCGAAGCCAATGAATCGTTGCAGCCCCTTCCGGTCAATGGGTGGCGGCCAATTAAGAATCGCCTCCACCTTTTTGGGATCCATCTGGATGTTAGTAGGAGACAAAATATACCCAAAAACTCGATGCTTTGGACCTCGAACATACACTTTTCAAGTTTCGCATACAGTCCATGGGTTCGTAATCTAGCGAGTACTTGGTTAACATGTGATGGATGAAGCTCTAGAGATGGAGAAAAAATTTAAATATCGTCCAGATACACTATGACAAAGTGATCCAAGATGTCGCGGAAGACGTCGTTAATAAAACGTTGGAATGTGGCGGGGGCGTTGCATAGCCCAAATGGCATTACAAGGTACTCATAATGACCGAAGCGACATCGGAACGCTGTCTTCCATTCATCTCCTTTGCGGATCCTCACTAGGTTATAAGCTCCTCGTAAATCGATCTTGGTGAAGTAATTCGCAGAACGAGCATGCTCGAGTAGTTCAGGGATCAACGGAAGGGGATATCTATTTTTTACAGTAATGTTGTTAAGTTCTCTATAATCAATGCAGGGTCGTAAGCCTCCGTCTTTTTTGTGTACGAAGAAGATGCCTGCCCCGGCTGGAGATGTGGAGTGATGAATGAAGCCTCTAGCGAGATTGTCGTCAACGTATTCCTTTAAGGTAGTCAGTTCAGGTTCAGACAATGGGTAGATTCTGCCAAACGGAATGGGTGCCCCAGGATAAAGTTCGATAGGACAATCGTATGGCCTAGAAGGTGGAAGTTCCTCAGCGGCCTTCTTTTCAAAGACGTCCGCGTACTGTCTGTATTGGTCGGGTAAACCGGTAATGGACTGGGTGAGACAGACCGTAGTACGCTGTCAACAGTTCTGGTTACAATGATGTGAGGTGAATCGAAAAATCCCCGTCTCCCAGTTAATGGAGGGATTATGTAGGCGCAGCCATGGGAGACCGAGAATGAGGTGAGAAATAGGAGATGGAACAACATCAAAGCGGAGAGTTTCCACATGCCTGTCGCCAATCTTAAGGTGCAGGGTGCAGGTCTCTTGGATGATAGGCCCAGTCTTCAGAGGACTACCGTCCACGAGCAGGATGGAAATAGGGTGTCTCTTGCGATGTGTAGGAATAGAGGGACTGAACATATTTTTGATCAATGAAGTTGCCACTTGCTCCGGAATCAATCATTGCAGAGAGGTTAGCAAAGCCCTTCCACTGTAACGACACGGAGAGGGATAGGTGTAACAGGATCAGAGCGAATGTGCAGGTGTGCTAAAGGTCGCTTACCCTTGTTGGAGCGGGGTCGAGCTCTACAGTCCTGGAAAGCGTGGCCAGCTTTGCCGCAATAGAGACAAAGTCCTAGGGAACGACGACACTCTTTCTCTGCTGCAGTTAGGGGCCCTCGAACAATCCCAATCTGCATTGGTTCTTCCTGAGGCAGAGACGGCAGGGAAGTTGACGAGGATCTGGCCGGAGTCCAGGAGGGAGAGGTGGACAACCGTTCCTTACGTCTCTCACAAAGTCAGCGATCAATGTGAGTGGCCAAGGTGATAAGATCTTCCAAGCCAGCAGGAGTGGTGGTGCGAGCCAGTTCATCCTTCACAGCTTCCGAAAGTCCCCAACAGAACCGATCATGAAGGGCGGCCTCATTCTAGGAAGAGTCAAGAGCCAAACGCCTGAAATCTGTGATGTATTCTTCAACCTGCCGTTTCCCTTGTTTAAGTGTTCTCAACGAGGTAGTAGCAGAGGAAGTACGAAAAGGATCATCATAAAGAGCATCAAAGGCTTGATGAAACGATGGCCATGAATCCAGGAGAGGACTGCCGGAGTGGATGAGATTGTGGGCCCATGCTTGTGGTTCAGACAGGAGAGCGATAACGGTATGGACCCCGGATGTAATCAGTAGGAAAAGTTCTGGGTTACAGTGTAAACAAAATCTGGCAGGAGGTGATAAAAGCATGATATTTAGTGCATCACCTGTGAAGCGTTCAGGAAGTGGAATTGGGGGTTCAGGAGCAGAGGCCCCCTCGGGAACTGGAGCAGGATTAACTTGAGCTGGAGTACGTTGGAGTATGTATATTAAATCTGAAATCAACATGGTTTCCAAGGTTTCCTAATAATTGAATGTGAATCATTGTGTATGTGAGATATATCTAAAATGTATTTGTGTATGTGATGGTGTGAATATGTGAATCAGTGTGTGTGTGTGTATATATATATATATATATATATATATAAATAATACACACCTGTGTGTGTGTAATCTCATGCGCTTCATAGTGTGTCCCTAAATGGCAGAAATAAAATGTCACCCTATCACAGCCACATGCAACTTCAAAAAAGTTGAACTACATAGTGATGGGAAGTTCGGATCATTAAAGTGAATCAGATCATTTCGACTCATTCACTGAAATGATCCGATTCATGATCCGAATCTTCAAATCACTCAGTGTGACTCACAGGAGTTACTATTTCCCAGTCCATCCGTGCAGGCACACTAACGATTGGCCCCGCCCCTTTCATTAGTCAATGAACCCTCCTGCCTGCCTGCCTACTCGAGTGATGTCAATGAAGGCAGAGAGTCGTTCAAAGATTCGGATCTTACAGGGATCGGATCCCTGTAGGATCCGGATCTTTGAACGACTCTCTGCCTTCATTGGGATTCGAAACATTCAGAGAATATCACCATACTTGTATAAATAGATACATTAATAATCACTGCCCCCAGGATTTACATTCCCCTTTACCTCCAACTGCACCTTAAGTTAACTTAATTTAATAAAGTTAACCCTTAACACCCCATTAAGCATAACTGCCCCTAAATTAACCCTAAACACCCCATTAAGCATAACTGCCCCTAAATTAACCCTAAACACCCCATCAACCATAACTGCCCCTAAATTAATTGCATGTACTCCAGATAAATTACCTAATAAATTGGTATGGTTGATGGGATCTTTAGTGTTAATTTAGGGGCAGTTATGGTTAATGGGGTGTTTCGGGTTAATTTAGGGGCAGTCATGGTTGATGGGGTGTTATGGGTTAATTTAATAAAGTTAACTTAAGGTGCAGTTAGAGGTAAAGGGGAATGTAAATCCTGGGGGCAGTGATTATTAATGTATTTATTTATAAAAGTATGGTGAGATTCTCTGAATGATTCAAATCCCTGTAAGATCCGGATCCTTGTAAGATTAGAATCATATGAATCATTTGAACGACTCTCTGACTCTGAGTCATCGTTCCTCTGTGAATTAATGAGCTGTAACCTGATCCCAGAGTCTGTATCTGAGTGCTCTGCAGATGACTCGCTCTAGGATCAGGTTACAACTGCATGATTCACAGACTGAACTGCTACAAATGAATCGTTCAGTCTACTGAACCGATTCATCCGGATCACTAAAAAGATTCAGATCAAATGAACGATTCATCACTAGAACCACACAGACAAGAGTTTCGCGCTACAGAGTTGAAGAGCTTCCCTGTACAAATATTAAAGCTGAAGTGTATCTACAAAGACATATGTTGAATTTTAGCATTCAAGGTTAACAGCACAGGCAGAAGTTTGCATTTAGTGCTGCAATGTATCTGCTATAATTATATATTAAATTCTATTTATCCAGTCTACTAAACAAGGGGTAGCCATTTAGCCAACATGAGAAATAGTAGAAATGCCAGCATGATCTTTTGCAAGGTCAGATTGCTTGCATTTAGGAAAACGTGAATTCTGCTAATATGCAGGGATGTTTAGATCCGATATCACAGCTTGTGTGTTAGGAAAGTTTGCATGCTCCCAAAAAAAAATAAAAAAAATCAACCATTTTACCAAGTCATGTGCCTTTCCTGCCCCACCATTGCTGGTTTTAAAGCATTAATCTAAATCCACTCGGTCTGGCATATATTACATACTATCCAATTCCACAGAATTAAACAACGCAAATTTTTTGTTGCTACAACAATGCTTTTTAGGTTTTAGAAAAACAACTTTATTATTATTGAATGCCACCTATTCATAAGGACAATCAACCCAATATTTTAATACAACACATACCTAATAATATTTATAAACTGGGTCATGGAAAGGTCCCTGGGAACAAGAAACTTTGTTTTATCCAGAAGAGGTAGATATTTTTCTCTGTGGTATCTTTCTACAATCACCTAAAATAATATAGTTTTGTTAATATATATTACAGAAAAAGAGAACATACAAAACTAGGTGTTTGAGTAAAAAAAGATGGATAACATTGATAAAATATAGATACAAGAAGGCATAGAAAGTTTACCGGGACTTTTGTTGGAAATTTTGCTTTTATTCCAATTACTTCAGCTTTTCTTGTTGCTGCGAGGAAGAAAAAAAAAATCAAGGGTGAGTCAGTTTATCCCCATATAAAGTATTATTACATATTAAAAAATAAAAAAAAATTACCAAGACTCTTTCTCAGCTTGAAGGGTTTAGAAGCGAACACCTTTGAATGAGGCTGCATTATTTAGCTGAAGGCAGATTTTCTTTAATAATGATTCTACAAGTATCACAATTGAAGAGACTGCTTGTTGCTTATCACTTAATATAGGTGTGGCACAAATCTAGGTTTTACTGCCATGGTTCTATGGGAGGAGTAATTGATTTTGAAAAAGATTCAATTACATTCATTTCAAACACATAAATGAAGTAGCATTTACACAATTAATACATTCAACAAAATGTTTACAAACATACTAAACATTAATGTTTTTCAAATAAGTGAACTGAAAAATACTCACTAGTTTGTAAGGCTGCTGGATACAAAATTTTAAAGTGGATACCCGTGAATTGCACACACACACTGCAGGTCAAGCTTTAACAAGCACAGGCCAGCAATACGTAAATATTATACAGTATATAAAATTAACTATGCAAGTATATGAATTTAAGTACTGTTAGGCTGCATTTATTAAATACTGGACAAATTAATGTCACTATAATCTCTACAAATTCCACTGAAGGAGTGCTGGCTGCATTTCACCCATAGGACAGGCCAGCCAAAATATCCACTTACCCACATAGGTAACAGCGTGGAAAATAATGCAGTCAAGGCACTCGTAAGAAGGGCCTAAACTTGTTCTAAACAAAGACTAGGTAGAAAATACAAATGTCCACAAGCACTGCATAAGGATGCACCACATGTTCTTCAGATGTTTATGGGCTACAACTCATATCACTCTTATCTCTATTCAGAGTTGTGGTACAATAAGCACATCAGTTGTTTTTAAATAAGATTATTATTTTGTCTTTTTTTGTTTATTTTTTATTTTACGTTGCTTTTATTTTGGAGTTGTGGGTGTTTTGTAGTGGGGCACCTTTGATATCACAATGCATGATCCCTGGATGCAAACAGGAATCAAGGCTTTTTCCAGCATGCCAGTCAGGTGGTCTCATAATAAATCACCTGACAGCATGCTGGTCCTATGTTTGCATTAGCACTGCAATCAGGTTTCTTTTACATAGTTACATAGTTGGATAGGCTGAAAAAAGACATGTGTCCATCAAGTTCAGCCTTTCCCATATCTGTTTATTTCTTGCTGTTGATCCGAAAGAAGGCAAAAAACCCAGTTGTGGCTGTTTCCAATTTTGCACAAACTACGGGGAAAAAATCCTTCTTGACCCCAGAATGGCAGATCTCTCCTTGGATCAAGAAGCTGTTTCCCCATAATTTAAAAATTATATTCCTGAATATTATGTTTTTGCAAGTATACATCCAATTGTTGTTTAACCCCTTCGTGACAAAGGCTGATTTTACTTTTTGTACCCTTCATGACAATGGCCGTTTTAACATTTCTGCGCTGCTCGTGTTTAGCTGTAATTTTCTTCTTTCCCGTTTACTGAACCCACACACATTATATATTGTTTTTTTCAGGACAAGAAGGGCTTTCCTGAGATGACATTGTTTTGATTGTATCATATTATTTACTATTAAAAAAAGTATAAAATATGGTGAAAAATTTAGAAAAAAAATGACTGTTTCAAATTTTTAGTTGAAAAATCTTTTACTCATCTATAAAAGGTAATAAAAAAACCTGCTAAATAGATTCTACTATTTGTCCTGAGTTTAGAAATACCCAATGTTTTTATGTTTTTTTGCTTTTTTCTACACATTATGGGGCAATAAGTACAGGTAGCGTCTTGCTATTTCAAAGCCATTTTTTCCAAATCTGGTAATTCTTCCCCCCATGTGCCATTTCGGGTATATTTGAAGCCGGCCAATGCAATTTACCCCATCAAGTCATATATTTTTGAAAACTAGACAGCCCAGGGTATTCCAAATGCTAGTATTTTAACCCTTTCCAACCACTAATTCTACCATTAGCCTTTGTCAAACTTTATGGTAGTAATTTTTTTTGCATTTGTTTTGTCACACACATTTTACTTCAGGTATGAATAAACAAGTTCTGGTATATGTCAGTATCATAAAACACCCCAATATGTGTTTACCAACATCTCCTGAGTACAGCGATACCTCACATGAATGATTTTGCCTGGCTGTTTGGGGGCAAAAGGGTCACATTTGGGGCATGCGCATTTTCAATGTTGAACTTTGGCGTTTGGCGATCAACTGCCCATGCCCTATTTG
This sequence comes from Spea hammondii, assembly GCA_029215755.1. Taxonomy (NCBI): domain Eukaryota; kingdom Metazoa; phylum Chordata; class Amphibia; order Anura; family Pelobatidae; genus Spea; species Spea hammondii. Next base: position 45,313,826 of record JARDYJ010000003.1, read on the forward strand.
GTACATCTTTGAGCCGGGCCATTTTAGTATGCCCAATAAAGCCATATATTTTTGAAAACTAGACACCCCAGGGTATTTCAAATGCTAGTATTTTAACTCTTTCCATGCACCATATCTACCACCAGTCTTTGTCAAACTTTGTGGTAGTCATTTTTTTGCATTTGTTTTGTCACACACATTTTAATTCAGGTATGAATTAAAAGGTTCTCGTATATGTCACTATCACAAAACACCCCAATATGTGTTCGGCAACATCTCCTGAGTACAGCGATACCTCACATGAATGATTTTGCCTGGCTGTTTGGGGGCAAAAGGGCCACATTTGGGACATGCGCATTTTTCAATGTTGAACTTTGGCATATGGGGATCCACTGCCCATGCCCTATTTGGTACATCTTTGAGCCGGGCCATTTCAGTGTGCCCAACAAAACCATATATTTTTGAAAACTAGGCACCCCAGGGTATTTTAAATTCTGGTATTTTAACTCTTTGCATGCACACATTTTACCACCAGAATTTTTTCTAAGTTTGCAGTAGTATTCTTTTGTGTGTATTTTTCCCCCACACACCTATGTAATGTATGAATTTACAGCTCCTGGTATATGCCGCTGTCACACGACACCCCAATATGTGTTCAGCAACATCTCCTGAGTACAGCGATACCCCACATGCATGGGTTTGTCATTTTTTGGGGGAACTAAAAGGCCACATTTGGTACGTGTGCATTTTTCTAATTGGAAATTAGATGTGTGGCCATCCTTCCCCCCGTGTTAATTGGGACATTGTTGAACCCGGCCAATTCAATTTACCCCATCAAATCATACATTTTTTAAAAGTAGACACCCCATGGGCATTTAATATGCCAATATTCTAACTCTTTCCATGTGAGAATTGTTTTAAGCTAATGTGCTAATTTTAGGACTTGCTCACAAAAATATATTTTTTATATATATATTTTATTTTTTTTGCCTTTTTTTTTAAAAATTTTAAAAACATTTTTCAACTGGAAGGTTCCCCTGATAGTGACATCAGTGGGAAATTATTTTTACATTTTACTGGTTTTTTTTACTATTTTTTTATAATTATTATTAATTTTATTTTATTTTTTATTTTATTTTTACTAATCACACTGTGATTAGAAAGCTGGGCTCCATTGACTTGCATGGTTGAATGCAGTACCTGTATTCAACCTGCAAGTGTAGCCAGAGTTCTCTAGAGGGTCTGGAGACCGTCTAGCGAACTCTTTTATCTTTATTATTTTTTTTCCCGGGCCGCCGCCATCTTGCTGATGGCGAAGATCACCGGCAGCTGCGGCTGTCCATCTAGAGGTAAGTGTTTGGTGTCGCTGGATGCCTCCTGATCGAGGCATTCCAGCGACACCATTTAAGTTTAGGAGGCGTCCGCCCCGGGGAGGGGCCAGAGATGGCCCCTGGTGCCGATCGTGGCGTTGCTGAATGCCTCGTGGTCGAGGCATTACAGCAACGCCGTTTGGGTGCAGAAAGCGAACGTAGATAGCTTTCTGCACCCGTTTAAAGACGTGCCGGTTCTGGCACGTCATTTGTCGCAAACGACTTGTTTTTCCGTGTCGTGCCAGAACCGGCAATTGTCATTAAGAGGTTAAATTTCTCTACAGACTCTAGACTATAAAACTACCTCTGCAGGCAGAGACGCCACTGCTCATTATCTACCCTTCCTCTCCCTACCTTCTCATTATCTACCCCACCCCTTTGTACTTCACTTACCTTCCAGCAGTCCTGCGGCGAGAGTCTCCCTGCTCTGCCGCGGTGCACTCTGCTTCACTGCTGAGTACCGGAAATGATGTCATATTACGGCGCTCAGCATTACAAGCCGGCAGTGAGACTGAGCAATTGCCCCACTCAGCTCCACGGCAGGGCCGGCCCTGGTCCTAACTGCAAAAAACCCTTTCATTTGCCTTAGACTAAATCTCCTTTCTTCTAGTCTAAAGGCGTGGCCATGTGTCCTATGCATAGTCCTGTTTATGAATAGATTTCCACACAATGGTTTGTATTGACCCCGAATATATTTATATAATGCTATCATATCCCCTCTGAGGCGCTGTTTTTCTAAACTAAACAGATTCAAATGTATTAACGTTCCTTCATAATTAAAGTGTTCCATTCCTTTTATTAATTTTGTAGCCCGCCTCTGCACTTTTTCCAATGCTATAATATCTTTCCTTTTATTATAAGGACTCCAGACCTGGGCCAGGCTGGGGACGACTAGGCCAGTAGCTGCCAAATTATGTACACCTATAGGGGCGCATTTATATGTGGGAAAAAATAAAGAAATAATAGTGCAATAATGTCACATAAATAATATAATATGAATGTGTTGTGGGTGCACTCACAAAATACAGATGGTATACAGGCTCTTCAGAATAAAATGTTCTATTTCTTGCTATTTCTTTAAAAATCTAAAAGGAAAAAAGGCCAATGGTGCAGTATCTTCCTGTAGTGTGGTAAGAAAGTTAGAATGCACTTACAGGATAGTAGATTTTGCCGGGCACTTCAACTTAAAAAAGTCCAGGAATTAAATGAAGAAAATTAGTAGGTTCAGCTTTTTATCCGCAGTACAAATTTGTACTGCGGATAAAAAGCTGAACCTACTAATTTTCTCCTGAGGAAGCCGAGAGGCGAAACGCGTTGAGAATTACCTGAGGACCACCTGATATAAGCAGTGTGTTTTGGATTTCTTCATTTAATTCCTGGACTTTTTTAAGTTGAAGTGCCTGGCAAAATCTACTATCCTGTAAGTGCATTCTAACTTTCTTACCACACTACAGGAAGATACTGCACCATTGGCCTTTTTTCCTTAGAAAAATATTTTTAGAGAAATAGCAAGAAATAAAGAGCATTTTATTCTGAAGAGCCTGTATACCATCTGTATTTTGTGAGCATATACATGCGCCCCTATATACGTTTTATTTTCTGCTGAACACTGAGAGGAGTGTTGTTTGGGCTGCTGTAGTATTGCGGGAAGTATTTTAACTCATTTTTCACTTATTTTTTGACTCACTACCTGGTGTTTATCCTTTACCTTTTGGTGTTGAAATTATGTACACCACATGAAGTCATATAGACAACTTTTTTCTGTCCTATTTTTAAATATTTTCCATGCAGTCCCTTCTAGTAAATGTGTGTTGGAAAAGATTGGATAGACTTGCGCATTCAGATTCGTAAAAACTTTAATTGTAACAAAATTTGCCAATTCAAGAAATTTGTATGTGTGATGGAATGCTCTTCACCTCGGCTGGGTACACTGGCCAAAAAATGCTTCCTTCTCCGAGACCAAAGCAATTAATACCTACAGTGCCAAGCAAGACTAGCACCGTGGAAAAGAAGTGGGACATTGCTATACTGGAGCTGTAATAGCGCTGTAGGTAGCCGTAGTGTAGCTCATGCTGTGCTGGTACTGTCCGGAAAAGGGACAGTGAACTATTAAAGCAATCCACCCCAAACAGCATACTGAACCAATGTTGAGGTGAGAACAGAACACTTTACTGCAGAAACACACAGCTCAATCAGATAAGGGAACATAATTAGTTTAACACACACAATGGGTACACAAAATACACACAGTTCTCAACAAGGTCTACACACCAACTCACTTTAACATATCAAAAGGTTTTTCTAAACATGATTATGTCTCTGGCACCTGATTCTAGGACCCCTGTGGAGAAATAGTCTTGGGAGCATAAACATGCTGTTTTGGGGCCTTCCCAAAGGAGCTCACTCACAAACTAGGTCACCTGGTCATGGCTGACTTCTGACCGATGAAGAGTTCCAGGGATCTATGATGCAGGGGCGTACCTAATGGCACCTGGGGCGGATCCTGTATGTGGCACCCCCCATACACATACTTTAAAACTGCATAGCTTTAGGCAGACATTGGCAGGGGTACAACATAACTGTTATCATAATATACTGAGGCAGACATTGACGGGGTACAACATAATTTATTATATACTGAGGCAGACATTGATGGTGGTACAGCATAACTGTTATCATTATATACTGAGGCAGACATTGATGGTGGTACAGCATAACTGTTATCATTATATAGTGAGGCAGACATTGATGGGGGTTCAGCATAACTGTTATGATAATATACTGAGGCAAACATTGATGGTGGTACAGCATAACTGTTATCATTATATATTGAGGCAAAATAAATAAACCCTTGTTGATGCATAAATATTTGAGCGTGTGCACTTATGTTTCAAAGGCTTGAGAAAGACCTGTGTGTCAAAATGTTGCCTGTGTGATATAAACTTGTGAAGAACCATGTCTGATCTTCACTGTTATTATTATTATTATTATATTTATGTGTACCCTGTTTGAATGTGGCTGCAGTTCCAGCCTTCAAAGAGACAATCCTATAATCTGGCTGGGGCTCTTAATCAGACAGCACAGCCCTGTCTGCCCAGACGGCACCCGCACTACAGGGGGGATAACACAGGTGGGGGAAACCCATTGTATCCCTTAATCCTGATACATCCCCTGTATACCAATGGGATTTGGAGGGGATGTGGCTGATGGGATTTGTGATGGGATGTGGCTGATAGGATTGGGGGTTGGGTTCGGTGCACAGTGAATGGAGATTGTATATAAATTCTGTGTGTTTGTAATAAAGAGAGTTCTGTTTTACGCGCGTCACCTCATGTGACTCCGCTCTGTTCCTGTTGCCCTGGGCAGGTCAAGGGAAGTTTAAACAGACTGTGAGCAACGCAGAGGGAGACAGTGGCCCCTGCTTAAGTCTGCAAGTGGCACCAGAAGATCTGCAGTTCAGGTAAGGGTGGGGGAGGGTGTATGAATGAGTATACGTGAATGAGGGAATGAATGTTTGTGATTAATGAATATGCATGTGATAGCATGGATGTGTAAGTAGGGGGGCAGGGATGCTGTAGGTTATGTGCATGTATTGGCTGCTTGTGCATATTATATATATATGATTACTAACGGCAAACACACTCCTATCATGCCCCTCACATTTTTGTAAATATTTTATTATATATTTTCATGTGAAAACATTGAAGATATGACACTCTGCTACAATGTAAAGTAGTGAGTGTACAGCCTGTATAACAGTGTAACTTTGCTGCCCCCTCAAATATAACTTAACACACAGCCATTAATGTCTAAACCTTGGCAACAAAAGTGAGTACACCCCTAAGTGGAAAGGTCCAAATTGGGCCCAATTAGCCATTTCCCCTCCCCGGTGTCATGTGACTCGTTAATGTTACAAGGTCTCAGGTATGAATGGGGAGCAGGTGTGTTAAATTTGGTGTTATCGCTCTCACCCTCTCTCATACTGGTCACTGGAAGTTCAACATGGCACCTCATGGCAAAGAACTCTCTGAGGATCTGAAAAAAAGAATTGTTGCTCTACATAAATTCATGGAATTCAGAAATTGCCTTGCAGCTTGACTGCACATGTGCAGTATGTTTTATCTTTCTTGTGCTGTATCAGGTTTACTCATCGTGACATCCTGGCAGATCCCCTGGTTCCCATTTATACTGATGGCAGTGGTGAGATCTGATACTCCTCCTAGACGGTCCAAATCACCACCTGGGATAGCCGAAGGAGTCAAGATTGACAGCCAGCATCTATGAAATAGACAAATAACTCATATTTTACAAAGGGGGCCTGGGATGTCAACTAGCGCGAGTGACGTCTACGTGGCTTCAGCTGGCGCCGAATGAAAAAATCCACAAGTTACAGTTTCTCAACCCTGTTGTGGTCTTTGCCTGGTGTGGTCTTAGTTGTTTGCAGAGTGTTCAGCATATATCCCACCCTTGAAGTTCCTGACCTTCCTTTTGCTCTTCGATTTGGCTTTGGTTGCTTCCATCTTGTGCCATTGAATGCAAGACCATTGCAGCTGAAGTTAATTGGTTCTCTGAAGCACTCATTGCGGCCTTTTATGATGGTCTTTCTGAGCGCTTGAAAGATGAATTATCCCCCCAATTGTCCAGCGGAATTTGAAGTCTTTGTAGCTCTGGCCTTAAAAATTGATAATTGCCTTCTCAAAGAAGACTTTCTCAAAGAATCAAGAGATGGAATAGGACTCCTTATTTACTGCCACGCACTCCAGCAGGGTCTAGTTCTAGTTCACCATCTGAAGAACCTATGTAGGTGGGAGCTACTAAACTCACAGTAGAAGAAAAGTCTCATAGGAGGTCACTAGGGCTGTGTGTTTACTGTATGGAAAAGGGAAATTTCGCTAGTCCCAACAAGACACTTCTAGGTTCTAGGTAGCATGTCTTAGGTGATTATTTATCTGCTCCCTTAATTGCTGACGACCGGTTTATTGTACCTCATTATGTGGAATGGAGTGGCTACAAGACAGCTAGGGCCATAATTGATTCTGGAGCAGCTGGATCTTTCATTGATGCCAGATTCATGAAACATTACAATATACCATGCTCCACACTTTCCTCTCCTGTAGCGATATATGCTGTAGATGGATTTCCCTTACAACCTGCCTATGTCACCCAATGTAAGGATCATCTACTGCTAAATGTTGGGCTCCTCCATCAAAAGACTATTTCCCTTATGGTACTTTTAACTCCCAAGTGTAATTGTGGGGCTTTCATGGTTACAATTGCACAATCCAGCCATTCATTGGAGGTATGGAGATATTACGTCCTGGGGACCGTTCTTCCAGAATAATTGTCTCTTAAAGTTTTCACGTTGGAGCACCAGTGTTTCTTCTGTCTCTCCTTATTGTCTCAACTATGCTGACATTTTTAACCTCCTCATCATCCCCATGACATATCGATTTGTTTCCAGGCACGACACCTCCCAGATGAACTTTCTGTTATCTTTTCCCGAATCCAGGGTGCTAGAATACATCCAAGACAATCTTCAAAGAGGGTTGATACATAATTCCTCCTAACCTGCTGGGGCTGGCTTCTTTTTCAAAGCTTAAGGCCATGTATCAAGGCCTTAACAATATCACAATCAAAAATAAGTATCCATTACCCTTCATTCCTGAATAATTTGACCGTTTGAGAAATTTTATCATATTCACTAAACCGGACCTGAGACGGGCATATAATTTGATCCTTATCAATGAAGGGGATGAGTGGAAAACGGCCTTTATTTATTCAGGAGTTTATCAACTACATCTTCAATCTTCAATCTTAATACATTTTCCAGACCTTGAGACACACAGGAACATGTACACATTGTCCTTCAACGACTTAGAGAGAGATAAGGTGCTTGGTGCGGGCCATACCGGAGTGACCAGACATTCTGGATCTATGCAACATGCGCAATAATGGAGTTCGTAGGCTAGGGGGAACAAACAGCTTCCCAGGTGGTAGGGATGCTGGAACCAGGGCTTGCAACTCAGTAATACGGTCCAGAAGAGGAGTGCTACATTGTAGGTGAATAGCTGCGACGACTTTACTGGCCAGAACAATAGATTCAGGTTCATGACACTCCTCTTCCACAATGGCGTGCATACGGGACAGAGTATCTGCCTTAGTATTCTTTGAACCCGTACGGTAAATCAGCACAAACAAAAAGCGGGAGAGGAAGAGCGCCCATCTACCCTGATGTGGATTGAGGCATTTGGCGGACTCATAGTTACATAGGCTGAAAAAAGACATGCGTCCATCAAGTTCAGCCTTTCCCACATCTGTTAATTGCTGTTGATCCAAAAGAAGGCAAAATAATCCAGTTTGTAGCCCTTTCCAATTTTGCAGCAAGCTAGGAAAAGAAATTCCTTCTGAATATTATGTTTTTGCAAGTATTCATCTAGTTGCTGTTTAAACATCTGTACAGACTCTGATAAAACTACCTCTGCAGAGAATTCCACATCCTTATTGTCCTTACTGTAAAAAACCCTTTCCTTTGCCTTAGACTAAATCTGCTTTCTTCCAGTCTAAATGCGTGATCACGTGTCCTATGCATAGTCCTGTTTACGAATATATTTCCAGACAATGGTTTGTATTGGCCCCGAATATAGTGCTATTATATGCCCTCTGAGGCGCCGTTTTTCTAAACTAAACAGATTTAAGTTAACAAACCTTTCTTCATAACTAAAGTGTTGCATTCCTTTTTTTTCATTTTGTAGCCAGCCTCTGCACTTTTTAGGGGGGGCTATAATATGCTTCTTTAGAATAGGTGCCCATAATTGCACAGCATATTCAAGGTGTGGTCTTACCATTGATTTATAAAGAGGCAGCATTATATTTTTATCCTGTGAATTGATGCCCCTTTTTATACATGACAATACCTTACTGGCCTTAGCAACTGCTGACTGACATTGCACATTGTTGCCTAGTTTGTTGTCTAAAACAATTCCGAAATCTTTCTCATTTGTTGTTATCCCTAATTCCCTACCGTTTAGGGTATAAGTTGCTTGTGCATTCCATACCCCAAAGTGCATAACTTCGCATTTATGTATGTAACCCTGGTATCTATATACCTCCAGTTACCATAGATACAGACTTACTGGGCAGAGAGTGATCACTGGAGCACTGGGCATGACTTGGGGCCAATAGAAGGTGAAGCCCTTCCCCCAGGCTGCTGAGAGAGTGTGGGGAGAAAAGACTGAAGGTGGCTGCAGCTGGGTGAAAGGAGGGGCGACTTTGTCTCTGCATTAAAGCACCCCAAGAGATCTCTGTACCTTCCCTGCTGCTGAGGATCCCACAAGTCTCTGCTATTCGGAGCTAATCGATTCCTGTGTCAGGCTGTCAAGTGTCTGAAGGCAGATGTGCTGCAGTGAGCTTGCCATGTGGTTCCAGTTGGATTACTGAATCCAGTATACAGCAGAAGGCCTACATCTATGGAATAAGAAGCTAAAGCTGCCAGACTGCACCAGATACAGATATCAGAGGAAGGTACTCAGGATTAGTTACAGGCACTGAGACTATCACTACCCATTTCAAGGGAAGTATTACCTCCATCAAGGGCCCCAACACCAATGTTACCCCATGAGACTGACAAGTATACAAGGTTGGATTCCTAATTATTTGGGGAGGCAGGTGATTTGGACTGGGCTTGATTTAGTTATATTTTGTTTGCTGTATACCTGTTGATATTATTGAAATGCTCTTGGTTCCTTATCTAAACTAATACATGAGTACATCTGTTTGACAACTTTACATTCTTTGTGTTTGAGTTATATATGTGTCCTAGTACACTACACTCTAATTCCCTGGAGTAATTACTAGGTGGAGGCACTGCCAAACGGTCATATTAACCCCTAACTCTCCACTATGCAGAGGCCAGGATCTCCTGTAGGCGCCAGCCAGGATGTACACACCGTGATGGATGTCAGGCCCAAAGTAAAACGTGTTACATGTACATTAAAATTAATCTGCCATTTGTCTAAATTTCTAAATTCCTCTGCAGCAAAGTAATATCCTGCTCACACTTTACAAAGTTTAGTGTCATCTGCAAACACGGAATTCATGACTTTCAATGCCTATTGCAAGATCATTTATAAATATGTTGAATAAAACTGGTCTCAGAACAGGACTTTGAGGGACACCACTTACCACTTTTGTCCAGCTTAAAAAATAATCATTTACGACAACTCTCTGTACGCTATCATTAAGCCAATGTTCTATCCAAAAACAAGAATTTCCATCTAGACCAATCTCTTTCAGTTTGAATACTAACCTATTATGTGGAACCGTGTCAAATGCCTAGGTATTAGTAAATTAGCGTTTCACTTATTTCCGCACTTCGCTCCTTAAGTACTTGTGGTATATACCATCAGGCCCTGGAGCTTTGTTACATTACATTACATTTATGAGGTCAACAGTGATGAGGCATCACTGTTGACCTCTCAATTTTTGGAAAAAGATTACCCTCCAGATTTATTAGAAAAATCTCTGGACAAAATTAGCAGTGCTGATAGGACGTCTTTTTTTGAGGTTCGTGATTGTGAGAAAAACACGAAAGTGGCACAAGAAGTGAAATTAATTTTGCCCTTTAACAGAGATTATAAAAAGGTGGAACAGATAATAAAAAGACACTGGTATTTATTAAAACAGGACAAAGTGATAGGAGGATCTATACCATCTCGCCCACGAATAATTTACACTAAAGCACCAAATCTAGGCATTATGGTGGCTCCACAAATTAAAAAGCCCCCACCGAACGAAATAAGCCATTCGTGGCTCTCCACAAAGGTTTTTATTCGATGTGGGTCTTGTTCAAATTGCCTGTCTATTCAGGGTGAGAAAAAAAACGGTTATGGTTAAGTCCTACAGTCAATGATTTTAAGTGGGAAATTGGAGAATTAATCACTTGTAATACTAAAGGAGTTATATATATATATATATATATATATATATATATATATAATTACAATGTAGTTGCCATAAACAATATGTAGGGTGTACAAAGAGATCGTTGAAGACAAGAATGGCAGAACATGTCTATAATATCAAAAAAGGAAATTTAAAACATCCATTATCTGTTCATTTTGCCCACTTCCACAATAAAAATCAGAACTGAGTTTTATAGGTTTACAAAAAATCGAAAGAAACTGGCGAAGGGGCAGTTACCTTATTCAGATGTCGAGGGCAGAAACCAAAAAAATCTATGAATTCCAAAGTTTGGAGCCACATGGCTTGAACTCAAGTATAGAACTTTTTGGTTTTATGTAGAAAGATGGGCTCCCTACCTGTGACCCACTCTGGAATAATTGGTAGAGTGGCCCCCGGGAGGGATCTTATCATCTACTGGTATTTTTTCATTATCTATTTATTTCTATTTTTATTTTTATTTTTATTTTTATTTTGTCTGCGGCCATACCACCCTGAAAGCGCCTGATCTCGTCTGAGCTTGCAAGCCAAGCAGGGTTGGGCCTGGTTAGTATCTGGATGGGAGACAACCTGGGAATAATTTTTTTTCTTTTTCTCTCTTAATCATTTTCACCTGTGTTCTATTGTTGTCATGTGACTTTTATGGTCAGTATAAAAGAGAGGTCAGATACCTCTAAGCTTACAGCTACTGAGGAAGGGGACTGCTCTAACAGCTACTATACCCTGAAACGCGTTTGGCTTGTTTTTGAACACACTACTATATTAGACACTGTTCAGATACTGGCTGCTAAGCCGGCAGCAACTGTGAAAGTTTGGGAGGCACCATTTGCACTTTTTGCCTGTATGCTGATTGACTGTGGAATCCATGCGAACACCCAGCGAATATCATCACTGAGTTGGTCTGTGTTTGCGATTTCGCCCGGAACGTCCTACATACAGTTAACAACTGACAGATATCATCTGACTATTACGTCAGACACCAGTGATTGCCAGTGCGCTCGTCTGTGTGAGAGGCTACCTTCCATCCAGAGCCATATCTCCCAGTTGGAGCGTTGTACTGGAAAAGATCTGCTACCGACAAAAATCTGGTTTAACATCAGATGGTGAGCGGTACAGTGTACCACCTTTTTATGATCCGTTAAGAAAAAGAGCATCTGTTTTACCAAATAAGGCACCGGCCAGTGATTCTATAAAGACATAGTGCTTACTGCCTACCCCAAGGGATCCATACCATATTGAATATTTGAGGACATCTTTCTACAGATATTTTACCATCAGCACGATGTTTTGAAGTATTCAGTGCTGAAACACTGTTGATACATATTCATGTTGCAGGAGAATTGCTACAAAGAGTTTTTTTTTTTTATTTTTTTTTTTTTAGTTGGATACTATTTTTTTTTATAGGTTTTTCTTATATGGGACTTTATACTCATTAAGCCTGAACCGTGTACCAATATTGATCAGGAGTGTTATATTATTATATGTTTTATTATATATTTTTTGGTATTTCTTTTTTTCTGTTTATTATTTTTGTGGTAATTAAGCAACTGAGTCTAGCCACAAGGGCCCTGTGGTTTCTTAGACTGACAGTTGTGGTTTTTATACTGTCACATATATTTCTAGATTTTTCTTATTTCCCTAAACTGCCATTTCCAAATGTCATTGTGGTTTACTGAGGACTGATACAATTGTTTTAACATTTATTTATAAAGCGCCGGCCGATTCTGCAGCACTGTTACATTCATTACAACAATTTTAAACACATATGATAACACATACAATAGCAAACTGGTGACAAGGAGAAGAGGGCCCTGCTCTTGCGAGCTTACAATCTAGTCGGTGGTTGAGGGGAGTGAGACAATAGGAGAGGACTGCTTGGATGGGGATGAGTTGATCTGGTTGTGATAATGTGTTGAAGCTGTTTGTTCCGATGGCTTTGATTAGGATGATGGTTGGGAGCACTGTAAAGGAATGTTGTATGCTTCCCTGAGCAAGTGGGTTTTCAGAGAGGTTTTGAAAGTCGCGTACAAGGCAGAAAGTCTGACGGAACGGGGAAGGGAATTCCACACGAGTGGAGCGGCACGGGTGAAATCCTGAATACGCGAGTGGGAAGAGGTAACAGCAGAAGAAAGCTGCAGGTCGTGAGAGGATCGAAGAGGGCGGGTAGGGGTGTATTTGTATAGGAGGATAGAGATGTAAGGGGGTGCCGAGTTGTTGAGGGCTCTATAGGTCAGGGTTAGAAGTTTAAATTTGATTCTGAAGGGTACGGGGAGCCAATGAAATGATTGGCATAGAGGAGCGGCGACAGAGAGATTAATCTAGCTGCAGTGTACCTCTGAGTACTTTCCTTTGGTACCTGCCCTTATCCTATATCTAGCTTGGCCTTATGCCTATCCCATGCTTGCTTAAATGTCTTTACCGTATTTACATCTACCACTTCTGCTGGAAGGCTATTCCATGCGTCCACTACCCTTTCCGTAAAGTAATATTTTCTGATGTTACCATTAAACCTTTGCCCCTCTAGCTTATGGTTATGTCCTCTTGTTGTGGTAGTATTTCTCCTTTTAAATGATCTTCCTTTACCTTGTTGATTTCTTTTAAGTATTTAAATGTTTCTATCATATCCCCCTTGTCACGTCTTTCTTCCAGGCTATATAGGTTAAGATCCTTTAACCTGTCCTGGTAAGGTTTATCTTGTAATCCATAAACCATTTTAGTAGCCCTTCTCTCAACTTTCTCCAACATATCTATATCCTTCTGGAGATACGGTATCCAGTACTGTACACAATACTCCAAGTGAGGTCTCACCAGTGATCTGTACAACGGCATGAGGACTTCCCTCTTTCTACTGCTAATACCTCTTGCTATACAACCAAGCATTCTGCTAGCATTACCTGTTGCTCTACTGCATTGTCTACCTACCTTTAAATCCTCAGAAATAATTACCCCTAAATCCCTTTCCTCACATGTTGAGGTTAGGACAGTATCAAATATTCTATACTCTGCCCTTGGGTTTTTATGCCCCAGGTGCATTACTTTGCATTTATCCACATTAAATGCCAATTGCCACAGCTCTGACCATTTTTCCAATTTACCTAGATCGTTTGCCATTTGGCTTCTTCCTCCAGGAACTTCAACCCTGTTGCAAATTTTTGTGTCGTCAGCAAATAAACATACCTTTCCATCAAGACCATCTGCAATATCACTAATAAAAATATTAAAGAGAATGGGTCCAAGTACAGACCCCTGAGGTATCCCACTGGTAACAAGACCTTGTTCTGAATATACGCCATTGACTACAACCCTCTGTTGTCTGTCACTCAGCCACTCCCTAATCCTTTCAACAACATTGGGATCTAAACCCAGAGATTGCAGTTTATTCTATGTGGGACAGTGTCAAAGGCCTTACTGAAATCCAGATACGCAATGTCTACTGCACCACTTTGATCAATTACTTTAGTCACCCAATCAAAAAAATCAATAAGATTTGTTTGGCATGATCTTCCTGAGGAAAACCCATGTTGATTTTGATTTTGAAACCCATGTGATGAAGTCACAAAGATGTTCAACAATCCTTTCCTTTAACATAGTTTCCATTAATTTCCCCACTACAGATGTAAGACTAACTGGCCTGTAGTTGCCCGACTCCTCCCTACTGCCTTTTTTGTGAATGGGCACAACATTCACTACTTTCCAATCCCCAGGGACGACTCCCGTTACCAATGATTCGTTAAATATATCGGTTTTGGTAGTACACCCCCAAGCTCTTTTAATAACTTGGTGTATCCCATCAGGCCCATTGACTTAGTTGTCTTTACCTTAGACAACTGAAGTAGCACCTCCGCCTTGATAAACTCACATATTTCAAATGATTCAGTTTTTTTTTTCCAACTGAGGTCCCATTCATTCATTTTTATTTGGAAAAACTGAACAGTCAGCAGTCAGCTAAACCTTTATCCTCTTCTACATACATTCCCTTTGGTTTTAGTCTAACTAATCCTTGTTTAACTTTCCTTTTCTCATTTATATTGCTAAAAAATGTTTTATCTCCATTTTTTACTGACAGGGCAATTCGCTCTTCTGCATGTGATTTTGCAGATCTTATAACTTTCTTTGCCTTTTTCTGCCTAATTTTATAGATCTGTCTATTTTCCTCACTTTGGGTATTTTTGTATCTACTAAAGGCCACTTCTGCAGAGTACCACAGCGGTTTCTTAAATTTTTTACTCTTACTGACTAGCCTAAGGTAGGATTTAAGCCATGAAAGAGCCATGTCATGGATGCCATGAGCATGGAGGGTTTATAGGAGAAGACAGTGGTTGACTGTGTCGAAGGCTGCTGAGAGGTCCAAGAGAACAACCAGTGAGAATTGGCCTTTCGTTTTTGCTGTGAGGAGGTCATTAGTAATCTTAGTCAGTGCAGTCTCTGTTGAATGCTGTGGATGGAAACCAGACTGTAGAGGGTCAAGTAGAGAGTTTGACGAGAGAAAGTTTGTCAGTTGATTGTAGGTTAATCGTTCAAGCAGTTTGGAAGCTAGCGAGAGAAGTTAAACTGGACGGTAGTTTGATGGAGCTGTAGGATCAAGTGAAGGTTTCTTTAGGATAATGGTATGTTTGAATGAGGATGGGAATACACCAGAGGACAAGGAGAGATTAAAGATGTGGGTTAGGCTTGGGTTAAGGACACTAGAGAGGGGTGGCAGGAGATGTGAAGGTGCAGGGTCGAGGGGACAGGTGGTGAAGTGGAAAGACAACAGGACTTTGGAAACGTCGAGTGGTGTAACTGGGCTGAAGCAGGTGAGGATGGATTGAGGTGAGGAGGGAGGTTGAGGTACCATATGATTGACACTATGGGGGAGGATGTTATCCCTGATGATGTCAACTTTGTTTTTGAAGTAAGTAGCAAGCTCTTGGGCAGAGAAGTTGGAGGGCAAGGGAGGTGCTGTGGGTCTGAGAAGGGTGTTAAATGTGGAGAATAGACGTTTAGGGTTATGGGAAAGAGAGGTGATTAATGCAATGAAATATGTTTGTTTAGAGAGATTGAGGGCCAATGTATAGGAGCGGGGCATGAATTTGTAGTGAATGAAGTCTTCAGGTGAACGAGACTTCCTCCACAGGCGCTCAGCGGTACGTGAACACCTTTTGAAGGCGACATGTTTGTTTGGAATGCCATGGCTGAGGTGGATGGTGTGGGGGATTGCATACAGTTACAGGGGTAAGCATATCTAGGGCTGAGGCTAGTGTATGGTTATACTGAGCTGTAGCTGTGTTAGGACAGGAGGAGGAGGATATACTTGAGAGGAGTGGCCATAGTGTATCTGAAAGCTGTGGAGTGTTGAGGTTGCTGATGTTACGGTTTGTGGTGGTTTCTTGGGTAGGGAGGGTGTGAGTGCTATGTTGAGATTAAATGCAAGCAGGCTGTGATCAGACAGACAGATGGGAGAGTTGGAGAACTGAGATGTGGAAAAAAGGTGGGAGAACACTAGATTGATTTGATGACCGCCACGGTGCGTTGGGGAGTTAGTCCATTGTGAGAGTCCGAGGAAGGAGGAGAGTGAAAGTAGTTTGGAAGCAGCAGGTGAGGATGGGTAATCAATAGGTATATTGAAGTCCCCTAGGATTAGTGTAGGGGTGGTGGAGGAAAGAAAGTGGGAAAGCCAAGCAGCAAAGTGATCAAAGAAATGTGAGGTAGGGCCAGGAGGCCGGTAGATCACTGCAACGCGAAGAGCAATCGGGGAGAAAAGGCGGACCGAGTGTACTTTGAAAGATGAGAAAGACAGAGAGGGAATTGGTGGTAGACATTGAACGGTGCAGTGAGGAGAGAGGAGAATACCAACACCACTCTCCTGTTTGTCTCCAGGTCTGGGAGTGTGGCTGAAGTGAAGGCCACCGTAAGTGAGAGCAGCAAGAGAGGTAGTGTCCGAGGGTGTCAACAGCAGTTAGTTTATTGCAAACAGAGCGTGCATTCCAGAGAGCACAGGAGAAAGGGGTGCCGGGGTTGAAGTGGACTGGTTTAAGATTGGAGGGATTGCGGAAGTTTGTGTTAGTTCGGCGGGGACGGAAGAAGGTGGGGATGGTGGGGCCACGGTTATGTTCAATGTCACCTGAGCACAGGAGTAGGATACAGACAGAAAACAAATGGGAATGTGATTTGTGGGCATTGGATGCCTTTACTTGTGAGTGCTTAGTGGTGTTTGGGTGTGAAGAAAACAGAAAGGCATATGAGCTAGGGTGGGTTGATAGATGGGTTGAAGTTATGTGGACTGTAGAGGGTTTGTCAAGGGGTGTAGAGGCTGCAGCGATTGTGCGATTTGTGGGTAGAGGACATAGAACCATGTATGGGTTCGTAGTAGGGAAGGAGTGCAGCAAGCAAGGGCCTATGTGGGTTACCTGCTTTTCGCAATGTGCTCGGTATGTCGTTTGTTGTTTCCCTCCCGTTTACCTCCAGTGTAACTCTTATCTGTCCACTTATCTGTCCACTTATGGGGAGGCCATGGCAGCTACATTTCCAAGCAAGCTTGTTTCCAAGTGGGGTCTAGAGATATATAGGGCTTCCTCACAAGCAGTCAGATAAGGTGATTGCATACAGGAGGCAGATGTTTCACACCTTGGCTAACAATTGCAATTAGGCTAGACTAGAGGGCACCGAATTAAACCTTTTGATTGCAGAAGGGTATGGAGACAGGCAGGATAGACACACCAGGTAAAAAACAGAAGAGGGGGTTCAGGGGTAGATCAGAAGTTATGAAATAACTGTACCTGTAAGAGAGGAAAATGGATGAGATTAATACAGATTGCCAGGTGAGTAGTCGGATGAAAGCACCAGGATGGGTGTCTGGATAGTCCAGTGTAACTCTTATCTGTCCACTTATGAAGAGTCCACTTGGGGAAAGGCCACATCAGCTACATTTCCAAGCAAGCTTGTTTCCAATTTTTTTTTTTTTTTACTATTCACACTGATTAGTGAGCTCGGGTCCATTGACCTTGCATGGTTGAATGCAGTATCTGCATTCAACCTGCAGGAGGAGCTCAAGAGTTCTCAAGAGGGTCTATCTGTTGTTGACACCATCTTGTGAGTGTCGGCAACGTCATTTACATGATGGTGCTTGTGGTTGCTCTTCGGAGCAAACACAAGGCTATCGGGGAAGGGGGGTTGTGTTGCTACATGCCTCCATATTGAGGCATGTCAGCAACCCTGTTTATGCTTAGGAAGCGATTCTGATCGCTTCCTAAGATGTTTTAGCCCACCGCGATCTTCGATGATCGGTGCGGCGGTTCCGTGGATGCTGCAAAGCCGCCAATTGCTCTGAAAACTCTGCGATCGCGTTGATGCCGCTGTTTAACAGAAGCCCGTACATGTACGGGCTTTGTCGTTATTACATTGCACTGCAAGCCCGTACATGTACAGGGTTTGTCTTTTAGGGGTTAGAGTAGACAAAACTCCAGGGCCAGATGGGATACACCCAAGGATACTATGGGAAGTTAGTCAAGAAATAGCCAGACACTGTTTTTGATTTTCAAAGATTTCTTTCCAGTCGGGAATGGTACCAAAGGATTGTCAGGAAGTTGATGTGGTTCCCATGTTTATAAAAGGATCCAAATCTGAGCCTGGGAACAACAGACCTGTAAGCTTAACATCTGTGGTAGGGACATTGTTTGAGAGTTTATTAAGAGATGGCATACAGGAATATATTGTGAACAATGATATCATCAGTAGGAGTTTTTTGAAGAACAGACCAATTGTATAGATCAGGGTGTTGCTGTAGATGTTGTCTATTTAGATTTTGCAAAAGCATCTGATACTGTTCCACACCAGTAGTTATTTTATAAGCTAGGACAAATAGGTCTGGGAGAAAATGCCTGTGTTTGAATTAGAAATTGGCTTAGTGACAGGGTGCAAAGAGTTGTTGTTAATGATAAATCCTCAAGCTGGACAACTCTGGTAAGTGGGGTGCCTCAGGACATTGCATTGGGAAAAGCAGAAAATGAGAAGGACTCGGGTATAATTGTAGACCATAGACTTAGCAACAATGTGCAGTACCAGTCAGCAGTTGCAAGAGCCAGTAAGGTATTGGCATGCATAAAGAGGAGTATTAAATCACGAGATGAAAATATAATTTTACCTCTTTATAAAGCAATGGCGAGGCCTCACCTAGAATAAGCAGTGCAATTTTGGGCACCAGTTTTAAAGAAGGCTGCTATAGAGCTGGAAGAGGCGGGCTACAAAGTTAATTAGAGGAATGGAGAATTTTAGTTATGAAGAAAGACTAGAAAAAATGAACTTGTTTTCCCTTGAAAAGAGAGGTCTAAGAGGGGATCTGATCACATTGTACAAATACATATAAGGTCAGTATAAACTAGTTATCTATTCACCAAGAGGTCTCTACAAAAGATACAGGGTCATCAGTTGAGACTTGAGGAAAGGAGATTTCAGCATCAGCATAGGAAAGGGTTCTTCACAGTAAGAACAATAAGAATATGGAACTCTCTGCCTAAGGATGTTGTATTAGCTAACTCTGTGGATATTTTTAAGAAAGGTCTGAATGCTTTTCTGGTTAAGCATAACATAAAGGGCTAGAACTGCTAAAAGGACAATCGTATTAGAAAGTTGATCCAGGGAGTAATCTGATTGCCGCTATGGAATGAAGAAGGATTTTTTTCCCCCTGTAGCATAATTGGTAATTGCAGGTTTTTTTTGCCTTCTCTTGGATCAACTTTAGAACTAGGTATGTGTGAAAGGTTGAACTTGATGGACTGAAGTGTTTTTTCAACCTACTATACTATACTAATTAGACTTGTGCATTCGTCTTCGGGCGAACATGAAAACGAGCACGAAGAGTCCGTTTTTTTGTTCGTTCTGAAGAAACGTAGAAAAGAATACAGTGCCGGCAAAACGTAGGCGAAGACGAAGACTCACAACCACGAAGAATCGAAGAACTGATCCTCGTCTGTCCAATCAGCTCGCTCTTGTGACGTCACGCTAAGGGTCTCGTCCAATGCCTGTGCTGCTGTTTTTTTGAATTCTGAATCGGCCTTTATAAGACCAGAGCTTAAAGATCACTAGGGGGCGCTTGTGTATACCAGTTTCAAAAAACAAATGAAGAATGAAAACAGAACAAAAAAGAGAAAAAAATGATTGCGTAGTATTAGACACGGATAATATCACTGTAAGGCTATATAATGCACTCACAATGTATGCGTGTGTTCAGGCTTCGAAAAAAGGACAATCCAGTCCTCCGGATGGATGTATGATGAATATATGTAAGAAAGCAGAAAAACAGGTAGGAACCCCAATGGTGTAGTATCAAGCAGTGTTTGTAACGCGCAAATATAGAAATTCACTTACACTTTCTGAGGGGGTATGAGACCCATATACATCAAATGTCTTTCCTCTGCTTTCCTCCCATGGCTCTGGATGGTCTGCTTGTGTAGAACTGCATTCAGTAGTCGAATCAAGCTAAATCCACAATGTAGTGTGATATAGAATACTATTTATTTAAGGCTAACAAGCCAAAATAAAATTATTAACAATCATCCACCAAGGGATATTAAAAGTTAATAAAAAAGTCCAATAAAAGAATAAGAAGAGCTCTATAAAATCCTCAACGCGTTTCGCCAGGTCTGTGGCTTCATCAGGAGTATCTTCATTATTGGTGTGTGGTGCTTTTAAATTGTGTGCGGCGCCATCTTAGTTTGCCGGCGTCTGACGTCATCACGCTCGTTATCGTCATTCCATCTGTCTTCTCTACCGTCGTTCCGTCTATCTGTTGATCCTCAGGAGTTCCGTGGGGTTCAGAAAATGGGTAAGAGAACATTTTATTGTCTTATTTCTAGCGATCGAGTGTGCCGATCAGTGCCGTTATTCTGTGGTCGTCTACTATGCCGGTAACGAGTACCACAGTGTTCTGTGGTCGTGTACTATGCCGGTAACGAGTGCCTGCTGACGTGTCCCTACACCTTATATTTAGTGGAGAATGAATGAATAGAAGCTCCGTTTCTCTATTCACTGAGACGGTGAGACTATATTTACAGTGCCGCTCATTTTATCGATCGGTAGCCTCCCCCTGGATTAGGTGCAATTGTGGAGTAATATATAGATCGATAGACTTATAGAAAACATAATGTGAGAGAAAACTTAGGAAGAACATACAGAAAAGACTAATGTAAGTATTCATAAGTGTAATGTCTACCCGTACTTAAGTCTAATGGTGTTCATTTTTTAGGGACGGTGTGGACAGGATGTGAGGAATGCCGTAGAAAAGACTAATGTAAGTATTCATAAATGTAATGTCTACCCGTACTTAAGTCTAATGGTGTTCATTTTTTAGGGACAGTGTGGACAGGATGTGAGGAATGCCGTTCATCACCTAAGGACTGCCCAGAGTGACTTTTTACCTAAGAAGTAGTGATTCTATTTTACTGTTCTACTTTAATAACCAGATAATTGATCCTTGTGTATGTAAAAAATACTAAAAAACATGGTGAAACAATAAAATTATCAAGAAGTTTTTGATGTATATTGTATGTGACTAAAATATGTTTACAATATTCTTACTATCATGTGTGTGTATATAGACTAGACAAGAAAGCTTGTCATTTTATGCAAAGATAAAACAAATGAAATAAAATAAATAAAAATGAATAGAATGAAAAATAAAAAATAAATTAAAAGATATTTTAAAGTTATCTTGTATTGTATGGTGTATGGATATGACAATGGGTATGTATATGAAACAATGTGAGGGTGTATTAGCCATATTTATTACAGTATGTGAGGTAGTGTGTGTGTGTATACCCTATTGAAATTATAAATTGGATTTTACATGTATGTCAATATGTCCAATTCCATGTTGAGAATTTTTTAATTTAAAAATCCATTCAGTTTCCCTTTTGGATAAATTATCTACCGTGCTGCCTCCTCTCCAATTGGGAGGAACCCAGTCTATCCCTATAATTTTTAAGGACTCTGTAGAGTATTTCGGGCATATGTTACAGTGTCTGGGGACACTGTGTTTGGTATTTTTGTTTCTTATGTTGCCAAGATGCTCTAATACCCTCTCCTTCATGGGTCTTATCGTCCTGCCCACATATTGTAGGCCACATCCACACTCTAATAGATAAACTATATTTTTCGTTAAACAATTTATGAAGTGCTTAATAGTGTATGTTTGACCTGTTATTGTACCTGTGAATTGATTCGTTTTTTTAGGTAAATATGTGCACATTTTACAATAACCACACTTATGAAACCCATTCGGTTTGTTTCCTACGAACATTTGGGGGTTTTTTGCTACTATATGTTTGGGTAGGACACTCGGGGCTAATATTGGTTTTAGCGATCCTGTTTTTTTTTTAATTATCTGTGGTCTGTCGGGTAATACTGTACCTAAAACTTCATCATTTTTTAGTATATGCCAATGTTTATTTATGATCTGTTTAATCTTATTTGCTTGGGTGTTGTATTGTGTGAAAAATGAAAAACTAAAATCCCTTTCTTTAGGTATTTTTAATGGCATAATTTTTTTTCCCCAGTAGTAGTTGTCTGTCTACTGCTTCTACTTCTCGGAGACTATCGTTTAGTTTTTCTTCTGGGTAGTTTTTTTTCTATAAATTTCTGCTTAATTTCGTTTGCTTTAGTTTTAAAGTCTTCTCTCTTCGTGCAGTTTCTCTTCACCCTCAGGAGTTGCCCCTTGGGGATATTATTGAGCCATTGAGGATGATGGCAACTATTATAATTTATGTATCCATTCATGTCTGTGGGCTTGCTGTAATTTCTTGAGCATATCTGGTTATCCTCCGAAAACAGTTCTACATCTAAGAACTCGATTTGTTGACTCTGGATATTTGACGTAAATTTTAAATTAAACTTATTATTATTGGTGTATTTTATAAATGAATTCAAATTCTCCTTTGATCCGCTCCAGATGATGAGGATATCGTCTATATATCTCTTCCAGAGCACCAGGTTTGCACCGAATGGGTTGTTGTTCCATATAGATTGATTCTCCCATTCTGCTACGAAGTATAATGTGTCAGTCATATATAATATAGTATATATGACTGACAAATTATATATATACTATAGTATACTAGTGTAGAGTGTATTGTAGACATTCAAGACATCTACTAGTGTCTAATCTAAACTCATTATAGTATTATATAATTCATTTTAGCTAGCTTAATAATTAATTTAGCTATAAATAAAATTAATTACTACTATCTTATTTTCCTTGAGACTGTCTGTCAGGTAGAAGGGTTAATAATTTATCCAACATAAAGATTAACCAGTCCACTACTACCTTTAAGCTCAATCTAGAATTTGACAATTCCTTTTATTATTAATAATTAATAAACAAATTATTAATAATAACTTAGTTAATAATTTAATAACTTTATAGTTCAGCTAATCTTATTAGTACTGGTGCTGCAGCTCTTTAATTTGTGCTTTGTTTTAGCAACAGCAAGAGACCAAGTCAATTTTTCTTAAAATTTTATTTCATTTGTTTTGCTCACCTCAGTCCATCAGTGAAGTGAACTTGTTGGGCTAGTGAGTGCAGCCGCATAATTGCTGTGGTTTTTTTTTTTTTGATCAGCAAGCAGACGTTAACTATTTTGCAAAGATTAACATTTTCTCATTTTATTTTAATTTTATTAAAACTAAGTGCCCTTAGTGTTTTGCTCACCTCAGTCCATCAGTGAAGTGAACTTGTTGGGCTAGTGAGTGCAGTGTGTTTTTGATCAGCAAGCGGTGAAGCTAACTGTTTTGCTGTGACATTTTATTTCTAATTTCTTTTCAAGAAAGATTGACTGTGTGACGACAACAACTGTACTAAGCAAAGCTTCTACAGGTACTAGCTGTAGTACTAAAATAATTCTAATCTTAATCTATAATATATTATATAACATAATATAATAAATTCTAATTCATAATCTATATTCTATCTATAATCCATAATATAAGTAATTCTAATCTATTAATATTAGATAATTTAATATTAATTAATAAATCATATACTGAATCAGATTTAACCTCACTTTAGCTTGGTGGGCTTGAGAGTGTCTGCCTAGAGTTAGTAAGGAAATATAGCTTTAGCATAGTAGTAGGCTAGGCTCTTAAGCCTGTGTAAATTCAAATTAAAAATAAAATACTGCTAGTTAATATAAATAGTTAATCTTGAGTTAATAATTGAAATAACTTGAGCACTTTGGCAGGTTGCACACAACAGCACAGTGCAGTTGTGCATAGTTTTACTTTTTCAGCAGTAGCACTGAAGAGAAACTTCCTCTAATTTTTGTGTCTTTTTTTTTTTTTTGTAGATTTTGTAAACACTACAGTACACACAACTCAAAATTTTAAATGGATCCTCCTTTTGGGACTAAGGAGGGACAAGCTCCATCTACCAGCACCACCACCAGTTCTACGATGCAGCCTTTGCATCAGTCTAGTCGGCCAAGTAGGCCAAGCTCTCACTTATCATTTGGGGAAGCATTGCTTGAAGGATCATCAAGTAAAGGAAAGGCACCAAAAGCAGGCAGTAGAAGTGCTGCTAGGCCCACAAGCTCTATGGTTTTTTACGGAAAGCCTAAAGCACCAGAAGCACGTTCAAAGTTAAAGGGTAGCACAAGTAGTACTTCTACTAGCCCAGTGAGTAAAAAGAAGTGCCTTTTGCCCCAAGCAGAATCTTCCCCATCTACAAGCAGCATGCAAGGTACCAAGCAGAGCCAAATTAGCAACAAGACTCAGAGGGGTTTTCCCAAACCAAAGCGATCTCATTCCTTCGGAGGGAAAACCACCACTAGTTCCCACCGGTACCGCCACGCCATGTCCTCCTAGCACCACCTTTAGCTAGCCACCAAGTCCTTACAATATTTTTGTAAAGACAGTTAGAGAGAGGGCTACACATAGTGGAACTCCACCTAGCGAGGTACCAGAGGAGCCTGAGACTGAGAGGCCAAGTGCAGAGTCTGTTCTTCCTGCTCGCACTACAAGTCATGATATCAGTCTTAGCTCCAGCCTAGCAGGAATTCCATTTGATCTGGCTAATGAAGAACTAGACTATGAGGTAGAGGAGATGAGTGGTCAGGAATCAGATTCCTCAGGGAGCAGTGTACAAATGACTAGTGCACAATTTTCCCCTGAGACTCCACCTTCTCCGCTACGATCATCACCACCACCAGCAGCAAAACCTACCAAATCTGGTAGAGTTAAAGCAATTAGTAGTCCCACTATGGCCAGTACTGGTACCACCTGTGCCACCACCACTAGTTCTGCCGCTGTTCATCCACCCCGAGCAGTGGAAGCAGCACCCAAGGCACACTCCAAGGCTATGCGCGCCCCAATTAGGGAGCACTTTGAAAATGTCGAAGAAGGGCGCAATGAAAAGTGCAAACATTGTGGGAAGCTAATAAGCAGAGGGAAAGTGTCTGGCCATCTTACCAGTGCTAGCATGAAGCATCACCTCAGCACTCAACACAACGCTGTGTTATTGGGGAAAGATGCAGAAAAACGTAGTGCGGGCAGCATAGCTGGTGGCCGTGGTACTACAACAACAACAACTAGTACCATCTCCAGATGGAGTGGAAAAACCCCAACAGCTGCTTCTGAGCCAATAGCAGCAGTAGCTAGTGCTGGCAGCCAGAGACCAAGGCAGGTTGGAGCACTGCATGTCCAGCCCACCCTGGAACAATTTCGGGCATTCCACTCCAAGAGATCAATGCCCAAACAGCAGGCCAATAAAGTAACACAACTTATTGGTCAGTTCATTGCTGTTGGAGGGGCATCCTTCTACATGATAGAAGGGGAGCCCTTCAAACAATTGATGGCGGCTGTGGCTCCACAATACACAGTTCTGTCACATTCCACTTACAATGAGGGGACAATGTTCCTACTGAATCGGTCCTGTGTTTCAGCAGTGAAAGAGGAGCTTTCCAAGGCTGCTGGTCAGTCTGTTCATTTCACAACAGATTTGTGGAGTGCACCTAGTGGGCAGCATGACTTTCTTTCTTTGACAGCACACTGGTAGCAGCCCGGTGTGTCTAAGGAAGGTGCTGCAGCAGGCTACCGATCATTCCGTCTCCATGCAGAAGTGATGGATGAAAAGCACACTTCCCAAAATATTCTGCATTCAATGAAGAAAATGTTTAGCCTTTGGGTGGGAGCAGAGGCAGGCACCAATGTTGAAGTTGGTTTTGTGGTAACTAACGGAGGTGCCAATATGGTGAAAGCGCTGCGACATGGTGTGCGCTGTGCAGCCCACATCATCCATCTTGTAGTGAAGGCAGCAATGTCAGAAGGAACTAATGTAGCAGCAGTAGTTCTGTCCCGCTGCAGAAAGATCGCTGGGCACTTTCACCATAGTGTTAAGGCTAGCTAACTTTTGAGGGAAGCGTAAGAGGGCAGGTCTTCCCATACACTGCATACGACAGGATGTCAGTACGTGGTGGAACTCCACGTTAGACATGCTGGAGAGGATTTTGGAGCAGCAGAGGGCAATCCATAATCTTGCCTCAGAGCATAATATTGGGATTACATCTCCATTGAATAGGGAGGATTGGACAGTGATCGCCCAGCTAGTGGCAGTCCTTAAACCATTCAGGGATGCCACTGAAAATTTAAGATCAAACGCTGCCAGTCTGGCCCAGGTAATCCCAGTGTTCTCCCATCTAGGCAGCAAGATGGATGTGTTCCTTGAAAACCGTGAGGCTGTTCAAGGTGGCACTCTACATCCTGACGTAGCAGCCATAGTCAGGAAACTGAAAGATCTGCTAAAAGTACACCTTCGCAAACGCATGGAAGAAAGTCCCGAAATGATGCTGGCGTGCCTTTGTGATCCAAGAATTAAGGGAAAGCTAGCAATGAAATTCAATGTTCTCAGTAGCTACCGGGAGCAATTGGTTCAAAAGGTGCGTGACTGGCAGCGTAAAATGGGAATGAAACCTCATCTGAGCAGATTGCCTTTCTTAAATTCAATCTGCCCAAGTTGGGTTACCCAGCTCTTAGCTTGGAAAGTTAATTTTCTTTCTCTAATGTTCAAGGTAGTTTCTCCACCTGGTTGCATGTGTCTGTGGTGTGGCAACGTCTGCTACCTCTGCCGGTGTAGCCAATTTATGCTAGGGCCTAGTGTCTGAGTTCTGGAAGTCCGCTCCCAAACGTCAAGGACTGACAGTGTTTGGATGCTTTGCTCTGGGGTGAAACAGGTTGCCCACTCATTCGCCTTTCCCAATGCTGCTGGTGGTGGTGCCAGCTTCGCTTCCTGGCTAGTGTCATGCCTCAAATGTCCCTAATGGTAAGGGTAACTACCCTTACCATTAGGGACATTTGTGTGTGTGTGTAAGTGCAGTGTATGTGTGTTTGTGTGTGTAAGGGCAGTATATGTGTGTGTTTATGGGCAGGTGCGTGTAAAGTCAGTGTGTAAGGGTCCTGGGAGGGAGGCTAACATCAGCCTTTTTTAACCCCTTAACAACCTGTGACGGTTCAGGGCCGTCACGCCAAAACGGTCAGTTAATGACCTTTGACGGTCCTGAAACGTCATTAAATTAAACGCTTACACAGAGTTGCTGTAATGCCTCGATGTCGAGGCATTCAGTAACACCGACATCGGCATCAGGGGCCATGTCTGGCCCCTCCCTGAGGTGTCAACATCCGCCATACACTGGCAGCGGACACCCGTTTTAAAAGACTTTAGGAGGCGATCAACGATCACCTCCTAAACGTCAATGCTGTCACTGAAATGCCTCGATCGCGAGGCATTCAGCGTCCCTAAATAACCCCCCATGACGCGTCTTGACCGCTCTGGAGAGCGGTCACAACCGCTGCTGCGAGTGATTTTTGCCACTCGAAAGATGGTGGCACCCTTTAAAAAGAACAATCAAGTTGAAAAGAATCCTCAGGAGTGTCTCTCCAGACCCTCCTGAGAATCTGGCTCCACTTGCAGGTTGAATACAGATACTGCATTCAACCATGCAAGTCAATGGAGCCCAGCTTTCTAATCTCAATGTGATTAGTAAAATATAAAAAAAAATATGGAAAAGAAATTGCTAAAAAAATAAAATAAAATGTGCTGACATTTAAAAATAATTATGCAGTGATGTCACCAGATGAACCATCCATACCAGCAAAATGTAAAAAAACCCCAAAAAGTTAAAAAAAGAATAAAATAACTAAAATAAAAAAGTTAGCGCTTTATCTTCTCAAAAATCTCAACATAGAACGAGTTAAAATAAAAGCATTTCAAATACCCAAGGGGTGTCTAATTAATTTAATAAAAAATTAATGGTTTGATGGGGTAAATTGGAGGGGCCGGGCTCAAAGATAGGGCATAGGCACAGACTGACCAAAATGGAGAAAAAATGCGCACTTCCCAAATGTGGCATTTTAAATCTGAAACAACCCGACAAACCCATGCATGTGGGGTATTACTGCACTCGGGAGATGTTGCTGAACACATATTGGGGTGTTGTTTAATAGTGACGCATACCAGGAGCTATAAATTCCTGAAGTACAATTTGTGTGAAAAAAAAATAAAAAATACCACCACAAACTTTGGCAAAGGCTGGTGGTAGAATATCATGCATAAAATGGTTAAAATACCAGCATTTTAAATACCTTGGGGTGTCTAGTCTTCAAAAATATATGGTTTGATGGGGTAAATTGAATTATCCAGTAAGGACTGAGGACATGAGGGCATTAGGACAATTAAGTTCCAAGTTGAAAAATGTGCACTCCCCAGATGTGGCATTTTAAATCCCAAACAGCTGGCTTCAAAGATGTTCCAAAGAGGAGATGGAGGCAACGTTGAAAAACATTGGGTATTTCTAAACTCAGGACAAATAGTAGAATCTATTTAGCTAGTGTTTTTTACTTCCTTTTGTAGGTGAGTAAAAGATTTTTCAAATAAAAGTCATAAGAGTTTTTTTTTTTCTTCAAAATTTCACCATGTTTTTGTCACGTACAAGTAGTTAGGAGACACCGTGGTCAGGTAGGACTCCAGGACAGAACAGGTCAAACAAGCCGAGGTCAGGTTTCCGGAGAGCAGGATAGTCATATAACGTAGCCGAGGTCAGGATTCAGGAAAACAGGATAAACGTAAACGTAGCCGAGGCCAGGAATCAGGAAATCAACGAAGTCAGACAAGCCGGGATCATACATGAGAATACAGGATCAAAACGCTATCTGGGTACTAGCACAAGGCATAGACAACCAACAGAAGGCAATGTCAGACAGAACTGCGGAGGTTTAAATAGGAACCGCAGAGGAAGTTCAAATCTCCCGCCAAACCTCATGACGTCACTTCCAATGTCCGGGAATCGCCACCATCATGGTTGTGGCGTAATCTTCCCTCATAAATACCTGCAGTTTGGGAGTTCGCAACTAGAGGGCGCGCGAGCGCCGAAGCCGGACGCCGTGTTCCAGGAGGTCTGCCTCTCCTGCGCGGCAGTTCAGCAGATGACGGCGGAAGCGGCACCGCGTTGGAGGGCGGCCTCCCTCTCCTGCGAGGCGGCGGCTGCTGCGGTGGTAGCCGTGCGTTGGAGGGGGGTCTCCCTCTCCTGCGTGGCGGCTCAGGTGGCCGTGCGTTGCAGGGGGGGTCTCCCTCTCCTGCGTGGCGGCTCCGGTGGGCATGATTTCAGACAGGAAGCGAACTGGCAAAAGATGCTGGCACCAGCAGCAGCGTTGGAAGACGTTTGGGAGCGGACTTCCAGAACTCAGACACTAGGCCCTAACGTAAATTGGCTACACCGGCGGAGGTAGCAGACGTTGCCACACCACAAACACGTGCAACCAGGGGGAGAAACTACCTTAAACATTAGAGAAAAAAAAAATTTTACTTTCCAAGCTAAGAGCTGGGTAACCCAACTTGGGCAGATTGAATTTAAGAAAGGCAATCTGCTCCATCAGATGAGGTGCCATGCTCACTTTGAACAGTGGTTGGTGGACATGATAGAAGCTGCTGCGCAACCCATGAGAGTACAGGCCACACACTCTTCTTTTCATCCCAGTAGCTAAGAGGATCAACATTAGGTGCAGAAGGAACTTCACAGAGGTAAAGTTTGACCATTTCAGCAGCACTACTGTCCTTTCTGCTGCTAGCTCTGTCAGATGGTCCAACTATACTCCCAAGTGCCTCTTCCCAAAACGCAGCTGCTCCTCCTCCTGCACCTCTCCCTCCTCGGACAGCATTCCCATTTTATGCTGCCAGTCACGCACCTTGTTGACCAATTGCTCCCGGTAGCTACTGAGAACATTGAATTTCAAAGCTAGCTTTCCCTTAATTCTTTGATCACAAAGGCACGCTTGCATCATTTCGTTACTCTCTTCCATGCGTTTGCGAAGGTGTACTTTTAGCAGATCCTTCAGCTTCCTGACTATGGCTGCTACGTCACGTCACGGTTTTCAAGGAACACATCCATCTTGCTGCCTAGATGGGAGAACACTGGGATTACCTGGGCCAGACTGGCAGTGTTTGAGCTTAAATTTTCTGTGGCATCCCTGAATGGTTTAAGGATTGCCACTAGCTGGGCGATCACTGTCCAATCCTCCCTATTCAATGGAGATGTAATCCCAATATTATGCTCTGAGGCAAGATTATGGATTGCCCTCTGCTGCTCCAAAATCCTCTCCAGCATGTCTAACGTGGAGTTCCACCGTGTACTGACATCCTGACATAGGCAGTGTACGGGAAGACCTGACCTCTCTTGCTCTTCCCTCAAAAGTTGGCTAGCCTTAACACTATGGTGAAAGTGCCCAGCGATCTTTCTGCAGCAGGACAGAACTACTGCTGCCACATTGGTTCCTTCTGACATTGCTGCCTTCACTACAAGATGGATGATGTGGGCTGCACAGCGCACACCAACAATATGACCATCTCGCAGCGCTTTCACCATATTGGCACCTCCGTCAGTTACCACAAAACCAACTTCAACATTGGTGCCTGCCTCTGCTCCCACCCAAAGGCTAAACATTTTCCTCATCGCATGCAGAATATTTTGAGAAGTGTGCTTTTCATCCATCACTTCTTCATGGAAAAGGAATGATCGGTAGCCTGCTGCAGCAGCTTCCTTGGGCACACCGGGCTGCCACCAGTGTGCTGTCAAAGAAAGAAAGGCATGCTGGCCGCTAGGTGCACTCCACAAATCTGTTGTGAAATGAACACACTGACCAGCAGCCTTGGAAAGCTCCGCTTTCACTGCTGAAACACAGGACCGATACAATGAGGGGACAATGTTCCTACTGAAAGTGGAACGTGACGGAACTGTGTATTGTGGAGCCACAGCCGCCATCAATTGTTTGAAAGGCTCCCCTTCAATCATGGAGAAGGATGCCCCTCCAATAGCAATGAACTCCAACCTGCCTTGGTCTCTGGCTGCCAGCACTACCTGCTGCTATTGGCTCAGAAGCAGCTGTTGGGGTTTTACCACTGTCTCTGGAGATGGTACTAGTTGTTGTTGTAATTCCCACGGCCACCCAAATTGGGGCGCGCATAGCCTTGGGTGCTGCTTCTACTGCTCAGGGTGGATGAACAGCGGTAGAACTAGTGGTGGTGGCACTGGTGGTACTACCAGTACTGGCCATAGTGGGACTATATGTGTGTGTTTATGGGCAGGTGCGTGTAAAGTCAGTGTGTAAGGGTCCTGGGAGGGAGGCTAACATCAGCCTTTTTTAACCCCTTAACAACCTGTGACGGTTCAGGGCCGTCACGCCAAAACGGTCAGTTAATGACCTTTGACGGTCCTGAAACGTCATTAAATTAAACGCTTACACAGAGTTGCTGTAATGCCTCGATGTCGAGGCATTCAGTAACACCGACATCGGCATCAGGGGCCATGTCTGGCCCCTCCCTGAGGTGTCAACATCCGCCATACACTGGCAGCGGACACCCGTTTTAAAAGACTTTAGGAGGCGATCAACGATCACCTCCTAAACGTCAATGCTGTCACTGAAATGCCTCGATCGCGAGGCATTCAGCGTCCCTAAATAACCCCCCATGACGCGTCTTGACCGCTCTGGAGAGCGGTCACAACCGCTGCTGCGAGTGATTTTTGCCACTCGAAAGATGGTGGCACCCTTTAAAAAGAACAATCAAGTTGAAAAGAATCCTCAGGAGTGTCTCTCCAGACCCTCCTGAGAATCTGGCTCCACTTGCAGGTTGAATACAGATACTGCATTCAACCATGCAAGTCAATGGAGCCCAGCTTTCTAATCTCAATGTGATTAGTAAAATATAAAAAAAAATATGGAAAAGAAATTGCTAAAAAAATAAAATAAAATGTGCTGACATTTAAAAATAATTATGCAGTGATGTCACCAGATGAACCATCCATACCAGCAAAATGTAAAAAAACCCCAAAAAGTTAAAAAAAGAATAAAATAACTAAAATAAAAAAGTTAGCGCTTTATCTTCTCAAAAATCTCAACATAGAACGAGTTAAAATAAAAGCATTTCAAATACCCAAGGGGTGTCTAATTAATTTAATAAAAAATTAATGGTTTGATGGGGTAAATTGGAGGGGCCGGGCTCAAAGATAGGGCATAGGCACAGACTGACCAAAATGGAGAAAAAATGCGCACTTCCCAAATGTGGCATTTTAAATCTGAAACAACCCGACAAACCCATGCATGTGGGGTATTACTGCACTCGGGAGATGTTGCTGAACACATATTGGGGTGTTGTTTAATAGTGACGCATACCAGGAGCTATAAATTCCTGAAGTACAATTTGTGTGAAAAAAAAATAAAAAATACCACCACAAACTTTGGCAAAGGCTGGTGGTAGAATATCATGCATAAAATGGTTAAAATACCAGCATTTTAAATACCTTGGGGTGTCTAGTCTTCAAAAATATATGGTTTGATGGGGTAAATTGAATTATCCAGTAAGGACTTAGGACATGAGGGCATTAGGACAATTAAGTTCCAAGTTGAAAAATGTGCACTCCCCAGATGTGGCATTTTAAATCCCAAACAGCTGGCTTCAAAGATGTTCCAAAGAGGAGATGGAGGCAACGTTGAAAAACATTGGGTATTTCTTACTACCTGGAGAATGAATGACTATATTTTAAAAAGCCAGAAAGAAAAAACTGTCCTTCAAAACACGATAGTAAATTACTTTAAAGATAATATCTCAAGTGATACTTCCTCAGGGAATAACTGGTGCGCTTTTAAAGCCGTAATGAGAGGACATTTTATTAAAATAAATATTAATAAAAAAAAAGCTCAGGGTAAAAGACTATCCGAACTTTATTGTCAGTTAAATATAATTTCAAGAGAAAACATTTTAGCAACTTCACAATTACTAACACAAAAAATAAAAGATATTCAAGAGCAAATAAATCAACGACTAATTGAAAGAATTACTAGAAACATGGAAAAGTTGAAAATAAAATTTTATGCTAGAGGAAATAGGATTGATAAGATGCTGACTAATAAGCTAAAACATCAAAGAGCTAATAATAGAATTATAAAGTTAATAGATGGTAATCAGACATTAACGACCCCAAAAGACATTGGTAACTATTTTAATAGATACTATGGAAATTTGTATAATCTTTCATCATCTAGCTCAGATAAAGACTTAATTGATTACTTAACACGAACAGAGCTACCTCAGATCTCTAAAGCTCAAAGAGATGCATTGAATAGATCTATCACTGAAACAGAAGTAAAAAAGGAAATTACAAAACTGGCTAATTACAAGACACCGGGCCCAGATGGCTTTAGTAATTTATTTTATAAGGTGTTTAGTATCCAAATAGTCCCGCATTTAACAACTTTATTCAATGAAACAGTAGAGAGAGGCAGTTTTCCAACAGAAATGTTGAGAGCCAACGTTTTGCCAATTTTAAAAGAAGGTAAATCTCCTTCGATTATCACAAATTACCGTCCGATTTCTTTAATAAATGCAGATATAAAACTATTTTCGTCAATACTGGCAGTTAGAATGAAATCAATATTAGACAAGATAATCCATAGAGACCAAATAGGTTTTGTACCAGGCAGATCTTCTAGCTATAATGTAAGAAGAACTATAGACATTATAGATGCTTGTTCTAGATCTAAAACTTCTTTATTACTGATGGCGGTCGATGCAGAAAAAGCCTTCGACCGGGTTAGCTGGAAATTCTTAAGCGGGGTATTACAAAAGAACGGCATCTTTGGTTGGATACATAGGGCAATCTTTTCTTTATATGCAAATCCATCAGCTAGGGTAGTGGGTCCAAATTTATGCTCCCCTTGGTTTCAATTAAAAAATGGTACGCGTCAGGGCTGTCCCTTATCGCCCTTATTATATATAATATCTATGGAGCCCTTAGCTGCAAATATTCGATGCAATTATATGATTAAAGGATATCAAACTAATACAAATCATTTAAAACTGAATCTTTATGCAGACGATGTATTAATTACTCTTACCGAACCAGTTGAATCTTTGAAACATTTGATGATTGAAATAAAAAACTATAGTAAAGTCTCAAATTATAAGCTCAATACTACTAAGACGATCTTAGTAGGCAAGAATATAGTCAATAGTGTTAAAGAAGAAATTAAACTAATATATGGTTTTACCTGGGCAACTCGAGATTTTAACTATCTTGGCATTTTCATTTCTACAGATCTTAAGAGGATAATGGAAATAAATTTCCTAAATCTTCTGAAAGATACTAACCGTAAACTGAAAGAATGGCAATGTAAGGAACTGTCATGGTGGGGAAGAATAAATTCTATAAATGCATATATTATACCTAAGTGGTTATACCTTTTTCAGATGCTCCCACTAAAATCCTCGGACCAATGGCTTTTATTAATACAATCTAGTTTTTCAAATTTCATTTGGAGAGGAAAAAAACCAAGACTTAAACGAAATACACTGATTCAGAAACCGCAACGAGGAGGTATTTCCTTTCCAAATATAAAAAATCTTTATATGTCTACGAGGATTCTACACATATACAGGATGCAACTAGCGCTAGATAAAAATGAGGGTTGGATAGAGATAGAGAAACAATTAAGTGGTAATTTAGAGTTAGATAACCTTATATGGAATATTTATGGCCTGAAACATATAAAAAAAAATATCAAAGGTAGCATAATTCTTGAACAACTGATACCCATATGGGAGAATCAAAAACGACAATGGAAAATAGATAAGAAACTTCTTAACTTCCACAAAATTGAAACTCTTGCTGCCAATATAGAAGAACTTAATTTAACTCTTTGGAAACAAAAAGGTATTAACTGCATTAAAAATCTATTTTTAGATAGTAAAATAAGAACGTTCCCTGACTTACAAATAGAATTCCAACTTCCATCAGCTGAGATCTTTAAATACTTAAGAATAAAAAGTTTCCTCAGAGAGTTCTTTATCTACCCTACCCCTCAGACCGACTCCCTTGGTGAAATTTTCAATACCGATAGAGTACCCCGAGTGACATCTAAGATCATGAAATTGGTGCGGGAGTGGGAAGAAGTCCAAGATCCTCCCTATATAAAAACCTGGGAAAAAGATCTATTTTGTAAAATTCATGCTACAGACTGGTTTCAAGCCCAAATAAATACAACTAAATCTATACACTCTATAACTTTATTGGAAACTCAATATAAAGTAGCCAATAGATGGTATCTTGTCCCATCCAAGTTAAAACTAATGTATCCTAATGTTCTCTCCACTTGTTGGAGATGTAACAAAGCTGAGGGAACATACCTTCATATTTGGTGGGAATGTGGAGAAATCAGAGATATATGGAATAGGATGTATGACCTATTGGACTACTTACTAAAAACAAAAATAAAAAGATCACCAGATGCAGCTTTACTACATTTAAATTGGCCTTCTCTACAGAAAAAAGATAAATTACTGCTAACGCATTGCTTAGTAGCAATGAAAATTACGATCGCCAGAAATTGGAAATCCCTTGGCTCTCCTATATGGAAACACTTTATTAATCAACTTTTTTTTCAAA
Source organism: Spea hammondii (assembly GCA_029215755.1). Lineage (NCBI taxonomy): Eukaryota > Metazoa > Chordata > Amphibia > Anura > Pelobatidae > Spea > Spea hammondii. The sequence goes on from JARDYJ010000003.1 coordinate 45,349,086, forward strand.
TAAAAATGGAAAGGGCAATTAGTTGGCCTTTTCTAAATTCATGGAAAGCCTTTCAGAGCTGGGACTATTGGTACAAAATATTTGAAGAATTAGTAACAACCCTATAAGTGCACTTAACGACCTTAAGCTGAATTTTTCTTCTTTTTTCTTCAATAACACAGTTTCCCTTTCCCTCTCAACTACGCCACGACTGTTTTTGTATATGTCCTAAGTGGATACTATTGAGATCCCCTGCTTTTGTTAATCATTTTTGAAAATAAGTGAAATTAATCTTAATTAAGGGGATCTTTGAACTTTTATACTATATTTATCTTTGTATGTTATCCTCTTATATGTCAAGTCTTAAATGTTTGTATATGTTTATATTTTCATAAATAAAAAAAAAAAAATAAAAAAAAAAAAAAAAAGAAAAACATTGGGTATTTCTAAACTCAGGACAAATAGTAGAATCTATTTAGCTAGTGTTTTTTACTTCCTTTTGTAGGTGAGTAAAAGATTTTTCAAATAAAAGTCATAAGAGTTTTTTTTTTTCTTCAAAATTTCACCATGTTTTTGTCACGTACAAGTAGTTAGGAGACACCGTGGTCAGGTAGGACTCCAGGACAGAACAGGTCAAACAAGCCGAGGTCAGGTTTCCGGAGAGCAGGATAGTCATATAACGTAGCCGAGGTCAGGATTCAGGAAAACAGGATAAACGTAAACGTAGCCGAGGCCAGGAATCAGGAAATCAACGAAGTCAGACAAGCCGGGATCATACATGAGAATACAGGATCAAAACGCTATCTGGGTACTAGCACAAGGCATAGACAACCAACAGAAGGCAATGTCAGACAGAACTGCGGAGGTTTAAATAGGAACCGCAGAGGAAGTTCAAATCTCCCGCCAAACCTCATGACGTCACTTCCAATGTCCGGGAATCGCCACCATCATGGTTGTGGCGTAATCTTCCCTCATAAATACCTGCAGTTTGGGAGTTCGCAACTAGAGGGCGCGCGAGCGCCGAAGCCGGACGCCGTGTTCCAGGAGGTCTGCCTCTCCTGCGCGGCAGTTCAGCAGATGACGGCGGAAGCGGCACCGCGTTGGAGGGCGGCCTCCCTCTCCTGCGAGGCGGCGGCTGCTGCGGTGGTAGCCGTGCGTTGGAGGGGGGTCTCCCTCTCCTGCGTGGCGGCTCAGGTGGCCGTGCGTTGCAGGGGGGGTCTCCCTCTCCTGCGTGGCGGCTCCGGTGGGCATGATTTCAGACAGGAAGCGAACTGGCAAAAGATGCTGGCACCAGCAGCAGCGTTGGAAGACGTTTGGGAGCGGACTTCCAGAACTCAGACACTAGGCCCTAACGTAAATTGGCTACACCGGCGGAGGTAGCAGACGTTGCCACACCACAAACACGTGCAACCAGGGGGAGAAACTACCTTAAACATTAGAGAAAAAAAAAATTTTACTTTCCAAGCTAAGAGCTGGGTAACCCAACTTGGGCAGATTGAATTTAAGAAAGGCAATCTGCTCCATCAGATGAGGTGCCATGCTCACTTTGAACAGTGGTTGGTGGACATGATAGAAGCTGCTGCGCAACCCATGAGAGTACAGGCCACACACTCTTCTTTTCATCCCAGTAGCTAAGAGGATCAACATTAGGTGCAGAAGGAATTTCACAGAGGTAAAGTTTGACCATTTCAGCAGCACTACTGTCCTTTCTGCTGCTAGCTCTGTCAGATGGTCCAACTATACTCCCAAGTGCCTCTTCCCAAAACGCAGCTGCTCCTCCTCCTGCACCTCTCCCTCCTCGGACAGCATTCCCATTTTATGCTGCCAGTCACGCACCTTGTTGACCAATTGCTCCCGGTAGCTACTGAGAACATTGAATTTCAAAGCTAGCTTTCCCTTAATTCTTTGATCACAAAGGCACGCTTGCATCATTTCGTTACTCTCTTCCATGCGTTTGCGAAGGTGTACTTTTAGCAGATCCTTCAGCTTCCTGACTATGGCTGCTACGTCACGTCACGGTTTTCAAGGAACACATCCATCTTGCTGCCTAGATGGGAGAACACTGGGATTACCTGGGCCAGACTGGCAGTGTTTGAGTTTAAATTTTCTGTGGCATCCCTGAATGGTTTAAGGATTGCCACTAGCTGGGCGATCACTGTCCAATCCTCCCTATTCAATGGAGATGTAATCCCAATATTATGCTCTGAGGCAAGATTATGGATTGCCCTCTGCTGCTCCAAAATCCTCTCCAGCATGTCTAACGTGGAGTTCCACCGTGTACTGACATCCTGACATAGGCAGTGTACGGGAAGACCTGACCTCTCTTGCTCTTCCCTCAAAAGTTGGCTAGCCTTAACACTATGGTGAAAGTGCCCAGCGATCTTTCTGCAGCAGGACAGAACTACTGCTGCCACATTGGTTCCTTCTGACATTGCTGCCTTCACTACAAGATGGATGATGTGGGCTGCACAGCGCACACCAACAATATGACCATCTCGCAGCGCTTTCACCATATTGGCACCTCCGTCAGTTACCACAAAACCAACTTCAACATTGGTGCCTGCCTCTGCTCCCACCCAAAGGCTAAACATTTTCCTCATCGCATGCAGAATATTTTGAGAAGTGTGCTTTTCATCCATCACTTCTTCATGGAAAAGGAATGATCGGTAGCCTGCTGCAGCAGCTTCCTTGGGCACACCGGGCTGCCACCAGTGTGCTGTCAAAGAAAGAAAGGCATGCTGGCCGCTAGGTGCACTCCACAAATCTGTTGTGAAATGAACACACTGACCAGCAGCCTTGGAAAGCTCCGCTTTCACTGCTGAAACACAGGACCGATACAATGAGGGGACAATGTTCCTACTGAAAGTGGAACGTGACGGAACTGTGTATTGTGGAGCCACAGCCGCCATCAATTGTTTGAAAGGCTCCCCTTCAATCATGGAGAAGGATGCCCCTCCAATAGCAATGAACTCCAACCCGCCTTGGTCTCTGGCTGCCAGCACTACCTGCTGCTATTGGCTCAGAAGCAGCTGTTGGGGTTTTACCACTGTCTCTGGAGATGGTACTAGTTGTTGTTGTAATTCCCACGGCCACCCAAATTGGGGCGCGCATAGCCTTGGGTGCTGCTTCTACTGCTCAGGGTGGATGAACAGCGGTAGAACTAGTGGTGGTGGCACTGGTGGTACTACCAGTACTGGCCATAGTGGGACTGCTAATTGCTTTAAGTCTAGCAGATTTGGTAGGTTTTGCTGCTGCTGGTGGTGGTGATCGCAGCGGAGAAGGTGGAGGCTCAGGGGAAAATTGTGCACTAGTCATTTGGACACTGCTCCCTGAGGAATCTGATTCCTGACCACTCATCTCCTCTACTTCCTCTGACTCATAGTCTAGTTCAGGGGCGTCCAACATGCGCCCCGCGTGACCTCTAGGTGCGGCCAGCGTGAGATCGGCAGCCAGGATCACAAGCCCTGCCGCTTACTTGTGGGAGGGTCTATTCTCTGCTCCAGTCCTGCCTCCTCTGTGTGGAAAACGAAGGAGGCCGCGCCCCCTGCTGAAGTCTGTGAGCGGCATCGAGAGCTGTGGTAGGTAAGGGGGTGGGGGAGGTTGTTTGAATGAGTATGCCTGTGTGGGAATGAATGTGTGAATGAATGAGTATATGAATGAGTGTGTGTGTGATACCATGGATGTGTAAGTGCTGGAACCTAGGCATGATGGGACTGTGATTGCTGTTAGCAATCACACTCCTATCATGCCAAGTCAGCCAGTACATGCTGAAACCTGGCAAGCTGCCCCCCTTGTGTATTGATGCTGCCAGCAGTATGGGGTCTGCACTTACGGCCACCCTGTACCAGCATGTACTGGCTGACTTGGCATGATAGGAGTGTGATTGCTAACAGCAATCTGCTAACAGCAATCACAGTCCCATCATACCTAGGTTCCAGCATTTACTGGTTGCCTGGTTATGAAAAGAGTGTGTTTGCTGTTAGCAATCACACTCCTATCATGCCAAGTCATATTGTTGATTTTTTTTTGTCCAATTGTGGTGTGTTACTTTTAATAAGTGTGGTTACACACTAAAATTGGACAAAAATTACTGGTACAATGCCCAGCCAACCAGTGCATACTGGAATCTGGGTATGCCTGAGATTGCTGTTAACAATCATAATATATAATTTTTTTGTACAATTTTGGTGTGCAACTTACTTTTATTAAAAGTATGTGGGGGGGTCTTTTGCAATTAAGGGGGGTACCCGCCAGGGCTGTCCCCTCTCGCCATTGTTATTTGCACTGGCCATTGAGCCGTTAGCTCAGGCCATTCGTCTGCACCCGGATATTAAGGGTCTTACTGTGGGTGGTCGGGACTACAAACTTAGCTTGTTTGCAGACGATGTCCTGCTCTCTTTGACGTCCCCCCTCACGTCCCTGCCTAATTTGTATCAATTGCTTGGACGGTTCGGGAAGCTTTCGGGTTACAAAATCAATTCCGATAAATGCGAAGCCCTCAATGTTAGTCTTCCCTCCCCTACGGTTAAGCTCCTCTCCCTTAATTTTGATTTTAAATGGCGGCCTTTCTCCCTGCGGTCTTTGGGCATTAATATCACCCCCTCTCATCACCAGATGTATGCGGCCAACTACCTGCCGCTAATTCAGACCCTAAAGCGCGATCTTGCCACTTGGTCCACCTATGCTTTATCGTTTATGGGGCGGATCTATGCGGTGAAAATGAATTTGTTGCCCAAGTTGTTGTATCTTTTTCGTTCCATCTCCTTGCCGATCCTTCGGAAAGATATTGCAGGCTTGCTAGATCGACCCTATATAGGTCGAAGAAGGCTGGAGGGCTATCCACTCCCCTCCTTTATGAATACTATGTTGCGGCTCAGTTGGCCATGCTTTTGTCCCTCTCGGTGCGCCCCTCCCCTGCGCGCTGGGTTCAGCTGGAGTCTGATCTCTCCTCTGGGGCGAATCTCCGATGGCTCATGTGGCTCCCTACCCTGGATAAAAGCAGGATATCTGACAGCCCTACCCTCCTACATTCGTTCTCTCTCTGGTACCGGGTTCGTCGCAAATATAAGCTCATGGACAATGGTTCTAGATTGCAACCGGTGTTCCAGAATCAAGATTTCCCAGCAGGTCTTCAGATTCGTCCGTTCCAGTGGTGGGTTGACAAAGGTCTGGTTACAGTGGGAGATCTGCTCCTCAACGGTCGGCCCTACTCCTTCCAGCAACTAGCCTCATTGCACGACATGCCAATGTCTGAAACTTTTCGATACCGCCAGATTTCTCATTTTCTCCTTCAGTTCCTCAAGCGTTTTCCGGATTACGTTGCTACCTTTTATGAACATTTGTGCGTGCGTCCTCATAGAATCGGTGGGGCGATATCACTTCTGTACAACCACGCTTTAGGGGTGAAGTACTCGTCCTCGCCTTCTTTTGAAAGCCAATGGGAGACCGATTTGGATCAAGCTCTCGACTCCTCTGATTGGGGGGAGATTTATGAGAACATTTGGAAAGTCACCGCCTGCACTCTTGTGCAGGAGAACTGCTTTAAGGTGTTGTCTCGCTGGCATCTCACCCCTTCACGCCTGCACCGTATGTTCCCGACGCATTCCCCTCTCTGTTTTCGTGGCTGTGACGAGGCGGGGACCCCGCTGCATATTTGGTGGGCCTGCCCCAAGCTTGTGCCGATATGGGCCCATTTCTTCAGTTTGCTGAGCGATGCTCTTGGGGAATCCCTCCGACCCGAGCCTTGGTCGGCTCTTCTCTGTAGATGCTATCCTTCGGATACTCTGTCTAAACCAGCGCATCGTCTTATATTTCGAGTCTGTACGGCGGTCCGTCTCGCTATTGCCCAAGTGTGGAAATCTGGCACTCCTGAGCTGCACGTCGTTGAAGCTAAAATTTGGCATATGCTGAAGATGGAAAAGATCACGGCTTACCTGCATGACAAGTCCCACATTTTCTTTCTCACCTGGGGCCCGTGGATGGAGAAATTTGGGATGTCACCAGCAACGGTTTCGTGGGTCTGACCTGTGGCTGCTACCTGTTGTTCGGCTGGCTGAGGCTCTGAGGTTTCTGAGAGTTCTATCTCCTTTTTTTTTTTTTTTTTTTTTTTTTTTTTTTTCTCTCTTCTTCTCTCTTTCTTTCTTTTTTTTCTTGGGCTTTATCTCTTTTCTTTTCTCTGCATTTCTCTCTGGAGATGATTTTCGATACTTACACCTATTCCAGACTCACCGGCGCTGTTATGATGTGCGCTCAATGTGTGCCTTTCTGGGCCTTCGTCTTTTGGGCGTTGTGCCATGGGCCTATTATTAGGGTACATTCTGTTTACGTTATCTCCTGTTTCGCGCTCATTGGCGTTGTCGTGATGTGTACACTGTACCTATGATGTGGTGTTTTGTCTGTATTTGAGTTTATTTGGAAGTCATCTTTTCTATTGACAAAATAAAAATTACTTCTCAAAAAAAAAAAAAAAAAAAGTATGTGGGGGGGTCATTTTCGGTTTTGGCTAAGTGAACCCTGAATTTTCGGTTTTGGTCCAGAATTTTCATTTCGGTGTATCCCTAAAATAAATAGAACTATTTCATTTTAACTTATCCAGAATCCTGAATTTGTAGTCACAAAACTTTCTAGGCCCAGAAATCGGTGAGAGGAAAAGTAAAGGTTTTGTGTCATTTACTTTATTTTAATCTGCATATTTTATTAAAGGCCATATTTTCACACAGTGAAAAATGAGTACGGCCCTCGCACGTATACAATTCTGATGAAGTGGCCCACTGCAGAAAAAACTTGGACACCCCTGGTCTAGTTCATTAGCCAGATCAAATGGAATTCCTGCTAGGCTGGATCTAAGACTGATATCGTGACTGGTAGTAGTGCGAGCAGGAAGAACAGACTCTGCACTTGGCCTCTCAGTCTCAGGCTCCTCTGCTACCTCGCTAGCTGGAGTTCCACTATGTGTAGCCATCTCTCTAACTGTCTTTACAAAAATATTGTAAGGACTTGGTGGCTTGCTAGAGGTACTAGGAGGACATGGCGTGGCGGTACTGGGGAGAACAGTAGGCGCAGCACTAGTGGTGGTAGAGGTGGTGGTGGTTTTCCCTACAAAGGAATGAGATCGCTTTAGTTTGGGAAAACCCCTCTGAGTCTTGCTGCTAATTTGGCTCTGCTTGGTACCATGCATGCTGCTCGTGGATGGGGAAGATGCTGCTTGGGGCAAAAGGCACTTTTTACTGACTGGGCTAGTAGAAGTACTAGCTGTGCTACCCTTTAACTTTGAACGTGCTTCTGGTGCTTTAGGCTTTCCGTAAAAACCATAGAGCATGTGGGCCTAGCAGCCCTACTACTGCCTGCTTGTGGTGCTTCCCCAAATGATAAGCGAGAGCTTGGCCTACTTGGCCGACTAGACTGACGCAAAGGCTGCATCTTAGAACTGGTGGTGGTGCTGCAGCTGCTGGTGGTGGTGGTGGTAGATGGAGCTTGTCCCTCCTTAGTCCCAAAAGGAGGATCTATTCCAAATTTTGTGGTGTGTGTGTGTGTGTGTGTGTGAGTGTAGTGTAGTGTAGTGTTTAAAAAAAAAACTATTAAAAAAAAGTAAAAAAAAATTAAAGACAAAAAAATTAGAGGAAGTTTCTCTTCAGTGCTACTGCTGAAAAAGTAAAACTATGCACAACTGCCAAAGTGCTAAAGTTATTTAAATTATTAATTCAAGATTAACTATTTATATAACTAGCAGTATTTTATTTTTAATTTGAATTTACACAGGCCTAAGAGCTTAGCCTACTACTATGCTAAAGCTATATTTCCTCACTAGAAGTCTACCTCTAGGCAGACTCTCTCAAGCCCACTAAGCTAAAGTGAGGTTAAATCAGATTCAGTATATGATTTATTAATGAATATTAAATTATATAATATTAATAGATTAATAGAAATAATTACTTATATTATGTATTATAGATAACAGAATATAGATTAGGAATTAGAATTTAGAATTAGAATTACTTATAAATTGTAATTCATAATCTATAATATATTATATATTTATAATATATTATAGATTAAGATTAAAGATTAGAATTATTTTTGTACTACAGCTAGTACCTTGAAGCTTTGCTTAGTACAGTTGTTGTCGCCACACAGTCAATCTTTCTTGAAAAGAAATTAGAATAGAAAATAAAATGTAAGAGCAAAACAGTTGGCTTCACTGCTTGCTGAACAAAAACACACAGCACTTATGCGGCTGCACTCACTAGCCCAACAAGTTCACTTCACTGATGGACTGAGGTGAGCAAAACACTAAGGGTACTTTTAATAAAATTAAAATAAAATGTAAAATAAATGAAAATTTTTGCAAAACAGTTAACGTCACTATAAGCTAGTAGTAATTAATTATTAATTTTATTTATAGCTAATTAACTATTAAGCTAGCTAAAATGAATTATATAATATTACTAATATAATGATTTTAGATTAGACACTAGGAGATGTCTTGAATGTCTACAGTACACTCTTCACTAGTATACTATAGTATATAATATATATATGACTGACAAATATATATAATTAATGTACTATTAAATTATATATTCTATTAAATTATTATTTATAATTTTTATTATTTAATTTATCTAACTGGAGACAGGACAGGCAGTAGGCACTGGTGCCAGCCCAGGGCAAGGGCACCCCAGTGCCACTGAGGCACTGGGTGCACTGTCAACTCAACAGCACTACACAGTTGATGACAGAAGCATTGGAAAAAAAATAAAAAAATGACTAAATTAATAAAATTCTTAATTCAGTAGAACTGAAGTGAGGAAGAGTACACTGTGAGAAATGGCAGGCTGAGGCTTACCAGTCTCACACAGAACAGAACAATCTCTCTCTGTAATGCTCGGATGTAGCACAGCAGTGTTGCCAAAGCAGTCACAGCGAAAAATGAATGGATCTCTCAGGCAAGCTCTGGTCTTATAAAGGCGGTTTCAGAATTCAAAAAACAGCAGCACAGGCATTGGATGAGACCCTTAGCGTGACGTCACAAGAGTGAGCTGATTGGACAGATGAGGATCAGCTCACTCCTGTTTGAAATTTTGGCGGCTGCGCGGCAAAAACGAATCTTCGATTCTTCGTGGTTGTGAGTCTTCGTCTTCGCCTACGTTTTGCCGGCACTGTATTCTGTTCTATTTTCCTTCGGAACGAACAAAAAAACGGCCTCTTCGTGCTCGTTTTCATGTTCGCCCGAAGACGAATGCGCAAGTCTAGTTTTAAGTGAAAGTGCAAGTGCGACTGTCAGAAACTGGGTCCATACAGACAACTGTAATGACCCAGAGCGCCCAAAGATGGAGTTCAAGATGTATTGCGCAGTAGTGGAGTTGGACAGGGCCTGGTGCAGGGCGACTGCACTCTCCAGGGTGTTGAGCACCTAGGGTTGTGCGGCCACATACCAGGGCCCTGACATAGCAGCGGATGTCAGAGCAAGGAACAGGGAGACCGAGCAAGAAACTAAACCAGACAAGACATACATGATACAGGGCACAACAAAGGACAGGAAACAAGGCAAGGAACACAGGGGATGGAGTGAGGAGCCGGAATCCTTGGACGCTTCACATTTAAACAAGTATAGGACATCTTAACTGGGACATGGGGAGAGGAGAGAGGAACCGAAATCCTCAGATGATTCAGGGTAGGAGGGCAAAGGTACATAAGAGACAGACAAACATACAGACTGAATACAGGAACTAGCCTAGGACTATAAGATAACAATTGGCCACCACTACGCTAAAGTACTCCAATGATGGTGGGTCCCAACGCTAAAGCCTGCTTACTGAATTACTAATAAACTAAACATCGAATCCAAACACAGAACCAAGAAGGACATACCTTTAGACTGCAGACTGAGACAAACAGAACAAACGGGTGGGACACAAAGGTTGGGAAACAGGAGCTGAAGCAAAGAGCAGAACTAGAATCCAGGAATCAGAGGTACAGAACAGAGCATACGGAAATCCAGGAATGGATCACAGCAAAACATGGGAACTGAGGCAAGGCAGGTACAAACAGAGATATGCAGCTCCACATCCTGGATGGACCCTGACAGGGACATTGTAAAGTGCAATTGCTTGTGTTGGTGAGTTCCGTGAGATTAAAAAAAAAAGTGTCACTCTTTCACATTTTGAAATGTTGGGAGGTATGACAAAGTGCTCCATGGCTCAGGAAGCTACACATGATGGCACCAAAAAGTGTCTCATAATATATTCCCCTAAGGGACTTAATACACAGTTATTGGAAAAGGCTGTCCGATGTTAGTGCCAGGTGATTAGAGCCTGTCACTGGTACAGCGGTCCCACTGGGAGCTCTGTCTGACAGGTAATTCTGTCACATCACTTTTGGGAGAGCAAGACCCAGGGTTACTCACATGAGTGTTCGGGGATGGCTCACAAGTTAAACAGGTAATCAACTAGAACGGAACATTCAAGGTAAAAGTTATACATCTGGTCGGGGTAGTCCGTCAACATTCTGGTTTTGCCTCCCGGGCTGTAAAGTTGAAGGGTTGGAGCAAGAGACTCTACCGTAACAAACGTCCATTATTTCCGCTCACCCGGTGAGCCAGACCAGGGGGTTGAAACCGTTTGAGGGCCCACACGAGTGCAAGGGACACTTTTTTTAATTGCATACCCTACCTCCTGGTCCAATATCTTGCGGCTTTGGTATGCTACTGGGTGTTCTTCCCCCTGGTCTTTGAACTGGCTCAATACAGCTCCGAGCCTGAACATGGAGGCATCTGTGTGAACCAGAAAGCGACAGTTAAAGTCAGGAGCTGCTAAGACGGGATTCTCCCAGTGCGGACTTTAGTTGGTTGAAAACTTAGCTATAGAGCTGTAGTGGGTTACAAACTTTTTGTAATAAACCACTGTTCCTAACAACATCAAGATTTGCTCTTTGGTCTGTGGCACCGGCCAGTGGACTATACTGTCCATCTTGTTTCCACCCCTCCTGGAGATTTTCCCTCCAGGAGCTGCTGAAGACCGACAGGTCTTCCAGGTATGCACATCCAAACTCCCTCAGCCCCTAGACTGATCTACCAGACGCTGGATGGTAGCCGGAGAGTTCTTCATCCTGGACGGCATGACCTTAAACTGGTACAGTCCGAACGGAGTGATGAACGCCGACTTAGGGTCAGCGTCTTCAGTCAGGGGAATTTTCTAGTACCCCTGCTTAGGTCGAGGGTGCATACCCATTTGACCCCGTATTGGTTTGTCAAGGAGGTCATCTACTCGGGGCATGTGGTAAGCGTCTATGACTTTTCAGTGTAGTCCACACAGAACCGGGTGGAAACATCTCTTTTGGGGACTAGGACTACAGGGAAAGCCCATGGGTTGCAGGTGGGGCTCTATGACTTCCAGTAACTTCGTTTCCTCTAGCTCTGGCCGGGGGTCTCTACGGGATGGGTGGCTAAGTGTTATGCCAGGGAGGGCTATAGATTTGGAGCATCTTTCGTAATATGCAGGGGCTTTGGTGTCGGCCAGCGCCTTATCCCCTTCCTCGGTAAAGGAGGGGGGTGCATATGGCCACTATATCCGCAGGTCTTTCGTGGTACAGCCTGAGAGCATTGATATGGAACACGCGTTTGACCTAAATACTTGGTGACTACCTCCTATGGTCCCTCCCAAGCGGTCTGCATCTTTTGTCGGGTGGGGTGATATAGGAGTACCTTCTGTCTTAGCTGTAGTTCCAGGGGGGTAGAGTGGGCATTGTAGTACTCCTTCTGTCTTTTCTGCACTATTCTGAGATGCCCCTGAGCTAGATCCATGAGCTTGGCCAGCTTGTCCCTAAGTTCTACCACATTGATGACCACCGGGATCTCCTGGTGATTCCACTTTCCTTCCCAAATTTCCTGCAGAATGTCCAGGGGTCCCCGTATGGGTCTACCATACAGTAACTAAAATGGTGAGAACCCTGTTGATTCCTGAGGAACTTCCCTCTAGGAAAAGAGGGCATGGGAAATCGGTGTACTGGGCTGTGATCATCTGTTTGAGCGTCCCATTAACGCGCTCACAGAGTACCTACCCTTGATCAGCGAACACTTTCAGAGGTGATGATAGACCTCATAGGACCCCTAGCCAAACCAAACAGGTCTGGGAAGAGGTATATCCTCACCGAGGTCGACTATGCTACTCCAAGGTAATAGCTCTTCCCAACATCACCACTGAAACGTTGGCTGACTCCCTTATAGGAATCTTCACCCGGGAGGAGTCTCTTCGCTTGCCATAGATCACAGGTGGGGCATTATTGTGCAGCATCCTAAGCCAATTTGTCCAGAAAAAATGTTTTCGCTAGTTGTGGCGGGTCTTGGTACTCCCTAGGGGGGCAGCTAGGGCGAGGAGGGGGGCTCTGTAAAGAGAGGGGACAACTAACTGTAGGGGTGTAACAGTGTGGGGATCAGAGGTGTCTTCTAAGGGGGGCTGGTACAGGAGCCCATCTGTGATGGGAATGACCTGTACCCCGACTGATTACACCCATCAGACATTGCTACCTTCTGCCCATAGTCACCAGGAATACAAGACTTGGATCATTAGGTGGAAATAGTCTCTCAGGAACCTCTGTGATACTGTAACATAGCTTTACTGCCCTGACAAGGGCAGCACCGAGGCTTTCCCTAATAACAAGACAGAACCCGTATTGAGGTAAAACAGGAACTGCTTTATTTGAACCAAATATAGAACTATATATATACAAGTAAGAAAAAAATATCAAAGGATCTAATTACCATGTCAGGAAGGAAGTAATTAAATCACATCCTGCAGCACAATATCTGGGGAAGGACAGAATAACCTGAGACATAAATAATTATATTAAATGGGGAGGTAGACATAGAATTATGACAGACATATAATTGAATTGAAATAGACAATGGTTGGTAACAGAGCTAACAGAGGCTAACAGGATTAACAGCTACTGGCTGTGTATTTGGTAATTACATACATACATGGCATTAGAGGGAGTATAAGTTAATCAAAACACACATATATCCTGACATTACAAAAGATGGCAGGAAAGTACTTACACATTACACCTTAATGCACATTTCTTCACACAACACAACAATCAGCCTTCACCAGGATGTCCAGCTGGCATTTACAGTCTGAGTAGGAAATATGGTAAAACATGTACCAGGGGAAAATCAGTAGAATGGGGCCCCCCCAAGAACAGAAGCCCTTTCAATGGGCCCTGGCCCATTGTCAGCAGGCAGGAGGCTAGCCACCAGTCCCCTACAAAAGCCACAGCGATGGCAGGTTCCATCCCGTTTCTCCCCCTTCTGAACATGACTGACCCTGGAGGAGACCCCAAACGGGTTGACTTTGTAGTCAGTTCGCTTGGCCCATCAATCCCCTCCCAAAACTGGTGCCCCAAACAATATGCCCCTCCTAGAGCAGTACTGACCCACCCGACCTCTGCCTCTCCTGAAAAATATAACTGCCGCTGGAGAGAAGTGCCAACGGCATCTTCTCCCTGAAGGTTTCTCAGCCACTGGGAAGAAGACAGGGTTTCAGGGGTCCTGTCAAGATGAGGTTGCTAATATGGGCATTCTATCTGGTAGCTCCGGGGACCACAGGTAGTGACCATAGTCTCATCCATCTGCATTGTAAAAATACCCCCCAGAGTTAAATTTGTAACATCCGCTGAGAGGGGAGGAAAGTCACATGTGCCCTCTCCCGGTTGCTCCCACTGCCTCTGGAGAGGAAGGACAGGTTTCTCAACTCCTATCTGCCGCCGGGGAGATGTGCCAGGTGTGTCATTTACTACGCACTCACTCAGCCATTGGGGAGCAATGCTGTCTGCGTCCCCTCCCTGGTGCTGTTGGGGAGATGGGCCGGCTCCTACATCTCCCAGACACTCACTCAGCCGCTAGGGAGTGATGCCGCCTGTATCCCCTTCCTGGAGTTCCTGCTGCCGCTGGGGAGATGGGCCACGTGGCAGGACACCCTGTACCCCGACTGGGTACTCCTGCCAAACACGTCCTCCTGCAGGGTCACCATCGATGAACTCCAAACAGCTCCAGACAGAACCAGAATTGTAGAGAGAACGGGGGGATGTCGCTGCACCAGAGCTGCATTGGCACTGTGGCTAGCTGAAGCTTAGCTGCACAGTGTGACTATTGTCCTAAAAAAGGACAATAAAGGATCATAGCAGTCCACCCCAAGCATCAGACAGCACTCATGTTGCGGTGAAAACAGGGTTCTGTTTATTTAAGACAGAACAGATATTTATACACACAAACATAATAGGATTAGGGTTTTAATACCATCAACTACCAGACAGTCCCGTGCCTCCATATAGTTCTATGGCCAGCAGTGCCCACCTGATAAAGAGTCACTATTTTGGGGTGATCCCGAGGGAGCGGTGTCAAAACCGGGGTACTAATGGAGAGCGCAGCCGTGGCTGGGTAAACCCCAGTCCTAAAGATTGGTAATACAACCAAGGTTCCCAAATGAGCAACCTCTCTGTAACCACCACTGAGTGTTGTCCCACCATGTCGCTCTTTTTGGGTTACACTATGCTTGTGGTGGACAACAGGTGTCCTTAGTGTCACAGTTCTGATTGTTGACGGACATCTCTGCAGTTCCTAGACCTTACTCAGCTGCTATGGAGGGATGCCAATATTTGCCCACTCTTCTTTGCAAAAGCGATCCAAATCTGTCAGATTCTTTTGTACCCTTCTCCTGACTGATATCTTTCAACAATGGGATCCCTCTGATGCTTTGGAAGCTCTCTGCGGGCCATGGCATTTGGTCTGAGATGCAACTAAGCAAATGTCAGGTAAATCCTACTAAAACAGCTGAACTTTATTTGTGATTAATCAGCGTCACTTTAAATGATGGCAGGTGTGTAATGACTTCTATTTAACATGAGTTTGAATGTGGTTGGTTAATTCTGAACACAGCCTCAGTTATAAGAGGGTGTGCAACCAGGTTATTGTGAGTTTTCGTTTTTTCCCCCTCAAAGATTTCAGTTTGTTTTGCAATTGAATTGTTCACGTTATAGGTCACATTAACCCCTTCGTGACAGGCTGATTTTACTTTTTGTACCCTTCGTGACAATGGCCGTTTTAACATTTCTGCGCTGCTCGTGTTTAGCTGTAATTTTCTTCTTTCCCGTTTACTGAACCCACACAAGTTATATATTGTTTTTTTCAGGACAAGAAGGGCTTTCTTTAGATAACATTGTTCTGATTGTATCATATTATTTACTATTAAAAAAAAAAGTATAAAATATGGTGAAACATTTAGAAAAGACTTTTTCTAAATTTTAGTTGAAAAATATTTTACTCATCTATAAAAGGTAATGAAAAAACCTGCTAAATAGATTCTACTATTTGTCCTGAGTTTAGAAATACCAAATGTTTTTGTTTTTTGGTTTTTTTGCTTTTTTTTCTGCATGTTATGGGGCAATAAGTACAGGTAGCATTTTGCTATTTCAAAGCCATTTTTACCATATCTGGTAATTCTTCTCCCCATGTGCCATTTCGGGTATCTTTGAAGCCGGCCAATGCAATTTATCCCATCAAATCATATATTTTTGAAAACTAGACCCCAGGGTATTTCAAATGCTGGCATTTTAACTCTTTCCATGCACCATATCTACCACCAGTCTTTGTCAAACTTTGTGGTACTCATTTTTTGGCATTTGTTTTTTCACACACATTTTACTTCAGGTATGAATTAAAAGGTTCTGGTATATGTCACTATCATAAAATACCCCAATATGTGTTCATCAACATCTCCTGAGTACAGCGATACCTCACATGAATGATTTTGCCTGGCTGTTTGGGGGGAAAAGGGCCACATTTGGGGCATGCGCATTTTCAATGCTGAACTTTGGCATTTGGGGATCCACTGCTATGCCCTATTTGGTACATCTTTGAGTCGGGCCATTTCAGTGTGACCCATATCTTTTTGAAAACTAGACACCCCAGGGTATTTTAAATGCTGGTATTTTAACTCTTTGCATGCACACATTTTACCACCAGCATTTTTTCTAAGTTTGCCGTAGTATTTTTTTGTGTGTATTTTTCCCCCCACACACCTATTTTATGTATGAATTTACATGACACCCCAATATGTGTTCAGCAACATCTCCTGAGTACAGTGATACCCCACATGCATGGGTTTGTAATTTTTTGGGGGAACTAAAAGGCCACACTTATGCAATTGGAAATTAGATGTGTGGCCATCGTTCCCCCCCGTGTTAATGGGCACATTGTTGAGCCCAGCCAATGGGCATTTAATATGCCAGTATTTTAACTCTTTCCATGCGAGAATTGATTTAAGCTAATGTGCTAATTAGGGCTGCAACTAACGATTATTTTCATAATCGATTAGTTGGCCGATTATTTTTTCGATTAATTGGGTAAAAAAACCAACAATATGCAAATGTTTCGTTTATTTAAAATAAAAACATAATTTACAATGGCATTTCACGATTTGCCTTCTTATTTTACTGACATGTTAAAATATAGCTTTAATTATTAAGAACCCCAAAAATACCAAAAAAAAGCTTTACTAGTAAATATTCATGTTAACTATTTTTGCCCAGTTATGCACATCTCACCCCCATCTTGCCTCTCTGTCCCAGAAATGCTTTGTACCCCCTATATGCTACTCTGCCCTATATATGCCTTATATCCTCCTATATGTCAGAGATGCCACTGTGCCCACTTATAGCCCCCTATATGCCACTCTGTCCCCTGATATGCCTTTTACCCTTGATATGCCACCATGCCCCTGATATGCATTTTACCCTTGATATGCCACCATGCCACCTGATATGCCTTTTACCCCTATATGCCACTGAGATGCCACTGTGCCCCCTGATATGCCTTATACCCCTTTATGCCACTGTGCCCCCTGATACACCTTATAGCCCCTTTATGCCACTGTCCCCCCTGATACCACTGTGCCCCCTGATATGTCTTATGCCCCCCCGATATAAGAAAAACTGACATCGCTAAAATAGTTTTTTTTATATTTATTAAATATAGACAAAAAAATACACAATACAATATAAATATATATAAATATATGGACAATATAAACAATAAATCAAATATTACAGACATCAAAAAATAAAAAAACACAAATGAAAGAATGCACATAATTAATAGATCCCGCAAAAATTCTACCTGCCCCACCAAGGCTTAATATATCAACAGAAGAAAAACAGGGCAAATGAACATAATTTGCCCTGGGTAAGTATTTTCTTTAGAAAATACTTACCCAGTGCTGCTTACTTGTCCTGTTTTTCTTCTGTTGATATATTAACCCCTGGTGGGGCAGGTGGAAGTGGCAGTGAGATGAAGTAGCGGAGGCACATCACGTACTAAAATTCAAATCCCCTGCAGCGCTGCACGGGACCTGGATCCTCTCCGGCAGCCGGTAGGGGTCTGTGCAGGGTTCAGTGATAGAAGCCCCGGCGGAAGTGGAGGGGAGAAGCGGAAGGGGAGGGGAGAAGCGGAGGATGTCTGCGCATTTTGCACAGACCCTCACCGGGTGGCAGAGAGGATCCAGGTCTCCTGCAGCTTTGCGGGGGATCTGGATTCTAGAGTTATAATCCGATCTCTATTAAAGTATGTGAGTTATGCTCTACTACTTAGTTATGTGACTGACTTACTATTTAATGATGATGGTTATGCTATATCACTGTCATTGTCCAGCGCAACATAGAATGATGGGAGTTGTGCAGTACAGCCATCATTGTCTGGATTCCTATACAATGATAGGAGTTAAGCTGTGAGGGGACGTGGCTTGGCTGTCGTGCGAGATGGTCGCTATTTAGAGGACCTCCGGGAAACATCGAGCCATTATTGAGAAAAAACAGCAAAAATCATCAATCCTTTTTTAATAATTATCACCTGCTACTTCAGAACTGATTTGGGTGAGAATTATGATGAAAAAGCCGGATAAAACTTTGTTACTTATGAGAACGAGTGACAAAACAACTTCTCCTTCCGGAAAATCAGGGGATAGTAAAAGGCAGATGGCCTCACAGGCATCATCCAGTTTCGAGATGTCGATAATCACTGCTTCTCTATCCCCCCCCATAAACATAAATGGTGTCGCTGGAATGCCTCGATCAGGAGGCATTCAGCGACACCAAACACTTAGCCCAGGACGGGCTGTGATTGCTCCGTAGAGCGGTCACAGCCACAGCTGCATGTAATCTTCACTATCCGCAAGATGGCGGCGGCCCGGGAAAAAAATAATAAAGATGAAAAAGTTCGCTAGAAGGTCTCCAGACCCTCTAGAGAACTCTGGCTCCACTTGCAGGTTGAATACAGGTACTGCATTCAACCATGCAAGTCAATGGAGCCCAGCTTTCTAATCACGGTGTGATTAGTAAAAATAAATTAAAAAATAAAATAATAATTAGAAAAAAATTGTTAAAAAAACAGTAAAATGTAAAAATTATTTCCCACTATCAGGGGAACCTTCAAGTTGAAAAAATGTAAAAAAAAAATGTAAAAAAGGCAAAAAAAATAAAATATATATAAAAAATATATTTTTGTGAGCAAGTCCTAAAATTAGCACATTAGCTCGCATGGAAAGAGTTAAAATACTGGCATATTAAATGCCCATGGGGTGTCTACTTTTAAAAAAAACAAATGTATGATCTGATGGGGTAAATTGAATTGGCTTAGAAATAGCAAAACGTTACCTGTACTTATTGCCCCATAACGTGTAGAAAAAAGCAAAAAAACATTGGGTATTTCTAAACTCAGGACAAATAGTAGAATCTATTTAGCAGGTTTTTTCATTACCTTTTATAGATGAGTAAAATATTTTTCAACTAAAAGTTAGAAACAGTCATTTTTTTCAAAATTTTTCACCATATTTTATACTTTTTTAATAGTAAATGATATGATACAATCAAAACAATGCCATCTAAAGAAAGCCCTTCTTGTCCTGAAAAAAACCAATATATAACTTGTGTGGGTTCAGTAAACAGGAAAGAAGAAAATTACAGCTAAACACGAGCAGCGCACAAATGTTAAAACGGCCATTGTCCCGAAGGGTACAAAAAGTAAAATCAGTCTTTGTCACGAAGGGGTTAATTGAAGTTAATGTGTTTACATGGTTCAAAGGGGAGCTCAGAGAAGAGATACGGAAAGACTTTGTTGGTGATTTAGTCGGGATTCGTAAAGATATTAACGAATTCCAAATTAGAACTGACGAAATTGAAAATAAGGTATTTCAACTTGAAACGAAACTTGAAAGTGCTTTAACCAAAATATCAGATTTGGAGGACAGGAGCAGAAGAAACAATGTCCGTATAAGGGGAATCTGTGATTCTATTAAGCCTCAAGAACTGGAGGACTTTGTTAAGTCCATCATCCTGGCTGTGTTGCCAAATGCCACAGAAACCCCCCTCTGCTCCTAAAGATGCTCCCATTGCTAGGATCCATTATTACAAAATTAAGGAAAACTTTTTAATTGCCTTTAGAAGTGTAAAGATCCTTGCAGAATTTCAGCATATAACATTTTTTCAAGACTGTTACTATGAGCAAGAGAAAGGAATTCATGCCCCTGACCTCAGTGCTGCAGAAGCTGAATATTCGATACAGATGGGGTTTCCCCACTAAATTGTTATTTCGATCTGATGGCAAAGACATGATTATCACATCTGCAAAGGAGGCTGTTGCCGTGGCTGCACAAATTAATCCTGAGGAGCCCGAAGACCCACTTACTCCTAGACCTCATAAGAAGATGAGGAGGAAAAAATTGATGTATTAATCATCTCTTCAACTGTTTGTTATTACAAATATTTTACATAGTTACATAGGTCTTTTTTCAACCTTATGAACTAAGTCCATCAAGTTCAACCCTTCTACCTAACCTTCCTATTCTTGATCCAAAAGAAGGCAAAAAACACCTACTTCGAATTCTGCCATCAGGGGGAAAAAATCCTTCTCGACTCCGAGAGGCAATCAGATTTGGATCAAGAATCTCTAAAATATTAATGTTATTCTATTTATATCCCTGTATGCAGAGGCATATCTAGGGTATGGCAGCTATGGCTCGTGCCATAGGCGCCATTTGAAAGGGGGTGCCAGTGAGCGGCTTTTAAACGCCGTCTTTTTTTTTTGATGGGGAGGAGAGAGAGGGGCGCCTAGCAACGGCTCGGCGCCCCTCATTCTCCTCCACGAGCCCTCTACCCAGTGGGGGGGAGCAAGGATTAACCTAGGGGGACCCCCCTTCCCCCCCTCTGTTGCCCCCCTGCCGAATTTAGAATAGTCGCAATGCGACTTTAAATCCCGTCTGTTTGGGGGTTTTTTTAATGCAGAGGAGAGAGAGGGTGTGGCCCGCGTAAGATCGGCAGCCAGGGCAACCGATCTTACGCGAGCCGCACTTCGAGCCCTGCTACTTACCTGTGGGAGGGTCTTCTGTACTGCATAGAGGAAGCGGAACCTAGCAGAGTTCACGTGACATCACATGACTGCTCCAGTCCTGCTTCCTCTGTGCACTACCAGAGAACGCAGAGGGAGGCCGCGCCCTCTGCTGAAGTCTGTGAGCGGCATCGAGGAGCTGCAGTGCAGGTAAGGGGGTGGGGAGGGTGTTTGAATGAGTATGCGTGATTGAGGGAATTAATCTGTGAATGAATGAGTATATGAATGAGTGTGTGTGTGATACCATGGATGTGTAAGTGCTGGAACCTAGGCATGATGGGACTGTGATTGCTGTTAGCAATCACACTCCTATCATGCCAAGTCAGCCAGTACATGCTGAAACCTAGCTAGCTGCCCCCCTTGTGTATTGATGCTGCCAGCAGTATGGGGTCTCCACATCACTTACAGCCATCCTGTACCAGCATGTACTGGCTGACCTGGCATGATAGGAGTGTGATTGCTAACAGCAAACACAGTCCCATCATGCCTAGGTACCAGCATTTACTGGTTGCCTGGGTATGATAGGAGTGTGATTGCTGTGTGGGCAGTGTGGATGCCAGGGCTGGCTTTGGGGTGTGCAACCTGTGATCTATGCCTGTAATTTAGGGGGTTTTAAATATACCTTTTAATGACGTGTTTTTATGTGAATTCCAGCTGCAAAGCTGGGTTTTTGCGTTATTCTGTAGATCCATATATATATTTCCATACATTATTTATGTATACCTGCAAATACAGTGTTTGTATGTCTTATTCAGTTGATTAATACCTGCAATGCTGTTTCCATGTACTGATTCTGTTTATTTGATCTATACATACAAAGCTTGGTTTGTGTGTTAATGTGTTGATCTATACCTGCTATCGGCAACTGGGGCTAATATTAATATATATGGGCAGCAGGGGCATCAATACACAAGAGGCAAAAACACTAAGGGGGGTATAAACGACAATGCAGTGTGAAAAATCCATCCTGATGTAGACGTCTTGTGTGTTTGGTCATCTGTTTCATGGCACTTAATTTACAGTAGGAATTATTTAATTTATATTTATCCAGAGATAAAATGCCCTCCAGAAGTTGTAGTGACTTCAGGGGACAAAACGTTCAAGGCCCTCAAATTATTTAGTGGAAAAGTTATTTATTGTGTTATAATATTTATTTCAAGGATTAGTCGCACTCAATTGTGGCTTCAGGCTTCCCATGTTGAATGATCAAGTATTATTTTAGCCCAATAACAAAAGTATAATTCCATAGCACATTACTTTTGGAAATTATGAATGCCCCCCCCCCCCAGTTTGACTGTTGTATCTTGTGTGCCCCCCTATATATATATTGTTTCTAGAGTCGCCACTGCCTCTACCTCCGTCCCGGTGCCGCCATTTCATGCTGAGCGCCCTAATATGACGTTATATTTCGGCGCTCAGCAGTGAAGCAGCGGGCACCAGCGAGCGGCTTTTAAACGCTGTCTTTTTTTTATAAATGAATTAAAAAGAAGACCGAGGACAGACCCCTGAGGCACTCCACTTAATACCTGCGTGAGAAACATCCATTCACAACAACCTTCTGCATTCTATCTTTTAGCCATTTTCTGATCCACATACAGACATTTGCCCCTAATCCCATTTCTGTTAATTTATAGAGTAACCTTATCAAATGCCTTAGCAAAGTCCAGATAAATCACATCTACAGCCACCCCCAGGTCTATATTTTTACTAACTTCTTCATAGAATGCTAATAGGTTCGTTTGACAAGACCGGTCTTTCATAAATCCATGTTGACTTCTACTAATTGGATTATGGATCAAGATATGTTCTTGAATGTATACCTTTAGCAACCCTTCAAATATATTTCCCACTACCGATGTTAAGCTTACTGGCCTGTAATTGCCCGGTTGAGATTTTGATCCCTTTTTAAATATGGGCACAACATCTGCCTTGCGCCAATCTAATGGAACTATGCCCGAGCTGAAAGAATCCCTAAAGATAATGGTTGGGCCAGAATTAGGCTCAGCTCCTTCAGTACCCTTGGGTGTATACCATCCGGTCCAGGGGCCTTGTCTACCTTAACAGTATTTAATTGCTTGAGCACTTTTTCTTGTGTCAGCCAATCCCATGTTTGCTGCAACAGTTCCTTAAAATTAGCCAGCAGGGGCTCCTTCATTGGTTCTTCCTTGGTATAAACAGAAGAAAAAAAAAGCATTTAAGATGTCGGCTTTCTCTCTGTCCTCACTAACCAAATTTCCAGTTTCAGATAATAACGTACCAACGTTCTCTACCTTTAACTTTTTTTCCATTTACATACTTAAAAAAATCTTGGGATTGGTTTTACTTTCCTTGGCAATAAGTTTCTCATTTTCTAGTTTAGCCGTTTGAATCTCCTTTTTGCAGGCTTTGTTGGCATCTTTGTATGCCATAAATGATACTACCGACCCCTCGCTTTTTTAATGCCTAAATGCCAATTGTTTATTCCTTATTTCCTGTTTTACTTTCCAGGTAAGCCACATTGGTTTTGATTTGTTTCTTTTGTATTTGTTTCCCATAGGCATATATAGGCAATGTGTGCTTAAAGGTATTCTATTTGTCCTCTGTGTTTAACCCAGAGAACAATCCATCCTAGTCTATACATTCCATGGTTGACCTTAGCCTGTCAAAGTTTGCCCTTCTGAAATTAAGTGTTTTGGTAGAGCAGTTACCCATTTTCTTTTTGGAATTAATCTCAAATGAAACCATGTTATGGTCACCATTTCCCAAGTGTTCTCTTACTTTCATGTTTGAGGTAAGTTCCTCATTGTTAGAGACAAGACAGGCATCCATTCTGGTTGGGGTCGCTACTAATTGTGACATAAATTGGTCATTAAGCAGGTTCAGAAACTTGCTGCCCTTAGTGGAACAAGTTCCACTATTTCAATCTATATCTGGGTAATTAAAATCTCCCATGATTAAAACTTAATTCCTATTTGCAGCCTTTTCAATTTGAAATAGCAGCTGATCTTCCCCCTCATTACTAATGTCATTACTCATTACTTACCAATATTTCCAGCTCACCCATTTTGTTTACCAAGCTTCTCGCATTTGCTAGGACATTTAAGGTTACTACCCATTTCTGGTGTAACAGTTGACAAATAATTCTTGACAGCAAGTTTTGTACTATGCAGCATCCATTTTCCCATAGCTAGACCCCCTTCCCAGTCTATTCCAGCTAGCACTTCATTTATATCTTTATCCTCCCCCCCAGAACCTAGTTTAAAAGATCCTCAATTCCCCTAGCCATCCTCTCCTCTAGCACTGCAGCCCCCTCTTCATTGAGGTGCAGACCATCCCTGCTGTAGAATCTGTAGCCAACTGCAAAGTCTGCCCAGTTATCCAAAAAACCAAATCCCTCTTTCTTACACCACACTCTTAGCCACGCATTGATCTCCTTAAGCTCCTGCTGTCTCCCTGAAGTAGCACGTGGTACTGGTAATATTCCAGAGAACATTACCTTGGAGGTCCTTTGCCTAGGTTTCTGACCTAGTGTCCTAAAATCATTTTTAAGGACCCCCCCACCTGCCCTTAACTATGTTGTTTGTACCAACATGCACTACGACTGCTGGATCATCTACAGCCCCTCCCAACAATCTGTCTACCCGGTCCACAATATGTCAAACCCGAGCACCCGGGAGACAGCATACAGTTTGGCATTCGGGCTCCTGGCGACAGATTACCCTATTAACCTTCCTTATAATTGAATCCCCTACCACCAGCACCTGTCTAGCCTTCCTAGCCTTCTGGCTCTCCAATATGCTGGAGAGGCTACTCTCCTGGCTGCTAGGAGAGTCAGCCTGCCCCAGAAATGCTTCCTCTGAGCTGGTCTCCCCCGCATCTTCGCACAAACTGGCAAACATGTTGGGGTGATCTAGCCCAGAACAAACCTCCCTAGCTCTCCGGCCCCTGCTGCCCCTTACACAACTAACCCTCTGCCCTCGAGACCTCTTCTTTCCCATCTCCACCCCCCTCAGCACTGGCCCTAGCCAATGCCTGCTCTGTAAGCAGTAAGCTCTTCTCCATGTTGTCTATGTCCCTCAGTGTTGCCAGTTGCCTCTTTACATCTAGTATAGTACATTCCAAAGAAGTAACCTGCTCACATTTACAACAGCAGTATGGCCCCTGGGGAGCTCGCTCCAAGAGCACATACATTTTGCAAGACATGCAAGTAGCATTATCCAACATTTTTTTTTCTTTTTTCAACAAAACTTTACACTGAACACCACACAAACAAACACAGTGCTTCCTCTTGTAATATAAATAAATATACTCTCCTTCTTTGCTTGTAACTCCTCACTTGACTATAAGTAAGGATAATTATCTGTCCCAAATGGTACAGGACCCGACCAGAGGGGGCGCCCTACTGGACTTAATATTAACCAACAGACCTGACAGAGTAACTAATGTGCAGGTCAGGGGGCATCTAGGAAATAGTGATCACAATATGATACATTATAACTTGTCCTTCAATAAGGGAACTCTTAGAGGAGCCACAAGAACCATGAACTTTAGGAAGGCAAAGTTTGATCAACTAAGAGAAGCCCTTAACACTGTAAATTGGGAAAATGTCCTCAAAAACAAGAGTACAGACACTCAATGGGAGATTTTTAAGGATATCTTAAATTCTCACTGTGAAAGGTACATACCGTATGGGAATAAAAGAGTCAGGAACAAGAGAAAACCAATGTGGATAAATAAAAATGTAAAGGGGGTAATAAATGGCAAAAAAAAGGCATTTAAGCTACTAAAACAGGAAGGCAGTGAGGAAGCACTAAAAAGCTATCGGGAAAAAAATAAAATATGTAAAAATCAGATAAAAGCAGCAAAAGTGGAGACAGAAAGACTCATTGCCAAAGAGAGTAAGACAAACCCCAAAATGTTCTTTAACTATATAAATAGTAAAAAGGTTAAAAATGAAAGCGTTGGCCCCTTAAAAAGTAATGAGGGAGAAGTTATAGACGGGGATCAGGAAAAAGCTAATCTATTAAATATATTCTTCTCTGCTGTATTCACAGAGGAAAATGAAATGCCAGGTAATATACAGCAGGATGAGATAACTGCCCCAGTACATGTCGCCTGTCTAACCCAGGAAGAAGTGCAGTGCCGCCTAAAAAAAATCAAAATAGACAAATCACCAGGTCCAGATGGCATTCACCCCCGCGTTCTAAGGGAGTTAAGTAATGTAATAGACAGACCCCTATTTCTAATATTCAAGGACTCTATAGTGACAGGGTCTGTTCCCCAGGACTGGCGCATAGCAAATGTTGTGCCAATATTCAAAAAGGGGACAAAAAGTGACCCGGGGAATTATAGGCCTGTTAGTTTAACTTCTGTTGTGTGTAAACTGTTTGAGGGTTTCCTAAGAGATGCTATTTTGGAGTATCTCAATGAAAATAAGTGTATGACTCCATATCAGCATGGGTTTACAAGGGATCGGTCCTGTCAAACTAACCTGATCAGCTTTTATGAGGAGGTGAGCTCAAGACTGGATCGGGGTGAATCGCTGGATGTCGTATATCTTGATTTTTCCAAAGCATTTGATACGGTGCCACATAAAAGGCTGGTACATAAAATGAGAATGCTTGGGCTGGGGGAGAATGTGTGTATGTGGGTAAGTAACTGGCTCAGTGATAGGAAACAGAGGGTGGTTATTAATGGTACATACTCTGAGTGGGTTACTGTTGCTAGTGGGGTACCACAGGGGTCAGTTTTGGGTCCTATTCTTTTTAATATATTTATTAATGACCTTGTAGAGGGATTGTATAGTAAAGTATCAATCTTTGCAGACGATACTAAGCTCTGTAACGTGGTTAACACAATAGAGGACAGTGCACGATTACAAATGGATCTGCATAGGTTGGAGGCTTGGGCTGGGATGTGGCAGATGAGGTTCAACACAGATAAATGTAAGGTTATGCACATGGGGAAGAAAAATCCAGGCTGGGAATATGTATTAAATGGGAAAACACTGGGGACGACTGACATGGAAAAGGACTTAGGAGTTTTAGTTAACAGTAAATTTACCTGTAGCGACCAGTGTCAGGCAGCTGCTGCTAAGGCAAATAAAATCATGGGGTGCATCAAAAGGGGCATAGATGCCCACGACAAGGAAATAATTCTACCACTGTACAAGTCACTAGTCAGACCACACATGGAATACTGTGTACAGTACTGGGCACCAGTGTACAAGAAAGATATA
This sequence comes from Spea hammondii, assembly GCA_029215755.1. Taxonomy (NCBI): domain Eukaryota; kingdom Metazoa; phylum Chordata; class Amphibia; order Anura; family Pelobatidae; genus Spea; species Spea hammondii. The sequence continues at coordinate 45,375,713 of JARDYJ010000003.1, forward strand.
GTGGAGCTGGAGAGGGTTCAAAGACGGGCAACCAGAGTAATAAGGGGAATGGGAGGACTACAGTACCCAGAAAGATTATCAGAATTAGGGTTATTTAGTTTGGAAAAAAAACGGCTTAGGGGGGATTTAATAACTATGTATAAATATATAAGGGGACAGTACAGAGATCACTCCCAGGACCTATTTATACCCAGGACTGTATCTATAACAAGGGGACATCCTCTACGGCTGGAGGAAAGAAGGTTTCTACACCAGCACAGACGGGGGTTCTTTTCAGTAAGAGCGGTGAGATTATGGAACTCTCTGCCAGAGGAAGTGGTTATGGCAAACTCAATAAAAGAGTTCAAAAGGAGCCTGGACGTGTTTCTTGAAAGCAATAATATTACAAGTTATGGATATTAGATTAATAGGGACAGAACGTTGATCCAGGGATTTATTCTGATTGCCATATTTGGAGTCGGGAAGGAATTTTCCCCCTCGTATGGGGCAATTGGCATCTGCTTCATAAGGTTTTTTTTGCCTTCCTCTGGATCAACACAGTAGGGACACAATATGTATTTAGGTTGAACTTGATGGACTTTGGTCTTTTTTCAACCTTATGAACTATGTTACTATGTTACTATGTTACCTAGAGATGTCACTTAGGAGATGGCAGTAAGATTTGCCCCAGCTCAGGATTCGCTTGTGTGTCCAAGCTAAAAGCCACTACAAAAGCCAAGCAGAACTCAGAGTTCTGCTTTTTAAAGATTTAATACTCTGGAGTTCATTGATTTCAAGTGGATATACTATTGTGACCATGCTGTTTGTGCCATGTCTTTTTCGTTATTATTAGTTTACCACAAAGTAAAGATCACATGTTAAAGTTTGGCTTTCTGGAACTTAATGAACCACACGGACATTACTTTACTTTCCAAATACTGGTTTCAATTGCGGTCGAAGCAGAACTTTCCACCACTTGTGAAAAGTGCCGAGCTGTTACAAATTAATATAGCGGAAATGCTATATCCTATCGGCGCAATGAAAAGGTTATTTGGTTCTTTCATATTGTTGGTTGCAAATTTGTTTATAATTGATGATTGTTGCACAATGGTTATAATGTATAAGTGTAAGCTTTGGCTTGATGCTTCCCCTAACCTCCTCTACTCCCCCACACATGGGCCTTCATTTTTGTTTGAGATGGGGAAATTTTTTCTCCCCTCTCACTGGCCCTATTTTTTGTAAGTTTTTGTTTTGTTTATCTTTTTTTTCTCCCATGTTTGGGAGAGTTTTTGTCACCTCCACGCCATCCATTGTGGTCCATTATACAGCAGATCTTAATTTCCTAGGAATCATCGTATTTATTGTTACATTGATACCCAGTATACAAAGATACTTATGCATTCTTTTGTGCCAATTCATATTTTTAAAATTACTTTTTCTCTACCCCCTAACATATATATTTTTCTTCTTGTCTGTTTACACATTTGTTTTATATATATTGTTATTAACGAAAGTATGGTGTTAAAAATTTCTCACATAATGTTAGGGGGTTAAATATATGGCATAAGAGACGATTGCTTTATAAAGAAGCCAGATCTCTGCAGGCTGACGTCTTATGTGTTCAAGAAACGCATTTTAAGTTAAACTACGTCCCTAAAACTCTGAAAAAACCTTATCCAATACAATTTCATTCAGCTTATACCCAGAAATTTTTTTTTTAGTAAATATGTGGCTGTGACGACTGCAAAGGTGATCACTGACACAGAGGGACGATGTATTGTTTGGGTAGGCACCATTAATAATATCTCTAACACAATTATCAATGTTTACTTTGCAAACTCCTGTCAATTTCGGTTCGGTTGTCTAAATACCATAGCAATAGAAACATTATATGTGGGGACACTAACTTTGTCTTAGATTATGATTTGGATACTACTAGAGAAAGAACAGATATTCATAATGTTCTGCACCCAAAAGATTATTTGCTTTATGTTCACAATTTTTATATTCCCAGGGTTTATATGATATCTGGAGAATGTTTCACGAAGGTGAGAGGGATTACTCATATTATTCCACGGCATGTAATATGTATTCCAGACTTGACAGGTTCCTGACGGATGGGCCCACTATTTCCGCTATAGAAAAGTGTGAGATACATGACATCTCTTGTTCTGATCATGCTCCTATTTCTTTACATGTCTCTGAATTGATCTCTTTATCTCCACACAGGTCCTGGAAACTCGGTGATTATTTATTAGAAGGGGAAGAGAATGCGGAATTGGCTAGGGATCGTATTAAAGAGTATTTTGCAGATAACACGTCTCCTGAGGTGAGTTGCAGTACGATAAAGCATGCACATAAGGCGGTTCTCCGGGGTCATTTTATTCAAAGAGCGTCCTATTTGAAGAAAGTTAGATCACGTAATTTGGTGTCGTTGGAAAAGAACTATAATTTAACTCGGGCTAATAAATTTGGGCTTTCTGCTTCGGTGACTGCTTTACTTGCTGACACGAAGAAAAAATTAGATGAACTCCCCTTGCAACATACCGCTTTAGCCTTAAAGAGAATGAAACAAACCTTCTACGCCAAACGTAATAAGGCCTCTTCTCTTTTGGCTTCAAAATTAAAGCATACAATATCGTCCACAAGAATACCTGTTAGATGAGAAAATTCTAAAAGTATCCCATCCAGTTAAGATTAGTAACTTTATTTGCTAGTTATCATCAGCGTTTATATAACCTTCATGATAATCCTGAAGAGTGTCATCTGACTATAGAGCAAATCACTACATTTTTAACCCCTTAAGGACAATGGGCGGTCCCTAAACCCATTGAAGACAATGCATTTTGAGCCCTACATGTACAGGCTTTGTCATTAAGGGGTTAAATTCAGTAACTTTACCATCTATTACATCTGATAAAGCAAATGTATTGCAGGAACCTATCTCTTCGGAAGAGATTATGTTAGCAATCAAGCAAGCTCCTACTGGTAAAGCCTCTGGACCAGACAAGTTATACTATGCATTATTATAAGAAGCTCTCTGATTTATTAACCCCGTATTTAACTACTTTATTTAATATGTATTGGAGAGAAGGTAAAATGCCGACGGAGGCCTTAGGTGCCAAAATTGTAACATTACCTAAACCAGGTAAATCACCAACTTCTTGTCCAAACTTTAGGCCTATATCTTTAATGAACAACGACACCAAGCTATACGCTGAAATCCTGGCAAATAGACTGTCCAAATTAATTCCATCTTTGATAAATGATGACCAAGTAGGCTTTGTTTATTAACTTGATTCAACACATTCATTCAGTCAAGTCACCTTCGATCTTTAGATATGGAGAAGGCGTTTCATAGACTACATTGGGGCTATCTGAGGGAAGTTTTGACTAGAATTAACCTGCCTACACCGTTTATCACTGCTGTGTTCGCATTGTACTGCAACCCTACAGCGAAGGTTTCAGCCTCGGGATATGACTATTATGACTTGCTTTGACTAATGGAACAAGACAGGGTTGCCCTTTGTCACCTTTACTCTTTATCTTAGCAATTGAACCTTTGGCTGAGACCATTAGGTCATCTCAGACTATAGAAGGTAAAACTACACATAAAATAGGTTTGTTTGCAGATGATGTTATTCTTTCTTTGTCTGGTCCTGCCTCTACGCTTCCTTTGATATTTGAGTTGTTACAAAAGTTTGGACAAGTATCATACTATAAGGTTAACACTTCTAAAATGCAAGCCCTATTGTTTTATGTGCGAAGAACTGTGTCCTGTGGAGAGAGACATATCTTTCCTTTTTGGGTATCCACCTTGCCAAGGACCTGTCAAAAATGCACTATAATAATTTAGCTAGGGCATGGACAAATATGAAGGCAGACTTGCATAAGTGGTGCGATTTTGAATTGTCTTTAGTGGGTCGAATAGCTTCGATAAAGATGAATATCCTCTCGAAATTTCTATACTTTTTGAGAACTATTCCCCTAACTATACTGATGTCCTTTTTTAAAATGGTCCATTCCAATCTATTAGGTTTCATTTGGCGTAATAAATTATGCAGGATTAAATTGGCCACTCTACAAAACCTTAGAAATTGTGGTGGACTAGGTATTCCAGATTTTAAGTGGTATTACTATGCTACTAATGCTGCCTCAGCTATAAGATATAACTCTAGATCATATAATTCTAAATGGCTAGCAATGTAAAATGCAAGAGTATCTCCACATTCTTTCTATGAGCTAACTTGGCTTCCTAAAGGTAAAAGACCTGTTGTTAGAAAAATGTTCCCAACAACTGAATTAGCTTTAAAGGCTTGGGATATTTTATTTTCGAAGGCCCATTCCGGGAAATTTTGGTCTAGAGCAATGTCCCTGTCCATATTAGAAAAACATTCTTTACAAATTTTCCCTAAAAATTGGCAAATTTACCAAATTACCCATTTGGACAATTTTTTTTCCTGGTAATTCTTTACTAACTTTTAAATCAATGAAAGAGAAATTTGGCCTACCAGAGGGTATGGAATCTGAGCACACCATGATTATGACTAAATTGCAGGACTGCTATCAGGTTCCTGTGTTGGGCCAAAAAATGAGAGAATTGCAATTATCATCCTTGGAAAGAGTTTGCATCCATAGTCCTTATCAAAGAAATACAATTTCTCTCTGTTATCAGTCACTAATGGGCAATTCAATTTTGTAGAGAAATTAGATTTCATGCTTGCGTGGGAGAGGAAACGTACTTTACGATTCGATTTGGAAACATGGTCTTCAATAGTGTAAGCTTTGAAAGGCATCACGCAATGCTCCAATCATCTGGAAACTCATTATAAAATAATTTACCGCTGGTATCTTACACCTGCTGGGCTCCACAAGATGAACTCTTCTGTAAGCGATAGATGCTGGAGAGGATGTGGGGGTGAGGGCACCATGTCCCATGTTTGGTGGGAATACTTGTCCGAAAAATCAGAAGTTTTGGAGGGATGTTTATAAACTTGTGAGCAATATAGCACCCTTTTCCCCAGAACTTTTGTTACTCAAAATGCTATCGACCACAATAACTAGGATTGATAGGATACTAATAGGGCATGTTTTAATTGCAGCCGCATCAGTTCTGCCCAGATATTGGAAGTCCTCTGTTGTTTCTACTGTTACGGAAATTGTTTCCTTAATAGTGGAGAATAAAGGATATGAACTGGCAATGCGACGTGTAAACAACCTCGGGTATTTCTGGGATATGTGGGAAGCTAATAATTTGAAACAAACTCCATAACTAGTAATTTTTTTCATGTTCCCCCGATGATATTTCCATATTATATTTACTTTACATCTCTTATTTTTTATATTTTTATTTCTCCTGCACTCATTAAAAACAACCATGGTATTTCAATATGTCTGTTTGTGTATATGCCTAAGAGGTACTGTGTTCTTACATTTGACTGTATGATACTGTCATTGATACTTATGTTTGATGGATGGAGACCCTTTCCCTCCCCTGTTTCATCTTGTTTATCCCCTTATTTTATTGTTGTTATATATTGCAAACTTTAATAAAATATATTTGAAAGGAGTTAAGCTGTACCACCATCTGTGCCTGGATCACTATGTAATGATGGAAGTTTGGTGCCACTGTCAGAATCAGTATATATAGATTATACCAAACCACCTTTAGGCTCAGTATATCAGTAGATAATCATCATCAATATCTGACGTGCATAAAATGATGGGATTATGCCGTACCACTATCATTGTCCAGCTCAATAGATAATTCTATGGGAGTTATGTAGAACAACCATTGTTGTCTGGGTCAATATATATAGTAATGGGATTAATGCTGCATAACATATGTCAGGCCCTCTATGTGTTTATTTTCACTATGTGCTACACTGTACCATGCTATGCTATAAGAACTGTACATGAATAATGGGGATTATAGTAATCCCCATTATTAACAGTTTATTTTTTATTTATTTAACCTAATAGTTTATCATGTTAATTTTCATTTAAAAAAATAAAAAGTAAACAAAGAAAAAGCCAAATCAATTCTGTGTTTGGTGCGTCCGCCCCTTTGCCTTCAAAACATGTTGGTGACTTGTGAGTTCACTATTTGTAAGTCACTCCCAGTTCCATCATGGTCTTTTAAAATTTAGGTGAATAAATGCTACATTTAACCTAATGGTCCAGCCTTGTTGAGATTTTTTGCATGGTCCTACATTTAGCTCTTTTTGGAAAATTGTCAGACTTGCATAAAGTCAGGGATTTTATATGCATATAGTTAGGAGCATGACTAAACAATTATACCAAACAGGTGCTAATCATTAACTGAAAGAGAAAAGGCTCTGTAGGAGAGAGAAAAGGCTCTGTAGGAGGAATAAGACTGGCTAAGGAACAGCCAGACTCACTAACAAGGTGAGGTCGCTGAAGAAAGTGTAATGTCAAAAGTCATACACCATGGTAAGACTGAGCAAAGCCACAAGACACAAGGTAGTCTTTAACATTTAACTGCATTAACAAGAAACGGTTAATGTTGAGGAGCATGGACACCCTTGGTCGGCCAAGGAAACCTAGTGCAGCAGATGACAGACATGTCATTCATACTTCCCTTCTCAACCTGAACATCTCCAGCAGTGCTCGACATTGGCAGTAAACAGTGGGATTGTGGTACACCCATCTACTATCCGCATACGTGGTCTTTCATTGAAGACTTGGAGCCAAAAAGCCATACCAGCCTCCTCCCTACAGACTATGGGCCCTGGTAAGGCTGCTATGATCCCTTACTGTCCTTTTCAGGACAATAGCCACACGGTGTAGCTCAGCTTCGTCTAGCCACAGTGGTAAAGCAGCTCTGGTGCAGCGACGTCCCTCCTTCTCTCTGCAACGCTGGTTCTGCCTGGCGATGAAGGGGTTAATTGTTGGTGTCCCGGCAGGAGGAAGCAATGTTTGGCGGGAGTACCCAGTCGGGGTACAGGTCAGTCCCGTCACAATAGAGAAAAAAAGGTGCACAGGACTGACAAGAAAAAAATGTAAATATTTGGCTGTAACAAAAAGCAGTTTGTTCTCTGAAGGGCTGGAGAGCGGTACAAGAATGAGTTTTTGCAGCCAACAGTGATGCATGGTGGAGGTTCCTTGGAAGTTTGGGACTAAATGGAGTTGAGAGCTTGGTCAGCATTAATGACCGCTCCAATGCTGAGAAAGGCAAATGCTTATCCATCTATATTTCATGATGGATAAGTATCTGCCTTTCTAAAAAAAACTGTGTGCAATTGCATCTGGAAGCCACCAAATATTGAGTTTATATACATGTTTCTTCTGTTTACGTATTTCACATTTTGTTAAATAATAAAAATAAAATGTTATATCTATTTTTGAAACTATTCTTACTTTAAAGCATTTTTTCATAACTGCCTAAAAATATTTTTTATTTGATTTGTAATGCAATATGCAAACTTCCTTTCAGAGAATTAGAATCTACTAAAAAGTACAGCAGATAACTCTGTTCCATACAGTTTGATGTGCTTTAACACTTTTTTAAGACACTGCACTAAATTGAACTGGTGACTGTGTGTCCAACTGAGAGTTGCATATCATTACACAAGTGATGCACCTGTACATATACATTTTGATAGAATGTTTACCCATAAGTAGTAACTAAGTATACACAATAACATGTTGGCATAAGCTGAAATACTTGTTATGTAGTCATACTATGTTGAGAGCAAAAAAGGCATTATAAGCACATTCATACTTTTAATGCTTTACATTACAATAGTTTTAAAATCACAATCAGCACTTAAGTTATAATCGATTAAGCAAAGGACACAATAGTACAAGCATTAAAAACGGACTATTACACCCTTAATCGGATTTGCTTAACCATTTTTTTCAGTTTAAACATCTTGTTTACACTATACATTTCTGTTCTAATTATGCAGCCTCATGCTTCACATAGAAAAAAGTAATTCACAACATTAAGAAAAAAAGGACAATTTGTGAAATAAAGAAAATAAATATCAGTATTACACAAAGCTGTACATAAAAGCTGCTTAGTTTCAGTTATATAAAAAATATGCTTTAGTGCAACCTCACATATATTGATGCTATTTTACTTTACATTGACTTTACTCAGTGCCCCAAAAAGGCAAGGAAATTACATTTATTACAAAGCAGATACACAAACTCTAAAGAGTAATGCTAAAATGCTTATAAGAATATAAGCAAAGGAAAGAAAAAGGCACAAATATCTGTACAATGAGTACTATCAAGACCCAATTAGGAAGTTTATTTTGGTCAGATCTTGGGGGGTATATAGTTAGTGATTTGAGAATATATCACATTTATATATATATATATATATATATATATATATATATATATATATATATATTATAATATAATATATATATAGACACACACAATTACTTGTTCTAATAAAGGTAATTTCAGGGAGAATTTCTTTAAAGTAAATCAGACATGCCGTGAATGTGTTTTCTTCCACAAGAAAAACTCATAAAGCTTACATGCCCATCCAAGTCAACAGAATTCACTGGATTCAGGTGACGTGCCTTTCACTTAATGTGTGTTTTGTGGATCCTCTTTCTTATGAAATCCTAATTTTGCTATATCTTTTATAGAATTGTGAATGAGCTGGTGTAGACAGTCATGTATTCAAATTGTCTTTTTCTATGTGCAAGTCAACATGGGTGGTTGAAGGACATACCTCAGGTTCAGTAAAGTGTCTAATGCCAAGCTGTGCGCGTAATGATTTTTTTTTATTGGGTTCAGTTGAGAGTTGGTCCTGGTTCAGTGGTAGACCTTCCTCTGTGGCAATCCTTAGGCAAGCAATGCCTTTTGTACAAGTATGTATATTTTCTTCCTGCTCCCCTTCTGTTGGTTTGAAGCGCTGCCTTGCTGCATTTGAGATGGTCCAGGCAGCTCTTGAAGGGTCTTTTGAAGAAAAATGTTTCTCATGATGCAGTATCTTACATGACTCAGAGGCTACATTTCCTTTCTCTGGGCTTCTTGGGTTCAGGGATTTGGTTGTAGAGGGAGGGGGACCAGGCTGAATTGTAGAAATTGAGTGAATCATTTGGATCCCCCCTATCGGGATCATTGGTAAAGGTGCTCGAATCTGTTGCTGTGAGTGCAATGGAAGGTGGCTAAAAATATAGTCACTGTGACCATCTGGAGTCATGCTAGTGCTTTGATGTTCAGGAACATCTTCTGTTGAGAGTCCTGTATATGGAACCTGGGTCCAGCTCTTTCTTAAATTCTGTAGAAGTAAAGAATATATAATACATAATTTGAAAATGGTGTCCACAAAGAAATATCTACAATACTAATCTATAGTTAAAGATCCCCAAAACATGAAAAATTCTTATTTGAAATATTAAATCAATATAAGCCAAATCTATGTAAAATAGTTGAAAGCAATAAAAAGTACAGAGGCAAGACAACAGAGAATAAAACGTAATATTGCTTTATAGAAATCACAGGGTTCTAACTTGACCTCGCAAATCGATGTCAAAGAAAAAACTACAAATCAAGTCTATAGATCCAAAGTACATAAAATCCTTATTTGCAACAATATGACTTTTTTGTACCCTCCGTGACCTAGGCTGTTTTTAACATTTTAATTTTCTCCTCTCCCATTTAGTGTACCCACACACGTTATATATTTTTTTCAGGGCACGAAGGGCTTTCTCCAGATATGATTTTTTTATCATATCTATTTTCCTATAAAAAAAAGAAAATATGCTGAAAAAGGTAAAAAAAAAAGCATGTTTTCTCACTTTTATTAGAAAAATATTTTACTCATCTACAAAAGCTAATGAAAGAAAACTGCTAAATAGATTCTACTATTTGTCCTGAGTTTAGAAATACCCAATATTTTAATGCATCTTTTTTTTGTTTTTTTTGTTATAAAAGTATAAGTAGACTTTTGCCATCTCAAAACCATTTTTTCCAAATCTGGTCACTCTGCCCCATGTGTTATTTGGGACATCATTGGGCTGGTCAATGCAAATTAAAATGCTGGTATATTAAACCTTTCCATGCACTAATTCTACTACCCCCCCTTTGTCAAACTTTTTGGTAGTAAATTTATTTTGTGTTTTTTTTTTTTCAACTTGTAATTCAGGAATACATTTATATCTCCTGGTATATGACACTGCCAAACAACCCTCCGATATGTGTTTAGCAACATCCCCCAAGTACAGTGATACCCCATCAAACCATATTTTTTTGAAAACTAGACACCCCAAGGCATTTCAAATGCTGGTATTTTAACCCTTTTAATGCATGAGATGCTACCACCAGCTTTTGTGGTAGTGATTTTTTCTGTATTCTTTTTCACACACATTGTACTTTAGGTATAATTTAACAGCCCTTGGTATATGTAACTGCCAACAACACCCCAATATGTGTTCCGTAAAATCTCTCGAGTACAATGATATCACCCATGCATGAGATTGTCTGTTTCGGGGCTAAAAGGCCACATTTGGGAAGTGTGCTTTTTTCATTTTAGTCAGTCTGTACCTATGTCCTATTTGGGACATCTCTGAACCCGATCCACTCAAATTTAACCCATTATACCATTCATTTTTTTTTAAAGACGACACCCCTTAGGTATTTGAAATGCTAGTATTTTAACACTTTCCATGTCAAGATTTTTAGGAAGATACAGAGCTAATTTTAGCACATACTTTTTTTTACATTTTGTTGGAACTGAATGGTTCCCCTGATGGTGACATCACTGCATAATTATTTTAAATGTTACTACAGTTTTATTTTATTTTTTAGCTAAATGGAATTTTTTTCCATTTGTCCCGTCTCGCTAGAGTTTCCTCCCGTCTCGCTAGAGTTTCCCCTTTGCTGTAATCCATTCCTGGATTTCCAAATGCTCTGTTCTGTGCTTCTGATTCCTTGATTCCGGTTTTGCTCTTAGCTTCTGCTTCGTTTCCTTTATAAGGTGTGCCCCACCCGTTTGTTATGTTTGTCTCAGTCTGCAGTCTATAGGTATGTCCTTCTTGGTTTTGTGTTTAGAGTCAATGTTTAGTTTCAGTTTATTAGTAATTCAGTAGAGAGGGTTTAGTGCTTCTATAACTTTGGCATAGTGGTGGGCTAAGCATACTATGGCCATATGATGTGACGGAATCTCCAATTGTTATCACATAGTCCAGGGCCGGCCTTTGGGGTGTGCGACCTGTGCGACCGCACAGGGCGCCACACTCCAGGGGGTGCCGCGGGGTCCGACGCCACCGTAGCGTACCGTTGCCGCCAGCAGCGTACCTAGCGGGGGGGGCGGTCCGCACCGGGTGCCGCTCATCGGGGGCACCCGGCACCCCACCAGAGACGGACAGTAATGTCCGCCGCTGGAGGAGCAGGCTCGCAAGGGAGCGGTATCGGAGGTCTTTAACAGACCTCCGGCTCCCTTGAGTGATTTTAATCCGGTTCAAGGATCTCCCTTGAACCCGGTTTAAAATCACTCAAGGGAGCCGGAGGTCTGTTAAAGACCTCCGATACCGCTCCCTTGTGATCCGCGCGGCAACAGCTGCTGTGCGCCGGGGTTTGTTGTCAGATCCCGGCGCGCAACACTGAAGCCGCGCCCACCGCTGTCTGTGCCCTCTGACCCGGAAGAAGACAGAAGAACTGAAGAAGAGGAGCGAAGAGAAGGCAAAGGAGCTGTAAGGAGAAAAGAGGAAAGGTAGGAAAGCATTCAGTGAGAGTGAGAGTGGATTGGTGTATATGTGTGGATTGGTATATATGTGTGGATTGGTGTATATGTGTGGATTGGTGTATACGTGTGGATTGGTAAGTGTGTGAGAGTGATGGGTGTTATGCTGTACCATTTCCAATGTCTTTTTCATGATCTAATTATGCTCTAAAAGTACATCATAACTCCCATCATTCTATACTGTTCCATACAGAGCTGGGAGGCAGAGGCCTTGCACCCCCACCGCAGGACTCCTGAAAGGTAAGTGAACTTCAAAGAGAGGGAAAGGGTAGATAGTTAGGAGGGGGTAGATAGGGAGAAGGGAGTGAGACAGGGGAAAGGGGGTAGATAGGGCAGAAGAGAGTGAGAAGGGGTAGATAGGGCAATCATACTCCTATCATGCCAAGTCTGCGAGTAAATCCTGGAATATGGGCATGATAGGAATGTGATTGCTGTTAATTTTATATATATATATATATATATATATATATAAATATTATTTAATTGTTTTGTCCTATTTTGGTGTGTTACTTACTTTAAATAAAAGTGTTAGATTTTTTTTATGGTGTGGGGGGGGTCATATTCGGTTTTGGCCAGGTAAATGCTGCACTTTCGGTTGCAGTCCAGAATTCGTTTCGGTGCATCCCTACTACTAAGCCAGACAATGAAGTGGTAGGCCTAGACCACATCAATGTTTGGCGTAGTATATAGTGATTGGGGTTTTGTTACAAGTTTTGTTACAAGATTTTATTCCTTTCTTTTTTTGGGATGGGGGGGCGCCAGAGGAGTAGTCCGCACAGGGCGCCGGAACACCTAAGGCCGGCTCTGACATAGTCCATATAGTTCCTGTATGTGTTCCTTGTTCCCTGTCCTTTGTTGTGTCCAGTACATGTATGTCTTGTCTGGCTATGTTTCTTGCTTGGTCTCCCTGTCCCTTGCTTGGTCTCCCTGTCTCTTGCTCACTCTGTCCGCCTTGCTTGCTATGTCTCTGCTGTTACTCTGCTTAGCTTCCCTACTCCCAGCCTGCAGCATCCTGTACATGATTCTAGTGCTATGTTTCATGCCTGCTCCAGGGTGCCTGCAGGATATCTCCAAGTTCTGGTCAACATCAGCTGCTATGTCAGGGCCCTGGTATGTGGCCACACAACCCTAGATGCCCACTGGGAGAGTGCAGTCGCCCTGCTCCAGGCCCTGTCCAACTCCGCTTCTGCGCAATAACTCCTGAACACAATCTTTGGGCGCTCTGGGTCATTACAGTCGTCTGTATGGACCAAGTCCATGACAGCCCTCTCCCCTTAGGTCTTTCTCTGTGTCCCCTGCCTTTATCCCATAATCCTATCCATTCCCCAAAAGCATTCTCTAAACTTCCTTGCCCTGTCTGTGCCTTTGCCCTATTCTCTGCCCCCTCTCCATCTACTCACTCAACTTCTCCAGTCACTGTCTGGTCTCATCTGATATCTCTATGCAGATACAGAAACAATGCTGATATGGGACAGGGGAATGAGGTGTACACAGGGCATTCAGTAGAAGTTGCCCTAAATTATAACATAATCCTTGCTTGCCTGTAGAGGTAATACACAGCTTTCTTTATGGGTACTGAAATGGTTAATTGTCATTTGCATATCTATTCTGCTAGATTTTATCAGATGTATTAGTCTGAGAAAAATGGTTCCTCTGCCCAAACCATGTATGTTTAGCTTCAATACCCAATACCCCAGTTTTATTTTTCAATTTTTTTCTTTTTTTTAAAAACATAAAAATGAACTTCACTGCAGATAAGAGCCATTCAGCCTGTTGTCTGCCTGTTTTATCTCCTGTAAAGGCTCAAAAAATAATGTAGACACAAAAAACCCTCACAATATACAGATGTCCCAGATGCACAGGTCTGTCATGCTTTTGGAACATTGTGGGGTCTAAATTGGTACATTTTTTCAAATCTAGCATACTAATGGTCTTACTTGGGCAAGCACTTGCCACATAAATGTTTTTTTAACATTGCTTTCTATTGAATGCTTTCATGCACGTGATGCATTTAAAACCCCATCCCATGCGTGTAAGTACCTTCACTGGTATCCATGCAGCATCTAGTAGCTGCTCTGCTGCCGATCGTTGTGAAAATGCTACTCTTGAGGAAAATTAACTACATTGTCCTACGTCCTCAGAGGTAAGAAACGCAAGCTGTGTTAGTACCTCTTGGGTCAGGAAGGGGTTAACAGTTAAAATCATGATATAATAGATATGAAAATTGTTATATTTAAACAATACTTCAGAACAACAAGATAAGGAAATATTGTGGATTTAGGGATTGTGATAAATGCTTATGGGTCATAACTTAATTTGTTAACTTAAAATTGACTCACTGCATCTAAGAGGCTCAGTAAAAACATATCCTTTTGAGTGATGGGGGTTGTACCGATTTTTCCCTATCAAAGGCAGAGACAATTTTTTTTTTTTTTTGGTATAATTACATTTATGTGACAACTTACATTTTAGGCATGGAGACCTAAATATTTTATTCAGGAAAAATAAACCTATTCATAGATACCTAGTTTAGGTTTCCATATTATTATTATTATTTATTATATATTGGTAAAAGCATAAAAAAATGAAATTTTTTCTCTTATGTCCCAAAAAATCCAAATTATAAAAGTTATGGAAATAGAAATAATGTTCTTAAAAGCAGTTGTCCGCTTGGTTACTTTATCCAACAGATATGGTTGTACATTTACCTAGATTAAACACATAGGTGAGAGTGCATAACATATCGGTTTAGGCACATTTCATATACATTAGACTTACAAATGTTCATCTACCCATTTTAAAAAAATAAATAAAAATAAAATGTATTTCAATAAATAAATGTATCTCTGTTTTCAGTTATTAATGGAGAAGGTGGTGTTTAGGGACACACTTGTAATGTTACAGTCTCTGATCCCTGCATGATATGTATACTGTATATGTGCCCTCCATGCGCTATTTCATTTATTTACAATTAGTGAATACTTTATGGAAAACCGGTGACTGGGTACGGTGACTCAAGAAAAGCTAAAGAAAACCTAAAAGGCTAAAGAAATATTCTTGATCTTAAGAACTGTGAGAGAGACCATGTGTAAAATTAAAACTGTTTTACCCTTTATTACTGTAGTGGACATGGATTGCGCCGTCCATTATTAGTGATCCACGTCACAGACGCAATAGCTGTATCTCCCTTTGGATAAACCACTCCCCTAACTGTGGCATACATTACCATACCAATTAGTTCTATTGTTTAAGAAGTGCATTACCTCTACCACCAGGTAGCACAATAAACAATATATGTACACATCATCACTCACTCTAGAGAGTGAGTTATATTGTATATATTGTTTATCTAAGACCATAGATAATGGCTGCCTACATGAAAAGCCATGTGGGCTATACCCATGGGCGTAGGAACCCCTAAAAATCTGGGGGGGCAGCATTTTCCCCCATCAGATCCCCACTTTCTCCCCATCTCTTTTTTTGCAAACACGTATAATAATATATAACTTGAAACACTGGTAAAAATAATGTACGTTTAATACATTAAATATAGGAAAACACTGCTTTGTAACAAAAACATTTTTTTTAAATATTGAAAAACTGGACCCTAGGCAAGCATTTCCTTTGGATGCCCTACATACTCCCTAGCATGCAATCACTCCGTCCGCTCCCAGATTAGGGGAAGACTGTGAGAGTCAGTGCAGTCTTCCCTCCTTCTGACTACTCCTTGACATTAAATCCAAAATAGAGAAGCAGAGGCTCAGCACTGAAATGGTAAATTGAGTTTATTTCACACAGGCAATGTTTCGACACACAGGTCTTTTAACGTTGCCTCTATGAAATAAACTCACCTTACCATTTTAGTGCTGAGCCTCTGCTTCTCTATTTTGGATTTATTGAAGGACTTGGTGGTACCCTGGCTTGTACACCATCTCACAACTGAGTGCTGCATTCCAACCTTTGTTTCTGTGTATACTCTGTGACATTGAGAGGTCCTCACCCCCCCCCGTAATCATCCCCTAAATCTCTTTGTCCCTCATTCACTAAACCACACCTCTCTTTTACTTACTCCCTGTAGTTCAGGTATAGATCAAATAAACAACACATGGAAACAGCACGTGCAGGTATAGATTAACTAAATAAGACAAACCCTGTATTTGCAGGTATATATAAATAATGTATCGAAACACAGCATAGTAGATATAGATCAACAGAATAACACATAAACCCAGATTTGCAGGTATAAATCAACTGGAATTCACATATAAACTCGGCATTAAAGAGAGAAACCCCCTAAATTACAGCATAGATCACAGGTTGCACACAACAAAGGTCAGCCCTGGCATCCACATTCTCCACATAGAACCTGACCAGCACTCAGATTACACAAACAAATTACAGCCCAGTGTGAGCCAACTTTGTCCCCAAACAGCCCAGCGTGAAGCAACTTTGTCCCCAAACAGCCCAGCTCAAAAATTAAAGCAATTCATCCACACATTAATACCCCCTTCTCACACTATCTACCCCCTCCCTACCCCCCTTCTCACTATCTACCCCCTCCCTACCTCTCCTCTTCTCACTAGCTACCCTCTTTCCCCCCCCTTGTCACTAGCTACCCTCTCCCTACCCCCTTCTCACTAGCTACCCTCTCCCTACCCCCCTTTGTAGGTCACTTTCCGTGCAGTCCTGTGGTGGGAGCGCGAGGCCTCTGTCTCGCTGCTCTGCCGCCATACGCGCAGCTTCAATGCTGAGCGCCGGCACCGAGACAGACGCCTCACGCTCCCACCACTGCAGTCGGGTGGCGGCAGGGAGCAGAGGAGACAGAAGGACGCCGAGCGGTTGCTGAAAACTACCGCACGGCACCCCTCTCTCCTCCTGCGGCGCGGGGGATTTCTTTATTCTCGGTCCCCCCCCCCCCCCGCATGAGTTACTAGGGGGATCTTATTTATTGTTGTATTGTTAGATGTGTTTTGTCTAAATTGCCTATTAAATATTAGCATAATTCTGCATAAAACAGGCCATGACCACAACAGTTGGCGTAGCTGGCAGGATACAGTAAAGATTATTAATGAGAATACCGTGTATTTACTGTGCATTTATCGCATAAAGTTACAGATTTGTATGTTTACGCTCTAGTGCTCTAAAGCCATGTGTTGGTGTGTTTAAACTCTAGTGCATAAGCCCTATATTACAGTACAGAGTCTAGTGCATAGAACTCGCTTGTAATAGTGTGTAAAGATGTTCAGAACACTCAAACAGAAAGCAGCTGTGCAAGAAAGATCAAAATATGGAACGATTCCTGTATGGGCAGAAGTTGGTAGTTGGAAAGCCATTGCTGATAAAATATGCAGCTCCCGTCTATCCTGATGCTGGTACTGAACTTGGTGTGCAGGTGTTCAGACCTAGGAGTTTACTCCAAGAAAGAACGGAAAGTCCCTGCCACCACAGGCTGGATAGTTGTGCAGGCCCTTAGCCGTGAGGTGCAGAGCAATGATGTATTAAAGAAAGAGTTGCAGGAAGTCAAAGATTCTTAAGTTATGACCAAAGAATGTATGTGTAGTAACGCATGCCATGTGGCTGCTCTAGAAGAGAAATGTACTAACTTAGTGGTAAGCAAGATCAAGCGCAGGTGGTTACAGAGATGTAGAAAACTAGTGCCTGTAAGTAAGGTGCGAGCAATGGTTGCAGGTCCCACATGGGATCCTACATCCGATGATGCGTATGTGTCCTTGTCTGAAGATGATAATGAACCAGACAGGCGACAGGCCTGCCCTATCATTATACAACAGCAGAAAAGGAGAATACACTTCGACCAAGATAGGGAGCATGGTTTGATAAATGGTGCACGTGATAAGATGACGGAAGTGGTAAAGAGTTACAAGCAAACGGAGCTCATGGAGCTGGCTAAGACATATAAACAGCAAGTGGGTGAAAATGTGGGCGAGTCATTACTACGCATGTGGGATGGAAGAACTGACAGTATGCTGTTGAGTGCAAGGGAAGCCATAAATATGGGGCAGCTGACACTGAATTTGCAGCTCATGCAGGCATTACGGAGGGTGAGAGAGATTAGGGGGGACTTTTCATTGGTAGACATGGTTTGCCATGCTTTATTACAAGTTTATCCATCACACTCAGATATTGAGCCATTGACCCCATTGGTAACAATTAAATATGCCATAAATCATGTAAGGGTTATGGGTTGTGTTGCAGGATTGAACAAGGGTAATTGGAAAAGCCCTTATACAGGTAGCATGCGGTCAAAGCTTCTAAAGACTGCACCGCCAGATCTAAAAGTTCCCCTGTTATCTCTGCTCTATGGAATGGGAAACAATAGAAAAATACACTGTGTAACCACCCTATTGGCTGAGATAGAAGAGTTAAACATGGAAACCAAAGGGACAGATTGTTTATACAGCAGAAAAGGCTAGAGTGCAGTTTTCAGAGCAAAAGTCAGATGGGAATCAGAGTAGCATGACTAGAAGGCAAATGTGGCAATCTGTAGTGAGAAGGCTTAGGCAGGTACACAAAGTTGCTTACAACCCTTGTAGTATTAGTGGGTCACTGACAAAGACTTCTCCACATTTAAACACACATACAAATGCACATTTAGAAGAGCCACCCCTACCTAATGATAAAGATGGAGGGACGATTAACAGGGCCATGACCTCCCCATTATTACAAGATGGTGCGCTTCCAGTGGTACATGTGGCAACAGTATTCACTAGAGATTCGGTGCCAACAGGTTGCTGGGGGAGGGATAAGGCAAGGAAAGAGAATGGGGTATGGATAAGGGGGGCCAGGAACTAAAGAGGTGTTGCAGGACAGCCCTTTGACAATTGAAGTCCCTGCAGATGTTTTAACTCTTTCCAAATTTGCAAGTCAGAAGTCAGGGGTTAATCATTTGAAACGGGATAGTACGGAAACTATTAGTGAGGGGTGTTTGTTTTCGTGCGTCCCTAGTAAAAACCACTTAAGGGAACCTGTAAAACCTGTAAATGTTTCTTCCTCAGCCATGCTGGTTTGCCATATGCAGAACCAACAGCCTGGAGGACAGAAAAGAGGTAGATATTCAACCAGCTGACAGCTCTATTAACACGTTTGTCTTGCCTGTTTTTAAGAGTCAGATGACTCTGAGTTGACTGCTGACGATCTGGATGTGAATGCAGCAGCAACATCAGCGAGTGCTGCCGTTCAGAGTAAGTCAATACAGATGAATGTATATGTATACAGGCAGATGCGTGATAAGCTGGGATTGAATAAGAGAATGCTCTCTCTTAAATTCTCATTGCACCAGTGGTGAACAAACAAGTTGGCTCTACCTGGAAGAAGAAATTGTATACATACAGGTAGTGCATCAAGACACAGTGGACTGAGTATATTTGAGCATAATGCAAGAACAATTCACAGTGGCAGATTATGAAGATACAAAGAATAAAAATCGAGCAAGATTGCCAGTCACAGAGTACTTTGTAATTCCGTACTCCTGCAGCTGCAAACCTGTTAGAAAACGGGTCACAGAAGATGTGAATTTACTCAGAGAAAGAGAATGAGTAGTTGATTCCTCATGAAGAGGGTGGCCATACAAAGTAGCCCTAAAGAAAAAAGATGGGCAGGTTACGCAGTTCAGCTGTGGAGACTGAAGACCTAAAGGTGGATTGAATTGCCAGAAGAGTTGTGGCTTGTAGTGGATCCAGCAAGAAGACACTGTTAAAAGAATTCAAGAAAGAACCAAAAGAGATGAACTTATGCATATATGGACTTTTGTATTATCCAATTACCACTAAGCATATAGTGGTCCCTTGCCTATGACCTAAAGCTACTAGGATGGTAGAGTGGTGCAAAGAGTTTTTAGGAGAGCTCATTCGAGTACTGTCCCCAGTAGTGATAGATTGAGAGTGGGTTTGCAACCATTAAAGACCACAAAAGATTATAGTGTGGGAATTTGGGTTAAATAGGATGTTAGAGTATGAAACATGTTTTCAGGTGGCGTGCTTGTGACTGAAGGGACACCTTGTCTGATTAAACTGAAACCGGAGGGGTTGATGTAAAGAAATGAAACATTGATGTTTGCTTTGTGGAAGGGTTGTATTGTTTTCAGAACCCTGGGAACTGAATTGGATTAGAAATCTGTTTGGATATCCAAATCAGCTCTGGTAGTATAAGGATGACCGAGGGATAATGCTATTATAGGAAGATGATATTAATGGAGGTTACTAGGCTTTAGGCAGGAAGGCAGCAAATGTACTGTTGTGCATGATTTGTAGTGCAATGATAAGTGTGATGCTTCACTGTGTCTTATTTTCTCTCTAGCAGATTGGTGTCCTTTTTAAGACAACCTGGATTTCTATTGAGGATAAGACACTTCAAACAGCAGGGAGCTTGGAGTTCCACTTCCAGGGATTTTATTGGAATTGCTGTCTTGACAGGATCAAGATCAAGAGGAGTGTCACATGAGGGAAAGATTCAGTTGGACATTATTTTGGGAATAACATTTAGGGTTATTATAACTGACAAGATATCTGTGAAATGGGTGCCATAGTGGGGGGGGGATTATTTTCTGGAGAGATACATTTATGTATCATTGCTATATGATGTGAATCGAGGTGGAATGTAGTGGAAGTGGATTGCGTCATCCATTATTAGTGATTAACATCACAGGCGCAATATCTGTATCTCCCTTTGGATAAACCCCTCCCCTAACTGTGGCATACATTACAATACCAATTAGTTCTATTATTTAAGAAGTGCATTACCTCACCAGGTAGCACTAGAGAGTGAGTGATGATGTGTACATATATTGTTTATCTAAGACCATAGGTAATGGCTGCCTACATGAAAAGCCATGTGGAACAAGAACAATGGGATATCCGGAACTCAAGAAAGAAGTGGGAGGAGCAGAAGCAGCTGGAAGGAGGGGAAGGAAGCAGAATGGCAGAAGGTAAGGGAGCTGTGAAACCTTTTTCGATATATTGTTTTTTACTGCTAGAGGTATTAATAAAGTATATCATTATATATCATAACATCTCTTGGTATTCATCTTTACATAATTTAACTGTATTCTTGAATCAAATTTATTGTTGTATTGTTAGATATGTACTAATTCCAATTGTAAAAATAGTAAATTCTTCAATGACACAGGACAAAGAACAAAATAATAAAGAAAACAAAAAACCTCAATAGTCACCAAAGTGTTTTGTCCATGTTGCTGGACTAGATACACACCCATTCCTTCTAGGTGGTATTTATAGCAAATACTTAATGAGGGAGTGTGTACAACTTGGGCCACTATCCCACTATCAATTAAAACAATTATAGGTAAAAACAATCTTTGAGATATTGTCAGGAACCACTTTTTCGCTGCCTGAACCATGGCTTTTTCATACCTGTGGTATATAACTCTGCTACCACTAGTGGCCACCCTCCACCCTCTGAAGCACTCAGAACTCAATTACTAGGATCAGGTGTGCCTTGTTACCTGGGTTGAGCCGTAGTTAATACATCCAGCTGGGCCTTGTTACCTGGATTACCCTGCCTTTATGAACCTGCCCTGCCCTTTAGTCAGGGCCTTTGTATTGAAGTCTGTGGACCTTTCTGCTGTGGCTCTGCACCTGTACCATTCCTGGTTGTGCCCTTCCAAGTGGGCTCCGTGCCTTTCGTGCCCATCCAAGTGGGCTCCGTGCCTTTCGTGCCCATCCAAGTGGGCTCTCTGCCTTTCGTGTCCTCCCAAGTGGGCTCTCTGCCTTTCGTGTCCTCCCAAGTGGGCTCTCTGCCTTTCGTGCCCTCCCATGTGGGCTCTCTGCCTTTCGTGCCCTTCCAAGTGGGCTCCCTGCCAAAAGACTTATTACCGGTATTTATTTATC
Organism: Spea hammondii; assembly: GCA_029215755.1. Taxonomy (NCBI): domain Eukaryota; kingdom Metazoa; phylum Chordata; class Amphibia; order Anura; family Pelobatidae; genus Spea; species Spea hammondii. Next base: position 45,397,286 of record JARDYJ010000003.1, read on the forward strand.
CTGCCATACGTCCGGTTTCTTGCTTACAGACTGTATTAACCTTATTTGCTTGTCCTGTCGTATACATACAATACATTGCATTAGATTTCCTTGCCATTCCAGGTGGCACAGGAGAAGAGAAGGCCTACCAGGTAGGGCAGGAAATACTATAAAAAAAGGAGACCTCCCCCTTCCTCCCCAGTGTTGTTTCCTGCCCTACTCAGGTAGCGGTTAGGCTGAAGCTTACCTTTCCCTCCTTTTTTTGTTTTCTCGGAGCCCCGGGGGGGCATCCTTTTCTCATACCCGGCAGCGATCCCGTGTGGATGCAGGGTTTGTGCGGCAGCCTCGGAGGCTGTAACTCCGCGTTCATCGCGGCACGCACACGAGGCTCAGTCCTCGTTCAGCTCTGCCCACAGCCCAGCCCACAGCCCAGGGGGCTCACTGGGATGTGTATCCTCGGGCTCCGGTTCACCCCGTCCCGGGGAATCCTCAGAGTGCGGCACGGCAGGAGGAGATCTCTAACCGGCTGTGCCGGTTTCTCGGCACTCGTTTGTTCACTCTCAAATTCGGCATCACTTCCGGCGTAGCGACCTGGGGTCACGAGAGGTCAATTGGCTGGGAATTTCCCGATGTGAGGTTTCCGGTCCTGGGCACCTAAATGCCTCTGTATAAAACGCCAGAATGGGTAAGATCTTTCCTTGCTCCTCGTTTCTGTGCTGTAGTATTGTATCTACTTCTCTACTATTGTGCCTGCCTGTGCCTGAGGATTGTTTACTGCCATTTAAAGTAGGTGTTTTCCTTTCGGCGTGGAAGGAGTTTCCGTTGCCTATGCCATTGTTTTTCTGCGGTTATATCTTGTGTTTTTTCTCCTCATGTCAGACAAAAATCCGGATATCCCTCCTGAGGCCTCCCCACATAGGAAATCTGTGGGAAAAATGAAACACAAAGCCTGCTCATCCTGCAAAAAGACCCTGCATGACCCTTCGGCCAAAACGTGCAGCTCCTGCTCTCGGCCTAAAGAAGTTTCCACGACAGAATTTACCTCCTGGTTGAAGGGGGAACTTCAGTCTACCTTTGACTGTTTTCGAGCCATGGCTAGCTCCTCTCAGGCGCCTGTACCCCAGCAACAACCTTACCAGCAGGGTCCACCAAATTATCTCCCTGATAACCCAGAAGATTATTCGGCTCCTTTTTCTGAATATGACTACCAGTCGAATGACCCACAGTCTTCAGATGAGGATGGGGAGATTAAAGAAGAAACCTTTTTCTTTCCAGTCGAAGAAACAGGGAAACTCATCTCTGCAGTCAGATCTACTTTGAATCTACAGGATGACATGCCAGTTGCAAAACCAGATCCTTTTCAGGGTCACTCTAGGAAACCGCAGACCTTTCCAGTCCACGATTCACTCTCTGCCATTATCACGGAGCAGTGGAAATATCCTGACAGGAGATTCTTCACATCCACCAGAATCAAGAAGCTTTTTCCCTTCGATAATAAGAATTCTGAGGCCTGGGAGGTCCCGAAAGTCGACACCGCAGTAGCCAAGGCCACGAAAAAATCAGCCATTCCGTTGGAGGACGCGTCCCATTTCAAAGACCCCATGGACTGGAGGGCTGAGAATGCCGCCAAAAGGTCTTTTGAAGCAGCAGAGGCGAACTTTCGTCCAGCTATTGCTATGGCGTCAACTTCTAGAGCCATTAAAATCTGGCTCCAGGGGCGTGGCTTGGATGGCTGCCTGAGCAGACGTGCCTAGTGAGAGCTCCAAGGCCCGAGATCTGAATCGCACGGCATCCGTATTGTTTATGGACTTCTTTTTTTTACAAAGTGCTCCCTTGATGATGGCGCACTCCCGCTCACGTAAATCTACTCATATGCCCGTTTTTTTCTAACCTAAAACTCGAAAGAAACAGTCGTCCCGGGATGGCGGCCTACTGCGTGCGCCAGATGAAGACTCAGAAGTCTCCCAGGACCCGCACTCGCCTTCTAGATCTGATCCGCCTTCGCCAGCCATGCAATTTTCACATCGTAATCCGGATGACCACGACGACCAGCAATTTACCTCACACATTCTCAAGTCCCTACTTAAGGACATGAGGGAACAACTTAAAAGAGACTTTCAGGAGATTGCATCCTCTCTCCGCAAAGATATTGACGACATTGGCGACCGCACGGATCACCTGGAGAGGAAGATGGATGACTTCGTAGAAGCCCACAATACTCTCTTTGATGGTTATGCTACCATGCAGGCAGAGTTGGATGACCTCCGTACGAAAGTTATGGACCTTGAGGACCGCTCACGCCGTAACAATATCCGGCTGCGGGGCATCCCCGAAAAGATATCGGCGACTGACTTACCTCAATTTGTCCAAAGCCTTTTTCAAGCCCTTCTGGCTGATGAATCCTCTTCACCTGTTCGCATAGACCGCCTCCACCGTGTCGCCAGACCTCCGTCAGTCAAATCTAATCTACCTCGTGATGTTTTAACCCGGATTCATTACTTTGATGTCAAGGACAGACTCATGCAGGCTGCTCGCCGCAAACCTCAACTGCCTGATCCTTTCCACGATATCCTGCTCCTGACGGATCTATCACAGCTTACTCTCCAGCGGAGACGGCTCTTTACCCCCATCACGTCTCTCCTACGAGCTCGACAGATCCCCTATCGCTGGGGATATCTGGTACGCCTCTATATTCAAAAAGATGGCTCAACCTCCACCGTTACCTCACCTGACGACGGTCTTACTCTTTTGGCCTCCTGGGGTCTTCACCCGGATCAGCCGTCCCGCGCCGAGTCCTCATCTACAACGCTGCATCACACTTCGCCGCAGAAGAAGCTCCAAAAAGTTTGGACGACCCAGGCGAAGCCATGAACCTCCCGGTGATTGTTGTCTCCCATCATCGCTCTTCACGCTGCATCCCACGTTTGTTACGAACAGACTCTCCTGCATCTCCGCTTCCATCGGTTCCTTCTCCGGTCAGTTTCGCACGTTCTTCTGGATAGTCGACGCTCCTTCTTCGTGCCGCCTGATTCCACGCTTCCCACCGTGACAACAGCCGGACGCACCTCGACACCGTAGCTCTTGGACCCACGCTCGAACTTTTCACTTCACCTCTGGGACTCTTTATCGCCACTCAGCTAAGTGTATTATAGGCTCTAAGCCTTCCCTCTTACGTTTTCTATTCTGGGGAGCCTTATAGTGTATACCTACCGCACCTTTCCCTCCCTACTCGGCTCTCGGGCCCGACAATGGCTCTCCTTTCCACCCCATAGCGCTGGCACTTTTTGTGATTCTATTTGTTTTTGTTTTTTTATGTTGATTTGTTATACATATGGTTCTTTTTTTTGCTTTTTGTTTCTTATTTTTATTCATGCAACACCTGTAATATGGCACACATTGCACGCTGGTCGGTGCGCTGCACCTCCCTGGGATATACGGTACCTCCTTATTTTGCCCTCCTGCGTGCCTTCCCTGTGGGTCCCGGACACACATTCAGATCAACTTAACTGCCACATCACCTTATTTACTCCCGCACATGGCCAGTCTTAATATCTTGTCCTTAAATACTAAGGGCCTTAATTTTCCTCATAAACGACGTCTGCTGTGGGATGAGGCTAAACTTTCAAAAGCGGATATTATCTGTGTGCAGGAAACACATTTAAAGAAAACCTCTAACCCTATTCTTTACTCGAAATTTTTCCCTACACAATTTCACTCTATGGCTTCTACTAAAAATGCTGGAGTCTCCATTCTCATCTCTAAACGCCTCTCATTTACACTCAATCATAAGCTTCTGGACCCACGGGGGAGGTAAATTATCCTCAACTGTATTATAAATTCAGTAGAATATACTGTGGCCTCGTTCTATGCTCCCAATACTGATCAATTAACCTTTTTCTGTCCCTTTCTGGAAAAACTAGACCGCACTAAGAAAGGCCAGCTTTTATTATGTGGCGACCTTAACGCCTCTTTACACCCCCCGTGGACACCCTTAAACCCCGGGGTTCTCCACATACCCAACGTTCCCTGTGGCTGGGCCATGACTTGTTGGGCTTACTCCACCTACACCACCTTTATGACACTTGGCGCGTTCTTCACCCTACTGATAGGGATTATACCTTTTTTCCAATCCACATAAATCTTACTCTCGCTTAGACTATTTCTTCTTGGACAAACTATTACTTCAGCTAACTATCTCCTGCCGCATAGGCACTATTTCCTGGTCTGATCATGCCCCAATAATCCTTACCCTGAAGTTAGCCCACCCAATAGCAGGCAAGGGCACTTGGCGACTCAACGACACGCTCTTACATTCCGAAACTCACAAATCACAAATTCTCTCACATCTCACGCAATACTTTCAGGACAATCAAGATCCTGAAGTCCCTATCACCACCCTCTGGAATGCCCATAAAGCGGTCATCCGAGGCAGACTTATTAGCTTAGCCTCTCATGTAAAAAAACAGGCCATGACTTCCCGTGACACCCTTCTCCTCAAACTTTATGACCTAGAAACAGCTAACAAACTAGGCCCCACAGATTCCCTTCTCACTGAAATCAAACGTCTCCGGCTCCAGCTGGCTGACCTTAACTCCCAACGTACTTCTTACATGCTCATGAAACTGACGTTTTATGCTAAAGGCAACAAAGCGGACACCATCTTGGCCCGTAAATTGCGTCAAGTTTTAGCACAATCTCGCCCGTCACACATACTTGACCAAGCCAGACGTAAAATCTCTAACCCATCTCGAATGGTGGAAGTCTTCGCAGACTTTTATGCTCGCCTTTACAACCTCCACAATGCACCGACGTCTCCTCATCCCACCTCCTCTGACATTGATTCTTACCTCTCTTCACTGGCCCTCCCTTCTATACCCTCGACCGTAGCAGAGAGTATTAACACACCAATTGAGCTCCACGAAATTGAAAGAGCGGTCGCCCAACTTAAAAAGAATTCGGCTCCGGGCCCCGATGGTTTCACCTCCTTTCTATTACCGCACCTTTCTCGATACCTTAGGCCTCCATATGCTAACCCTCTTCCGATCTTATATGTCCTCCGGTTTAATCCCCTCAGAAAATTTACGTGCCCATATTATCACAATTCCCAAACCTAATATGCCCACCGATGTTTGCTCTAATTATAGGCCCATCTCCCTCCTTAATAATGATATCAAAGTTTATGCTAAAATTGTTGCCAACAGATTAAGTCCCCTTCTCCCATCTCTTATACGCAATGATCAGGTGGGTTTTGTCGAGGGTAGGCAACCCTCTGATAATACCCGTAAATTTATAAATGTAATATGGTCAGCTAACCGACGCAAACTCCCGACTCTCTTAGTATCGTTTGACGCGGAAAAAGCCATTAATAGGCTCCATTGGCAATTTCTAAAAGCGACACTTCACAAATTTGGCCTCCCCCCCCTGTTCATACAAGCTATTTTAGCCCTTTATACCTCTCCGTCGGCATGTATCTCCATGTTAAGCTTTTTATCTAATGCATTTCCAATCACAAATGGGACCAGGCAGGGATGTCCTTTATCCCCCCTCCTTTATGCACTTGCACTCGAGCCACTAGCAGAAAGCATCCGTCAGGACCCTCTTATCTCAGGTTTCCCTATGGACCCTGGTCCCCCCTGTACTCTCGGTCTCTTCGCCGATGACATCCTAGACTGTATTACCTTGCCCATTATCTCCCTACCAGCCCTTATACGACAATTTGACACTTACGCATCAATTTCCTATCATAAGTTAAACATTTCTAAGACTCAAGCTTTATGCCTTAACATAGACCCACCCCTCGCACGCACCCTCTCTACACTCTATTCTTTTGAATGGAGGAAATCCTCCTTGACTTACCTGGGCATCCAACTGACTAATGACGTAGACTCCCTCAACACTCACAACCTACTTTCTGTTTGGCGACGAGTTAAACTTGACATTTTACGTTGGAAAAGCTATGAACTATCATGGCTGGGCCATATCAACGCTCTCAAAATGACTGCCCTTCCTAAACTCCTATATGTTCTCTGTACTGTCCCTATCCAACCCCCCCCCTCGTTACTTCACTCTATACAATCTTACTTTACTGACTTCACCAAACATAAAGGTAAATCGCGAGTGGCTAACCGTATTAGGTTTCCCCCCAGGCTTTGTGGAGGGTTGGATTCCGCATATCAAATCATACCACGAGGCTTGTATTCTTTCCCACATCCTGATGTTTCACGCCTCCACCAATGTTCCAGCCAATGTTTGGCCCATGAAAATGCCTATATCTCTCCTAACACTATTCCTCAACTTCTATGGACCAAACACAGTTTACACCCTCCATTACCCCCGCTCCCCCCTACCACCTCTTACATGCTCACGACTTGGACTCGACATTTACGGAGGTTTCCCTCCCTGGCCAGGGTTTTTTCCTTTTCTCCCTTAGAGACACTTGACCTCATGGTCCCAGACTTGGCCATTTCCAACTGGCGGCGCCCGACTTTACAAACTCTGGGAGACTTATATCTTAATGGCTCTCTGAAGCCCTTTGCACATTTCACTCAAACGCATGACATCTCCCATCGAGACTTCTACAAATATTTGCAGTTACGGCATGCCCTCGCTTCCTCTACTTCCCCCGGTAGCACCATCCCACTATGCCCTTCAGCCCATTCTCTCTCTATTCCGTTCGGCCCCTGTGGTATGAGGAGCAATTTCTCGCTGGTACTCCCTGGTAGTCTTCACTTTCTATGCTAACAAACTCCCTCATATGCGAGCCTGGGAGAAAGAATTGAACCAAACATTTCCACTGGAGTCCTGGCTGGATTCAGAATCAATGATGAGAGGGGTCTCCCATTGCCTCAATCACTTGGAATTACAGAAAAAAGTTTGCTGTCGCTGGTATCTGACTCCATCCCGGTTATCCCACATGATTACTAACTACTCTAGCTCCTGTTGGAGGGGCTGTGGCCGGGAGGGTACCATGCTCCATATGTGGTGGTCATGTCCACTCTTGACCCCCCTTTGGCTCCAAGTATTCTCCACTATACATTCCATTCTACGCATCCGTTTGGAACCCAGCCCTGAGATTGCTCTTCTTCACATGTTTCCAGACCCTCTTCCTAACCCCCAACGCAAATTAATAATCCATATCTTTTTAGCCGCGAAATTATGCATAGCGAGACATTGGAAAGCCACTTCTCCCCCTTTGCTCACAGAAGTATTCTCGATTATTGATCATCATAGCGTTTTAGAACGGATGTCTCACACTGCCTCTCACACACCATTACACTTCCAAAAGGTCTGGACGCCGTGGCTTCACCGTGACACCGGGGCGCTGTCTACCCCCTAAATATTTCACACCCACCTCATTTTGTGACTCCATACCTCTACTCTTACCTACCGCGCCTGACCAGCTGTCGCCACTTCCTTTACAGCGTTCCCCTACGAGACGCTCCTGTTGTGAGGGTTTCTCCTTTTCCCCATCACACGTTCTGTCTGGCATTTCCCGGAGCACAGTACAGATCCTTTGCTTTTCATTATTACCAGACTCACGCCATATACCCTATTGTGCCACACTTATGTACTTTGTTTTAAGGTTATGGTTAATTTTTTATTTTTATGTTTTCTTTCCTTTTGTGAGCGCATAATCGACATTTGTAGATGCATATTTGTATCATTATTGACCTTTTCTTTTTTTCCCAGACCATGCTCACATGTTATATGTTTATTATAAAAAAAAAAAGTCGTCACGTTTCTAATGATCATTTCTGCCTTTTGATGCGAGACGATTTTTACAATTTCGTTGTATGCTCTTGGTATCTGTAACATTGTTCTTTGTTGTATCTCACCTGCCTCATTGGATCAGAATAAAAAACTTTTAATTCAAAAAAAAAAAATCTGGCTCCAACAGGCGGTGGAACACCTTGCAGCCATTCCAGGGACAGGTCGCAAGAAACCTGTCCGACAACTGCCTAGCAGTTGATTTCATCTCCGATGCCTCCATTGAATCAGTCCGTACGTCTGCTAAAGCCACTGTGCTTTCAGCGGTTTCTAGGCAAGCTCTCTGGATTAAGTCGTGGTCTGCAGATAATGCCTCTAAACACAAGCTGTGCAGCATTCCGTTCCAGGGGAGCCACCTCTTCGGCAGCGATCTAGACACGATTCTAAAATCCACCACGGGGAACAAGCGCACTGGTTACCTCGGGGGAGAGGACCACCTCGTTTCAGGTCAAATTATTACAGAGCTCCAAGAGACAGAGAGTCCTACAGGCCCTCAATCTCCAATCAAGACTACCAGTCCTTTCGGGGTAAACCCTACACAAGAGGAAGATTCCAGAGAGGAAGAGGAAGAGGCAGGGACGGTAAAGCAGGAAGGTTCTGACGCCAGCAGGCTTCAGGTAGGGGGCAGGTTGACTGGTTTCCTTCATGCCTGGGAAGAGATCACCTCAGACCCCTGGGTCCTTCGCATCATCGAGCAAGGCTATGCTCTGGAACTTACTCACCTACCTGCCCAGAAATTCCTGCTGTCCATGCCCCCCGCAGATCCTTGGAAAAGATTGGGCTTCTTCTCCACTCTCAACAACCTAATTCACGAAAGGGCTCTGGTCCCGGTCCCTCATCAGGAGGTAGGAGAAGGAACCTACTCCCACGTCTTTGTCGTGCCAAAACCATCTGGGAAATTCAGGCTAATAATCAACCTACAGGTGGTGAACACCTGTATAAGATACAACAGGTTCCGGATGGAATCCCTGAAGTCCGCCACAGAGATCATTTCTTCGGGGGACTTCATGGTCACCATAGACCTGTGGGATGCCTATTTACATGTTCCCATCAGAAGAGACCACCAAAGGTTCCTCCGTCTGACCGTTCCATTACCTAAAGGTATTCGACATGTTCAGTTTTTGGCTCTTTCTTTTGGAATTGCTTCAGCACCTCGGATCTTCACGAAGCTCATGTCGGTGGTCGTGGCCTTCGTGAGGCAAAAAAGGCATAAAGGTGGTCCCATATCTGGACGATTGGCTCCTCGTAGCGGCCTCAGCAACTTTGATCCAGTCCCAGCTGGAGGTTTCTCTCAGGACCCTCCACAACCTAGGATGGCTAGTAAACATACTCAAGTCACAGTTGCCAAACAGACGTTGTACCTTTCTGGGACTGATCCTCGACACACACGTACAGAAGACGTTTCTCCCTCGGGACAAGATCCAGAGATTGAGGGAATTCACGCACGAGGTCCTAAAGAACAAGTCGGTGTCCATCAGAGGCATCATGTCATTGCTCGGTCTAATGACCGCCTCCATCTCAGTGGTTCCCTGGGCACTTGCTCACGCAAGACCTCTTCAACAGTTCCTACTGGATCACTGGGATCGCTCCAGGATGTCCTTTCGCAAGAAGGTCCGACTTTCTCCCTTCGTTCAGGAATCACTCCGATGGTGGCTGACAGCCAAGAATCTTTCACAGGGACTCTCTTGGCAGACAAGAGACTGGGTGGTAATTTCCACCGATGCCAGTTTGAGAGGCTGGGGGGCTGTTATGGGAAGCAATATTACCCAGGGAACTTGGTCTCCTCAGGAAGCAGACCGGCACATCAATTTTCTAGAACTGTTAGTGGTCTGGAGGGCTCTAAGGTTCTGGTCTCCAATCCTGCGGCACAAGTCCATCAGGATCCTTTCAGACAACGTCACCGTTGTGGCCTATCTTTCCAAACAAGGTGGCACCAGAAGCAGTCATTGCACTCTCTCCGCAGTTCATCTCAAGGGTTCACTGAATCAGGAGGCAGATTACCTCAGCAGGAACTCAGTACTTCCGGGAGAATGGTCCTTAAACAGAGGGGTCTTCGCCTTCATCTCACAGAAATGGGGTACTCCTCAGATAGACCTGATGGCCACGCACCTAAACAAACAGGTACAGGAGTTTTTCTCTCTCTCTCTCTCTCACCAGTCGGCCGTCCCCGAGCCCTGGAAGCACTCTCGCAGACCTGGGACTTCGATCTCGCATATGTTTTTCCTCCGCTTCCCCTTATCTCCAGAGTGCTCCGGAAGATTCGGGAAAACCCTCAAAGAGTCATCTTGGTTGTTCTATTCTGTCCTCGAAGAATCTGGTTTTCGGACCTTACCAACCTCGCCATAGACGAGCCCATGCTTCTTCCTCAGGTGAAGGATGTTCTCGTTCAAGGCCCTGTTCTCCACCCAGATCCCTCCCGGTTCAACCTCTCAGCATGGCTTCTGAAAGGGAGATCCTGACCTCAAAGGGATTAACTTAAAAAGTGGTGGAAACGATTCTCTCCAGCTGCAAGAAGACTAATGCTGCTAAATACCAGAAGGTTTGGGAAACGTTCATCACCTCGTGCAACGGGCACGAAGTATCCTCTCCATCCATCCGTGAGGTGCTGCGCTTTTTACAAGACGGCTTCGATAAGAGGTTACAACCCGCTACTATCAAGGTCCAGATCTCAGCTCTCAGCAACTTCTTGGACTCCGCGGGAAGAGTACCTCCCTCCGGCCTGAAGGCACACTCGACCAGATCCGTCTCGACTTCCTGGGCTGAATTCTCCGGGGTGAATCCGTCTCTCATTTGCAAGGCAGCGACCTGGAGGTCGATTCATACGTTCGTAAGGCACTACAGGCTGAATCTTCATCTCTCTGACGAGTCTCAATTTGGTCATCGTGTCCTGCAGACTGGAATCCTTCCCTCCCTATTTCGCTAATTCTTCTCCTGTGCCACCTGGAATGGCAAGGAAAGTGAGAATTCTTACCTGGGAATTCCTTTTCCTTGTCCATTTCCAAGGTGGCACACTTTTACTCCACCATTAAATTTACTTTTGCTTGTCTATTATTTGTCTGAGTCTTTCTTTTTAACCACACTGGGGAGGAAGGGGGAGGTCTCCTTTTTTTTATAGTATTTCCTGCCCTACCTGGTAGGCGGAGCCTTCTCTTCTCCTGTGCCACCGTGGAAATGGACAAGGAAAAGGAATTCCCAGGTAAGAATTCTCACTTTCTGCTTGTGGTGTCTTTGTTTGTATAATCATGCAGACGAATCCCAAGTATCCCCTGCGCATGGGCTCCTACCAGACCTGATTACCCTGGTCCTGACAGATATTTATAAATCATTTAAATAGATAAATAATTAAACAGGATACTAGGACCTGTTAAATACTTTTACATACTATACATTTATAAAGAATATGTGAAAACTTTATAACTTAACCCATATAAGTAATGCTAACTCCTATCTATATTTAATGAGAATGTACTATGACCATGTCTAATAGTCAATGAAAAACCTGTATATTGAGGAGTTGCTAAAAGAAATGACCTACATTCCATTCAGAATGTAAACCCACTGGTATATGAGTGCCCAAATAAAAAATATAAAAGATCTCCCTTTGACAAAGAAATCTCATCCTATCGCCGCGTCTAATAGACGTTCTAACTCTATTATTTGGCATTTGAAAGGTTTAGTGCCTTCCATATGGCTACTAAAATGTAAACCCTCTGGTTTATTAGTGTTGGAATCTCTAATTGCACAAAGGTGTTCTCTCATTAAAATTTTTAATTCTTTACTTGTGTGAACTACATATTGCTTTTTTCAGCATATGAGTATGAGTATATGATCTGCCCGTGACTAAAGGAACAAAAGTAGGTGATCCTATAATGAAATTACAGCACATACACACCTTATTACCACATTTTTCTGATGTAGAAAAAAGGAGCATACTAGGTGCCAGAATATTACCTAATACTTTGGCCCTACGGCTGGAGAAGCTGCATCCATTCTGTATGTAATGTTTCCATTACTTGTCAGAGTAGAAGATGGGAAGATGTTTGTCAGCTTACAAATAAGTGGGTATTCTAAACTAAAGTGAAAAGTAAATGAATAAAACATGGGAATCATGAATTTCAAAAAGTACAGAGGTTTCCGAATATTCCAGGAACATAGCTGCTTGCTGTGGTATACTTTAAGAAATTCTGGAAAGTAAAATGTTACAGCACAGGTGCCAAATCTTGTCACAAAAGGTTGCAAATGTTCTGATTTATTCAACTAATGTTGAATAATGTAATGTAGTAACAGTAATGTAAGTTCAAAACTTTTTTTAACATTATTGTTGCATAATTGTCAGTATTTTGCAACAGAAAGATAAACTAACATACTAGATAGGATGAATTTCAGTGACTGCAATAAAATCAAAACATGTAAAGTTAAATTAAATCACAATTCTGTGTGCAAGTGATGGTACGTGTTGGGCTGATTTTCTTGCCATTTAGAGAAACCCCAAAGTTAGGTTGTGAGAAATCCGTTTTTTACACTAAACTCCTCAAATGCACATTACAGACAAATTAGATTAAACTTAAAATAATACATGGATTTTCAATATTTTGTTAAATTGTAACTTACTCCATGTCCCAGAAGTTCTGGGTCTGAGTGTAAATAGTGACTTGAAGGTAAACTTGTGTTACGGTGTAAACGTCTTCGTGGAGAAAGTGCTCTAAATGAGGCCATGTATCTCTTCTCTTGTCTTGGAGACAAATCTCTCCCAGAGATCATATCTTTCCCTGGTGACATTGGCCTCAGAGGTGAAATGTTTTGTCTTCGTGACACATCTCTTCCAGGAGACAATTCTCTCCCCAGTGCTGCTTCTTTTCTGGGCGATAAGTGCTTCATAGGTGAAGCATCTCTTCTTGGTGATAAGTGTCTTCTGGGAGACAAATCTCCTCTCAGTGATAAGTACTTCTTTGGTGAATTGTCTCTACAAGGAGAAGGATCATATCTTGGTGAGGAAAGGCGGCTACAAGAAGAGAGGTCCTTGGAATAGGAGCTGGGTGCAGAAGTAAGCATGTAATCCTCATCTATGCCATCATGTACATCTATTTTATCTCTGTCACACTCTAGACTGGTAAAGGAAAGAGTTGGATATTCCACCATTTGTGAGTCTCTGAGCGTAGTACTCTGTTTCATGAGATTGGTAACCTGAATACTAGGCAAAGTGGACAGGTAACTCGTTATGAATGAATGCCCTATGGAACCATCTGGTGAAGCTCTGTGGCATGCTGAAGCTACTGTGACAAGCTGTGTTGAGAACCTGGGTGGCTGGGGGCTAGTACTCCTTGATCTTGTTTTGGGTGTAGAATCTCCATGGGTGTCATCAAAATCCTCCTCATCATCATCCTCATCCTCTTCAGCATCATCTACATCTGATTCTTCAGCATCTGAAAACTGGTGATCTGTTGCAGCTATGCCCTTTTCTGATTCTCTTTGTATATCTTCAATATTTCCTGGAAAAAAAAAAGCATTTACACATGAACATTTACGTTATATTAACTATATTACTATATACTGTATACAGACCTGAAGAGGAAATATTTTTATTTGTCTTAATCTATAATTTTTGTAGAATTGGTGGGATATATTAAAAAAGCCAGAGTAGTCGTATACAGGGCCGGCCTTTGGGGTGTGCGACCTGTGCGACCGCACGGGGCGCCACACTCCAGGGGGTGCCGCGGGGTCCGACGCCACCGTAGCGTACCGTTGCCGCCAGCAGCGTACCTAGCGGGGGGGGCGGTCCACACCGGGTGCCGCTCATCGGGGGCACCCGGCACCCCACCAGAGACGGACAGTAATGTCCGCCGCTGGAGGAGCAGGCTCGCAAGGGAGCGGTATCGGAGGTCTTTAACAGACCTCCGGCTCCCTTGAGTGATTTTAATCCGGTTCAAGGATCTCCCTTGAACCCGGTTTAAAATCACTCAAGGGAGCCGGAGGTCTGTTAAAGACCTCTAATACAGCTCCCTTGTGATCCGCGCGGCAACAGCTGCTGTGCGCCGGGGTTTGTTGTCAGATCCCGGCGCGCAACACTGAAGCTGCGCCCACCGCTGTCTGTGCCCTCTGACCCGGAAGAAGACAGAAGAACTGAAGAAGAGGAGCGAAGAGAAGGAAAAGGAGCTGTAAGGAGAAAAGAGGAAAGGTAGGAAAGCATTCAGTGAGAGTGAGAGTGGATTGGTGTATGTGTGGATTGGTATATATGTGTGGATTGGTATATATGTGTGGATTGGTGTATATGTGTGGATTGGTGTATACGTGTGGATTGGTAAGTGTGTGAGAGTGATGGGTGTTATGCTGTACCATTTCCAATGTCTTTTTCATGATCTAATTATGCTCTAAAAGTACATCATAACTCCCATCATTCTATACTGTTCCATACAGAGCTGGGAGGCAGAGGCCTTGCACCCCCACCGCAGGACTCCTGAAAGGTAAGTGAACTTCAAAGAGAGGGAAAGGGTAGATAGTTAGGAGGGGGTAGATAGGGAGAAGGGAGTGAGACAGGGGAAAGGGGGTAGATAGGGCAGAAGAGAGTGAGAAGGGGTAGATAGGGCAATCATACTCCTATCATGCCAAGTCTGCGAGTAAATCCTGGAATCTGGGCATGATAGGAATGTGATTGCTGTTAATTATATATATATATATATATATATATATATATAAATATTATTTAATTGTTTTGTCCTATTTTGGTGTGTTACTTACTTTAAATAAAAGTGTTAGATTTTTTTTATGGTGTGGGGGGGGTCATATTCGGTTTTGGCCAGGTAAATGCTGCACTTTCGGTTTCAGTCCAGAATTCGTTTCGGTGCATCCCTACTACTAAGCCAGACAATGAAGTGGTAGGCCTAGACCACATCAATGTTTGGCGTAGTATATAGTGATTGGGGTTTTGTTACAAGTTTTGTTACAAGTTTTTATTCCTTTCTTTTTTTGGGATGGGGGGGTGCCAGAGGAGTAGTCAGCACAGGGCGCCAGAACACCTAAGGCCGGCTCTGGTCGTATACACCACTAATTAGTGGGTAACTAAACATATAAAATAACTCTGATTGGATTCCAGTCAATATGACAAACAATTGTTTTTGCTTACTTTAATGTTGGGCATAATGTGTTAAACAGATCTGAAAGTGCACTGATATTGGCCCCTAATAAAATAAAAAATTAAAGCATAGCTCTAAAATGTCGTTCTGTAGATAATACTGTCCGTATGTATACAACTAGTCTTAAGTATATAGCTTAACAAAGCACCACAAAGTTAGAAATCACTGCATTGTACAGAAGTGAAAGTGTTGGTTTTGCATAATGTAATTCTACTCTACAAAAAAAGGAAACAGAAAGCAGAAGTGGAGAATAAGCCAAATTGTGGAACCACCTGCTCTCTGAGATGATGAAGTTAACATACAGCATTAAGAACCTATGAGCTAGTTTTGAATGTTAATTGTCTATTGTTATATCACTAAAGGATGACACTTAGAAAGCCAGACCACAGGATAGAATGTGTTCCTTATCTGCGAACAGAGACACCAAGACCCTAAAGAAGCTGCTTTTAAGAATAAGCATTTTTGTGGTCACAGAAATCTGTCTTATATATGACAATCTAGTCAAAGACACTGGTGTCAACAATACCGATTCAGTATTTACACATAAAGTCAGATGTGGTACCTGATTCTTCAGTCTCCACATCATCTATGGATGACATTGCTACTCCTAGCTCCAGACATTTTTTCATGTGAGCTTTTGACTTCATATGTTTTGTAAGGTTTCCTGTAAGAAGACAGATATAAAACTGATAAATTAGTTGCAGAATACAAGGTTTTTTCGGGGGCATTTACATTTTGATCTAGAATGTACCTCTGATTAAGGCTCGATTTTCAGAACAGTACAGTCTGCCCTTTTCTTAGTATTTTAATGTCCAAAATATCAAATGCAATCAATAAGCAGCGGTGGAACTACAGGGGTCGCGACTGCGACCGGGCCCTGGAGTTCTGCCAGCCAGGGGGGCCCAAGGGGTGCCGGGCGGTCGTTTTCAGCAACCGCTCGGTGCCCTTCTGTCTCCTCTGCTCCCTACCACCACCGCCTGCCTCAGCGCTGCCCCGACTCCAGTGGAGAGTCGTGAGGCATCTGTCTTGGGAAGATCAAATACGACTTATTGGATATAGAATTTCAGCAATCAAAATTCCCAAACATTCTGCCTCATTTCTTTAGCCTAAGGGTACACATGACACTAGCTCATGGTGCTGTTTAGCATTTGTAAGCTTGTGAGCAGGGCCCTCTTCACCTAATGTATTGGTCTTTCTTATTCTGCAATTCTAGTCTTGTCATACCCCTTGAATTATTGTATTAAGTGCTGTGTAAATTGTTGGTGCTATATAAACAAGATAATAATAGTTTGTTAAAATATTCCTTAGACGTGAGGGCGTGATGACGTGACAGTGATAATATGATTCTGAACCAATTAATGCCTATTTGGGCAAAATTAAAAATGAAACTAGGTCTTTGGAATAAAATAATCGGCCATGTCGATATTAAAATTCTAGAACAATGTATGGATGACCTGACTATTCTGCAGTGGAAGAAGAGAGGAATTAAATATATTAGAGACTTGACATCTAACAACTCTGTTAAACCCTTTGAGCAGTTAAAATCTGAATTTAATCTATCAAATGATAATATATTTAAATATCTAAGAATAAAAAATTTCCTAAAAAATCACTGTATCCTAGATAAAGAACTAGTAAATATAAAAGTGATTCAGATACTAGAACAAAGAAAAATTAAAAAAGGTGCATCAAGACTTCTAGATGCCCTCCAAGTAGAAAATAATCTGACAAAAAAATATAAAACTATAAAAAAATGGGAAAATCTATTAAAAGTCCAGATCAATCCAGAGGAATGGAACAAGGCCTTCAGAAATGTGTCTAAGGCTGTAAGAGATTTGTCTCTAATCGAAACACATATATTAATGCATATGACAAAAAACATATCAACAGTTGACATATTATCACTGTCATCACGCCCTCACGTCTAAGGAATATTTTAACAAACTATTATCTATTATTATCTTGTTTATATAGCAAAAAGAGATGAAAATCAGCTGGGTAAAGGCAAACTTTTAGGGAATATTTCCTATACTTTTATTTTAGCTAGCTTCATGCAAACTTAATAATCTATTAATATACCATACAGTATCTATTCAATTATAAGCACAGTGATTACATGATGTTGTTGCCAATGAGGTTCCTACAAAACCGAAGTCACCCTGGGCCCACACACCACTAGGAACAATACATACTTATACTTAGGAACACTCTGGAGTCTCTGGGTGAAGCTCTGCTTTACTCTCCTAGTTCTCTGGGGCAGGGAAGTGACATTAATGCTATCTGGGGATAGCTGTCACAATCCCGGCTCCGGACGCCGCCGGGCGAAGGGTTGTCCGCGGGTCCCGGGAGAACATCTCCCCGGACAGCGGACAATCCTCCGCCCGAGGTATAGGGAGACGGGGAGGATTCGGCTCCGGGAACAGCAGTTCCCTGAGCTTGCGTACTTACCCGTCCTCCGGTCGTCGGTCCGCCTCTCGGGCACGCTGCACGTTGCAGGAAAAGTGATGGATGGCTGGGGGGCGTGGTTTTGGTTCTGGTCCGGAAGGGGCTTGTGGAATGGCGCCAGTTTTAAAAGCCGGCTGTGCCTTTCACAAGCACCCTGTTGTGGTCTTACAGTTTGAGTATACTGCTCGTGCAATCTAGTTTTCTGTTTTTGACCTTTGGCTTGCCTGACTCTCCCTTGCACTACGATTTGGTACCTTTGCTTGTGATCTCTGGTTTTGACCCCTGGCTCGTCCGACTATCCGCTCCGTGCATCTGACCTCTGGCTTGGCTGACTACCTGCTCCGTGTATCAGACCCCTGGCTCGTCCGACTATCCGCTCCGTGCATCTGACCACTGGCTTGGCTGACTACCTGCTCTGTGTATCTGACCCCTGGCTCTGCTGACTACCCGCATTGTGCTCCTGTCTCGTGCTGCGCCTTGCCGCGGCTGCTGCCGCTCAGAACCTATCTCCGGCTGGTGGGAGGTTGTCCACTGTTGGGATCGTCTAAGTCCTGGACTGCTGCTGCCGGGAACTCCCCTCTCAGTAGCGGTAACATAGTAACATAGTTCATAAGGTTGAAAAAAGACCAAAGTCCATCAAGTTCAACCTATATACATATTGTGTCCCTACTGTGTTGATCCAGAGGAAGGCAAAAAAACCCTTATGAAGCAGATGCCAATTGCCCCATACCAGGGGGAAAATTCCTTCCCGACTCCAAATATGGCAATCAGAATAAATCCCTGGATCAACGTTCTTTCCCTATTAATCTAATATCCATAACTTGTAATATTATTGCTTTCAAGAAACACGTCCAGGCTCCTTTTGAACTCTTTTATTGAGTTTACCATTACCACTTCCTCTGGCAGAGAGTTCCATAATCTCACCGCTCTTACTGTAAAGAACCCCCGTCTGTGCTGGTGTAGAAACCTTCTTTCCTCCAACCGTAGAGGATGTCCCCTTGTTATAGATACAGTCCTGGGTATAAATAGGTCCTGGGAGTGATCTCTGTACTGTCCCCTTATATAGTTATACATAGTTATTAAATCCCCCCTAAGCCGTCTTTTTTCCAAACTAAATAACCCTAATTCTGATAATCTTTCTGGGTACTGCAGTCCTCCCATTCCCCTTATTACTCTGGTTGCCCGTCTTTGAACCCTCTCCAGCTCCACTATATCTTTCTTGTACACTGGTGCCCAGTACTGTACACAGTATTCCATGTGTGGTCTGACTAGTGACTTGTACAGTGGTAGAATTATTTCCTTGTCGTGGGCATCTATGCCCCTTTTGATGCACCCCATGATTTTATTTGCCTTAGCAGCAGCTGCCTGACACTGGTCGCTACAGGTAAATTTACTGTTAACTAAAACTCCTAAATCCTTTTCCATGTCAGTCGTCCCCAGTGTTTTTACATTTAATACATATTCCCAGCCTGGATTTTTCTTCCCCATGTGCATAACCTTACATTTATCTGTGTTGAACCTCATCTGCCACATCCCAGCCCAAGCCTCCAACCTATGCAGATCCATTTGTAATCGTGCACTGTCCTCTATTGTGTTAACCACGTTACAGAGCTTAGTATCGTCTGCAAAGATTGATACTTTACTATACAATCCCTCTACAAGGTCATTAATAAATATATTAAAAAGAATAGGACCCAAAACTGACCCCTGTGGTACCCCACTAGCAACAGTAACCCACTCAGAGTATGTACCATTAATAACCACCCTCTGTTTCCTATCACTGAGCCAGTTACTTACCCACATACACACATTCTCCCCCAGCCCAAGCATTCTCATTTTATGTACCAGCCTTTTATGTGGCACCGTATCAAATGCTTTGGAAAAATCAAGATATACGACATCCAGCGATTCACCCCGATCCAGTCTTGAGCTCACCTCCTCATAAAAGCTGATCAGGTTAGTTTGACAGGACCGATCCCTTGTAAACCCATGCTGATATGGAGTCATACACTTATTTTCATTGAGATACTCCAAAATAGCATCTCTTAGGAAACCCTCAAACAGTTTACACACAACAGAAGTTACACTAACAGGCCTATAATTCCCCTGGTCACTTTTTGTCCCCTTTTTGAATATTGGCACAACATTTGCTATGCGCCAGTCCTGGGGAACAGACCCTGTCACTATAGAGTCCTTGAATATTAGAAATAGGGGTCTGTCTATTACATTACTTAACTCCCTTAGAACGCGGGGGTGAATGCCATCTGGACCTGGTGATTTGTCTATTTTGATTTTTTTTAGGCGGCACTGCACTTCTTCCTGGGTTAGACAGGCGACATGTACTGGGGCAGTTATCTCATCCTGCTGTATATTACCTGGCATTTCATTTTCCTCTGTGAATACAGCAGAGAAGAATATATTTAATAGATTAGCTTTTTCCTGATCCCCGTCTATAACTTCTCCCTCATTACTTTTTAAGGGGCCAACGCTTTAATTTTTAACCTTTTTACTATTTATATAGTTAAAGAACATTTTGGGGTATGTCTTACTCTCTTTGGCAATGAGTCTTTCTGTCTCCACTTTTGCTGCTTTTATCTGATTTTTACATATTTTATTTTTTTCCCCGATAGCTTTTTAGTGCTTCCTCACTGCCTTCCTGTTTTAGTAGCTTAAATGCCTTTTTTTTGCCATTTATTACCCCCCTTTACATTTTTATTTATCCACATTGGTTTTCTCTTCTTCCTGACTCTTTTATTCCCATACGGTATGTACCTTTCACAGTGAGAATTTAAGATATCCTTAAAAATCTCCCATTGAGTGTCTGTACTCTTGTTTTTGAGGACATTTTCCCAATTTACAGTGTTAAGGGCTTCTCTTAGTTGATCAAACTTTGCCTTCCTAAAGTTTATAGTTCTTGTGGCTCCTCTAAGAGTTCCCTTATTGAAGGACAAGTTATAATGTATCATATTGTGATCACTATTTCCTAGATGCCCCCTGACCTGCACATTAGTTACTCTGTCAGGTCTGTTGGTTAATATTAAGTCCAGTAGGGCGCCCCCTCTGGTCGGGTCCTGTACCATTTGGGACAGATAATTATCCTTACTTATAGTCAGAAACCGGTTTCCTTTATGAGATTCACAGGTCTCTGTTTCCCAGTTTATGTCGGGATAGTTAAAGTCCCCCAT
This sequence comes from Spea hammondii, assembly GCA_029215755.1. NCBI lineage: Eukaryota > Metazoa > Chordata > Amphibia > Anura > Pelobatidae > Spea > Spea hammondii. The sequence goes on from JARDYJ010000003.1 coordinate 45,417,792, forward strand.
AATAACCACCTCATTGTGATTTGCTGCCTTGTTTATTTGCTTTAATAATTGATCTTCTGCTGCTTCCATTATATTTGGTGGCTTATAGCAAACCCCGATCGGTATTTTATTATTTTTCATTCCATATATTTCTACCCATAATGACTCCACATTATCATTTCCCTCACATATATTCTCCCGCAGTGTGGCCTTTAGGCTGGACTTTACATAAAGGCAAACTCCTCCCCCTTTTTGTTTTTTTCGATCCTTCCTGAATAGACTATAACCCTGTATGTTAACCGCCCAGTCATAGCTATCATCCAACCATGTCTCTGTTATACCCACTATGTCATAGTTTTCTTCAGACATTATTAACTCCAGTTCGTCAGTTTTATTGGTCAGACTTCTGGCATTAGTAAGCATACAATATAGTGATAGGTGTTATGCTGTACCCCAGTCAATGTGTGCCTCAGTATATAGTGATAGGTGTTATGCTGTACCCCAGTCAATGTGTGCCTCAGTATATAGTGATAGGTGTTATGCTGTACCACCATCAATGTCTGCCTCAGTATATCACTATATACTGAGGCAGACATTGACGGTGGTACAGCATAACACCTATCACTATATACTGATATATATATATATATGTGTATATATATATATATATATATGTGTATGTATATATATATATATATATATATATATATGTGTATATATATATATATATATATATATATATATATATATATATATATATATAGGTATATGTATATATATATATATATATATATATATATATAGGTATATGTATATATATATATATATATAGGTGTTATGCTGTACCCCAGTCAGTGTGTGCCTCAGTATACAGTGATATGCTGTACCCCAGTCAATGTGTGCCTCAGTATATAGTGATAGGTTTTATGCTGTACCCCTGTCAATGGTATGCAGTTTTTCCCAATAAAAAAAATAAATAATATATATATTGATCCTTTATGCAGCCCGGAGCCCCCGCTCATGATTCGCTCATAATTAATTTTTGCGGTGAGAATTTCACCTTTAGAATAGACCATGGAGTCAAAAGGGTTGGAAATATATAGCTCCACCCCCTTGCAATGTGATTTTCAGCTCCACCAACTTTATATGGACTGTAGAAGCATATTGTGCGCACAAAATTTTGCACAACAGAAATTTTCTGCACACATCACCCAAGAAAAATTAGAGGGAACATTGGCTGTAGGTCTTTAATAATTTTGCGGATTTCCTCAAGAGTTGGGTTGTAGGTAACTACCAGAGGGATCTTGCTTGTGTTATCCTTTTTTTTGTTTTCTAGAAGCCTTTCCCATGGTGTTCTTACAGCAGATGAAATTTTTTGGATATAGTTTTTTCCTTGTAGCCCTTCTTCTGAAATGACTCTGCCAGCGCGCCCAGGTGTTTGTCTCTGTCCTGAGTGTCAGAGCAGATACGGTGGTATCTTATGGCTTGGCTGTAAATGACACCTTGTTTAGTGTGTTTGGGATGAAAGCTTGAATTGTGAAGGTAGCTGTACCTGTCTGTGGGTTTTCTATACACGGAAGAGTGAAGAAAGCCAGAATTCCAGGAAGCTCAAACTGTGTTTTGAGAAACTCATTTTGAGTTTTATAGATGGGTGGAATGAATTGAAAGATTCGTGGAATTTTAAAAGGTTTTCTTCTCCTTCTGTCCATATAATGAAGATGTTGTCTATGTAACGATAATAATTATGCGGTTTGTGGGGGTGAGTGGCTAGGAATCTCTGTTCCAAGTCAGCCATGAAAAGGTTGGCATATTGCGGTGACATTTTGGTGCCCATGGCTGTCCCGGTCATTTGTAGGTAATTAGTGTCATAAAACTTGAGAAAAGTATAGTTAAAATGATACCATTTATTAGCTAACTGAGAGTTTGATTGCGAGCTTTCGAGACCAAGTTGTTAGGTCCCTTCCTCAGGCTTGAAATAGTTGTGTGTCAGTATAAATTCTATGAGCTTGGCGATGGTTTCAAAAACATGATAATATTTTTGTGTGGCATTGCTGGAGGGGAGGAATTTGATGCAGGCCTCAATACCATCTTTATGGGGGATGTTGCTATATAACACGTATCCACATCCATGGTTGCAAGTATAGTATTGGCAGGAAGGTTACTAACTTGGCTCAGTTTATTGAGAAAATCAGTGGTGTCCTGTATAAAGCTCTCAGTGCTGATAACTAGGGGCTTAAGAATGTTTTCTAGAAGGCCAGATATAGATTCAGTAAGAGTTCCCATACCTGTAATAATGGGCCGTCCTGGGTTGCCTGGCTTGTGGATACACACGTATATACATATAGATATATATATACGTGATATATATATATATATATATATATATACGTATATATATATATATATATATATACACGTATATATATATATATATATTGTGACAGAAAGCAGGGGATGATAATGGAGGGAGTGTATATATCCCCTTATATTTTGCAGGGTGGTTACCCACAATAGGTTTTCTAGCCCCAGGGAGATGTACTGTCAATATTGGAATGACTAACGTCTGTTGTTATTTCTGTGTTTTGGGTCCCTGGGGTGGAGCATTTGGAGAGTAGGGCGGGCCAGTGCTCCACTCCACAGTTTATGAGCAGCCGAAGACCAGCAGGTGGGAATCCAGTCCGGAGATTATCAGATACTCTCCTACTACTCACCTGGTTCCACTAATGAATGGGAGAGGCAGTTAAGTAGCCTCCTGGTCTCAGTGCAGGAGAGATCATTTGGCTCCCTGAGAGAGAGGGAGAGAGAGCTGCCAAAAAACACTGACTGCTGCAATTATTGCATATATTGTGTTATTTTGTTTTGTTGGAACGGATAAGCCGTCCAACTGCAGTTAGGTTGGAGAAATTTGTATTAGTTAGTGCTCACAAGAGCGAGGCTTTTTGTTTTGATTTATTTATTTTCTGTTACGCCTGTGGCGAAAAATAAAAACAGGCCCAGCCTTTTATTTTACCCTCCTCGTGTCTGAGCCGTCTCTGCAGCCTGGAAGACTGTGTGTAAGCAAAGATTCCCGGACAGAGTACCAAAGTGAAGGGGTATTCTGTCACATATGGTGGAGAATGCGGGCAACACACGAACAAGTCGGTAAGGTGTAAAAGAGACTAAAGAAAATGGAGGATGTCATTAAAGCACTTATCCAGTGCACCACAGTGCAGCAAGAAACTAACAAAAGGGCAGCTGAGACTAATACTATACAGCAAGAGAATATCGCTGCACTACAGCAACTGGTGCTAGCCCAAAAAGAAAACACAGAAGCTATGATCAGGCAAGCCGCATTAGCTCAAGCTGAAGCTCATCAAATGCTCAGAGAGGAGCAGCAAAATGCCACTCGTGCCATGCAGCAAGAGATCCAGGTCCTATCTGAAAGGCTTACCAGGGACACCGCAGAAGGACTGCAAGGTCCCAAGGTAATCAGAGCAAGTAACTATCTGCAAAAGATGGTGCCTACAGATGATGTTGAGGCCTACCTTATGGCATTTGAGCGAACAGCGGAAAGAGAAGGCTGGCCTGTGGCTGAATGGGCAAGCTTAATAGCACCGTTTCTAAGTGGAGAACCCCAAAAAGCATACTACGATCTGGAACCAGACCAAGCAAGGGATTATAACAAGCTAAAATTGGAGATCCTGGCACGTTTGGGAGTTACAGCCGCTATCCGCGCACAGAGATTTCACGCCTGGATGTACAGCCCAGGAAAAGCCGTTCGGTCACAGATGTTTGACTTGATACATCTCGCCAGGAAGTGGTTACAGCCGGAGGTTAACTCATCAAGCTACATAGTGGAGCAACTAGTGATGGACCGATTTTTGAGAGGTTTACCAGTTACTCTCCGCCGGTGGGTCAGTCAGAGCGAACCCCAGACAGCTGACCAGTTGGTTGCTTTAGTAGAGCGGTACATTGCAGCCGAAGAAGTAATCCAACATCCTGCAACGGAGCGACCTCGAAACCTAAAAAGCCCCAGCAAATATGGTAAGACTGCTCCTGGGAAAAGGGGAACTTTTGAAGAGCAAGTAGGCTCTTATAATTCCAGGGACATAACGCCAAGAGAGAGAGGTTTTTTCATGCAGGAAGAACCTACAAGGGACACTAGAATGATAAAATGTTTTAAATGTCGGGCATTTGGACATATAGCAAAAGACTGCCCTGATAATATTGAACCAATGGAGTGTAACTTGGGTAATAATAGGGATGGTTATTCATTATATTCCCGATCCGTGTGTTCTGCAAACAAAAGTGGTTGTGAAAAAAATCATCCATGGTGTTCGGTGACTGTGGAAGGGAAAACAGTACAGGCCTTACTGGACTCTGGAAGTATGGTGACTCTGCTTGACAAGTCTTTGGTTCCCGACATTTGTATTGATAATTGTAATAAGGTAGATATCGCATGCATACATGGGGACATACACAATTATCCTACTACTATAGTACGAGTTGAGACACATTGTGGCACAGTAAACTGTCAAGTTGGCCTGGTACCAAAATTAGCACACGACATGATAATCGGTAGAGATTTCCCACATTTTTTAGGGTTGTGGAATTCCTCTGAGAATAATGCATCTAGGTTGTCGGATGATTTTCCTTTTGCAGAGATGCTGGTAGACGAGCTGAATAATGATGAGAAGCCTGAAGCTAAGTTGTTATGTCCTATTAAAACACTAGTTGGCGACAATCCAGAACAAACTGACACCTTGAATAGTCCGGAACAAGACATGGGGTTAATTGATTTAGAAGTTAGCCCAGGTAACTTCCATAGTGCACAGTGGTCAGATCCTACTTTATCAGTGGCTAGAAGCACTATTGCAGTAAGCAACGGATCGCCTACTGACCCAGGAAAACCACTTACCTATCCGTATTTTGAAGTTGATAATGACTTAATATATAGAATTGGTAAAAAAGAGGCAACAAAACAGTTGTTGGTGCCACGAAGTTATAGGCGCACAGTGTTAAATCTTGCACATAGCCATGTCTTAGGGGGTCATCTAGGAGTGGACAAAACAAGAGAAAGGATACTCAGAAGATTTTATTGGCCAGGGGTGATTGCAGACATAACAAATTACTGTGCATCCTGTCCTGATTGTCAGCGCACCGCCCCATTTAAAGCATTCCGTAGTCCATTGGTGCCCTTGCCCATCATTGAAACCCCATTTGAACGTATTGCAATGGATTTTGTTGGCCCGTTGGTGAAATCTGCGAGAGGACACCAATATATATTAGTAATATTGGATTACGCCACCCGATATCCCGAGGCGATACCTATGCGTACAACCTCTGCAAAGTCTATTGCCAAAGAGTTGTGGATGATGTTTAGCAGGGTTGGGATCCCAAAAGAAATTTTGACAGACCAGGGAACACCATTCATGTCTAATGTCACTAAAGAGTTATGCAAGCTCCTTAACATAAAGCACCTGAAAACATCTGTGTATCACCCACAAACAGATGGCCTTGTAGAGCGGTTTAACAAAACCTTAAAGGCAATGCTAAGGAGAGTAATTGATAAAGACGGGAAAAATTGGGATTTTCTGTTACCCTATTTAATGTTTGCCATTAGGGAAGTGCCCCAAGCCTCTACGGGATTTTCACCATTTGAATTATTGTATGGTAGGCATCCCCGGGGGCTACTTGACATAGCTAAGGAAACTTGGGAACAAGAAGGTACTGCATATCGTAGCGTCATTTCCCACATAAGCCAAATGCAGGAACGTATGGAGGCTATTATGCCCATAGTACGAGAGCATATGGAAAAGGCCCAACAGGATCAGAAGAATAGTTATAACAGGAACGCCAGGGTTCGGGTGTTTCAGCCTGGTGATAGAGTCCTAGTCCTGGTCCCCACCGTAGAAAATAAATTCCTAGCAACCTGGCATGGACCATATGAAATTATTGGAAGGGTAGGAGAAGTAAACTACAGGGTGAGACAGCCAGGCAGAAGAAGGCCTGAACAAATATATCACGTAAATCTGCTTAAGCCATGGAAGGACAGGGAAGTCTTAGTTGCAGTGGAAGCCACTACCTTTCCCCTAGAGGATAATGTTGAACCAGAGGTTAACATACCAGTAACCCTGTCAGTACACCAGACACGTGAGGTGAAGGAATTTATTCGATTAAATAAAGATGTGTTTTCTCTAAACCCAGGCAGAACAAATGTTATAAAACATGATATTATAACAGAACCAGGTAAAAGGATCTACCTCAAACCTTATAGAATACCTGAAGCTCGCAGGGAGGCAGTTAGGGCAGAAGTTAAAAAAATGCTACACCTTGGGGTAATTGAAGAGTCATGCAGTGATTGGAGTAGCCCTATTGTACTTGTACCAAAACCGGATGGTACAATAAGATTTTGTAATGATTACCGTAAATTGAATGCCATCTCAAAATTTGATTCATATCCCATGCCCAGAGTTGACGAGCTAGTAGAAAGACTGGGGAAAGCCCGTTACCTTACCACACTTGATTTAACCAAGGGATACTGGCAGGTTCCGCTAACAGAGCGAGCGAAAGAAAAAACTGCTTTTTCTACCCCTGACGGTGTTTTTCAATATAAGGTTTTACCTTTTGGGTTACATGGAGCCCCTGCCACCTTTCAAAGGATGATGGACAGGATATTGAAACCACACATGCGTTATGCAGCTGCATATTTGGATGATGTAGTCATACATAGTGAAGACTGGGAATCTCACCTTCCAAAAGTGCAAGCCGTATTAAATTCTATTCGAGATGCTGGGTTAACGGCTAACCCTAGTAAATGTACGATTGGTCTAGAGGAAGCCAAATACTTAGGGTATTCAATTGGAAGGGGGTTAGTGAAACCTCAGCAGGCAAAAATAGAAGCCATACGAAATTGGCCACAACCAACCACTAAGAAACAGGTGAGAACGTTCCTAGGTCTAATTGGATATTACAGGAGGTTTATCTCTGAATTTGCTACAATTGCAAGTCCTTTAATAGACCTTACAAAAGCGAAAGCCCCGGTGTTGGTAAAATGGTCCCCAGAACTTGAGAAAGCATTCAAAAAGTTGAAAGAAATCATCTGTACCCAACCAGTGTTAGTAACCCCTGACTTCTCCAAAGAATTCATTTTGCAGACAGATGCATCTGATGTTGGACTGGGTGCAGTCCTTTCTCAGGAAAGCCGGGGGGAAGAGCACCCAATCTTGTACATAAGCAGGAAGCTTAACCCACACGAAAGGAATTACTCTATTGTAGAGAAAGAATGCCTTGCTATAAAGTGGGCAGTAGACCATCTTAAATATTACCTGCTAGGGAGAAAATTTAGACTAGTAACTGACCATGCACCACTTACATGGATGTGCCAGAACAAAGAGAAAAACAGTAGAGTAACGCGCTGGTTTCTGAGTTTGCAACCTTATCACTTTGCAGTAGAACACAGGGCTGGATGCAAACAGGGAAATGCTGATGGGCTCTCAAGAATGCACTCGCTGATGTCTATGGTCGCTCACCCCATCAGGTCTGAGCTGGGGGGGAGGATGTGTGACAGAAAGCAGGGGATGATAATGGAGGGAGTGTATATATCCCCTTATATTTTGCAGGGTGGTTACCCACAATAGGTTTTCTAGCCCCAGGGAGATGTACTGTCAATATTGGAATGACTAACGTCTGTTGTTATTTCTGTGTTTTGGGTCCCTGGGGTGGAGCATTTGGAGAGTAGGGCGGGCCAGTGCTCCACTCCACAGTTTATGAGCAGCCGAAGACCAGCAGGTGGGAATCCAGTCCGGAGATTATCAGATACTCTCCTACTACTCACCTGGTTCCACTAATGAATGGGAGAGGCAGTTAAGTAGCCTCCTGGTCTCAGTGCAGGAGAGATCATTTGGCTCCCTGAGAGAGAGGGAGAGAGAGCTGCCAAAAAACACTGACTGCTGCAATTATTGCATATATTGTGTTATTTTGTTTTGTTGGAACGGATAAGCCGTCCAACTGCAGTTAGGTTGGAGAAATTTGTATTAGTTAGTGCTCACAAGAGCGAGGCTTTTTGTTTTGATTTATTTATTTTCTGTTACGCCTGTGGCGAAAAATAAAAACAGGCCCAGCCTTTTATTTTACCCTCCTCGTGTCTGAGCCGTCTCTGCAGCCTGGAAGACTGTGTGTAAGCAAAGATTCCCGGACAGAGTACCAAAGTGAAGGGGTATTCTGTCACAATATATATATATATATATATATATATATATATATATATATATATATATATATATACACACACGTCATGTCCTGATGAAAGTCTGAAAATAAAAGACTGAAACGTTGACTTGTAACACAGAGCTTTGAGAGATTTATTGAAATCAAGTCCCATGAGTGCCGGCAACTATTTTTGGAATCTATATGCATTACTGCTTCAGTTACCAGGCACCGGGCAGAATAATTAAGGTTGGTGTGCAATTGTGTACTTTGGATTTATATACATATATATACATACATACATACACACAGTTTTCTATTTGTGACACTTTTTTTTGTCTTCCAACAGTTTACAGATGTGCATTGTAATGTGTAAATTGTACAATGTATGTGTTCTCTCATATACAAATGCTTTAATGAAATATTAAAATACATTAAAAAACAAACCACCTTTGCAAATCCCAATCTAGAGAAAATATGAAACCTCAAGATTTGTCTGTAGCTGCAACTGCGTTGTTTTGGAAAAAAGTCAAAGAGAGCAAAACCAACCCCAACAAATCCTGTAAGTATAAAAATTCTTAAAAAATACACTGAAACGTACATTGAAAACAGAGATGGGTGTGTTAGTTCATGAGGACCAGGAAAAAGCAGAATCTTTAAACAACTATTTTTGTATAGTATTTATTAAGGAGGAACCTATGGCAATGGAAATGCAAATGATTACTGCAAAAGAATGCAGACAAACTGTGATTGGATGACTGGATGTCTCAGGACAAGTTTCTACAGCAACTAAATAAAGTTAGTACCCACGGGTACTTAAGGAGCTAAATGTGGAAATAAGTGTTGTGGAAATAACCTGTTTTTAATCTTCCAGGATTCTTTTCTTTTAGGAATTGTACAAAAGGATTGGAGGAAGGCAGATGTGGTTCCTATATTAAAAAAGGGTTCAAACTCTTTGCCTAGAAATTATAGACCTATGAGCTTAACTTAATTTATGTGGCTGGGATAATATTTGAAGGGTTATTACGGAATAATATTCAGGGATTCAGTGTTATTAGCATACCTGGGAACTCTCCGGGTTTGCCAGGAGATTGCCGGGTGAAGCACCGGTTCTACGGGTCAAGACCAATGTTCCCTCTAATTTTTCTTGCGTGGTGTGCGCAGAAAATTTCTGTTGTGCAAAATTTTTCCCAGTGCCAAAATTTTGTGCACACAATATGCTTCTACAGTCCATATAAAGCGAAGTTGGTGGAGCTGAAAAAAATAACATTGCAAGGGGGGTGGAGCTATATATTTCCAACCCTTATGACTCCCTGGTCTATTTTAAAGGTGAAATTCTCACTGCAAAAGTTAATTATGAGCGAATCACGAGCGGGGTCTCCGGGCAGCATAAAGGATCAATATATATATATATATGTGTGTGTATATATATATATACCGTATTTGCCCGATTATAAGACAAGGTTTTTTCCAGAGCAGATGCTCTGAAAAATACCCCTCGTCTTATAATCAGGGTCGTCTTATAATCAGACCTCAAATAGGTCAGGTTATGAGACTAAGATCCAGATCCCCCGCAGCGATGCTGGGGACCTGGATCCTCCTGTGTTATGCCCCCCCAACTTACCGGTGCTTCTGAGTCCCCGGTGCTTAGTCCGGACTGCGTGTAGAGCTCTACACGATACAATCGCGTAGAGCTTTACACGATACAATCGCGTAGAGCTCTACACGATACAATCGCGTAGAGCTCTACACGCTGCCCGGACTAAGCACTGGGGACTCAGAAGCACCGGTAAATTGGAGGGGGGGGGCATAACACAGGAGGATGCAGGGGACCTGGATCCTCCTGTGTTATGCCCCCCCTCCAACTTACCGGTGCTTCTGAGTCCCCGGTGCTTAGTCCGGGCAGCGTGTAGAGCTCTACGCGATTCGCGTGGAGCTCTACATGCTGCCCGGACTAAGCACCGGGGGCTCAGATGCAGGGGACCTGGATCCTCCTGTGTTATGCGCCCCCCCAACTCAGAAGCACTGGTAAGTTTGGAGGAGGAGTGTTAAATGGGGGGGTGTAAGGCATTTCTGGATGCAGAGTGCTCTGTGAAATGCCTTTTAACCCCTTTAATGCCACTCTGCCTCCTGAAATGCCTTTTACCTCCCTATATGCCACTGTGCCCCATAATATGCCTTTTAACCCCCTAAATGCCAGAGTGGCATATAGGGGTATAAGGCATTTCTGGAGGCAGAGTGGCACATAGGGGGTCAAAAGGCATATCAGGGGGAACAATGGCACATAGAGGGTTAAAAGGCGTATCATGGGGCACAGTGGCATTTAGAGGGTTAAAAGGCATATCATGGGGCAGAGTGGCATATATGGGGTATAAGGCATTTCTGGGGCAGAGTGGCAAGCCTGGGGGCAGATGTGCATAACTGGGGGGGCAGGTTGAAAAAAAAAAAAAGAAATAAAAACAAAATATTTTTCTCAATCATAGCTTTTATTAACAAACAATTGTTCACATAGTTTACATGAACTAACATTTACTGGTAAAACTTTTTTCCTATAGGGTCGTCTTATATTCAGGCTTTTTCTTTTTTTCATAAGTTAATATTCAGATTTTGGGGGGTCGTCTTATAATCGAGCAAATACGATATATATATAATTATTTTTTTTATTGGGAAAAACAGCATAGCTTCTGTCGTTAGGCAACCATTGACAGGGGTACAGTATAACACCTATCACTATATACTGAGGCAGACATTGACGGTGTTGCAGCATAACTGCTATCATTATATACTGAGGCAAATATTGACAGTGGTGCAGCATAACTGTTATTATATACTGAGGCACTCATTGACGGTGGTACAGCATAACTGCTATCATTATATACTGAGGCAAACATTGACGGTGGGGCAGCATAACACCTATCACTATACATTGAGCCAGACATTGCCAATAATGTAGCATAACCCCTATCACTATATACTAAGCCAAACATTGATGTGGTGTAGGCCTACCGCTTTAGTGTCTTAGTATATAGGGATGCACCGAAATGAAAATTCTGGACCAAAAATTAAGCATTCACTTGACCGAAACTGAAAATGAAAAAAAAAAACCTTTAAAAAAACCCCAACACTTTATTAAAAATAACACACCAAAATTGGACAAAAAACCCAACAATATTATATATATATATATATATATATATAATTTATAAGATTTCTAACAGCAATCGCACTCCTATCATGCCGAGGCAGCCAGTACATGCTGGAACCTGGGCATCATATGAATTGATCATGTGATTACAGCCTCCCTATGCCGTGCTACCCCCCCCCACTTACACATCCATGCTATCACATACACACTCATTCACAAACATTCAGCATAAAGTACAGCATAACACCCATCACTCTCATACACTTACTAATCCACTCTCACTTAATGTTTTCCTACCTTTCCTCTCTTAGTTACTTTTCCTCCTCCTCTTCGTTCTTCCTCTTGACTCTTCTTCTTCTTCTGTGTCCTGTCCTTCCGGTGCAGTGAAGGCGGTGGGCGTGGCTTCAGTGCTGTGCGCCAGATATGCCTTATACCCCCTTATATGGCACTATGCCCCCAGATATGCCTCTTGACCCCCATTTGCCACTCTGCCCCGATATGCCTTACACCTCCTATATGCCACTCTGCCTCCCTGATATTCCTTTTAAACCCCTATATGCCACTCTGCCTCCCTGATATTTTTTAACTCCCTATATACCACTCTGCCTCCAGAAAGCCCTTACACCCCCTGTGACAGAATGACCTGTCATACAGGGCTCCAGAGTAGTCAGAGATGGCTCCAGCCTGGCTGCCAAACAGGCAGGAACTCTATTGTGTAAACTAATCCCATAACAGGGGGAGATTCAGTAGCTAAAGGGGATTAAAGGTTGGGTTGTCTACATGTACCTGTTTATCAATGTTAATTTATGTTAATGAAGTTCTGTGGCTATATGAGTCCATGTTTTACATCAACTGTTCATTCCTGCTGTACTCAATTCAAGGTAGTTGTGTCTACTTATTGGGTACACATAGCAGGGTTCCAAGGTTTGCATGCTGGCTGGTGCTGGAAGTTATTCCGGGGACAACAGGAGGATACTGGGTGATCTCTGGGAGTTACTACAGCTCTCTTGGTGAACCCGTCACACCCCCCATATGCCACTCTGCCTCCCTGATATTCAGTTTAACCCCCTATATGCCAGTCTGCCTCCCTGATATTCCCTTTAACCACCTGTATGCCACTCTGCCTCCTTGATATTTTACTTTTAACTCCCTATATGCCACTCTACCCCCAGAAAGCTCTTATACCCCCCATATGCCACTCTTAACCTCCCCGACTTACCAGTGCTTCCTTATACTTCTCCCCGTGCTTCAGATTCCTTGTTGTGTAGTGGTGGTAGCCGGGTGATGCACACAGACAACCTCCGCTGCTGCTGTCGGCACTTCTGCTGGGGCTTCTATGAATGAACACTGGAAGGTCATGTGACGTAGGCGCTCCGTCATAGGAGCCCAGGCAGAAGTGCCGGCAGCAGCGGAGGATGTGTACATGCATCGCACGGACCTCCACCAGCTGCCAGGGAGGAAGATCCATGTCCCCTGCAGCTCTGTGGGGGATCTGGATCTTAGTCTTGTAGTCTGATTAGAAGACGACCTCGAATATAAGACGATGGTTATTTTTCAGAGCATTTGCTTTGAAAAAAACCTTGTCTTATAATCGAGCAAATACGGTACTTTGCTGCAGAGGGATTTAGATAGACTGGGGGACTGGGCACACAAATGGCAGATAACATTTAATGTGGATAAATGCAAAGTTATGCACTTCGGGGTAAGAAATGCACAAGCAACTTACACCCTAGTTAAATAGGGATAACAACAAATGAGAAGGATCTGGGAATTGTTATAGACAACAAGGCAATAATGTGCAATGTCAATCAGCAGTATCTAAGGCCAGTAAGGTATTGTCATGCATAAAAAAGGGGCATCAATTTGCGGGATAAAAATATAATTTTGCCTCTTCATAAATCAATGGTAAGACCACACCTTGAATATGCTGTGCAATTTTGGGCACCTATTCTAAAGAAGGATATTATAGCGCTAGAAAAAGTGCAGAGGTAGGCTACAGCATTAATGAAAGGAATGAAACACTTTAGTTATTAAGAAAGGTTAACAAATTTAAATCTGTTTACTTTAGAAAAACGGCACCTCAAAGGGGATATAATAGCATTATATAAATATATTCAGGGCCAATACAAACATCAGGCATTTAGACTGGAACAAAGGAGATTTAGGCAAAGGAAAGGGTTTTTTACATTGAGGACAATAAGGATGTGGAATTCTCTGCAGGGCTGCCCCTATCCTTTGGAATACCCTCTTCCGGCCTATCCATCTTTCCCCCTGCCTTCGGTCCTTCAAAAAATACCTCTGCAGAGGTAGTTTTATCAGAGTCTGTACAGATATTTGAACAGCAACTCGATGAATACTTGCAAAAACATAATATTCATATAAAATTTTTAAATTATGGGGAAATGATCACCACTTCATATCCCGTTCTCTCACCTTGCCTCCAGGCTTCAGCTCTAGAGCATAACAGAGTAACCTCCCTCAAAACAAGGGAGTACTAGTTGTGATTCATGCTACCCTTATTCAGGGTAAGTACAACAATTATATAAATGCTTTACAGTATGAAACTTATGAAATCATATTTACTATGTGTCTCTGAATCTTTAGTCTGCATACTTAGTAAAACAACTTATTTTCAACGATAATCCTGGCCTGGTACACTGTTATATCTGTGCATGTGCAGACACAGATCTCTCAGCTCACCATGGACAGGGGGCTGTGCGACTACACTCCATGGAATGTGGTGCCTGCATGCACATCTGATCTCTACAATAAATCCCTGGTCAATAATATAAATCTGGATATTGAACTTTCAGAGCTATTACATACATTTTCATATTAAAATAAGCGACAAAATGGCAATAAGAAAAGACCTTAATATGCTTAGGTTGCGACCTTTATCCATGCAATGGGTTAATATTTTTTAACATACCTTTTGTTTTGAAGGCAAAATTGCACAGTTTGCACACATAAGGCCTTACATCGGTGTGGGTGCGGATATGCTTCTTCAACATGCTTGGCTTTTTGCAACGTATACCACATTCTTCACATATGTATTTTCCACGACCTCGTCCTCTAACATATACATACTCTTCGTTTGATTTAAAACTGTTAAAGAGAAACAAAAAAAAAGTCCAAGGATTACGATTGCACACCAACCTCTGTTTTTCTGCCCGGTGCCAAGTAGCTGCAGCAATGATTCATATAAATTCCAATAATAGTTACCGGCACTCCTGGGACTTCTATAAATGATTATACGAAACTCCGATATTCTGGTCAACGTTTTAGTCTTTTTTATTTATAGACTTTCATCAGGACATGACAAAAAAAGGAGTGCAGAAAGTATTTATACTATATACCATAAAGAAATGTAATTAGCAGAACTTACCACACCTGTAGTGCTCAAGGTAACCAAACTCAGCGTGTATAGCTCTCAAGTGCGCATGTGCGTGACGTCACCAATGAGCCCGAGCCTCAGACGTATAGTCTGAGGGCCGGGTAGTTATGGCAACGTTTATGTAAAATGCAGTTAATCTGCATAACAAGTGTCTAGTATGCCGATATGTGAACCTTTGTGGTATGCCCTTATATGATTGTGTATAATAATATATTTGTGTATACAAAATAAACTATTATTTATATATTGACAAAAATATTAGTGTAAGGGCAAATATATATAATAATAATTAAATAGTGTTATGTGATATCGTGTTGTATAACTTTTTTATAGCAGAATATCATTATCCTTCACTATATTTTAAATATAAAGCTAAGTAAAAACATAGTATTTCAAGTAATCATGAAACCATGAAAAACAGTGCCATCAAGTATTGTATAATAAATAATAAAGTGATAAAAATTGTGTAAATTCAAAATAAACACGATTATTACCTGATTATGTCCATACTTTCAGAGCTAGGACTCTGCCTATTGATATTCACCTATTTATTTTTAAAACACCTAATAACCACTACCAATTAAAATAATGCACTACATATCATAAAGCGTAATTATGTGAAGTATATTAGACTCTTATGTACTATAATAGTTACAAGACTCAAATGGATACACAGATAGCCAACAGTCCGTATATCAGACCCATTAATATGAAATAGATCTTACCCCATAATTCTATATTTTCTGTTAATGGATAAACATTATAACACTATAGAAACGAAGAAAATTATAATTTCTCATTTAACCCACCTAGCGCCATAGTTTTTAAATGAACTATCCAAAATGTCTCACGCTGTAACAGAATTTTTCCTCTATCCCCCCTCTTCGAGAATCGGGGATGTGATCAATCGCTATAAAGCAGAGAGATGTCAATGGATGTCGCTTATCGAGGAAGTGCCTGGCTACTGATTTATCCGAGACCCCGTCCCTATATGCCACCCTAATACTGGAGCTATGTCCTCTGATTCTTTCCCCTAGTGTATTTTCTGTCTTCCCAACATACGCCAATCCACATGGACATTGTATTTTATAGATCACGTACCTTGTTTTGCATATGATCCTATGTCTAATGTTAAACATCTTTCCTGTATGTGGATGGGCAAATGTCTTACTAGGTGTCATGTGACTACATGTAACACACCCTAAACACCGTACACTACCATAATTACCATATTTTTTACTTTCGTTGGTATAACTGTCCACTGGATCAACATGAACCAACAAATCTCTTAGATTTTTATTACGCCTATAGCTTATCACTGGTCTGTGGCGAAACGATGTAGGGAGTGTGTTATCTTTGGCTAATATATTCCAATTTCTATGAATACTGTTAGTCAACTCATGACTACTCCTATTATATGTGGTCATACAATATAATTTAGAATTCTCTGTTGTCACCTTCTCCTTGGGACCTAATCTGGCCTTCATCAAGGATTGTTGTATGCGGTCCTGTATATACCCCCTTGCTAGAAATTTATGTTGCAGTTGTTCCAATTGTTTCTCTGTATTGGTAACATCTGAATTATTACGTAACACTCTCAGAAATTGTGAAAATTGTAATGACTGAATTAGATGTTTAGGATGTGCACTATTGGCATGTAAAATAGTGTTACGATCAGTAGGTTTAGTATACAGTGTATAGTTTAAAATGTTATTTGCAACATAAATTTCTAAATCTAGATATTGAATCTTAGTTTTGTGTATCTAGGAGGTAACTTTTATCGGTGTTGGTAATTTGTTGAAGCTTCTTCTTCTGTACCTTTCCATATAATGAGGATATCGTTGATATATCGAAAATATCTGACGATGTTCTCCTTATATTTGTCTAACCAATATTGCTTCTCTACCCCATAAACATAGGCATTAGCATACATGGGAGCCATAGCTGCTCCCATGGATGTGCCTGATACTTGCATAAACCAATCAGTTTAAAGTTAATGTCAGCAACTCCAAAACAAATTCAAGGGGAGGTCCTTTATAGTGTGTTGATTTTGACAAAAGATTACGCATTGCTTCAACCCCTTCTTCGTGAGGGATTACAGTATAGAGGCTACTAATATCCATGGATATTAAAACTATTCCATCCATATTCATATCCATTTCTTTCAAATGATTAATCAGAGTATTTGAGAGTATTCGTTATACAACACGATATCTACACATAACACCATTTAATTATTATTATATATATTTGCCCTTACACTAATATTTTTGTCAATATATGAATAATAATTGATTTTGTATACACAATCATATAAGGGCATACCACAAAGGTTCACATATCGGCATACTAGACACTTGTTATGCAGATTAACGGCATTTTATATATAAACGTTGCCATAACTACCCGGCACTCAGACTATACGTCTCAGGCTGGGACTTGGTGACGTCACGCACATGTGCACTTGAGAGCTATACACGCTGAGTTTGGTTACCTCAAGCACTACAGGTGTGGTAAGTTCTGCTAATTACATTTTCTGTCATGTCCTGATGAAAGTCTACATATATATATAAATATAACAAAAACCAAGTTGGCCATGTCACGGACTTAACTACACTTTACAAAAGGTTGGCTTAGCCCTTTATACAGGAGATGTTCATCAGGGTATATTATCAATATGTTTGTAAGGATGTTAGTCTGTGTAATTATGTTACTGTATGTATGTATGTTTTGTTTAGGTGTGTAGGTATGTTACTGTATGTGCAGAGGCAAAACTAGAAACCACAGGGCCCTGGGGCCCCCAACTTCACCAGCTGGTCTGTGCCATCATTTCCACCAAACAACTTGTCTGTGCCTTCTTTATTCCCTCTCCAACATACACTCTAGCACACATATGAAAACAAACTTACACAAATTACACATACTTACTCATACTAACCCACGTACACATCCACGCTCACACACAATTACACATCCACGCTCACACACAAAACATGTGTGTGTTTATATAGGTATAGTGTTAGAGTTAGTGGGTGTTTGTTAGTGTATCTTGTTGGATAGTATGTGCATTTATACTGATCAGCCATAACATTATGAATAACACTGATAATCTTAACATCATGGCACCTGTCAGTGGGTGGGATATATTAGGCAGCAAGTGAACAATTTGTCTTCAAAATGAATGTGCTGGAAGCAGGAAAAACGGGTGTCTAAGTATCGGAGCGACTTTGAAAAGGGACAAATTGTGATGGCTAGATGACTGGGTCAGAGCATCTCCAAAACTGCAGCTCTGCATTAGTCAGTATCTATCGAAAGCGGTCCAAGGGAGGAAAAGTGGTCAACCCGCGACAGGGTCATGAGCGGCCAAGGCTCACTGATGCATGTGGGGGAGCAAAGGCTGGCCTGTGTGGTCAAATCAAACAGACAATTTACTGTAGCTCAGATTGCTGAAAAAGATAATACTGGTTCTGATAGAAAGGTGTCAGAACACACAGTGCATCACAGTTTGTTGCTATGGGGCTGCGTAGCTGCAGACTAGTCAGGGTGCCCATGCTGACCCCTGCCCACCCTCAAAGGCACCTCTATTAGGCTTGTAACATAACAACTTCATCATGCAGCAGTAGAAGAAGGTGGCCTGATCTGATAAATCATGCTTTCTTTTAAATCACGTTAATGGCCGGGTCCATATGCGGCGCTTACCTGGAGAACACATGGCATCAAGATACATCCATGGAGGCCTCACCTCGCACCTTTCAGGACTTAAAGAATCTGCTGTTAAAGTCTTGGTGTCAGATACCACAGTACACCTTCAGAGGTCTAGTGGAGTCCATGCCTTGATGGGTCAAGGCTGTTTTGGCGACAAAAGGGGACCTACACAATATTAAGCAGGTGGTCATAATGTTATGGTTGACTAGTGTATATAAGAGTGTGGTGTTAGCATATATGTGAGTATGATGTTGTGTTTGTATATCTGCATGTAGTGTGTGTCTGAGGTTAGCATGTGCGATTTGTTTGCATTTCTGTTCCTTTAAGATGAGTCGCCCAGTCCCCAGTTGTTAAGCAATCAGAAAACCCAGCAGAGCTGCCTAGCAGGACACTTATAGCAGCTGCTGGTAAAATAAACAAGGGTTTTTCTGTTCATTAAACAAGGGTTGCCATATGTTGGCCAACATATTAAGTGATGCCCTGAACTATATGTGATTGTATAACATTTAAGGCATTTGTTCCTGTATGTGTTTATACACTCTATGGCCACTTTATTAGGTACATCTGTTCAATTGCTTGTTAACACAAATAGCTAATCAGCCAATCATGTGGCAGCAATTCAATGCATTTAGGCATGTAGACGTGGTCAAGACAACTTGATGAAGTTTAAACCGAGCCTCAGAATGGGGGAAAAAGGGGGATTTAAGTAACTTGGAACGTGGCATGGTTGTCGGTGCCAGACGGGCTGATCTTCTGGGATATTCACACACAACCATATCTAGGGTTTAAAGAGAATGATCTAAAAAAGAGAAAATATTGAGTGAGCAGCAGTTGTGTGGGCGAAAAAATGCCTTGTCGATGTCAGAGGTCGTTACAACAAAGGTATGCAGAATACCATCTCTGAATGCGCAACACATCGAACCTTGAAGCAGATGGGCTACATCAGTAGAAGACCACACAGGGTGTCACTCAGATGTCAGCTAAGGACAGGAAATTGAGGCTACAATTCCACAGGCTCATCAACCGAAGACTGGAAGAGCGTTGCCTGGTCTGATGAGTTTCAATTCCAGCTGCGACATTCAGATGGCAGGTTCAGACTTTGGTGTAAACAACATGAAAGAATGGATTACTCTTGCCTTGTAATGGTGTGGGGGACATTTTCTTGGCACACTTTGGTCCTCTTAGTACCAATTGAGCATTGTTTAAACACGACAGCCTACCTGAGTATTGTTGCTGACCATGTCCATCCCTTTATGACCACAGTGTACCCAGGATAATGCACCATGTCACAAAGCTCACATCATCTCCAACTGGTTTCTTGAACATGACAATGAATTCACTGCACTCCAAGGGTCACTGCACTCCACAGTCACCAAATCTCAATCCAATAGAGCACCTTTGGGATGTGGTGGAACGGGAGATTCGCATCATAGAGGTGCAGCCGACAAGCCTGCAGCAACTGCGTGATGCCATCATGTCCATATGGACCAAAATCTCTGAGGAATGTTTCCAGCACCTTGTAGAAAGTATGCCTCAAAGAATGAAGGCAGTTCTGAAGGCAAGAGTATAAACAAGTAGGCAAAGTGAAAATTATGTAAAAAATGATTGACATCCCTACACCAAATCACTACAGCTGAAAAATATATTGTTTCTACTGATGTGGAAAAAATAATTCCCAACTGCCCTTATAGCATGTTGAATAGCTTTCATGCAATGTTTCACCTGATCATTTTGTTGCAGCTCCTCTATCCGATGATCCCTAAAAGGGAATTTTGTCGTCACAGGTTAATCTAATAAAGTGCACACCAAGTTTTACTTCTCTTTTTTCTTCAAGTGGCTGCATGAGTACTAATTGATATGTTTAATTCTCAAGTATGTGAACATGTATTTGCCATTCCAAAGGAGGCTTGTTATGCTGGGGAAGGACAAGTCGACCAGTTCTGGATAAGTTGCCCACAAAAGACATCTCCTGCTGCTCGCCAAATATGCACACCAAGATAGTCTGACAGAAGAGATACAGTATCTATTAGAGCTAGCTCGTTCTGTCCCAGATTTTGATCGTGAGTCTTGTTGGTGATATAATGTTGTTTAGAAACCCATCAATTTGTTTAGCTGATGGTTGGTGTGTCGATGTAACGACACCCAGGCTGCGGAGCTGCATGTCTTTTGTTTCCCTGTCTTGCTGTGGTCCATTTCTTGATTTCTGTATGTTCTGTCCTGAACCTCTGATTCCTTGATTCCAGTCTTGCTCTTTGCTTCAGCTCTGTTTCCTTTATAAGGTGTGCCCCACCTGTGTGTTCTGTTTGTCTCAGTCTGTAGTCTACAGGTATGTCTCTCTGATATGTGTATGGATGTTCAGTTTATTTCGTACCTCTGTAAGCAGGCTTTAGCATTAGGACCAACCTTCATTGGAGTACTTTGGTGTAGTGGTGGGCTAATCATGCTATGGCCATAAGATGTGACGGAATCTCCAATAGTTATCATACAGTCCTAGGCTAGTTCCTGTATTTATGTGTGTCAGTCTGTCCTGTCTTGTAACCCCGGTAGAGGGGTGTCCTGTCTTGAATCCCTGGTAGAGGGGTGTCCTGTCTTGAATCCCCGGTAGAGGGGTGTCCTGTCTCGAAGCCCCGGTAGAGGGGTGTCTTGTCTTGAAGCCCCGGTAGAGGGGTGTCCTGTCCTGTTCGTGTCAGATCTTGAGTATTCCTTGTCTTGTTCCCTGTTGTGCCCTGTATTATGTATTTCTTGTCTGGTTATGTTTCTTGCTCTGTCCCTCTTGCTTGCTATGTTTCTCCTGTACTCTGCTTAGCTTCCATACTCTCAGCCTGCAGCATCCTGCACATGATTCCAGTGCTATGTCTCATGCCTGCTCCAGGGAGCCTGCAGGATATCTCCAAGTTCTGCTCTGTTCTGCCATCATCCGCTGCTATGTCAGGGCGCTGGTATGTGGCTGCACAACCCTAGATGCCCACCGGGAGAGTGCTGTCGCTCTGCACCAGGCCCTGTCCAGCTCCGCTACTGCACTGTAACTCCTGAACACAATCTTGGGGTCATTACAGTCGTCTGTATGGACCCGGTGCCTGACAGTCAATTCATCATACCTTAAGTTATATAGTGAGCAATAGAATGTTGCCATTTCATTCACATATAGGGTTATGAATTTGGTAACCAGCTTGCGAGCAGGTGACTTGCTTTGGACTGAGCATATTGCTTTCTTAGTGATTGTAATCTGTTTACCAGATCTTTCAGGTGCTGTTTGCTCTTTAAAAGAACACCCTACTGGATGGGCAGCCCTCTTACAACTAGTTTATGTGCTAGCCAAACTGTGGCTGTGGATTTTTGAGTAGCATAGTGGAAATACCATATTTGCTCGATTATAAGATGACCCTGATTATAAGACGACCCCCCAAAATCAAAATATTAATTTAGGAAAAAAACAAAGCCTGAATAGGAAAAAAGTTTTACTAGTAAATATTAATTCATGTAAACTAATTTTCATATTTAATAAAAGCTATGATTGAGAAAAATATATTTTTTATTTCCTTTTATTTGCCAACCTGCCCCCCCCATTTATGCACATCTGCCCCCCGGCTTGCCACTCTGCCCCCAGAAATGCCTTATACCCCCCTATTTGCCACTCTGCCCCATGATGTGCCTTTTAACCCTCTATATGCCACTCTGCCTCCAGAAATGTCTTATGTCACTGTGCCCCATGATATGCCTTTTAACCCCCTATATGCCCCTCTGCCCCATGATATGCCTTTTAACCCTCTATATGCCACTCTGCCTCCAGAAATGTCTTATATGTCACTGTGCCCCATGATATGCCTTTTAACCCCCTATATGCCCCTCTGTCCCATGATATGCCTTTTAACCCCCTATATGCCACTCTAAAAGGCATATCATGGGGCAGAGGGGCATATAGGGGGTTAAAAGGCATTTCTCGAGGTACACATATACACATATATATATATACACACATATATATACACATATATATATATAATTGCTAACAGCAATCACACTCCTATCAAGCCAAGGCAGCCAGTATATGCTGGAACCTGGGGATGATAGTAGTGTGATTACAGCCTCCCTATGCCATGCTACCACCACCACTCCCCTACACATCCATGCTATCACAAACATTCACAAACATTTAAATACTCATTCATTCCATCACACATACTTTACACATTAATCACAAAAACCCTCCCCCACCCCTTACCTGAACTGCAGATCTCCCACTCGCAGACTTCTGCAGGGGCCGGCTGTGCGAGCAACTTCTCTGGCCCCGCCCCCAGAGGAAGGAGGGGGGGAGGTAGAGTTATGTGAGGACTGTGCTAGCTTCCTGTTCTCCTGCTGCTAGTGGCACAGACGCTGCTCGCGACCAAAGGTAAGCAGCACGGCCCCAGCAGAATGAGGTCTGATTAGAAGATGACCTCGATTATAAGACGAGGGGTATTTTTCATTGCTCTGGAAAAAACCTTGTCTTATAATTGAGCAAATACGGTACTCTGATTGCCCTCCAGGTCTTGAATTCATGGTCCCATAGAAAGGTTGCATTTAAATGCCAGGTGCCCGAGCTGGTGGGTATTCTTTGGTTAGTGAGACCATTACTGACCACAATATGTTCCCCATTTCATCCTTCTGAATATATTGAGCTTCCATGAGGATATAGTCTGGTGAAGCATTTTTGTGCTGTGAAGTAGTATGTAAATTCTCTAGAACCTGAGTTTAAGCATGTCCAAATGCCATATATGTCATGTAGATAGAGAAGAGTCAAGAGATTTCAGATTAAAGATTAAAGTCCCCTGTCACAATCGTTTTGTTTTTGTACTTTATCAATGCATTTTGGACAAATGGAACCTGAGCTTCATTTATTGTTTAGGAAGCAACTTCTTAAACAGCATCTGCCCTTTGGATCTTTATGTTGTTTAAGAAGTGTAAAAGACCAGTCCTTGTTTATCAGTATGCATACCCTTTCTTTTTTTTTTACAGCATTCATAGTGTGGAATGCTTGTGGGAAGTGTTTGGAGTGACAGAGCTGCATTCTTCATCTACCACTTCTGCTGGAAAGCTATTCCATGCATCCACCACCATTTCCATAAAGTCATATTTCCTGATGTTACCTTTAAACCTTTGCCCCTCTAGCTTAAGACTATGTCCTCTTGTTGTGGTAGTATTTCTAAATAAACTCTCTTCCTTTATCTTGTTGATTCCCTTTAAGTATTTAAATGTTTCTATGATATCCCCCTAGTCATGTCTTTCTTCCACTCTATATATGTTAATAACCTTAACCTTTCCTGGTAAATTGTATCCTGTAATCCATGAACCATTTTGGAAGCCCTACTCTTAACTTTCTCCAACATATCTATATCCTTCTGGAGATACGCTTCCCAGTACTGTACACAATAGTCCAAGTGAGGTCTCACCAGTGCTCTGTACAACGGCATGAGCACTTCCCTCTACTACTGCTAATACCTCTCCCTATACAACCAAGCATTCTGCTAGCATTTCCTGCTGCTCTACTACATTGTCTACCTACTGTTAAATCCTCAGAAATAATTACCCCTAAAAGTAAAAGCAAAGTAATGCATCTAGGGCATAGAAACCCGAGGGCGTAATATAGAATATTTGATACTGTCCTAACCTCAACGTGTAAGGAAAGGTCCTTACACGTTGAGGTTAGGACAGTATCAAATATTCTATATTACGCCCTCGGGTTTCTATGCCCCAGATGCATTACTTTGCGTTTATCCAAATTAAATGCCAGTTGCCACAGCTCTGGTTTATCAGCAAAAAGACATACCTTTCCATCAAGACCTTCTGCAATATCACTAATAAAAATATTAAAGAGAATGGGTCCAAGTACCGATCCCTGAGGTACCCCAATGGTAACAAGACCTTGCTCTGAATATATGCCATTGACTACAACCCTCTGTTTTCTGTCATTCAGCCACTCTCTGTCAATCTCCATTCCCACAGATCTGCTTCTGATCTTGCTTGTTCTTTTTCTTCAGTCTTCTCTCTGTCAGCTTTTCTATCAACATCACCTATGTAACTTTTGATACACAGAGGTTACCTTTTTTCAACAGTGATCTGGGAACCAATCTGGATTGGTGCCTGTTGGTTAGTAACAGGAGATTCGTTCTCTCATATGGTTTTGTCACTTGATACACTATGTGTCAAAACGTATGTGTAAATCTGACAAGCTTACATGAGCTTGTTGGAAATCTCATTCCAAAATTGGAAAGCTTTTCATAATATATTGGATTGTGCCCATTCAGCCAAAACAGCATTCCAATTCACCCCAAGGGTTAAGGTCAGGGCTCCGTCCAGGCTGCTTGAGTTCCTCCACACTAAACTTATCAAGCCATGTGTTTCTGTACCTTGTTTTGCGCACAGGGACACAGCCATGCTGGAACATGTTAAAAAAACTCTGTCCCATGATATGCCTTTTAACCCCTATATGCCAGAGTGGCATATAGGGGTATAAGGCATTTCTGGAGGCAGAGTGGCATATAGGGGGTCAAAACGCATTTTTGGAGGCAGAGTGGCATATAGGGGGTCAAAAGGCATTTCTGGAGGCAGAGTGGCATAAAGGGGGTTAAAAGGCATATCATGGGGCAGAGTGGCATATAGGAGGGTATAAGGCATTTCCGGGGGCAAGCCTGGGGGCAGATGTGCATAAATAGGGGGGGGCAGGTTGGCAAATAAAAGGGGGAAAAAAACAAAAAAATAATTCTCAATCACAGCTTTTCTTAAATATGAAAAAAATAGTTTACATGAGTTAATAAAGAAATAAAAGTTTCTTACAAAAATATTGTGAAGAATAATGTGATCACTGTTTTGTTCCACTGAATAAAATGGAACTTTTTAATCTAAAAATGTTTGCAGTTTTGATTCCATTATGTCTAATGTATTTAATTTATTAGGGCCTTTTAACACTTTTACTTTCTGGCATTTTAATACAAATAATGTGATAAAAAGAATGTTTTATAGTTATTTGTATGGCAAATAGTTTGACTCGGTATGTATAAGGGGTGTGCGTGGGTATAAGAGCTCGACCGCGAGATAAGCATTTTTATCAAAGTTTTTTTTTATTCTGCTGTTTGTTTAACATCCTATGTTGCTTTATTAAATTATTTTAAATAAATGAAACATTTAAATTTTTTTATCCGATTAATCGAAAAAATAATCGGCCAACTAATCGATTATGAAAATATATATGTCAGGGTCCATCCAGGGTGCGGAGCTGTGTATCTCTGTTTTTCCCTGCCTTGCCTCAGTTCCCATGTTTAGCTATAATCCGTTCCTGGATTTCTGTATGTTCTGTCCTTAACCTCTGATTCCAGTCTTGCTCTTTGCTTCAGCTCTGTTTCCTTTATAAGGTGTGCCCCACCCGTTTGTTCTGTTTGTTTCAGTCTGCAGTCTAAAGGTATGTCCTTCTCGGTTCTGTGTTTGGATTCAATGTTTAGTTTATTAGTAATTCAGTAAGCAGGGTTTAGCGTTAGGACCCACCGTCATTGAAGTACTTTGGCGTAGTGATGGGCTAAGCATACTATGACCATAAGATGTGACGGAATCTCCAATTGTTATCTTTTAGTCCTAGGCTAGTTCCTGTATTCATGTGCGTCTGTATTTTGTGTACCTTTGCCCTCCTACCCTGAATCATCTGAGGATTTCGATTCCTCTTTCCTCTCCCCATGTTCCTGTTAAGTTGTCCTATCCTTGAAGCATCCGAGGATTCCAGCTCCTCAGTCCTTCCCCTGTGTTCCTTGCCTTGTTCCCTGTCCTTTGTTGTGCCCTGTATTATGTATGTCTTGTCTGGTTATGTTTCTTGCTTGGTCTCCCTGTCACTTGCTTATGTTTCTGCTATACACTCTGCTTAGCTTCCCTACTTCCAGCCTGCAGCATCATGCACATGATTCCAGTGCTATGTCTCATGCCTGCTCCAGGGTGCCTGCAGGATATCTCCAAGTTTAGCTAGGTTCATATAGAAGCCATGAGAAACTATGAGGCAAGAAAAAATGGGAGGTCAGGAGAGGTACAGCTCCAATATTGAAGAGGCAATGTATGGGAACAGCCCGCCCTGGACCAAACAGGCTGCAATGCTATTCTTCTAATTGTCACCTGAG
This sequence comes from Spea hammondii, assembly GCA_029215755.1. Taxonomy (NCBI): domain Eukaryota; kingdom Metazoa; phylum Chordata; class Amphibia; order Anura; family Pelobatidae; genus Spea; species Spea hammondii. The sequence goes on from JARDYJ010000003.1 coordinate 45,444,337, forward strand.
GCATCTGAGGATAAAGCTCAAGGATCCCCAAAGGATTAGTGGAGAAGACCAACCTGAAGTAGGGCAGGAACAAAACAATCATGGGACAAGTGAAGGGGGGGCACTAGGTTTGTGTGCGTCCTACCAAGGTGAGAAGCTATCTCATGGTCAATACTGCCAGGAATAGAAATGTCTATTATATTTTACTGAAAACACGTCGAAACAGTCTGCTGGCGAAAGAATGTGCTCTTTTTGGTTGACTTTCAGCACATGCTCTGTCCAATACAAATGACACCCCAGGTAGGAAAATTATTTATTTAATTGTATTTATTAATTTATTATAGTGAGAAGAAGGGGTGCATATACATAGGGAGAAAAAAAAACCAAATTCCACAACAGTGTATTATGTTTGGGAAAGGTAGACTAGAGGTACTCTGATTACTCTGACAAATGAGCCCAGGTTGATATAACGTCCAAAAAAGTCTCAACACATTTCGCCAGTTTGTCCCAGCTTCTTCAGGAGAATGTGGTAAGTCATTTGCTTTGACTTACCTGTACTGGGCTCGTTCGCATCACTCTTTTGTTATGCCTTCATGTCCTGTAAGTGTTTTAGTATTTTAATGTATGAAGCTGCACTATTGCTGCTTTTACTTTTATAGATTTCAAAAAAATATATAAAACCTTTTTACAACATTTGAAGAGCCTGATATTCACCTACTTTTGTGAGTGTAATCAGAGTACCTCTAGTCCGCCTTTCCCAAACATACTACACTATTGTGGAATTTGTTTTTATTTTTTCTCCCTATGTATATGCGCCCCTTCTTCTGACTATATTTGATTTTGGAGTATTGGAGGAATACTCCGGCTGGGTGCTGCAGTGCAATATTGGGGGAGTATTATATATATTTTTATTTTTGTTCACATTTTATTGAACACATATATCATGTGTTAAGGAATACTTTTTATTGATCAATTTATTAATTTATACAAGGTTCTGTTTTGTGCATTCAGTGAAGATTATCCTTTTAATTAATTACAGTAGTCAGTTACAACGCCCACAAGGAACATTATTTCAGCCTTACACACATATATAATCTGTCTCTCATATTCACTCTCTATTACACACTCAAATCTTTCAGGTGTCTTGCTCCTATGCTACTACTGTAGCCCACCCTTGGATGCTGTGAATGTCACTATGTGCATACAACAAAAAACTTTTTCTTCCAGGGTAGGTGCCAATCCTAAGCAGCAACCCTCCCTGATTCAGGCAACAAAGGCAGTTGCCAGTGGCGGAACTACCGGGGTAGCGACTGCGACCGGGCCCTGGAGTTCTGCCAGTCAGGGGGGCCCAAAGGGTGCTGAGCGGTCGTTTTCAGCGCCCTTCTGTCTCCTCTGCTCCCTGCTGCCGCCTGCCTCAGCGCTGCCCGACTGCAGTGGTGGGAGCATGAGGCGTCTGTCTCGGGTGCCGGCGCTTTACGCTGAGCGCCGGCATATGATAGTGAGAAGGGGGGATAGGGAGAGGGTAGATAGTGAGAAGGGGGGGTAGGGAGAGGGTAGATAGTGAGAAGGGGAGTAGAGAGAGAGAAGATAGCCTGAGAAGGGGGGGGGAGGGGGTAGATGGTGTGAGAAGGGGGTAGATTGGGTTGGGGGTGGGGGGCCCTTAAGAGATTCTCGCACTGGGGCCCTGAGGCTTCTAGTTACGCCCCTGGCAGTTGCCTTGTCTGGGATGCCTGGTACTAAGACCTACAGACATAAATATTTATTTCTCATGAGAAAAAGAAAGGTGTTATATTGAAGAACATGAAATTAGTTACATTTTACTAAGAACTCAGCCAGCACAGAGCAGTTTATTTTTGTTATATAATGCGAAGAAAACTAGGCATATGTCAATAGGAAACATATACCACCAACATGTGCATAGGACTGAAGCGCCTATAATGCACCATTCATGCAACCAATATTAGGACAGATATGCAAGCAGATATTCTATGTACATTAGATTCATGTTTTTCATGCATATATTTTATGGTGCCCTTCACCCCTTGTTGGGTAATCATCTTACCCTCCTTCAAAGATTTTAATCCGCATTGGCTCAGTGTTTTTAGAGGTACTTTCTTTCTCTCCATGAAGTTCTCCCTTTGACCTTTCTTTGTTGCTTCCTGTTGCTGTCTTTTCAAGCTTACTGCTTACCAGGAGATATGACTCAGGCTTCACCTAAGTCACAAAAATAAATATAACAAATAAATTAAAAAGGACAATTGCACTTTACAGTTCCTTGCAGCATTCTTGTAGAATACCTGGATGCATTTGCATTAATAATCTAATCCATATTTATTCTAAACACCAGCCACAGAAAACAGACCCATAGTAAATTCTTCCAACTTTCCACCAGGGCTTTAGAACTGCATGCAGACCTGTATTTCTGTGTATATGAGTTGTTGAATTAGTTGGGCACCATAACCTTTTGCCATTTTTACTATGTATTACTCACATAAACTATAGGTCTTTCGATATCATTTGTATAGTGCATCATTAAGTATGAAGATATAATAAAATTACAGAAAGACAAAGAAAACCAAATGTTCTGCCATTTACTTTCCACAGGTTAGGTGCCACTGCTGAACAAAAAACTGATTTTAAGGTCAGCAATGTACAGTACAAATCCAACATGTGTATATTCCCTTACACACTGAACTGGGTTTTATTATTTTAAATACCATTGGACTGAGGATCAGATAAGCTTTTATTTTTTATTCTAGATTTCTAGTGGGAGCGGTGTCTGGGTAGCTTTTTCATACAACTTTTTATATTTCTTCATTCCCTCCCCCACTTAATTATTATTATAAGTTTATATTGGACTTACCTGTTGATGTAGTTTAACAATGTATTCAAATGGTTATTTCTTTTTTTCCATCACTTATTCAAGGCAACATTACCCAAAATATTATTCTAGAACTTGTAATTTTGACACTGTTTTTCAGACTAGGCCTGATACATCAGGTATTTGTTTTATTCATAAAAATACATTAAACATAATTATTAGTAATAATTAAAAAAACCAAAAACAGTATACTAAATAAGTGAGAGGTAATCTGCAGTTCATCAAAGACAGTAAAATGGCTTTGGCCCTTGATGGGACACTTCACCATCATATGCTCTTTAATAGAATTTTTTTTTTCCAATTTTGCATATTTTCTATCATGTAGGTGCCACAGCAAAAAAATTAACCAATCTATGTCCAGGATATCTCCTGAGGTTGTTGTCCTGGAGGTTAGATGCTTATTTGTTTGGGGGTTCTGTACTGGACAGCAGCAACGCTATAAATTCTGCATCTTTGAGGTAGAAGGATAAGTTACATAAAAATATTGCCCATATTGAGCATTATTTAGTTAGAACTTACATGATATAGTAAACTTAAGTCACTATTCAGAAATGTTGCTGAAATGCTTTGACAGCCAGACATTCAGCAACACCGAGAACCCACCCCAAGATGCACTGTGACTGCTGCACAGATCGGTCAACAGTGCCATTATGAGAGAGTTTTTCTCTCGCAAGATGGCGGTGCGCATTAAAAAATAAACATGCTTCCAAGAGGGTCTCTCCAGACCTTCCTGAGAACTGTGAGCTCCCCTGCAGGTTCAATACAAGTACTGCATTGAACCACTAAAGTCAATCACAATGTGGTTAAAAGTAAATAGTTAAAATACCATATGATATACCCATGAGTTAGTTTTTTTTTGTTTTTTTTTTAAATGTATGGATTGATTGAATTGGCCAGGTTCTAAGATGTCCCAAAAGGGACAGGGAAGAAAAGTGATGAAAACCAGTATGAAGTGGGTGTGTAGAGAAGAAAATTCAATAAAAAATACTTCCCTTTTTATAGTGTAACCTTCCCGGATACTCAGCTGCAGCCCGTACAAAACACTCTCCAGGTGTTTCCAAATAAGAACTAAGAACACTAGGGGGCGCTCGTGTATACCGGTTTCAATGAGCAATGAAATAAACAAGAAAAAATATAATTGTGTAATAATAGACACAGGTGATATCGCTGCAAGTCTGTGCGATGCACTTACAGTGTTTACACGTATACAGGCTTCAAAAGTCAATCCCGTCTTCCAGATGGGTGTGTGACCAATATGCAAAAAAGCAGAGAGACAGGTAGGGACCCCAATGGTGTATTATCACGCAACGTTTGTACCACGCAAAATACCAAAATGCACTTACACTTCGGGAGGGGTTTATGAAACCCTTACACAGCAAATGTCTTTTCTCTGCTCCTTTTGTGACTGCTTCAGATGATCTGTATGTGTGGAGCTGTATCCAATACTGGAATCAGACTACATCCACTATATGGTGTAATATAAAAACTATTTATTCAAGGCTTACAAGCCAAAATAATAAAAGATTCACAATCATCCGCTAAGGGATGCTTAAAATAAATAAAAAGTCCAAATAAAAAAGTAAGAAGAGCTCTATAAAATCCTCGACGCGTTTCGCCAGTTCCGTGGCTTCATCAGGAGTGTTCTTCATTATCGGTGTGTGGTCCTTTTAAATTGTGTGCGGCGCCATCTTTTTCCGCCGGCGTCCGACGTCAACACGTTCGTTGTCGTCATTCCGTCCGTTTCGCTGTCCTCCCGTTTGTCTCCTCCTCTCCAGACGTTCCATAGGGTTCAAAAAGCAATCGGTAAGTAAAGGTTATATGTTATATGTCTTAGTTAAAAACGATCGGGTATACCGATCGATATCTTAACTCAATGATCATCCAATATATTCGTTATAGGTGCCTATTGATGCCGCCCATACTGTATATTATTTTGGTGATCGAGAAACGATATTTCAATAGTGGAGAAGGAAGTGGGAGGTAACCAGTGTTGTTTTAAAGATCGTGCCATTCATTATATCCATCGGGTGTCACCCCCTTAGATCGTGATATAGACGAATAAGTAAAGGAGGCCTCATGCGGACAAACATAATATCTGAGGTAAGTAAAGGAAAATCATACAGCCGGACTGTGCTTTAGGTGATTTCATATGTGGTATATATAGATATTGTATTCTGTTTATTTTTAGGGGCAGTACACTCCAGACATAGAGCACTGGAGACAATATACAGAATGTCCTCTATCCTCAAGGAACATTTCTACAACCCGGTATCACTATAGAATGTAGGTCCATTATACCCCAGTGATAGAGATAACTATTAAATAAAATAATATTAAAAATAATATTAAAAGTTATGAAATGTGAGAGAGTTTTTACAATAGGGAAAATCCTAAGGATATAGATAGTCCTATTTTCCTGTGCTGAATGTACTAAGGATATAGAGGATCCTTTTCTGTATGTATTTTTATAAAATAAAACATATATATTTAAAAACTGTGTCCTGTTATTCAACGGGTTCAATATGTGAGTATATCTGTAGTACAAAAACATCCAGAGATGTACCTATGTTGAAAAAAAAAATAAAAAATAAAATAAAAAAAATCTCACATATACGTGAATATGTCTAATTCCATATTGAGACCACCTTTTTTGAAGGTTTTCAATTTGAAAATCCATTCGGTCTCCCGTTTGGACAAATTCTCTACAGTGCTGCCTCCTCTCCAATTGGGAGGTACCCAGTCTATCCCTATAATTTTTAAGGACTCTATTGAATATTTTGGACACATATTGCAGTGTCTGGGGACGCTGTGTTTGACGTCTTTCTTCCTTATATTCCCAAGATGCTCCAGTATCCTTTCCTTCATAGGTCTTATTGTCCTGCCCACATACTGAAGGCCGCATCCACATTCTAATAGGTAGACTATATTTTTCGTTAGACAATTTATGAAATGCTTTATGGTATATGTTTGACCTGTTGTTATGCCTGTAAAATGGTTGGTTTTTTTGGGTAAGAACGTACACATCTTACAAAAGCCACATTTATGAAAACCACTCGGTTTACCACCTATAAGTATTTGGGGTTTTTTTACTACTATATGTTTTGGTAAGACACTAGGGGCTAATATTGTTTTTAATGATCCTGTTTTTTTTTTAATTATCTGTGGTCTGTCAGGTAGTACTGTACCTAGGACCTCATCATTTTTTAAGATATGCCAGTGTTTATTTAAAATCTGTTTAATTTTATTTGCTTGCGTATTGTATTGAGTAAAAAATGAAAAGCTGAAATCCCTATCTTGAGAAGGTCTCGATACCCTGTTCTTGTTGTCCAAAAGTAATTGTCTATCGACTGCCCCTACTTCTAAAAGACTTTTGTTTAGTTTCTCTTCCGGGTAATTTTTCTCTATGAATTTCTGTTTGATTTCATCTGTTTTAATTTCAAAATCTTCTTTCTTGGTACAATTCCTTTTTACCCTCAGAAATTGACCCTTGGGGATGTTGTCCAACCATTGAGGATGGTGGCAACTGTTATAATTTATGTATCCATTTTTGTCGGTGGGTTTGCTGTAATTTCTTGTGCATATCTGGTTGTCTTCATGGAACAGTTCTACATCTAAGAATTCAATTCGTTGATCTTGAATATTTGAGGTAAACTTTAAGTTGCATTTATTATTGTTCGTATACTTAATGAATTCATTCAAATCTTCCTTAGATCCGCTCCAAATAATGAGGATATCGTCTATGTATCGCTTCCAGAGCACCAGGTTTGCACCGAATGGGTTGTTGTTCCATATATACTGATTTTCCCATTCTGCTACGAATAGGTTCGCGTAGCTCGGTGCAAACCTGGTGCCCATGGCAGTGCCGCAAAGTTGGAGGAAGAATTCTTCCTCAAACCAAAAATAGTTGTGTGTCAATATGTAATTAATACATTTTAAAATGAATGATTTCTGTAGTGAGTTTATGTCCATAAAACAGATGAAATCAAACAGAAATTCATAGAGAAAAATTACCCGGAAGAGAAACTAAACAAAAGTCTTTTAGAAGTAGGGGCAGTCGATAGACAATTACTTTTGGACAACAAGAACAGGGTATCGAGACCTTCTCAAGATAGGGATTTCAGCTTTTCATTTTTTACTCAATACAATACGCAAGCAAATAAAATTAAACAGATTTTAAATAAACACTGGCATATCTTAAAAAATGATGAGGTCCTAGGTACAGTACTACCTGACAGACCACAGATAATTTTTAAAAAAACAGGATCATTAAAAACAATATTAGCCCCTAGTGTCTTACCAAAACATATAGTAGTAAAAAAAACCCAAATACTTATAGGTGGTAAACCGAGTGGTTTTCATAAATGTGGCTTTTGTAAGATGTGTACGTTCTTACCCAAAAAAACCAACCATTTTACAGGCATAACAACAGGTCAAACATATACCATAAAGCATTTCATAAATTGTCTAACGAAAAATATAGTCTACCTATTAGAATGTGGATGCGGCCTTCAGTATGTGGGCAGGACAATAAGACCTATGAAGGAAAGGATACTGGAGCATCTTGGGAATATAAGGAAGAAAGACGTCAGACACTGCAATATGTGTCCAAAATATTCAATAGAGTCCTTAAAAATTATAGGGATAGACTGGGTACCTCCCAATTGGAGAGGAGGCAGCACTGTAGAGAATTTGTCCAAACGGGAGACCGAATGGATTTTCAAATTGAAAACCTTCAAAAAAGGTGGTCTCAATATGGAATTAGACATATTCACGTATATATGTGAGATTTTTTTTATTTTTTTTTAATTTTTTTTTCAACATAGGTACATCTCTGGATGTTTTTGTACTACAGATATACTCACATATTGAACCCGTTGAATAACAGGACACAGTTTTTAAATATATATGTTTTATTTTATAAAAATACATACAGAAAAGGATCCTCTATATCCTTAGTACATTCAGCACAGGAAAATAGGACTATCTATATCCTTAGGATTTTCCCTATTGTAAAAACTCTCTCACATTTCATAACTTTTAATATTATTTTTAATATTATTTTATTTAATAGGTATCTCTATCACTGGGGTATAATGGACCTACATTCTATAGTGATACCGGGTTGTAGAAATGTTCCTTGAGGATAGAGGACATTCTGTATATTGTCTCCAGTCCTCTATGTCTGGAGTGTACTGCCCCTAAAAATAAACAGAATACAATATCTATATATACCACATATGAAATCACCTAAAGCACAGTCCGGCTGTATGATTTTCCTTTACTTACCTCAGATATTATGTTTGTCCGCATGAGGCCTCCTTTACTTATTCGTCTATATCACGATCTAAGGGGGTGACACCCGATGGATATAATGAATGGCACGATCTTTAAAACAACACTGGTTACCTCCCACTTCCTTCTCCACTATTGAAATATCGTTTCTCGATCACCAAAATAATATACAGTATGGGCGGCATCAATAGGCACCTATAACGAATATATTGGATGATCATTGAGTTAAGATATCGATCGGTATACCCGATCGTTTTTAACTAAGACATATAACATATAACCTTTACTTACCGATTGCTTTTTGAACCCTATGGAACGTCTGGAGAGGAGGAGACAAACGGGAGGACAGCGAAACGGACGGAATGACGACAACGAACGTGTTGACGTCGGACGCCGGCGGAAAAAGATGGCGCCGCACACAATTTAAAAGGACCACACACCGATAATGAAGAACACTCCTGATGAAGCCACGGAACTGGCGAAACGCGTCGAGGATTTTATAGAGCTCTTCTTACTTTTTTATTTGGACTTTTTATTTATTTTAAGCATCCCTTAGCGGATGATTGTGAATCTTTTATTATTTTGGCTTGTAAGCCTTGAATAAATAGTTTTTATATTACACCATATAGTGGATGTAGTCTGATTCCAGTATTGGATACAGCTCCACACATACAGATCATCTGAAGCAGTCACAAAAGGAGCAGAGAAAAGACATTTGCTGTGTAAGGGTTTCATAAACCCCTCCCGAAGTGTAAGTGCATTTTGGTATTTTGCGTGGTACAAATGTTGCGTGATAATACACCATTGGGGTCCCTACCTGTCTCTCTGCTTTTTTGCATATTGGTCACACACCCATCTGGAAGACGGGATTGACTTTTGAAGCCTGTATACGTGTAAACACTGTAAGTGCATCGCACAGACTTGCAGCGATATCACCTGTGTCTATTATTACACAATTATATTTTTTCTTGTTTATTTCATTGCTCATTGAAACCGGTATACACGAGCGCCCCCTAGTGTTCTTAGTTCCAAAAGGGACAGGGGGCAGATTGACCAGATGTCAAAATGAAAAGAAAAAATGTGGCCTATTAGCCTCCAATCTATCTGACAAACCCATGCATGGGTGGTATCACTGTACTCTGGAGATGTTCCTGAACACATACTGGGGTGTTTGACAATGAGATATACCAGCAGCTATGAATTCACACCTTAAGTAACATTTGTGTAAAAAAGAAGAAAAGAAAAGATGACTACCACAAAATTAGTTGAGTAGCTTAACACACATTTGAGTAGTTTTAAAGCGACATATACCAGGAGCTGTAAATTTATACTTGCAGTACAATTTATGTGAAGAAAAAACACAAAATCAATTACTACCACAAAGTTTGTCAAAGGGTGCTAGAAGAATTTGTACATGGCATTTGAAATACCTTAGGAAGTCTAGTTTTCAAAAATATATGGTTTGATGGGGGAAATTTCATTGGCACATGGGGCATTCTGAAATAGCAAGTTGTACTTATTGCCCTATAACTGGGAAAAAAGCAAAAAAACTGTAAACTAAGGACCAATAGTAGAATTTATTTAGCAATGTTTTTCATTAGCTTTTCTAGAGGAGTAAAATATTTTTCTAAATAGATGTCAACATTCACCTTATTTTACTATTTTTTTTATAGGAAATTAGAGGATATGACCAAAAAATGTTATGTAAAGAAAGACCCTATTGTTCTGAAGAAGAAAAAAACAACAATATTTAGCTTTACACTAAATGAGAGAAGGAAAAATTACAGCTAAACACGAGCACCACAAAAGAGTTCAAACAGCCCTTAATTGTCCTTAATTGGTTAATATACAGGCTTTGTTGGTGAGGCTGCATGGGACAGTAGACTGTTTAATTATTAAATAAAAAAAAAATTGAAAAAGCCTTGAAGGGGAACTCCTGCCATATGTTAATACTAGTATCAGATTACAAATATATTTTTTCAAAATTATTGTGCAGTTTTCTTGGAAAAAAATGTAAAAACTGAAAATTCCTAAAATTTGTCCCTCTTCATTGCTAAGGCTGTCCATCTCTGACATCACAGAAGGGGAAATTCATGGCCATGAACTGGCAGGTGGGAGTAGCTGCTGGTGGTCAGACAGCTATAATGTAAGAGGGGCTTTGGAGGAACAACTAAACGAATGTAGTATTTGAATACATTTTTAAACACAGTTTTCAAGAGACATTTAAGAGAAAACCAAAATAACAAAAGGCTTTCTTTTTTTCTCTCTCTCTCACTCTAGATGTTGCAGAACTTATACAGGGATATTTAAGATGCACCCCTTCTCATGTGGAACAGCTCCTTTAAGAAGGTTAAAACACAAACAAAATAAAATCTAAATAGTCCCCACCTCTTTAGTAAATGTATCTAATAAAGATATTTGTATCTAATATATGTGTATACATGAAGGTTGCACATAAAGACAATGATAATACAGAATATAGTGCGTGGTTGGCACAGATAATTATATCTGCCAATCTTTTTACACCTCCATTGTCTCCATCATGAGTGGTACACCCTGATCATTGCTATTGCTAGGTTGAGGAAAATTATATCTGACTTTTTTAATTTAAAAACAATGTGTTTAAATCATTTAATGTGTTAAGTGTTTTTATTAGACTTGCGCATTCGTCTTCGGGTGAACATGAAAATGAACACGAAGAGTCTGTTTTTTTGTTCGTTCCGAAGAAACGTAAAACAGAATACAGTGCCGGTAAAACGTAGGTGAAGACTCACAACCACGAAGAAACGAAGGTTCTTCGTGAACGTCTTCGTTTCCGCGGCGCAACCACCGAAATTTCAAACAGGAGTGAGCTGATCCTCGTCTGTCCAATCAGCTCGCTCTTGTGACGTCACGCTAAGGGTCTCCTCCAATGCCTGTGCTGCTGTTTTTTTAATTCTGAAACCGCCTTTATAAGACCAGAGCTTGCCTGAGAGATCCGTTCATTTTTCGCTGTGACTGCTTTGGCAACACTGCTGTGCTGCATCCGAGCGTTACAGAGAGAGATAGTTCTGCGTGAGACCGGTAAGCCTCACCCTGCCATTTCTCACAGTGTACTCTTCTTCACTTCAGTTCTACTGAATTAATAAATTTATTAATTTAGTCATTTTTTTATTTAATTTTTTTTCCCAGTGCTTCTGTCTGTTATCAACTGTGTAGTGCTGTTGAGTTGACAGTGCACCCAGTGCCTCACTGGCACTGGGGTGCCCTTGCCCTGGGCTGGCAGTGCCTACTGCCCTGTCTTCACTTAGATAAATTAAATAATATAATTTATAAATAATAATTTTATAGAATATATAATAATTTAATACATTATTATATATATTTGTCAGTCATATATACCATTACATAAGTTATGGTGGGTAAAAGGTGATGGAAACCCTTCCACTTAAATTTAAGGGGTAAATAGAAGTATTATTAAACACCCATCTACACACACCAGACAAGCCAGAAGGCTTGTTTTTCCCTCAGAAATCTCATGGTGCTTTCACAACCACAAGGGATTCTGGGTAGGCACATGCAAACAAGGTTAACAATTATCACCTTTGCCTCTATATCCACTTTATACATGGATTCCTTGAAAGTAATTGCCCGCTGTACAAGACAGCCTTTAGACAAAACTCAGAAAGAGGTACAATAGCCAGATCACCACTCATGGACAGCTGTCCATGAGTGGTGATCTGGCTATTGTACCTCTTTCTGAGTTTTGTCTAAAGGCTGTCTTGTACAGCGGGCAATTACTTTCAAGGAATCCATGTATAAAGTGGATATAGAGGCAAAGGTGATAATTGTTAACCTTGTTTGCATGTGCCTACCCAGAATCCCTTGTGGTTGTGAAAGCACCATGAGATTTCTGAGGGAAAAACAAGCCTTCTGGCTTGTCTGGTGTGTGTAGATGGGTGTTTAATAATACTTCTATTTACCCCTCAGTCATATATATATACTATAGTATACTAGTGTAGAGTGTAGACATTCAAGACAACTACTAGTGTCTAATCTAAAATCATTATAGTAATATTATATAATTCATTTTAGCTAGCTTAATAATTAATTAGCTATAAAAAATTACTACTAGGTTATTTTGCTTGAGACTGTCTGTTAGGTAGAAGGGTTAATAATTTATCCAACATAAAGATTAACCAGTCCACTACTACCTTTAAACTCAATATAGAATTTGATAATTCATTTTATTAATCAATAATAAACAAATTATTAATAATAACTTACTTTAATAATAATAATCATTAATAATAATTTAATAACTTTATAGTTCAGCTAATCTTATTAGTACTGGTGCTGCAGCTCTTTAGTTTGTGCTTTGTTTTAGCAACAGCAAGAGACCAAGTCAATTTTTCTTAATTAATATTTAATTTTATTTCATTTGTTTTGCTCACCTCAGTCTATCAGTGAAGTGAACTTGTTGGGCTAGTGAGTGCAGCCGCATAAGTGCTGTGTGTTTTTGTTCAGCAAGCAGTGAAGCTAACTGTTTTGCAAAGATTAATATCTTCTCATTTTACATTTTATTTTAATTTTATTAAAAGTACCCTTAGTGTTTTGCTCACCTCAGTCCATCAGTGAAGTGAACTTGTTGGGCTAGTGAGTGCAGCCGCATAAGTGCTGTGTGTTTTTGTTCAGCAAGCAGTGAAGCTAACTGTTTTGCTGTTACATTTTATTTTCTAATTTATTTTCAAGAAAGATTGACTGTGTGACGACAACAACTGTACTAAGCAAAGCTTCAAGGTACTAGCTGTAGTACTATTAGAAAACAAAATAATTCTAATCTTTAATCTTAATCTATAATATATTATATAACATAATATAATAAATTCTAATTCATAATCTATAATATAAGTGTTACTCACCCGTCCTCGGTTCCCACGTTGCTGCAACAGCCGCCGCGAAGGAGAGGGAGACCCCCCTCCAACGCACGGCCACCTCCGCAGCAGCTGCCGCGAAGAAGAGGGAGACCCCCCCCTCCAACGCACGGCCACCTCCACAGCAGCCGCCACGCAGGGGAGGGAGACCCCGCTCCAACACATGGCCACCTCCGCAGCAGCCGCCACAAAGGAGAGGGAGACCCCCCTCCTAGCACAGCCGCTGCCGTCCTCGGAAGTGCCGCGCAGGAGAGACAGACCTCCTGGTATACGGCGTCCTGCGCCAGCGTTTGCGCGCCCTCTAGTGGCAAACTCCCGAACAGGGCTATATGAAGGGAGATTACGCCCCACTTGTGATGGCCGCGATTCCCAGACACCGGAAGTGACGTCATGACGCTTTGGCGGGAGATTCAAACTTCCCCTGCGGTTCCCTATTTAAACCTTCTCAGTTCAGTTATGCCTTGCCTTCTGATGGTTGTCTATGCCTTGTGCTAGTGCCCAGATTTTCCCGTGTTTGATCCTGGCTCGCCTGACTTCGTTGTTATCCTGAATCCTGACCGTTGTTATCCTGAATCCTGACCTTGGCTACGTTTACCGTTTATCCTGATCTCCTGAATCCTGACCTCGGCTTGTTTGACCTTGTTCTGTCCTGGAGTCCTACCTGACCACGGTGTCTCCTACTACTTGTATGTGACAGAATCAGAAGGCCATCATGAGACCCGCTTCCGTGGGACTTCAAGGTTCTTGTGAGGCTCGTCTGGACGAGATGGATCATTGTCTGGATCAGTTTGCCCAGGCACTCCAGACTCTCCTTCAGCGCACTGATCCCGGATTACAGGTGCATCCTCCAGCAGTAGCACCTCCACCAGTTCCTTCTCCGGCTGCAGTCTCCGTGGTCCATGCTCCTATGAACCTTCCATCGCCACCACGTTATGGAGGAGATCCTGCTACATGTGGTTGTTTCCTTAACCAATGCGAAATTCATTTCGAACTTTCCCCTTATGCCTTTGCTTCTGACCGGGTACATAATTTAGCTCCTTACCTACAAGGCTCTGGCATGGGCATCTCCCCTGTGGGAGAGGAATACTCCGGTAGTTCGCTCCTACTCCGAATTTGTGTCTGCACTGTGCTCCGTATTCGACATTCCAGGCAGGAGTTCAACCGCTTCGTCCTCTCTCCAACATTCGCCAAGGGGAGCATTCTCTGATGGAATATGCTATCGAATGTCACAGGTGAACTGGACTGGCGAGGCACTGATTGCAGCCTTTTTGAATGGGTTATCTGAGATAGACGAGATTGCGGCTCGAGATCTACCATCTGACTTAGACTCTGTGATATCATATGTAACACAGATTGATCTTCGACTCTGCGAGCGTCAGGTGCAGCAGGACAGTCTGAGAGCACGTGAAAGAGGAGTTCATTCCTTTATGCGTCCTGTTCCTCAGTTCGCACCACCACCTACGAATCCTTACACCTTGGAGGAGCCCATGCAGCTGGGTGTCAATTGTCTGTCGGAGAGTGAAGTCCAGGAGACGTAGTGAGGGTCTCTGCTTGTACTGCGGCATGGCAGGACATTGGGCGAGATCTTGTCCTAAGAAGTCGGGAAACGCCCGCAGCTAGAGTGGTACAGAGGACCTGCTTTGGGTGTGTTGGGTCTGTCCTCTGACTCTAGCAACACTCGAATGACTGTTCCGATTTGGGTGTCCTGGCCTGCGGGATCCGTTTGCACAGAGGCCTTTTTGGATTCGGGAGCTGCAGAGAACTTTATCGATGCCCGTTTTTGTGAACAGCAGCTTATTCCCACTATGCCTAAAGACACGCCTGTAAGACTTGAGGCCATTGACGGCAGACCACTTCATCCTGCTCAGGTTACCCAGACTACTATACCTGTGACACTCTCTGTAGGCATGCTTCATAACGAGAGACTTCAGTTCCTAGTTATCTGCTCTCCCTCTACTCCAGTCGTTTTGGGTTTTCATTGGTTGCAGACGCACAATCCTACCATCGATTGGACGACTGGAGAGATCACGTCATGGAGTCGAACCTGTGGGGAGCACTGCACCAAACCCTTTAGACTGGCCATGGTGTCTACTACATCGGAGATTGTCGCGACAGCCCTTCCCAGTCAATACCTAGCTTAGAGGTTGCCTCCACACAGACCTTACGATTGCCCTATTGATCTCCTCCCGGGTACCATGCCACCCAGAGGCCGAGTCTAGCACTTGTCCGTTCCTGAGACTAAGGCCATGGAGACGTACATCGAGGAGAATCTCAAGCGGGGTTTCATCCATCGGTCGACTTCCCTGGCTTGGGCTGGATTTTTCTTTGTCAAGAAAAAGAACGGGGAACTGAGGCCATGTATCGACTACAGGGGTCTGAATAGGATTACAAGACGCAATTCATATCCTATTCCCCTCATTTCCGAACTCTTCGATAGGTTACGTGGGGCCCAGATCTTTACCAAGTTAGATCTTCGTGGGGCCTATAACTTGGTCCGTATGCGTGCCGGCCATGAATGGAGGACAGCATTCAACACACGGTCTGGACACCACGAGTACCTGGTCATGCCGTTCGGTCTGTGCAATGCTCCGGCGGTGTTTCAGGAGTTTATTAACGACTGTCTTCGGGACTTTCTCCAGCAGTTCCTCATTGTTTATCTGGACAACATCCTGATCTACTCTGCAGACTTGTCCACCCATCGCGAACAGGTTCGTCAAGTACTGAGTCGTCTTCGACAACACGGACTGTTTGCCAAATTAGACAAGTGCGTCTTTGAGACCCGCAAAGTGACTTTCCTGGGGTATGTTATCACTCCTGAGGGGTTCGATATGGATCCATCAAAGGTACTGGCGATCAAGGACTGGCCACGGCCTATGGGCCTCAAGGCTCTTCAACGTTTCCTTGGTTTTGCCAACTACTACAGACGCTTCATCTGTAATTACTCAAGGATTGTTGCACCTCTAACAGACTTGACCAAGAAAGGAGCCAATGTCTCCGACTGGTCCTCCGAGGCCGTTTCTGCGTTCGCTCTTCTCAAAGAGAAGTTCACAACGGCTCCGCTGTTACGGCATCCCAACCCTCTTCTGCCGTTTGTCCTCGAGGTGGATGCTTCCGAATCAGGGGTTGGAGCTATACTCTCCCAACGTGCTTCGTACAGCGGACCACTGCATCCTTGTGGCTACTTCTCCAGACACTTCTCCGCAGCCGAGAGGAATTACTATATCAGGAATAAGGGACTGTTGGCGATTATTCTGGCCCTAGAAGAGTGGCGTCACCTATTGGAGGGGGCTTCTGTACCTATCTTGATCCTGACCGATCATAAGAACCTCCAATACATGGAATCTGCCAAGTGTCTCAATCCGCGTCAAGCTAGTTAGGCCCTCTTCCTCTCCCGCTTTCCCTTTGTGCTGACGTACCGCCCCGGTTCAAAGAATGCTAAGGCATGTATGTACGACCATTCGGTTACAGGGTTATGCTCCCCTCCTGGATCGCATCACTCACTCTCAGGGTCAAGCTCCATGGCGCCAGAACCTCGGGACATTCTGGTGTAGCGCGCACCAAGGATTTATTGTCTCTGACTTTTTGGTGGCCTCACTGGGGTAGGGATGTTACAGCTTTCGTCCAATCTTGTACCAGGTGCGCAGCTAACAAATCCTCCCACACTCGTCCTGCTGGACTCCTTCGGTCTCTTCCTTGTCCCTCGGTTCCCTGGACTCATGTGGCTATGGATTTTATTGTTGAGTTGCCTTCATCCAGGGGACATACCGTGATTCTTGTGGTGGTCGACCGTTTCTCAAAGATGGCTCACTTTATTCCGCTACGGAAATTGCCCAGCGCCTCCACCTTGGCATTTTTATCCGGGAGATTGTGCAGCTCCACGGAGTACCATCTGAAATCGTGTCAGACAGAGGTACACAATTCATAGCAAGATTCTGGCGCGAATTTACTAAATCCTTGGGCATCACCTTAGCCTTCTCCTCGGCATATCACCCTAAGATGAATGGTCTGGTTGAGAGGACTAATCAACATCTGGAGCAATACCTGCGTCTCTTCATCAATGACCACCAGGATGACTGGGTCGATCTACTGCCGTTCACGGAATTTGCAAGGAACAACACGCTCCAGGAGTCCACTAGAATATCTCCGTTTTTCTGCCTGTATGGTCTTCATCCACAGTCTTTTCCGGAGACAGTACCAGTATCACCTGTTCCGGACCTGGAGGAGAGACTTGCTTCCATCCGTGCCACCTGGGCTTCTGTTCATTCCGCACTGGAACGCGCTGCTCAGCTCCAGCAACGTCAGGCCAACAAGAAGCTTTCTCCCAACCCCTCGTATAGGCCTGGCGATAGGGTTTGGCTGTCTACACAGTTCCTGAGACTCCGGGTTCCTTCCATGAAATTGGGCTCTTCGTATTCCTCGAGTATTTCACACCTCCTTGCTGAAACCCCAGGTCTGCAACCAGTTTACCCGAGGTGAACGCTCTACGGCTGAAACTGCCAGGAGGGCTTCCGAGTGACACACTCCTCAGGTCATTCTTGATTCCCGGCGGCAGCAAGGCAGCCTACAGTATCTGGTACAGTGGAGAGGTCTCGGTCCCGAGGAGCGTTCCTGGATACCAGCCTCGCTGTGTCGTGATTGATACGTGCATTCCACGCTAGACGTCCGTCTCGTCCTGGTGGTCGCCCCGAGGGCGCCCTTTTGAGGGGGGTACTGTTACTCACCCGTCCTTGGTTCCCACATTGCCGCAACAGCCGACGCAAAGGAGAGGGAGACCCCCCCCTCCAACGCACGGCCACCTCCGCAGCAGGCGCCACAAAGGAGAGGGAGACCCCCCTCCACCACACAGCCGCTACCGCTGCCATCCTCGAAAGTGCCGCGCAGGAGAGGCAGACCTCCTGGTACACGGCGTCCTGCGCCAGGGCTCTCGCGCCCTCTAGTGGCGAACTCCCGAACTGCAGGGCTATATGAAGGTAGATTACGCCACACTCATGATGGCCGCGATTCCCGGACACCGGAATTGACGTCATGACGTCCCTGTGGTTCCCTATTAATGTCTTGCCTTCTGATGGTTGTCTATGCCTTGTGCTAGTGCCCAGATAGCGTTTTCATTACTGTTTTCCCGTGTTTGATCCTGGCTTGCCTGACTTCGTAGTTATCTTGAATCCTGACCTCGGCTACGTTTATTCACTATCCTGCTCTCCGGAATCCTGACCTCGGATTCTTTGACCTTGTTCTGTCCTGGAGTCCTACCTGACCACGGTGTCTCCTACTACTTGTACGTGACAATAAGTAATTCTAATTCATAATCTATATTCTATCTATAATCCATCATATAACTAATTCTAATCTATTAATATTATATAACTTAATATTAATTAATAAATCATATACTGAATCTGATTTAACCTCACTTTAGCTTAGTGGGCTTGAGAGCGTCTGCCTAGAGATAGTAAGGAAATATAGCTTTAGCATAGTAGTAGGCTAGGCTCTTAGGCGTGTGTAAATTTAAATTAAAAATAAAATACTGCTAGTTAATATAAATAGTTAATCTTGAGTTAATAATTTAAATAACTTGAGCACTTTGGGAGATTGCACACAACAGCACAGTGCAGTTGTGCATAGTTTTACTTTTTCAGCAGTAGGACTGAAGAGAAACTTCCTCTAATTTTTTTGTCTGTAATTTTTTTTTCCTTTTTTTAATTTTTTTTTTTTTATAATTGTAAACACTACACTACACACACAACACAAAATTTGAAATGGATCCTCCTTTTGGGACTAAGGAGGGACAAGCTCCATCTACCAACACCACCACTACCAGCACCACCAAGTAGGCCAAGCTCTCGCTTATCGTTTGGGGAAGCATTGCTTGAAGGATCATCAAGTAAAGGAAAGGCACCAAAAGCAGGCAGTAGTAGTGCTGCTAGGCCCACAAGCTCTATGTTTTTTTACGGAAAGCCTAAAGCACCAGGAGCATGTTCAAAGTTAAAGGGTAGCATAACTAGTACTTCTACTAGCCCAGTGAGTAAAAAGAAGTGCCTTTTGCCCCAAGCAGCATTTTCCCCATCCACAAGCAGCATGCAAGGTACCAAGCAGAGCCAAATTAGCAGCAAGACTCAGAGGGGTTTCCCAAACCAAAGCGATCTCATTCCTTTGTAGGGAAAACCACCACCACCACCTCTACCACCACTAGTGCTGCGCCTACTGTTACCACCAGTAACGCCACCCCATGTCCTCCTAGCACCTCACCAAGACAGAGAGAGGGCTACACATAGTGGAACTCCACCTAGCGAGGTACCAGAGGAGCCTGAGACTGAGAGGCCAGATGCAGATTGCTCGCACTACAAGTCATGATATCAGTCTTAGCTCCAGCCTAGCAGGAATTCCATTTGATCTGGCTAATGAAGAACTTGACTATGAGCCAGAGGAAGTAGAGGAGATGAGCGGTCAGGAATCAGATTCCTCAGGGAGCAGTGTACAAATGACTAGTGCAAAAATTTCAGTGATTGCCCAGCTAGTGGCAGTCCTTAAACCATTCAGGGATGCCACAGAAAATTTCAGCTCAAACACTGCCAGTCTGGCCCAGGTAATCCCAGTGTTCTCCCATCTAGGCAGCAAGATGGATGTGTTGCTTGAAAACCGTGAGGCTGTTCAAGGTGGCAATCTACATCCTGACGTAGCAGCCATGGTCAGGAAACTGAAAGATCTGCTTAAAGTATGCCTTCGCAAACGCATGGAAGAAAGTCCCAAAATGATGCTAGCGTGTCTTTGCGATCCAATGTTCTCAGTAGCTACCGGGAGCAATTGGTTCAAAAGGTGAGTGACTGGCAGCGTAAAATGGAAATGCTGTCCGAGGAGGGAGAGGTGCAGGAGGAGGAAGAGATGATGTTGTCTGCTACTCCTAGCAGCAGCAGCATCAACAGCAGTGCCACAAACAGCACAACACAGCTGAGTGGAGCAGCTGCATTTTGGGAAGAGGCACTTGGGAGTATAGTTGGACCATGTGACAGAGCTAGCAGCAGAAAGGAGAGTTGTGCTGCTGAAATGGTCAAACTTTACCTCTGTGAAGTTCCTTCTGCGCCTAATGTTGATCCTCTTAGCTTCTGGGATGAAAATAAGATGTGTGGCCTGCCAACCACTGTTCAAAGTGAGCGGGTGTTTTCTATGACTGGAAACATACAACAACAACGCTCACGCATGGCACCTCAACTGATGGAGCAGATTGCCTTTCTTAAATTCAATCTGCCCAAATTGGGTTACACAGCTCCTAGCTTGGAAAGTTAATTTTCTTTCTCTAATGTTCAAGCTAGTTTCTCCCCCTGGTTGCACGTGTTTGCGGTGTGGCAACGTCTGCTACCTCCGCCGGTGTAGCCAATTTACGCTAGGGCCTACTGTCTGAGTTCTGAAAGTCCGCTCCGAAACGTCTAAGACTGACAGTCTTTGGATGCTTTGCCCTGGGGTGAAACAGGTTAGCGGGTCGTTCGCCTTTCCCAATGCTGCTGCTGCTGGTGGCAGCATCTTTTGCCAGTTTGCTTCCTGGCTGAAATCATGCCTCAAATGTCCTTAATGTTCAAGGTAGTTTCTCCCCCTGGTTGCACGTGTTTGCGGTGTGGCAACGCCTGCTACCTCCGCCGGTGTAGCCAATTTACGCTAGGGCCTTGTGTCTGAGTTCTGGAAGTCCGCTCCCAAACGTCAAGGACTGACAGTGTTTGGAAGCTTTGCTCCGGGGTGAAACAGGTGAGCAGGTCTCCAATTGCCCACTCATTCGCCTTTCCCAATGCTGCTGCTGGTGGTGGTGCCAGCGTCTCTTCTCTGCCAGTTCGCTTCCTGGCTAGTGTCATGCCCAAAATGTCCCTAATGGTAAGGGTAGTTTCTCCCCTCCGGCTGCGTCTGTTTGCGGTGTGGCAACGCCTGTTACCTCCGCCGGAGTAGCCATCTTACGCTAGGGCCTAGTGTCTGAGCTCTGGAAGTTCGCTGCCAAACGTCAAGGACTGACAGTTGTTTGGATGCTTTGCAGTTGTTTGGTTGTTTGGAGGTGAAACAGGTGAGTGGGTCCCACTCATTCGCCTTTTTCATTTTTCAATGCCGGTGGTGGTAGTGCCAGCGTCTCTTCTCTGCCAGTTGGCTTCCTGGCTAGTGTCATGCCCAAAATGTCCCTAATGGTAAGGGTAGTTTCTCCCCTCTGGCTGCGTCTGTTTGCGGTGTGGCAACGCCTGCTACTTCCGCCGGAGTAGCCAGCTTACGCTAGGGCCTAGTGTCTGAGCTCTGGAAGTCCGCTGCTAAACGTCTAGGACTGACAGTTGTTTGGATGCTTTGCCCTGGGGTGAAACAGGTGAGTGGGTCGCCAATTGCCCACTCATTCGCCTTTTCCATTTCATTTTTTTCCGTCTGATACACAACCACCCAAACACAACACACACAATAACACATATAACACAATGACATAACACACACACTTACAATTCACAAATCCCAAGGACCTTTCCTCCTGTTATTTGCCCTGGCCTTCACTTCTACACTCACTAGCATTAACGCTATAACTCACACTTCACCCTATAACATTTTTCCATCCACATACCTGCCAACAGACCCAACTTTTTCAGGGACAGTCCTGCTTTTTCCAGTCCTGTCTCATCAAATTTAGCTAAACTAGGTATGCTAATGCACGTAGGTAGGTATAGTTGGGTAGGGTAGCACTACATCATTAAATACAATAAAGTAAATAATAAATATAACTTTAAAATAAAATTAAACCCCTTTTTAAACACCCATTAAAATTAAAATTAAATTATTTAGACATAATACATCTTTAACCAAAACAGTGCATTGCTACTACTCAAACATAACCGTACATTAACCCTAAGATATTTTTAGTTCTTGTCCCACATTTTCCCATTCGCATACCTGCCAACACACCCAACATTTTCATGGACAGTCCTGCTTTTTTCCAGTCCTGTCCAGTAAAAGTTTGGTTGTTGCAAAGTATGCCATTGTAAATAGGTAGCAAATGTTAGGCATGTATTTAAAAGTGGTCTAAAATAGATTTAAAAATGTAAAATAATACCTATTCTTTTATTAAACATCTATGGATGTGTGACTGTGTATGATAAATAAAGAAGGCCAAGTTCATTTGTTTAGGTCTCAGACAAGACAACTGCTCGGAGGAACTTGGCCCTCAGTTTCGGGCAATGTGTATTGTGTACACCTCGGATAGCACCATGAAGGTACGTGTGTGCAACTCTATTGGTCGTTCCAGCAGGGGGCTCGCCTGCCATCAACGAATGAAGTGCATTCTGCAGTTCTGCAATTCATTAGTTGATCCAAGACGAGCCCCCTTCCGGCAACCAATAGAGTCGCACACACGTACCTTCATGGCGCCAACGCATCTGCTGCTGCTGCTCCGATGTGTTCTTAACCCCGTATTAACCCCTGCTAAGCAACCGGGAGAAAACGAAGATGAAACGAGCACGAAGAATGTCCACGAATATTCGCGGAATATGGAAATTTTTTTCCCCCGAAGACGAGCACGAAGACGAACACGAAGATCCCCCTGGTGCCCAAGTCTAGTTTTTATATATTTCCCATGTACCACACATGTGGCCAACACTGAAGGAGTTTTTTTTGTTACACTTGAGCTTGAGAGCTGTTTTGCATTTTCACAATGTGTTTCTCTTACTAACACTAACACACGGACAAAATGTTTTGATATTGAAATAGATTGTGGAAAAGGACTAACAAAAATCAAATCATACACATCGTTATAAATGTAGTATGTGTTTTCATTTAATTACCTGGGCAAACTGCAGCTTCCACATACTTGATGATGTTAACTTGTCAGTTCCAGATTTCTGAAAAGCAGCTATTGTGTATATTGCCACACTATTTTTCTGCTTGGATCTTAGAAGTGCTAAAGAAGTCCTTGTATTAAGTCCTGAAGGGTTAGGATTGCATGAGCTGGTACACCATGAAGCATAAACAGACGATTTCATAGACTCTTGTTCTATATGATTGGGTTTTGAATAATTTAGAAAGCACCAGCTGACTGTTGTTGTTGTACGTAGGCTTGGGAATTGTAGACAATAACGTTCTGTACAACCCTTAACAGGATTATATGACGCCCTTTCTGTTATGCTGGAACTATCTGACATCTGTTTTAAAGTGCCACTCTTTGGCTTATTGCTGTTTGGGTGGCCTTCACCTGGGGTCCTCTGTGGGCTTAAACTCATATCTGATGACGTATCCTCATCATATAATTCGTCTGGTGACATTTGACATTCAGGACTGTCACTGCCCTTAGGTTCAGGCAGTTCTTTACCTGATGATAAAGGTAGTAGCCCCGGTGATGCAGAGGAAAGACTGCTCTTTTGCTCAGTGGTGCAACCTTGCCTTACCAGCTGTGGTTTAGATGTTCGACACAGAGTTTTTTTTATGTCAGAACTAGTAAGTTCAACTGCACTGAGCTCCTTAACTATTTGCCCATACATATTTTCATCTTTGTCTCTCTTTTGTTGTTTGGTCTCAATGAAAAGTTCCAAACTGCTAGCTGGAGAAAGTACACGTTTTCCTCCTCCAGAAGTACTGTCGGAGCTAGAAGCCAAACACAATGGGATGGCTGATTCCAAGTCAAGAGCTAATGTCTGTGGCATTTTCCATAAAGGATATTGTTCTAATTCTCCACAAGGTGCTAACATCTGGGCTATGTTAAATCCTAGGCTTCTCATAGATGCAGTTGTTGCTAGTATACTTTGGGATGTGCTGCCATATTCTTTGCAGATTGTAGATGTGTGTGTAACAGCAATTTGTGAAATACTGGTATACATCACACTTCCATAGGATGGCACATGGGTCTGAATTCTGACTGGAACAAATGTTCCTGGCATAGGTTGAAGAGAAATTCTGTTCGCAGAAGCAGTAACGATTTGGAGGTGTTGATCAGAGTCACTTGACCCACCACTGTGGTTACTCTGTACCTTTACAAGCATATTTTTGGATGTCTGGGCAGATGTTTCTAAATATGGCTGGTAGACCTTTTCTGTTCCATGACTATAACTGACTGATTTGTGTTCAGCATGCTTGTGAGCTGCTTCTAAGTAATATGTAGGATGCAATTCTGACTGGTTTGATGGTTTTAAATATGATTTCTGTAAAGGCCAGTTTGGTTGGAAATGTCTTTGCAATTGGTCTGCAGAATTTGGCCATGAAAGAAGATGATGGGATGGTAGGGAATTCATACACACTGAAGTAAAAGGTAAATTAACTGCATTCTGTATGACTGGATAGAACATGTTCTCAGGATGCTGCTGTTCAGAGACATGTCTTCTAGAGATATGAGATAACGGATCCTTAAGTGCATTGTGGCTACTAACAGTCTGCTGTGAATAGCGGGATAAGGGACTAGTCGGTTGTGCACTTGTAGCAACAATTATATTTCCAGAATTTTCAGTAAGGAGGCTTGCTAATCCTGATAATGTAGATGAAGGTAAGTGATACCAACCAAGTGGAGATATGCGAGTGATATTCATCTGATCTGATGGTTCTTGATATCCAATAAGTTCTTGGTCTGCCTGCATATTTTCAGGAAAACCACTAAAAGAAGCTTGGCGGACAAGAAAGCATTTTTTCCTTTCACGAGCTGGAGAGAGAGTTGCAGTGCTTGATTCCATCTCTGAGGAATGTATCAGGTTACCGTAGTCAAAAGATTTGCTACGAATCTCAGGGGTCTCTGTAGGTATGGGGCATGGTATCTGCTCTGATGAGGAACGTCGCATTTCTTTTTGATGGTGGCTTGAAACAGAGAGAGAACAGGAACCAGGAGGAACTGTTAGAAACTCTGACTGCCTTCCTAATTCTTCTTGTTTAGTAGGGGTTGTAGACTTCACGAGTTCTTCCCTCTCAAATGACATTGACAAGCTTGAACTGTGGGATAAATTACTCTCCTGGCTTGGGCTGCGAGACAGACTTGTGCCTGTGGACTCAAAGCTGGATTCTCCAGATGAGTTATCCAAGTCAGCCAGACGAAGACGCTTCTTTTTTGGTGGTAGTTTCTCTGCAGGGAGTTGAGAAAGGGTTTCACTTCTTTGAGGCCACTGAAATTCTTCTGGAGGTTTTTCAGGTTCTTTAACAGGAATCGCTGGTTCCTTCTCAGGTTTGTCTGGCTCCTCTGTGACACGGATTTCAGGTACAGTAATATTGTGTTGGCGAACTAGTCTGTGACATGCTGATTGTTGGGATTGCTGCGATGGTTGACTTGTGGCTACAGAGTTGTCAGTTAGCTGTGCCCAGTCTGAGCTCATTGAACACATAGTGTTTCCACTGTCAGAGGTTTCAAAAGGCGAACATGTTTTATCTTGCTGGTATGCAAGAAGCTCTGTAGACTCAGATTTGTCAAAAGAATTTGGCCTGCTTAAAGAGTTAGTGTGCTGGATTACAGAGATAACATTACCTGGTGTTTTGTTGTTTAAATCTACCATTTTGTCCAAATCAGTACCAGAAGCAGTTTCATCTAGAACAGGCAAAGGGCAACCTAACTGTGTATATAATCTACATATATCAAAATGCTCTGGTGGCACACAATAAGGATACTCTTGCCCTTGAACAACAATTCCTGATCTTGTTGCTCCATGTTTGTTGTCAAAATCCGAGATGACTGGGCTGACAATCCCACTGCAAGACATTGTATTATCGTCCTCATCTCCAACACTTTTCTCTTTCCTCCGCTTCCTGTTCTCAACCATAGTTCCAAATCGAGACTGTAAAGGTACCATCATTTCAGTAATATTATCTCCACCTGCTTTAACTATTTGCTGTTTTTGAACTTCAAGTTCATCACATATTTTAAGGGGAACTCCTGAGACATCATATACAACCCTTTCTAATGAACTAGTTTTCTTTTCTTTGGTTAAAGGTTTGTCATGCATTGTTTTACTGTTGAACACTGCAGTTAAATTCTTGGACATTCTTGCATAACTATCAAAATCAGAATGACTCTCAAGGACTGAGGGCAACTCAAAAGCTCCTTGCCGCTTTAGCAGTTTCTGATGTGTAACACCAACTGACCCTGAATAAAATACATCATCAGTGCCAGTCACTTGCTCATCAAAGGAATGGCTTCCTCTTATAGAAGGGGGGATGCTTAAATTTGTTCCATAAGATGGCATGGAGTTGCTTCTTATAAGTGGAGAGGTATCAGTGGGAGCTGCTAAAAGTACTTCCTGGTCATGCTGACATTCTGGATACAGTTTAGTGTTAGGTTCAACAGGATCTGTAATTGAATGGGATTTATGCTGTTCAAACGTGTGAATACCAGATAATCTGTACTTCATACTTTTAAATTTACCATGTTCTACTAAACCTTCCCTCTTTGTTATAAGATGTGAGACGTGCTCTTCAAGCATAGCAGGATTTACAACTAAGAAGCTAGCTTCTGGGTTAGGCATTGAGGATCTGGGACTTAGTCTTCCGTATTTCCCAAAAATAATTTCCTCGTAAGACGTTGCATTGGCGTTAGGAGAGCAGATCTGCTGCTCAGCACTTTCTGAGCGTGAAAAGTAGCCAGAGTCTGTGCTTCCTTTACTGTGTGGGCTCAAAAGATTTAAGGATTTTTCAGAGTCTTGCACTTTTTTTTCAGTTAGCCGCAATGCAAGTTTTTGCCTAACAGTGTGGGAATCATCTATTTTATCACTTAATGATGGGTTGTACATTAACTCTGATTCCATCAAATGAACAGCTTCACTGGGTGTCTGAATGCCACCTTTTGGGATTATAAGTATTGGCACTTTCATTGAACCTCCTGAAGAGTCATCTGAAGAAGCTTGTACAGCTGCATCTAAGTAATCTTCACTTCTAACATTTACATTCAGAGAAATTTGTGAATTTGTGGATTTTCGAGAATCTTCAGCAAGCAATACTGTTTCTTCATCTGTATCAGTGCTCTGCTCCCCATCAGAATGTATTTCTGTCTCCACATCAATACAAGAAGCATCTAATTCTAATTTGGAAACAGCAGAGTCTGAAAAAGGAACTAATCCAGCTTTAATGGCATGGGCATGTGACTTTCTATGCTTGTACAAATTGCTTTTTGTCTTAAAAGAGAAACCACAAGGTATACATGGGTATGGGCGTTCTCCTGTGTGGGACCTAATGTGTTTCTTCAGCACACTGGGTTTGGCACAAGCCCGTGTACAATAAGGACATATGTATTTGCCAGGTTTTTTGGGCTTTTGCTCCTTCTTATAAGCATCATCTGATGGCTCCATACACTTTTGTGGGAATTGGCTATAAGTAGAAGTAATTCCTGTAAATTTCTTTCTACTGAATCCTGCACTGTGTCCATATATTTGGAAGAACATGTCATCAGAGGCAACAGGCAAATGAGTATGAAATTGGTAGACATGTCCTTCAAGGCTGTGGTGTGCTTTGGTGTTGTGCACTATCCTCTGTTGGTGAACATTATGTTGAGGAAAAGAAAGAGAATGTCGCTGGACATAGGTACTAGGATGCTTCAGTGAATTTTGCTTTTCTGGGGCATATTGAACACCATCATTCTGTGATACTGCTCTTAAGGTATTAAACTGCTGTTCTAATGTGGGGCTCCTAATATGTTCAGGATTAACCTGCTGCTGCTTTTCTTTTTCTTCACTGCCAAGAGTGTTCATTGAGGCAACATCCAACATTTCCTGTCTCCATTTCTTTTGTACTTTCTCAGACTCTCCGGATTTTGAAGTAAGTTCTTTCCCTAAACTTGGATCTTCAAAGTCCATTTTGATACAAAGGGTCTTAAGTGTTATCTTATTTTAACACTATGCAAGCTCATTGATTGCATATAGATGCAATTCAAAACAATGTTGCTTTCATCTTTCAAAAATCAGGATGAAGTCTTCCAAGTTATATGTGCAGCATGTGTATATTAAATGTGATTTGGAAACATTCTCACAAGTACTTGTTATGGCTTTGATGGGTTCCTTCACATAGTTCTGTTGAAACATTAGATGTAGCTGTCATCGACATATAACCTAAAATGAGAAACAAATGCTAATCTCAATCCATCTCTTGAAAACATACAGAAAAATATTACAATTACAAAGGAGAGCACGTAAGGAAAAAGGGTATATACAAAGTAAATCTTTATTAGACAACGTACGTTTTTGCCCCCTGACGAAGCTCATTGCAGCGAAACGTATGTTGGGGTTGGTACGTTTGGATTTGGCACCAATTATCACCAGGCTTTTTGCCGTTTTCAGCCTTGTTTCTTGGTTAGTTAGTAACTTTTGAGCACCGATGTACCATTGCTGTATGTTATTTCATTTGTTCCTTTTTACTTTATCGCTGTGGTCATCCTTGTGTTTATTATTTGTGCCTTTATATACATACGTATTTCCATCCTAGTTCCTGTAGTCCTGTGCCCTTGTTCATATGTACCTTCCTATATGTGTCTTGGTGCCGAGATGCGTTTTTATTATATATATATTTTTTTATATGTATTTAAATCATTTTGTCTAATAAAGATTTACTTTGTATATACCTTTTTTCCTTATGTGCTCTCCTTGTAATAGGTTTTGGTGTTTATACATATAGTATATACAGTATACCAAAAGCATTTATATAGCAAACATTTTAAACTTTATTACATCTTTTTGCACCACTGATTGCTGCTTGAATAAGCCAATTAGTGGTTGCCTTATGTTCCAGATGGCAAGTCCAGGCCTGGTTAATACTTGAAGCGTCTGATTGTCAGCTTATTCATGAAATTCCTAAACTGATAGAGATGTGACTGTTACGTTTAATAATGACTGTTGCAGAGAGAAACATATAGGGAGTGTTTAAGTGTTTTTCTCTGTCTTAAATCTCACACAAGGCTGCACCAAAGTTCTGTTTCTGTAATTAAACAACAAACTTGTTAGAAGGTAGAAAATAATAACGCTTTTAAGCATAAAAAGGCCATTGAATGGATAATGGTGAATATACTAAGGTTTTGAATTCTCTTACAAACATAAGGCAGATTATTGGGGGCTTAGAATCAATGTATCCACGTGCCAAGGATAACAAAGAACAAGAAGTGTAGTGAAAGGTGACATTTTTCTTTGCACACCTATGTGTGCAAAATCAGTTGCAAAAGAAAATAGGGTATTAAAACCATCAGCATGCTAACAGACTACTCAGTATTTTTTTTTTTAACTTGTTCAGTATTTTGTGAAAGGTAAAAGCACTTTATGCAGAGAGAGAGAGAGAGCAAGAGAGAGATATAATTATTCCAATCAGCTTTAATTAGTGACTAAAAACAAATCCCAAAATTAAAAATTAAGTAGATGTTTCCGCCATTCCCATTGCTAACAGGTGTATAAAAAATCAAGCACATAGGGATGCTATCTTCATAGACAAACAGTGACAGCAGCATGGGTCATACGGAAGAGCTTAGTAACTTTAATAGTCGTAATAATAGTAATAGTCACTGAAAACAATTCAAATACTGGTATAATAAACTTAATATACTTAAATAAGAAAAGATTCATCAGACATTAGAGCCCTTTTAGTGATATAATTGTATAGCAATATTGTCCAATGTACACTATATAGACAAAAGTATTGGGACAACTGACCATTACACCAACAGACACTTTTATGATATTCCATTCTAAATACATTAATATGTAGTTGGTCCCCCTTTGTAGCTATAATAGCTTCTATTCTTCTGGGAAGGCTTTACATAAGATTTTTTTAAATAAATATTTTATTCTTCCTTATACATACAAAAAAAGTAGACCGAAAACTTGTTCTTGCCGAGTGATGAGTAGGAGTCAAAATCGTTAGTGATTTTTTTTTTTTTAATTAAAGGTATTGATTCTTGTGCTAAGGTTTCTTTTACAAAGTTTTTAACTCTTAGATATGAGAATAATTCTGAATTTGACACATTGAATTCCTGCTTAATCGGGGGAGGGGGTTTATGCCTTTATGATCCATTATTTGATCTATGTAATTTATGCCACTTTGTTTCCATTTTAACAAGTTCAGATCTGCAATGTAGTATTCTTTTTTTTTTTCTTTTTCTGCAATATAGTATTCTAATGCATGGATTGTGAGATTTCTCGGGATTCTGTTTTTTTAAAGCCCCATTAATGTTTTAATTTTATCCAGAGTCCCAATAAATTATCCAGAATTAGATTTGACGATCTAGCTCCTTTTATCACTTCCAAGTTTTTAGGGTGCCATAATAATAGGCTTAGGTCTTTTAGATTACCAGCTTCACGTTCTATTTCGTACCAACGCTCACTTTTTACAGCATCTAATTGAAGTCTAAAAGTATTTTTTTTTTCCTCTTTGTCATTGTTTTTTTCGACGCCATTTTACAGCAATGTGTTGCAGGTAATCTCAGTCAGTGGAAGAATCAAAAAGGTAACTTTTTCTTTCCAATAGCTAGGATTAACCTAATCAGTCTTTAAATATCTAGATTGAAATGGGTTGTAGTAAGACTGTCTTCTAGAACTTTTATTTGTTTGTTCTTCTTAAGGTAGTCCAGTTAGTATTTTCTTTGTAAATATGTTTTTATTGGTTTTCACAATCATTGTATAGTTCAGGAAGGGAAGGAGAGGAAGGGATAAGTGGAATACAACACGCCAAGGAAAAGGGAGACATGAGCCCTGTCGCAGCAGGACTAGCAAAACAGTAAATGTCCACATATGATATCCTGTGAGGTACAGAAACACATAAGCGTATACATATGTCAGCAAACAAAGCACATCTCATTCATAGGAACATCGTTGAGCACAGAAAAGCATAAATCCGATTAGTACAATTGGTACAACAAGCAGAAGACGCACAAGGTAGAAAAAGGAACTGGACAGAGAGGAAAGGGGACAGAGAAACAAAGACTTAGAGAGAACAAGGATAGGAGAGGGACAAAAAAAACAAACACAGCACCCTAAACAGCATTCCATCTCTTACAATCCCAGTATGGACCGAACATCCGGAGTTGCAATAAATTCCATCCAATAATACCACATTCTCTTGTATTTCTCACTATGGTCATCAGAGGTCATAGCTAATTCTTCCAATGATCTTATGTGTTCCACTTTCAAGACCCACTCCTTGAATGAAGGTCTTTCCAATGAAGCGGTAATTGCGGCATTCAATAGGTGAGGTACTATCGACTTCCTATAACTTGAAATCGATTGAGTGGTATGATGTAATAGGAATGTTGCAGGTAAAAATGGTATTGAACAGTCTGTGAACCTAGGCAAGAGCGCATGAATCCGTCGCCGGAATGTAACTATCCTCGGACACTCCAGCCATAGATGTAAAAGCATACCCACCCCAGTCTTGCATCTCCAACACATATTTGGCAAATCTGGAAAGGCACCATGGAGCGCTTCAGGGGACCGGTACCAGCAAGTAAGGAGCTTATACGAAGTTTCTTGTAACTTCGTGCTACACTTATGAGTGAGAAGGAAAATCTTTTCCCACTGATACAACAGCGAAATGCCATGGGTAGGCAAGGAAGGCCTGGTACACAGGAGCTCAAAACTAGTAAGCTCCCCCATCACATCCCGTTTCCGTAGAACTTTAGAAAAAACTCGCTAATTGATGGTAATGAAATTTGTCCATAACAGTAGGTATTCTGTCTGCTATAATGAATTCTAAGGGTCGTAATTTAGCATCAACCAAAAACTCCAAAAGCAGAGCTTTGTCCGTTGGTGACGTCAATAAAAGCCTGCACTCTGTCCCTGTGGGAAGTCGGGGGTTATTTCTGATAGGTGTCAAGGGTGAGGGGTACGTCGTCAAAGTATGCATCAAATGTAGGGAATGTAGTACATGTAGTGTAGCTGTGTCACGATCCGTAAGTGAGCTGGTAAGCGAAAGGTTCCTAATCGCAAAAACACCAATCCACACAGGACAAAAATCCAGACGAGGTACAATAGGGCACGAGCAGAGGCAGCGTCAAAAACAAGCAAGGGTCAAAGGCAGGCAGCAAAATAGATAATGGTCGGTAAGCGAGAATAGGGTCTGGTACACAAAGGGTCAAAACACAGAGAACGCTTCAGTATAGGAAATAAACTTCAACTGATACTTCAGCAAAGGATACTGGGACTGAAGCGTCTAAATACGTTCAAATTTGGCGCCAAAATGACGTCAGTATTTGAAACGTGTTGCTATGGCAACGGTGGAGCGTGTCCTACGTTTCACTTGATTCTGCCGGCAGCTAGAGAGAGACGCGTCTCCCTGGCAACGGAGCGAGCGCCCCCTCCCTCCTGTTAACCTCCGGCTGCAGCTGCGTGGGAGTGTAGCTGGAGAGGCCCTGCTTGCTGCTGTGTCAGTAAGCCGGGAAGGAGCGGAGACATCAGCGTGGGAACGATGGCGGGGGTGAGCACTTGATTTATGACAGTACCCCCTCCCGAACGGTAACCTCCGGGAACCGATAGGACCAGGTTTAGAGGGGTAACTCCTGTGAAACCGACGAACCAAGACAGGTGAGTGAACTAAAGAGGCCGGTTCCCAGGAACGGTCAGCAGGACCGTAACCCTCCCAATCCACTAAATAATACAAACGGCCTCCCCTAAGACGGGAATCCAAAATGTCTTGAACGATATATTCAGGATAACCTTCAACAATGATAGGAGGAGGAGGTAAGGAAGACCGTGTGGCCAGTCTATTGGTAGTAACTGGTTTAAGCAGAGAGGTGTGGAAAACCGGATGGATTTTGACAGATGGCGGTAACGCAAGTCGATAAGTGACTGGGTTAATACGGTGAGTGATGGTATATGGACCAATACATCGGGGTCCCAACTTTAAAGAGGGTATGGCTAGTTTCATATTTCGAGTAGATAACCATACTTTATCCCTGGGTTGATAGTCAGGGCCATTACGTCTATGTTTATCCGCTTGACCCTTATATCGTTGTTGAGCAATTGTCAGATTTTGTTTTGCCATGCGTAATGCTTTATGTATTATTCGTAGTCTTTTCGCCGCTTCGGGCACCATCACTGGGGTTATGGATATAGGTAAGTCAGGAGGATGGTAACCGTATAGCAGAAAGAACGGGGTTTCTTGTGTTGATGAGTTCTTAATATTGTTGTGTGCAAATTCTGCCATAGGTAGCAAAGATGACCAGTCCGATTGGAGGTAAGATGTGAAACAACGAATATATTGTTCTAGACTTTGATTTATTCGCTCCGTCTGACCATTAGTTTGAGGGTGATAACCAGAAGATAGGGCTGGTTCAATCTTCAACCCTTTACAAAAAGACCTCCAGAATTTTGAAGTGAACTGAGAACCCCGGTCAGTCAGTAGTTGAAGAGGAACTCCATGTAAGCGAACAATTTCTTTTATGAACATGTCAGCTGTCTCAGTTGCTGATGGGAGGTGTTTCAGTGGTATGAAATGCGCCATTTTGGTCAGTCTGTCTACAACAACCATGATGGTATTATATTCGTTAGATAAGGGTAATTCCACTATAAAGTCCATTGATACGGAGGACCATGGCGATTGGGGAGTGGGAATAATTTGTAACAATCCCGGAGGGCATTGGTGTGAGGTCTTGTTCCTTGCGCAAACTTGGCATGAGTTCACATAGTCTTTTGCATTCATTGCCATGTTAGGCCACCAGAAGCGACGGCGAAGCAAACTGAGCGTTCCTGAGATCCCTGGATGCCCTGCCAACGGAGCGTCATGGCAGATGCGGAGAGCGTCGGTCACAAAAGGTGGAGGTATTATCAATTTATTTTGATGATAAAAGAGTCCTCCTCTCCTCTGCAACGGCTGGACTGTAGGACGATGAACTCTAAATATGAAGTAGTCCCTCAGGGAGCTAATAAAATCTTTCTTGGTGACCAAAAAATGTCTCGGGGGAATTATTGGTTGGGTGGTGTTGGGGTCCACCTGTTCATTGACATATTGGCGAGATAAAGCGTCAGCCTTGCCATTTTTACTTCCTGGTCTGTAAGTTATGTGAAAATTAAATCTTGTAAAAAAAAGAGACCAGCGCGCCTGACGAGGTCGTAGTCTCTTGGCTCGTTGAAGATACTCCAGATTGCGGTGGTCGGTAAAGATAACAAACGGATGTCGAGACCCCTCGAGATGATGTCTCCATTCCTCTAGTGCACACTTTATTGATAGCAATTCACGATCGCCTATGTCATAATTCTTTTCAGCCGGTGAGAGTTTGCGAGAGAAAAATGCTATAGGGTGAAGTAGATTTTTAGGTCCTTGTCTTTGAGAAAGGATAGCCCCCACCGCTACTGTAGAGGCATCTACCTCCACAATGAAAGGCAGATCAGCATTGGGATGTACCAGTATAGGAGCAGAGGTAAATCTTTGTTTAAGCATTGCGAAAGCCTCCTCGGCCTTTGTGCTCCACAAAAACTTGGTATTTTTGGATGTGAGGGTTGTGAGAGGAAGGACGACTCTGGAAAAATTATGAATGAAACGCCTATAGAAATTAGCAAATCCAAGGAATCGTTGCACATCTTTACGTGATTGAGGCTGTGGCCACTGTTCAATGGCCTTAACTTTATTTTTGTCCATTTCGATGCCTTTGGATGAAATGTGAAATCCCAAGAAGTCTATATTATTCGTTTCAAACTTGCATTTTTCTATTTTGGCGAACAAACGGTGGGCACGAAGACGTGAAAGAACCTGGTGGACATGGCTGCGGTGCTCTTGGAGGGTAGCGGAAAAGATCAATATATCATCTAGATAGACGACCATGAACGTATCTAATAAATCCCGGAAAATATCGTTGACAAGGTTTTGAAAGGTAGCTGGAGCATTACATAGTCCATAGGGCATTACTAAATATTCGAAGTGTCCATAACGAGTGCGAAATGCAGTCTTCCACTCATGACCGTCTTTAATACGAACAAGGTTATATGCTCCTCGTAGGTCTAGTTTGGTGAATATAGCGGCTTGTTTTAAACGTTCGAATAATTCCGGGATGAGAGGAAGAGGGTATCGATTTTTTATGGTTATAGCGTTTAGTTCTCTATAGTCCACACAGGGCCGTAAACCCCCATCCTTCTTTCCTACAAAGAATATCCCTGCCCCGGCTGGCGAGGTGGATGGACGAATAAAACCCTTGGCTAGGTGTTCGTCGAGGTACTCTCGTAGTACTTTCAGTTCTGATTCCGACAAGGGATATATACGGCCGGAAGGAATTTTAGATCCAGGTATGAGATCTATAGGACAGTCGTATGAACGGTGTGGCGGAAGACAATCAACTCCCTTCTCATCAAACACGTCCGGAATTCCATATAGCATGAAGGCAAACCCGGGATGGAGGTTCTGGATACAGTAGGGGACGTTTGAAGAGTAATATGTGCAGTACTGAGACAATGGCGGATGCAGAACGGAGAGGAAAATGTAACTCGTCCTGTAGTCCAATGAATGACGGGATCATGTTGCTTGAGCCAGGGCAGGCCCAAGATTAATGGAAATAAAGGGGAATTGATGACATCAAAGGTTATTTTTTCTGTATGCCTATTCCCTATAGAACAGGTGAGTGGGACAGTCTCTAAATGCACTGGTCCGGAAGACACAGGTGAGCCATCAATGGTCTGGATAAATACCTCATGTTTCTTAGAAGAGGTAGGGATCTTCTGTTTGGCGAGGTATTCTTTATCAATTATATTGCTGCTTGCCCCGGAGTCGATGATGGCTTGGAGATGAAGTTGATGAGACCCCCACTGTAAACGCAGAGGAACAGATAGGTGAGTAGCGGTCTCCAGAAGTATGGATGAAATACAATACGATCTGTTTCTGGACTCACCTCTAGGTGATTTAGGACAGATAGGGCAGGCCGACAGGAGATGGGAATCCGCTCCACAATATAAACATAAATTATTGTCCCTACGTCTGTTCTTTTCTTGAATGGACAGAGAAGATCTTGCTAGCCCAATCTGCATAGGTTCCACCTCTGATAGAGGTGAGGATGTAGGAGTAGGATCCTGTGAACGAGGCATAGATGTTCTCCATGAGGGAGTCCAGGAACGATGTTTCTCGGCCCTACGTTCTCGCAATCTCCGATCAATAGAAAGAGCCAAAGCCATGAGAGGTTCAAGTGAATCGGGAACTTGGCCATGAGCCAATTCGTCACGCACAGCATCCGAAAGACCTAGGCGAAATTGGTCAGCGAGGGCATAATCGTTCCATTTAGTATCCGCAGCGAGGCATCGGAACTCTGTAATGTACTCCTCCACTGGACGGCGGCCTTGCAATAGGGTACGGATAGCTGAACATGCCGAGGAGTGGAGGTGTGGGTCATCATATAATGAGGACAAAGCAGCAATAAAGGAGGTATAATTATGAATAACAGGATCATTTGAAGATAATAAACGATGTGCCCAACTGGCAGGTTCACCCTCCATTAACAAAATTATTGAACGAATCTTCACTCAGAATTATAAGTACGTGGTTTAACAGAGAATATGAGTTCGCAATTCGTAATAAACGTACGGAAAGTCTTTCGGTCTCCGGAGAATTTGGTTGGTAAAGGAACTTGGGGTTCAAACGACGGTCCTGACTCAGGTGCTGCAACGGGGGGAGCAGGTGGTGGAGAAGGGTTAATAGGAGCAGCAACTTGGTTCTTTAGGTCCGCTACTTCATTATGAAGATTTCCATATTGAGCTTGCATGTCCATCATCATTTGGGCCAGCTTCTCCATCTTTTCGTTCATATCTGAAAGCGTGGCTTGGAGTCCTGCAGGAACCATAGTCATGGCTGAAGTATACTGTCACGATCCGTAAGTGAGCTGGTAAGCGAAAGGTTCCTAATCGCAAAAACACCAATCCACACAGGACAAAAATCCAGACGAGGTACAATAGGGCACGAGCAGAGGCAGCGTCAAAAACAAGCAAGGGTCAAAGGCAGGCAGCAAAATAGATAATGGTCGGTAAGCGAGAATAGGGTCTGGTACACAAAGGGTCAAAACACAGAGAACGCTTCAGTATAGGAAATAAACTTCAACTGATACTTCAGCAAAGGATACTGGGACTGAAGCGTCTAAATACGTTCAAATTTGGCGCCAAAATGACGTCAGTATTTGAAACGTGTTGCTATGGCAACGGTGGAGCGTGTCCTACGTTTCACTTGATTCTGCCGGCAGCTAGAGAGAGACGCGTCTCCCTGGCAACGGAGCGAGCGCCCCCTCCCTCCTGTTAACCTCCGGCTGCAGCTGCGTGGGAGTGTAGCTGGAGAGGCCCTGCTTGCTGCTGTGTCAGTAAGCCGGGAAGGAGCGGAGACATCAGCGTGGGAACGATGGCGGGGGTGAGCACTTGATTTATGACAAGCTGTCACAAATGGGTGGTTGCGGGCAGGAGCTCGGGAACGATGGCGCGGTAGCCACAAAAGGTGATCTAACGGCAAAGTAATTGCATGAGTTTCAACGCTCACCCAAAGTTTATGGTTAGGTCGATGGGACCACTCCAAGGCCCTGAGAAGGAGACATGACTGGTAGTATAATCGTGGGTTGGGGAGACCCACTCCACCGCACCTTTTAGTCCTACACAGGGTCCTAAACTTTATTCTGGGTCGCTTCCGTGCCCAGAGAACATGGACCGTACAGAAGTAAAAAAGCTAAAGGAATCGCAATCGGATTCTCCCAAACCAAGATATGTGTTGCGGAATCCATTTATTAAGATCTTTTTGTATGACTACCAACATAGAGGCGAAATTAAGGCGATATAGAACAGTCAGATCCCTCGTGAACCAGACACTCAAATATCTCAACTTCTCCGTACATTTGAAAGAGGAAGCTAGTTTGCAAATGCGTTGCAGTGTTGGCAGCCAAATTGATGTTCAAGATTTCTGATTTAAAATGATTAATTTTCAAATTCGCCATTTCCCCATAACCCTCTATATTCCGGTTGTGTAACCGTGAAGAGCAAAACGGCAGCATAGCCTAAAACTGTATGCGTGGTCTCCCCAACTTGAAGTCCCTGATTGTCCGCGTTCTGCTGGATGGATTCCATAAAGGGCTCCATTGACAGTATAAAGAGCAGGTGTGACAGCAGGCAACCCTGCCTAGTCCCATTTACAATGGGAAAGGAATCATTAGGCACCCCAATTCTGGCTGACAGGCAGGAGTACAAAGATGCCACCCAACGTCTCATGTTGGGACCAAAACTCATATGACATAGTTACATAGTTAGGCTGAAAAAAGACATGCGTCCATCAAGTTCAGCCTTTCCCATATCTGTATTTCTTGCTGGTGATCCAAAAGAAGCTAGGGAAAAAAATTCCTTCTTGACCCCAGAATGGCAGTCCTTGGATCAAGAAGCTGTTTCCCCGCAATCTAAAAGATATATCCCTGGATATTATGTTTTTGCAAATATTCATCCAGTTGCTGTTTAAATGTCTGTACAGACTCAGAAACATGACTTTCAACGCCTATTGCAAGGTCTATAAATACGTTGAACAAAATTGGTCCCAGAAAATGTAAAATTACAAAAAGTAAAATCAGCCTTTGTCACGAAGGGGTTAAAGTTTGTGCTTTTTCCTGGTCCTCCTTAACTAACACTCCCATCTCTGTTTTTAGTGTACCTACTTTCCTTTTTTTTTTTTTTTTTTTTTTAGCATTTATGTACTTTTTTTTCCAGTGTAGCCCATCTAATCACCCTATCTTATATAGGATGCCTCTGATTTGTCTGATTTAAATGCTTTAAAAGCCCTTTTCTTCTTATTAATTTCTTGGTTTACTTCCCCGTTAAGCCACATTGGTTTCAATCTGCTTCTTTTATATTCATTACCCAATTTTACATACTGAGAATATATTTTCTAATATTTGTTTGAAGATATTCAATTTTTCCTCAGTGTTTTTATCAGTAAAGAGTTTATGCCAGTCAATATGTTGTTAAGCTGCCCTTATCTTATTGAAATTGGCCTTTTTAAAATTGTATGTTTTAGTATTCCCCATGCGCAATTCCTTTTTTTGAGTTTATTTCAAAAGAGACCATATTGTGATCACTATTACCCAAGTGCTCCCTCACTTGAATGTTTGACAGTAGATCAACATTGTTTGTAGATCAGAGTTCTCTGACAGCCGGGGAAGGTCTGCGCGATGGACACAGACAACCCCCGCTGCTAACCACACCTCCTCCCGGCTGCAGCAGAAGTTGTCTACGCGAATCACGTAGAGCTCTACACGCTGCCCGGACTACGCACCAGAGATTCAGAAGCTCCGGTAAGTTTGGAGGAGGGAGGGGGAGGGAGTGTCAAATGGGGGCATAAGGCATTTCTGTAAGCAGAGTGCTCTGTGAAATGCCTTTTAACCCCCTTAATGCCACGCTGCCTCCAGAAATGCCTTTTAACCCTCTATACGCCACTCTGCCTCCTGAAATGCCTTAAACCTCCTTATATGCCACTCTGCCCCATAATTTGCATTTTAACCCCCTAAATGCCAGTGTGGCATATAGGGGTATAAGGCAATTCTGGAGGCAGAGTGGCACATAGGGGGTCAAAGCCATATCATGGGGCACAGTGGCATTTAGAGGGTTAAAAGGCATATCATGGGGCCATATAGGGGGTATAAGGCATTTCGGGGGCAGATGTGCATAACTGCAGGTTGAAAAAAAAAGGAAATAAAAAAAAAATATTTTTCTCAATCATAGCTTTTATTAAAAAAAAATGTGTTCACATAGTTTACATGAATTAACATTTACTGGTAAAACTTTTTTCCTATAGGGTCATCTTATATTCAGGCTTTTTCTTTTTTTCATAAATATTCAGATTTTGGGGGGTCGTCTTATAATCGAGCAAATACTCGGGGATATAATCTTTACTTATGGGCAAACGGCTTATTGATCCAAGGAGAAATGAGACTGCCGTTTTGGGGTCAAGAAGGAATTTTTTCCCTGGTTAGTGCAAAATTGGAAAGAGCCAAACTGGGTTTTTTTGCCTTCTTTTGGATCAACGGCAACAAATTAACAGATATAGGAAAGGCTGAACTTAATGGACGCATGTCTTTTTTCAGCCTATATAACAATGTAACATTTGGGAGACACGTGGAGGTGTATAGGAGTGCCCTTCAGAAGTATCCACCCTTCTGTGGAAAATTATGACATAGTGGGTATAACAGAGACATGGTTGGATGATAGCTATGACTGGGCGGTTAACATACAGGGTTATAGTCTATTCAGGAAGGATCGAAAAAAAGGAAAAGGGGGAGGAGTTTGCCTTTATGTAAAGTCCAGCCTAAAGGCCACACTGCGGGAGAATATATGTGAGGGAAATGATAATGTGGAGTAGAAATATATGGAAAGAAAAATAATAAAATACTGATCGGGGTTTGCTATAAGCCACCAAATATAATGGAAGCAGCAGAAGATCAATTATTAAAGCAAATAAACATGGCAGCAAATCACAATGGGGGACTGTAACTATCCCGACATAAAATGGGAAACCGAGACCTGTGAATCTCATAAAGGAAACCAGTTTCTGACTATAAGTAAAGATAATTATCTTTCCCAAATGGTACAGGACCCGACCAGAGGGGGCGCCCTACTGGACTTAATATTAACCAACAGACATGACAGAGTAAGTAATGTGCAGGTCAAGGGGCACCTAGGAAATAGTGATCACAATATCATACATTATAACTTGTCCTTCAATAAGGGAACTCTTAGAGGAGCCACAAGAACTATGAACTTTAGGAAGGCAAAGTTTGATCAACTAAGAAAAGCCCTTAACACTGTAAATTGGGAAAATGTCCTCAAAAACAAGAGTACAGACATTAAATGGGAGATTTTTAAAAATATCTTAAATTCTCACTGTGAAAGGTACATACCATATAATATAAATAAAATAGTCAGGAACAAGAGAAAACCAATGTGGATAAATAAAAATGTAAAGGGGCAATAACTGGCAAAAAAGGCATTTAAGCTACTAAAACAGGAAGGCAGTGAGGAAGCACTAAAAAGCTATCGGGGAAAAAAAATAAAATATGTAAAAATCAGATAAAAGCAGCAAAAGTGGAGACAGAAAGACTCATTGCCAAAGAGAGTAAAACAAACCCCAAAATGTTCTTTAACTATATAAATAGTAAAAAGGTTAAAAATGAAAGCGTTGGCCCCTTAAAACGTAATGAGGGAGAAGTTATAGACAGGGATCAGGAAAAAGCGAATCTATTAAATATATTCTCTACAGAGGAAAATATACAGCAGGATGAGATAAATGCCCCAGTACATGTCGCCTGTCTAACCCAGGAAGAAGTGCAGTGCCGCCTAAAAAAAATCAAAATAGACAAATCACCAGGTCCAGATGGCATTCACCCCCGAGTTCTAAGGGAGTTAAGTAATATAATAGACAGACCCCTATTTCTAATATTCAAGGGCTCTATAGTGACAGGGTCTGTTCCCCAGGACTGGCGCATAGCAAATGTTGTGCCAATATTCAAAAAGGGGACAAAAAGTGACCCGGGGAATTATAGGCCTGTTAGTTTAACTTCTGTTGTATGTAAACTGTTTGAGGGTTTCCTAAGAGATGCTATTTTGGAGTATCTCAATGAAAATAAATGTATGACTCCATATCAGCATGGGTTTACAAGGGATCGGTCCTGTCACACTAACCTGATCAGCTTTTATGAGGAGGTGAACTCAAGACTGGATCGGGGTGAATCGCTGGATGTGGTATATCTTGATTTTTCCAAAGCATTTGATACGGTGCCACATAAAAGGCTGGTACATAAAATGAGAATGCTTGGGCTGGGGGAGAATGTGTGTATGTGGGTAAGTAACTGGCTCAGTGATAGGAAACAGAGGGTGGTTATTAATGGTACATACTCTGAGTGGGTGACTGTTGCTAGTGGGGTACCACAGGGGTCAGTTTTGGGTCCTATTCTTTTTAATATATTTATTAATGACCTTGTAGAGGGATTGTATAGTAAAGTATCAATCTTTGCAGACGATACTAAGCTCTGTAACGTGGTTAACACACGTGGTTAACAGTGCATGATTACAAATGGATCTGCATAGAGTGGAGGCTTGTGGCAGATGAGGTTCAATACAGATAAATGTAAGGTTATGCACATGGGGAAGAAAAATCCAGGCTGGGAATATGTATTAAATGGGAAAACACTGGGGACGACTGACATGGAAAAGGATTTAGGAGTTTTAGTTAACAGTAAATTTACCTGTAGCGACCAGTGTCAGACAGCTGCTGCTAAGGCAAATAAAATCATGGGGTGCATCAAAAGGGGCATAGATGCCCACGACAAGGAAATAATTCTACCACTGTACAAGTCACTAGTCAGACCACACATGGAATACTGTGTACAGTACTGGGCACCAGTGTACAAGAAAGATATAGTGGAGCTGGAGAGGGTTCAAAGACGGGCAACCATAATAAGGGGAATGGGAGGACTACAGTACCCAGAAAGATTATCAGAATTAGGGTTATTTAGTTTGGAAAAAAAAAGACAGTTTAGGGGGGACTTAATAACTATGTATAAATATATAAGGGGGCAGTACAGAGATCACTCCCAGGACCTATTTATACCCAGGACTGTATCTATAACAAGGGGACATCCTCTACGGCTGGAGGAAAGAAGGTTTCTACACCAGCACAGACGGGGGTTCTTTACCGTAAAAGCGGTGAGATTATGGAACTCTCTGCCAGAGGAAGTGGTAATGGTAAACTCAATAAAAGAGTTCAATAGGAGCCTGGACGTGTTTCTTGAAAGCAATAATATTACAAGTTATGGATATTAGATTAATAGGGACAGAACGTTGATCCAGGGATGTATTCTGATTGCCATATTTGGAGTCGGGAAGGGATTTTCCCCCGTGGTATGGGGCAGTTGGCATCTGCTTCATAAGGGTTTTTTGTCTTCCTCTGGATCAACACAGTAGGGGCACAATATGTATATAGGTTGGACTTGATGGACTTTGGTCTTTTTTCAACCTTATGAACTATGTTACTATGTTACCCTGGGTTCAAGAGCCACGTTGAAATCACTGCCAAGGATCAACAGACCCTCCTGAAAACACTGCAATAACCTGAGAATCTCGGAAAGGCAGTGGTGCTGCTGTCTATTGGGTAAATAAACATTAGCAAAGGGATATAGGGAATCTTTCACAAAAACAAATCTACCACCGGGGTCAGTCACGTGGGCTTTCTCAATAAATGGCGTATGTTTATCAAAAAGAATAGCTGTGCCTTTGGATTTAGATGCTAGATTATTACTAAAAAAACCCCATCGGGTAAGAAGCATTGAGTAACGCAGGTGGCATAGATTCCTTCAAATGGGTCTCCTGAAGAACGGTTGCAATTGCAAAGATCAGCATATATCATAAAGTGTAACCTAGTGAAGGACATTATAGAATAACATCTAGAATGCAAAGCCCAGGCAGCCGTGTCCGATCACGAAGTATGGATTCATAGGTGGGGGGGGATTATGTTGTGAAGGCATTGTTGTTAATCCTTTCCCCCCCCCGTTGCCCCCCTGCCGAATTT
Organism: Spea hammondii; assembly: GCA_029215755.1. Classification (NCBI taxonomy): domain Eukaryota; kingdom Metazoa; phylum Chordata; class Amphibia; order Anura; family Pelobatidae; genus Spea; species Spea hammondii. The sequence goes on from JARDYJ010000003.1 coordinate 45,487,831, forward strand.
GGAAAAAAGTCGCAATGCGACTTTAAATCCCGTCTTTTTTTTTTTTTTAATGCGGAGGAGAGAGAGGGGCGCGTAGCAACCGCTCGGAGCCCCCCATTCTCCTCCACGAGGCCTCTACCTCCGTCGCGGTGCCGGCATTTCATCCTGAGCGCCGAAATATGACGTCATATTTCGGCACTAAGCAGTGAAGCAGCGGCCACCGCAGCAGAGAACGAAGACAGAAGCCTCGTGTTAGAAAGTGATAGGGGGTTAGAAAGTAATAAGGCAGGGGCGTCCAACATGCGGCCCGCGAGACCTCGAGGTGCGGCCCGCGTAAGATCACCAGCAAGTGCAACCGATCTTACGCGGGCCGCACCTCGAGCATGAACTGGCTGACTTGGCATGATAGGAGTGTGTAACAGCAATCACAGTCCCATCATGCCTAGGTTCCAGCACTTACACATCCGACCAGTAAATGCTGGAACCTAGGCATGATGGGACTGTGATTGCTGTTAGCAATCACACTCCTATCATGCCAAGTCAGCCAGTACATGCTGAAACCTAGCTAGCTGCCCCCCTTGTGTATTGATGCTGCCAGCAGTATGGGGTCTGCACATCACTTACAGCCACCCTGTACCAGCATGTACTGGCTGACTTGGCATGATAGGAGTGTGATTGCTAACAGCAACCACAGCAAGCACAGTCCCCATCATGCCTAGGCATTTACCTAGTATGATAGGAGCTGGGCTGGCTTTGGGGTGTGCAACCTGTGATCTATGTGTGTAATTTAGGGGGTTTTAAATATACCTTTTAATGACGTTTTTTTGTGAATTCCAATTGATCTATACCTGCAAAGCTGGGGTTGTGTGTTATTCTGTAGATCCATATCTGCTATGCTATATTTCCATACATTATTTATGTATACCTGCAAATACAGGGTTAATATGTCTTATTCAGTTGATTAATACCTGCAATGCTGTTTCCATGTATTTATTTGATCTATACCTGCAATGCTACGTTTCATATACTATTGTATACCTGCAAATACAGGATTTGTATGTCTGATTCTGTTTATTTGAGATCACAAGTGAATTTCAGTTGATCTATACATGCAAAGCTTGGTTTGTGTGTTAATGTGTTGATCTATACCTGCTATCGGCAACTGGGGCTAATGTTAATATATATGGGCAACAGGGGCATCAATACACAAGGGGCAAAAACACTAAGGGGGGTATAAACGACAATGCAGTGTGAAAAATCCATCCTGATGTAGACGTCTGTGACGTAGATTGTGTCCTGCTGTTTGTGTGTTTTTGGTTATCAGTGTAGCAGAGCCTGTCCTCGGTGTGTGTGTATAGGTGTTGGTGTGGCAGAGCCTGTCCTGGTGTGTGTTTGGGTGTTGGTGTGGCAGAGCCTGTCCTGGTGTGTGTGTTCGGTTGTCAGTGTGTCAGAGCCTGTCCTGGTGTGTGCGTGTGTTTGGATGTGGGTGTGGCAGAGCCTGTCCTGATGTGTGTGGGTGTCTGTGTGGCAGAGCCTGTCCTGGTGTGTGTGTGTCTGGGTGTCGGTGTGACAGAGCCTGTCCTGATGTGTGTGTCTGTGTCACAGAGCCTGTTCCTGGTGTATGTGTCTGGGTGTCGGTGTGACAGAGCCTGTCCTGGTGTGTGTGTTCAGTTGTCAGTGTGGCAGAGCCTGTCCTGGTGTGTGTGTCTGGGTGTCGGTGTGACAGAGCCTGTGTTGGTGTGTGTGTTTGGTCATCTGTTTCCTGGCACTTAACTTAGAGTAGGAATTATTTAATTTATATTTATCCAGAGATAAAATGCCCTCCTGAAGTTGTAGTGACTTCAGGGGACAAAACGTTCAAGGCCCTGAAATCATTTAGTGGAAAAGTTATTTATTGTGTTATAATATTTATTTCAAGGATTAGTCGCACTCAATTGTGGCTTCAGGCTTCCCATGTTGAATGATCAAGTATTATTTTAGCCCAATAACAAAAGTATAATTCCATAGCACATTACTTTTGGAAATTATTAATGCCCCCCCAGTTTGACTGTGGTATCTTGTGTGCCCCCCCTATATCTAGAGTCGCCACTGCCTGGGTGTAACCCTACTCCTTAAATAGCTGCTTCCTCCTCCATTGGGTCCCTTTGCATTGCAGTTTAGCAGCCTATTGCTGTGGCTCTGTACCAGGTCCTGGCATCCTGCTTCTGATCTTCGGCTTCTAACCCGGCTTGATTTTGACCACTCTCCTGCATACCAGCTACACAGAGTGGGCCCCTGCCAGTTCAGCTATATGTGCCCTGCCAGAAGGGCCTCCTGCTGTGTGCCTGCCAGAAGGCTTCCAAGCGGTGTGCCCTGCCAGAGGGCTTCCAAGCCGTGTGCCCTGCCAGAGGGCTTCCAAGCCGTGTGCCCTGCCAGAGGGCTTCCAAGCCGTGTGCCCTGCCAGAAGGCTCCTTGCCGTGTGACTGCCAGAAGGCTCCTTGCCGTGTGACTGCCAGAAGGCTCCTTGCCGTGTGACTGCCAGAAGGCTCCTTGCCGTGTGACTGCCAGAAGGCTCCTTGCCGTGTGACTGCCAGAAGGCTCCTTGCTGTGTGACTGCCAGAAGGCTCCTTGCCATGTGACTGCCAGAAGGCTTCTTGCCATGTGACTGCCAGAAGGCTTCTTGCTGTGTGTCCAGTGCCCTTGTCCGGTTGCCTGCCATAAGACTTACAGCCTGTCATCCAGCTTCTCCAATACAGACCATATTCAGCTATTCAGCTTGTGGTGTGTTTCATTTTGCCTGTTTGTATCATCCTTCTGGTTGTAATGCATTGTGGAGTACAAACTGAGCCACTGGTATTCCCTGCGACTGGGCTCCTACCTGACCTGCTTACCCGAGTCCTGACAGAGGAATAGGCACTATGAAACATAGGCACAACCATCTGAGGACAAGGTTCAGATATCCTCTGAAGGATATATATATATATATATATATATATATATATATAAACACTCACCTCCCACTTTATTAGGTACACCTGTTCAATTGCTTGTTAACACACACAGCTAATCAGCCAATCACATGGCAGCAACTCAATGTAGACGTGGTCAAGACGATTTTCTAAAGTTAAAACTGAGCATCAGAATGGGGAAGAAAAGTGACTTTAACGTAGCATGATGCTAGACAAGCTGGTCTGAGTATTTCAGAAAGTGCTGATCTACTGTGATTTTCATGCACAGCCATCTCGAGGGTTTAAAGAGAATGGTCTGAAAAATCTCTGAACTACACTACAGCAGCAGAAGACCACACCGGGTGCCACTCCTGTCAGCTGAAAACAATAAACTGAGGCAACAATTCGCACAGGCTCACCAAATTTGGACAACGGAAGACTGGAACAACGTTGTCTGCACTGAGGAGTCTCGATTCCAGCTGCAACATTCACATAAAAGCATCAGATTTTGGCATAAACAACATGAAAGCATGGATTCATCCTGCCTTGTATCAACGGTTCAGGCTGGTGGTAGTGCTGTAATGGTGTGGGGGACAGTTTCTTGGCACACTTTGGGCCCCTTAGTACCAATTGAGCATCGTTTAAACGCAACAGCCTACCTGAGTATCAGTCCATCCCTTTATGACCACAGTGTACCCATGTTCTGATAAGCAGGATAATTTCCCATGTCTAGAAGCTCCAGTAGCAAGGTGGGTCGGGTATGTTCCATATCAATTAGAAACAAAAAACACAAATTCCTGTGGCCCAGACCCAATTGCCCAGAAGAAAACATATCATGTTGATATAAGGTAACTACCTTATCAGAATGTATAAAAAAAAATAATAATGTATTAATAAACAACAGACCAATAGTAGAGTCAGTGACCCTGCTCACGCGCAGGATAACCCCTTCCTTGCAGGTTACAGCCGCTATGAAAACGTATTGATAAATAATGCCGGGAATCATGGCCCCCTGCCGGGCTGTGCCAGAGGCTGAATGGATTGATCCACCCTCACTGCAACAATACCAAGGGGGGGTGAATCAATGTAATTCCTAAATGGCGGTGAATCAGATCTTCTCATTATACCTGGGGATCAAATTACTCAAACGTTATCATGTCCAAAATTTTATATGAGGAATAACTAATTATGTTTTATTCTCAGATACCCTGGATATTACAATCAGGTGTATGTGTTGTGGATTTGCATGTGTTGTGGTACTCTGCAAAGCTATCGTCTACTTTGCCATCTACTTACTTGATCTCTGGATATCACTGACTTCATGCGAAGGCAACTGTACCCAGGATTGCTGAGCTTATCGATAAGTTTCATGGATGGTATTGTCACATGCTTGGTATTGTTATTGAAATTGGTAACAGTAGTACACAACTGCCAGGGAGCCTCCAAGATAATTCTATATGGTTATCACATCAGCAAACGGCCAAAAGGTTGAATGTCACGCAGTGCCAGGTGCGCACACACATTCCTCTCAATCATAAGTGGGTCCCTTTAGTGGGAATCCCAAATACAATCCAAGAATTAATGACAAAGTTTCCTTATAGTCCGACTGTTGACATCATACTAGGTTGAATCTGTATAACAGTTCAAACCCCATTGCAATTCTTCAATTTCTATTTTAAGGAAATCAAAGGTGAGGTGAAGTCAAAGTCCACAGTGTTGAAAGCAGCAGAAAGGTCTAGTAGGATTAGTAAACAGTAGTAGGCCATTGGATTTAGCAGTGGGTAGGTCATTAGTAAGTATCGTAAGGGCAGTCTCAGTAGAACGTGGAGAGTGGAAACCAAATTGAACAAGGTCAAGAAGCTGGAGTCAGGAAAGTTAGTTAATTGGGTATAAACAATATTCCAAGAATTTTAGAGGTGAGAGATGGGATGGTAGTTAGACAGATAAGTCGGGCCAAGGAAGGACTTTTTCGGGATAGGAGTTAGAGTAGAATGCTTGAAGGACAGTAGACAGGGATAGGTTGGAGATATGAGTTTGAGTAAGGACAAGAGTAGATGAAAGCGACTGGGTAAGATGAGTAAAAAAGAAAACCTTTTTTTCTCTTTAACCTCTTCTTCAATGAGAGAATTGATTTTAATTTAGAGGAAGAAGAGTTCAATGGCTTGGAGGGCATATAGTGAGAGGGTCCAGGGGTAGTTGTGATAGGCCAAAGAAGGGAATCAAAACCACTGAAGAGTCATTTAGGGTTATGAGAAAGTGTGGAGATGAGAGAGGATGAGAGAGAGATATAGATAGATAGAGGTGAGGCAGAGGAGAAGTGCTCAGGAAAGATGTTAGCAGTGCCAGGGGGATGGTATATAACAGCATTGTGTAAGGAGATGGGGTAAAATAGCATTGACTTCAAATGAGGAGAAAGAGAGTGATGGAGCAGAGGGAATAGGCTGAAAAGTGCAAAGACCACTACCCTTTCTGTCATCAGGTCTGGGGGTGTGAGTGAGGTTGGTGTCATCACAGGAGAGAGCAGCGGGAGAGTAGTGTTTTTAACCCTTGTTTCTTTCTTGGAAATGACCCTTTACTAGTAGAACATGAGAGGCTTGTCACTCAAATAAAATAGAATAAGGCTACAAAGGATCTTATACCTACAGTACCTAACAAAAGTGAGTACACCCCTCTCATTTTTGTAAATATTTTATTATATCTTTTCATGTGACAACACTGAAGAAATGACACTCTACTACAATGTAAAGTAGTGAGTCTACAGCCTGTATAACAGTGTAAATTTGCTGTCCCCTCAAAATAACTCAACACACAGCCATTAATGTCCAAATTGGGCCCAACATTTTTTTCCAGCACTGCTTTCTTGGGCATGGAGTTCACCAGAGCTTCACAGGTTGCCACTGGAGTCCACTTCCACTCCTCCATGACGACATCATGGAGCTGGTGGATATTAGAGACCTTGCATTCCCCTACCTCCCATTTGAGGATGCCCCACAGATGCTGGATTTAATTATTTCCATCATGACATGGAAAAGGTTAAAGTAAAACCATTCTTTTTTTTTTTTTTAAATTAGACACCCCTTGGGTATTTGAAATCAAATACCCAAGGGGTGTCTAATTTAAAAAAAAAAGAATGGTTTGATGGGGTAAATTGGAGTGGCCGGGCTCAAAGATAGGGCACAGACTGACCAAAATGGGGGGGCGCACTTCCCAAATGTGGCCTTTAGCCCCCAAACACCAGAAAAACCCGTACATGGGTGGTATCACTGTTCACCACATATTGGGGTGTTGTTTTATAGAGACGTATACCTGGAGCTATAAATTTATACCTGAAGTACAATTTTTGTGAAAAAAATTAAAAAACAATCACTACCACAAACTTTGGCAAAGGCTGGGGGTAGAATCTCATGCATGGGATTTCAAATACATTGGGGTGTATAGTTTTCAAAAATATATGGTTTGATGGGGTAAATTGAATTAGCCGGCTTCAAAGATAGCCATATTAGGACATGGGGACAGTAGGACCAGATGTAAAAGTTCCAAGTTAAAAAATGTGCACTTCCTAAATGTGGCGTTTTACCTCCTAAACAACCCGACAAACCCATGCATGTGGGGTATCACTGTACTCGGGAGATATTGCTGAACACATATTGGGGTCTTGTTTGAAAGTGACGTATACCAGGAGCTGTAAATCCATACCTGAAGCACAATTTTTATGATAAAAAAACACAAACTAAATTACTACCAAAGTTTGACAAAGGGTGGTAGTATAATTAGTGCATGGAAAGGGTTTGAAATACCTTGAGATGCCTAGTTTTCAAAAAATATATCTTTTGATGGGGTAAATTGCATTGGCCAGCTTCAAAAATACCCGAAATAGCACATGGGGCAGAATGACCAGATTTGGAAAAAATGGTTTTGAAATAGCAAAACGCTACTTGTACTTATGACCCAAGAAGTGATCCCTGCCTCACCACAACTTCTCCAGCATCTATCAGATGCATCCAGAAAGATTTTCTTTAAACAAGAAGGTACCACCTATAAGAAATTTTGTAATGATTCTCATGGTGATTAGCACATTGGGTGACACCTTTCAAATTGTTAATCATCCTATACCAGTCCTTTAATGAAATACTAATAGTCTAACTTAATGAAAAAAGTCTAACTTAACAGTATTAGTGGAAGAAAGATAATAATGATATAGGGATATTGAGTGTGCCTTATCTGGGTGTTGTAAATATAGTTTCTCTAATTTATTATTATTATTATTATTATTATGTTTTATTTATATAGCGCCAACAGTTTAAGCAGCGCTTAATACAATACATATATTCAAGGGGTATGACAAGACAAACTGTTGGTCTAATGCGTCAATCTTAAACATCTCCTTCAATTTATCAGTGATAAGGTTTGAAAAGTATTTGAAAAGTATTAGCTATACTATATATTGCCTTGATTTTATGAAAAGACATCAATGAACTGGAATCAAAGAAGTTATTCAGAAATCTAATACTTGCTCCACTCCATACTGAGCAATCAAAATTTGGGATAATATTCGCAAATACTGACAATGTATTTCTAAACTCAGGACAAAAATATTTTTCAAATAAAAGTGAGAAATCATATTTTTTTTTATAGGAAATCAGATCATATAATAAAAGAAATGTTATCTGAAGGAAGCCATTCTTCTCCTGAAAAAAACAATATATAACTTGTGTGGGTACACTAAATGGGTGTACCCACAGAAAAGTAAAAAACAGCCTGTTCCTTAAAGCTCAAGACTATGTCCTCTTGTTTTGGTAGTATTTTTTCTTTCAACCCCAAAAAAACAAAAATACCCACAAAAGTATATATTTCTGTAAAGCAAACAACCCAGACTATCTTCTCTGTGGTCTTGGGGCATTCTTCATGCAGCTATTTGGCCAATCATTGTCAAAGGTGGCCACAGAAATTATTTTCACCAACATTTCTGTGTTGCTTTATTTGCACCGGCTATGTGTTACTGCAGAGAAACACAACCAAAATAGTTTAGCTGCATCTCCTGATTATGGAGACACCCCACATCCTTTGTTTTCTTTCTTTCTATAGGGCCATATCTATCCCTTACATATAGTACCCTATAGGGTTGTATTTTTTTATGGCTTAATGGGTTTGGGGGTTTTGAACGCGGACAGGGGGGTTATACCTTTTAGATATTGTGTTAGGGCAATGGGATGTGAGTTTTTTTTTTTCTTTTTTATTATCTTTTTTAGATTTTCTTATTTTATTTTTTTTTAAATATATATCAGTGCAGTATGGTCAGAGGTCCTCTTAGGGACCTCTTGAACATGTTATTAATGCCAGTGATGTCACAATGACATCACCTAGCTCACTTTATTTTATTATTATTAATTGTATTATTTTAGTGATTTTTTTATTGTAAAAATAAATCACTTTTTTTTTCCTTTTTTTTTTTTTTGCTGATTCGTGTTTCAGCATGTGAGGATTCCTGCGATCCGCAGCACCGATCACACATTACCTGTGATCAGCACCTCATCGGAGTGATCAGATATCCCAGCAGGGTCTAGACCAGGGATGTCCAAATATTTTTTTTTGAAGAGTGCCAGATTTGATGAAGTGAACACATGCGAGGGCCGACCATTTTGCCTGACATTCTTTGAACCATTAAAATTAAATGTAAATTTAATTGGGCAACTTATCTGTGGGGCCTTCTTAGTCCGGACTTTGGACATGCCTGGTCTAGACAGACCCTGCAGGGGATATCCTGTCCTCTGATGACCTTCACGGGTGATGTCAGCAGTGACGCGTCCCGGAAGGGAATGCCCTATCGCGCGATCGGTATTATTATATATTAATATATATATATTAAGATCTGTTAACTATTCCTAGTAAATGTTATCCTGTAATATTGACTTTACCTCAGTTTACTGACTAGACATGTTCATAAATCAATCTAAACTACTAGCAGTAAAAGAAACATTTATACTAGATGTAGCAGATAATAGGTTATATCTAGGGCTGCAACTAACGATTATTTTTTCGATTAATCGGATAAAAAAATTAAAATTTTCATTTATTTTAAATTATTTAATAAAGTAACATAGGATGTTTAAAACAAACGGCAGAATAATTTTTTTTTCTTGTTTTTATTTCCCCAACCTGCCGCCCAGTTATGCATATTTGAGCCCAGGCTTGCCACACTGCCCTCCCCCGACATCCCACACTGCCCTCCCCGACATGCCCCATTAACTATAACTGCCCCTAAGTTAACCCTAAACACCCCATTAACTATAACTGCCCCTAAGTTAACCCTAAACACCCCATTAACTATACCTGCCCCTAAATTAACCCTAAACACCTCATTAACTATAACTGCCCCTAAGTTAACCCTAAACACCCCATTAACTATAACTGCCCCTAAGTTAACCCTAAACACCCCATTAACTATACCTGCCCCTAAGTTTACCCTAAACACCTCATTAACTATAACTGCCCGTAAGTTAACCCTAAACACCCCATTAACTATAACTGCCCCTAAGTTAACCCTAAACACCCCATTAACTATAACTGCCCCTAAGTTAACCCTAAACACCCCATTAACTATACCTGCCCCTAAGTTAACCCTAAACACCCCATTAACTATAACTGCCCCTAAATTAACCCCCACCTCCCCTAACTTTCAGCAGCCCAAATATTAATTTTAGACTCACAGTTAGATGAGTGTCACAGCCATGGCGATGCTAAGGAAATGGGCGGAGCCAATCGGCAGTTTGGCTCCGCCCCTTTCGTCCTCCCTGCAGTCACTGCCGATTGGCCCCGCCCCTTTCTTTCTCCAGTAGCGATTGCAGGGAGGGACTGGAAAAAGGAAGTGGGCGGGCCAATCGGCAGTGACTGCAGGGAGGAACTGTAAGTAGCAACTGCTGCTGTGACTCCTGTGAGTCACACTAAACGGATTATAACACGAGGGGTATATTTCAGAGCATTTGCTCTGAAAAAACCCTCATTTTATAATCGATAAAAATCGATTCAACTAATCGATAATGAAATTCGTTGCCAACGAATTTCATTATCGATTATCATCGATTTTATCGATTAGTTGTTGCAGCCCTAGTTATATCTATTGGCCTTTTCTGTCTGTTTTTAGGAGCGCTGATGCACCAAATGGCACCAAATTCTCAATCTTTTTATTTTTGCACCCATGCAATGAGAATTACATCATTCATCTATAATGACAATGTCGGGAATAACACAAAAAAAGTCGCTCAGCACTCCAGTAGTTCAGTGAGGTATATTTAATTCAGCAACATGGGCAACATTTCGACCTTAAGTTCTTTATCGAGCCAAGGTTGAAACGTTGCCAATGTTGCTGAATTAAATATACCTCACTGAACTACTGGAGTGCTGATCGACTTTATTTGTGATATTTTGGGGTGGAGCCCAGTTCAAGCACCAGAAATATTGGGAGTGCTGTTCTGCTATTTATACATTTGTATAATGTGGGGAATAAGTGCTAATCTCTTTTCACTGAAAGTAGCACAAATAACAAGACACGGTGTTATCACAGCAGAAATGTGTTGATTAAGTTTGAAAGGTATCAATGGAACTTCTGCAGTTTGAAAAAAATAGTTATCCAACAGGGTGTTCACAGGAAGAAATTAGTAATACTGTATTTAAAGCAGCTATAATACAATGTAAGTTGTAACGTTTCATATTAATACCATTGTATCAATTTATTGATGTGCTGTGGTGGAAAACATTTCTATGCATCAGTTGCATTGGCTGTATAAAATAGATCTAAGAACCAATAAAAATCTAAGAACCAATAAAAGGATAAACTGAAATGATATTCGGCAAATAGAGGCCTATGAAGGAAATAGCATTAATGTCACACTATATCTTTTAATACAATGTTTTCAACATATTTATAAGAATGTTTGGTTCTAAAGCATAGCATATTGAAATTTAATGAAACTTTTCAGGCAGCCTGGTGATGCATACACAAACTTTAAGGCAAGCCAGGAGGCTCATATTTGCATATCGCTCTTTACTGACACGAAACAGCAGCAAAGAAAGAAGATCATCAGTAAACTGGTAAACCAATCAGAACATAAACGAAGCCATGTAAGCCCTCAACAACCCCTTTCTTTGCTGCTCACCAAACAGGTCTGATCACTCACCATTTTACTGCTCGTTTTTTCTTATTTATGTAGACATTTGGTGTCTTTCCCAGTCTGCTCTGTTTTTCTTTTCCTCTCCCTTGTTTCAGCATGGGGGGTCCATGGCTCTCTCCTGGGGATCTTAACCCCTACCTAGGGCCCCCCTTCCCTCATCGTTCATTTTTTTTATCGCAAACAAGCATTCGTTCTGTGTTTTATTTGATTTTTATATGACGGCTTCTTCCGTTTTTACTCAGTTTCATTTCTGAGCTGTGTGCCACTCATTCTGCAGTTGTACCTGACTTTCAGACCCCTCTGTGTGCACGGACGAGGGAGCCGCTGAGGGTCCACTTACCCTCCTAGATGAATGGAGGCTGGGACCTCTGATTCAGAGCTTTCCTATGCACTGGACTTCGTGGGGGCACGACTCACGCTATGAGAGCCCCATCATAATTCAGCCATTACTACTTCAGCTCCCTTCCTGTGCCATTAGACGGCCCAGTCCTAGACCCAGCCAGAGTGGCTCTATTTGATCCCACGGCGATGAGGCACCCCAGGGCCACTGAGTGTTCTCCGCCAGGGCACATCAGTCTGTATCTGTAGAAATTGCTTTGTCACCCTCTGGAGCCCTCTTACTTCCTAAGGATTGTTGTTCACTTCAGAGTCTCGCTCGAGACTCCTGGGCAGACAGCAGCAGCGCCCCCGTGTGGTTACTCAGCCTCTTACATCCACATTTTTTTCTGGATGTAGGAGTGTTTTGAAGTTAATGCCTCAGAATGCCAAATTTGAGAATATTCCAATTTTGAAAAAATATGCACACTTTTCAATATTTACTCTATAACTCAGGGCTCGACAAATCCCAGCACATTTGTCAGCACAAAACCTAGGCGCCAGGACAAAATTCTCTGTCGCCATGGCGACCTGGCGCCTGGGATTTGTCGAGCCCTGAGTTATAGAGTAAATATTGAAAAGTGTGCATATTTTTTCAAAATTGGAATATTCTCAAATTTGGCATTCTGAGGCATTAACTTCAAAACACTACAGGCCCCTGTAGTATTAAAAGATGATGTTATGAAACATGTACATTGATCCAAGAAATGCAACAGGGGTCTATTACCAATAATACATTGGGCACATCTAAAAGATCCATACCACAAAAGTAAATGATTTTGAAACAAAGCTTGCAAGTCGAGTTTTCCCAAGCGTCTGCAATGTTTACCAGTTGTACTAAATTATACTATCCGCTCGGTTCTCACTAGTAAGCACTTACCATTTAACATTTGAAATTTACTTCAACTTCACGCTTCATCTGGGGATACAAGAAAAAGAGAAAATAAGCCTGACCCTCATAGGAGTACTTGCAAACCATTACTTCCTTTGGTTTCCTCCAAACACTCTCCCCTTTCTTCCTTTTCCCCTTCCCTATGATAGCCTTTGATTTTATATATACACACTATATATATATATATATATATATATATATATATATATATATCAAAAAACAGATGGAATAAGTATCTTGTGATAATACCTTTTTTATTTGGACTAACAGAATTTTGGAATGACAAGCTTTCGGGAGCTCTTCTCCCTTTCTCAAGTCTAAAACATTTTTGACACTACTGGACTAATACGGCTACAACCTCTACTCTACTATATATATATATATACACATATATATACATACATATATATACACACACACACACACACACACCATGTATTCCATGTTCTTAATATGAATAATGACATCCACTAGCCCTGAGCAGGAGTGTGCCAGCTTGTTCCTCCATCAGGAAAACATGCCTTCTTGACCCCAAAATGGCAGCTAGATTTCTCCTTTGATCAATAAACTGTTTCCCCATAATTAAAGATTATATCCCTGAATATTTTTTTTGTCAAATCTCTGTTTAGTAGATATGCACAATGTTAACACACAGCAGATGTAAAACAAAGGGTTACAACATGCATAACATTGTACAAAGCAAAAGGACGTTGAGTACAATTGATCCAGTAAATCTTACATCAACCAAAATAATGACGACATAGTGTCCGGATCGCATAGAGATGGCATGCCAGAGCCTGCGGTACTCTAGGGCATCTGTGCATCAATTCGAGTCTCAGTACGGAGCGCGTAACAGGTGAGTCAAGTATAAACGGAGATACAATGAAAATAAACTGCAATAACAAAAAACAAAGCACACGCTGCTATGTAGTGGACAAAATAAAAGCACATTCAATAGATACACATCAGACACAGTAACCGACCCAGTGTATGGTCCGGCAAAAGAGGGGGCTACAATTCAGGGAGCGGCCTGTTGTAGCTGCAATAGAAAGATCACCAGACGCCTGTGCAACCCGCTGCTAAGAGACCAGGCGAAGGAAATTAGAAGCAGACATCGATAAGGCGGGCGGAGGATAAGAAGGTCGTCCAGGGGAGCCAGGTCATATTCCTGTATTCTTTACCCTTGGAGATGGCCACTAGATCCTCCATTTGGTAAATAAAATTGACCCTGGCTATCCACACATCAATGGGGGGGGTCCCCGAGTCTTCCAGTAACGGGGAATGACAGCCTTGGCCGTCTGGATCAGGTGAATAAGTAAGGACCTTCTCTAAGCGCTAATGGGGGAGCTTGTATGGTGGAGCAGGAGAGCAGCAGGAGAGGCTACGAAATTGGGGTCTGCCACTTCTCTTATCACCCTAACCACCGCAGACCAAAAAGGGCGGATATCCCTGCATTCCCACCACAAATGCAAGTAAGAGCCGATCTGGTGGACCCGTACCGGTCCAGAGTGTGGGGGTGGGAACAAATCTCGCAATCCCCTGCGGGTAGTGGGATCAACTTCGGGGTTATATGTGAGGGGAAGCAGAGGGCCCGGGACTGATGTCAGGAGTTGACGAGAGGCTACTCTTTTCAAAACTTGTAGAGTTGCAGGGATCGTGAGGTGGTTAGAAACCGACAGCGTCCTAAAGCGGTCCAGTAGCCACGGGGCAGCCGCGATATGATGGGTAAAGGAGGCGTTCTCTTGGGGGATCCAGAGCTTAGGCGCACCGACGGACCATTTTACTAGTCGGCGTAAATGAGACGCCATCCAATACGATTCGATATTGGGAACCCCTAGTCCACCCTTGTTTTTGGGCCTGGTTAAGTGGGAGAGGGAGAGTCTAGGGTTCCGATCAGCCCATATATAATTACAAAAAATCTTGTGACATTTTCGAAAATACGTTTTGGGAAGAAAAATTGGTAGGCACTGTAAGACATATAGGAACCTGGGGAGGATGTTCATTTTGAGGACCCCAATGCGACCGAACCAGGATATATGCGTGCGGGACAGTCCATTTGCGGGGGTCCACCAGCACCGAGGAAAGCAGCGTATCAAAATTTAGAGACTGAAGTCGGGAAAGATCCGACGGGATCCATGGTCCCAGGTACTTAATTGCGGAGTCAGCCCACTTAAAGGGAAAATTGTGTGCTATGTTTGCCCTAATCGGGTCTGTAACGTTGAGCCCCAGGATCTCCGACTTCTGTAAATTAAGTTTATAATTGGAGAGGTCTGCAAAAATGTCGAGTTCCTTGACAATGTGTGGGAGTGAAATATTCGGCTGGGTGACCATGCAAAGCATGTCATCTGCGTAAATGGCAAGTTTGTGGGTATGGTTATCTACTGTTATCCCAGAGATATTAGTGTTCATTCTAATGGCCTGTGCCAGGGGTTCCATTACCAGTATGAATAGGAGTGGGAAAAGGGGGCATCCCTGTCATGTGCTGTCCCGAATGTCGAGGCTGGCAGAGAGGATGCCATTCACTTTAACCCGTGCTGAGGGGTTGGTGTACAGGGCTCTGATCAGATTTAGGAAGTGGTTCGGCAGGCCGATAGAGTCCAACACCATAGAGATCAGTACATATGGCGTCCAGAGCTCTCGGGCACGGGTCAACAGGTTGAGTACTCTGATGGTGTTATCTCTGGCCTCCCTCCCAGGAACAAAGCCCACCTGGTCTTTGTTTATCAACGATGGGATATAAGATTGAAGGCGTAGGGCCATAACTTTCGCTAAGAGTTTGAGGTCTGTGTTAATAAGGGAGATGGGGCGATAATTGGCACAGCGTTTGGCATCTCTACCCGGTTTAGGAATTACTGTGATATGTGCTAAATTGGTATGGGGGTCCGGGACAGCACCGTCAGCTTGAGAATTGAAAAGAGTGGTTAAGTGGAACGGTCGTAATAGCAGCTAGTGAAGCCGTCCGGACCTGGGCTCTTGCCCTTAGGGGTCAATCTGAGTGCAGCCTTCACCTCGTCGCACGACACAGGAGAGTTCAAAGCCTCTCTAGCGACCTCAGTCAGGCGTTGAGGCAGATACTTTGCTATGTACGTTTTTAGGGATTCGGCGTAGTGCGGGTGTCGGTCAGACGGGGGGGGGCAGATTATAAATGGATTGATAGTACTCCCGGAAACACCTAGCGATCTCAGAGGATTCATAAAACAAAGTACCCAAATGGTGTCTGATTTTTGGGATAAAGGCAGTGGCCCGTTTGGACCTCAAAGTCCTAGCCAGGAGCTTGCCCGGTCTGTCGCCCAGTTCATGGAAAGATTTCCGGGCCAGGAGGAAGGAACGCTTTGTTCTGTGATCTAGGAGGGAGGCCAGTTGCATCTGCAGGGTTTGCAGGCGGGGCTGGATTGTCAGGTCTAAGGAAACTTTATGGGACTGTTCCAAAAGGTAAATCTGCCTATGAAGCGACAGCACAGCGGCCAATTTAGCTTTTTTCTGCACAGAGCCTTAATGAGATGCCCCCTGATCACGGCCTTATGAGCTTCCCAGACCGTGGGAAAGGGGATCTCACCCGTGTTGTTGTCTAGAAAATAATTCTTAAGATGTTCTGAAAGATCGGAGAGGGAGGTGGGATTATCCAGGAGATTCTCATTGAGTCTCCAGTTCCAGATCTTACTTCTGGACAGGGACAGATGCAATGAAAAATGTACTGGGGCATGATCACTGAACGCACGTATGCCTATATCTGGACAGGGCAACTGTAACAAGTGGTAGTGGAACAGGAAGAACATATCAATCCTGGCGTACCGGTTGTGTGGATGAGAAAAAAAGGTGTAATCCTTTATGTCGGGGTGCTGTTATCCCCACACATCTACCAACTGATTAAGGTGTATGGCCCTCCGTACCCTTCTGATGTGGCGAAATGGTATATGAGAAAATTGGGAGGAGGAATCTTTTAAAGGATCCAAAGTCATATTCAGGTCCCCCCCCAAAGATGGCCAAACCCTCCTGGAAGTCCCCAAAACGGGACAAAACACGAGACAGGAACAGCGATTGACCGCGATTGAGTGCATAGACATTTCCCAAAGAGACCATTTGATTGCCTAGGTAACCCTTGAGGAAGATGGCCCTGCCTTCCTAGTCCCTCCAGATATCCAGCAGATGAAAGGGGAGTGATTTGTGTATGAGAATCACAACACCCTTAGTTTTAGAGTCTGGGGAGCTAGAGAAGTAATTTTGGGAGTAATGATGATTAGTTAGTTTAAATTCTTTTGAGGACTTATAATGTGTCTCTTGAAGAAACGCTATATGTGTCTTAAATGTGTGTAAGAACTTAAATCGCTGTTGGGGTTTATTCAGACCTCTTACATTTAAAGAGGTGAATTTAATGAGATCATGTGTCATCTTTGAGGCAGCTGGAAGGACTGGACGGAGCGAGCAGTATAGCAGAGGTGGAAGAATGAAAGAAAAACGAATATAACCTGAAAAACCGAGAACAAAAACAAAAACTAGGATCAGAAGTGTGTGCAGAGGACACAGCAGGAGACCCTGGATGCCGAGGCATCAAATAATGAGCCATTTGACCTAACGATAGGTCACAAACCAGTACTTCGGGCTCTGGAATGAGTTCAAGTGGGCCGGCTCTGGGGGAGTGTGTGTGTGAGAACCAAGAGTAACGAACAAAAAGTGTAGGGTAAATTGGCGGGTAAGCCAAGAATAAGGACATAAAGAGCTATGTGTTGCAGCTGGTCCTCTAAATGATCTATGTAAAGATACATCAGTATATGTGTGTGTAATGGGCTAGGAGAGAAACCTATGTTGCTCTTGAGGTCCCGAGGTGGTGGGATCAACCTCAGTCAAGTTAGCAGTAGAGACGAAATAGGGGAAAGCGTTGCCCCCTACAAAAGGAGGGAGAGGCGGCAGGTGGGGGACGTATAATCACAGTGCTTTGAGTGAATGTATGTAGAACGTCTGGAAGAGAATGTAGCCGCTAAGATGGAGAGGAGAGTATGTGTATATGTATATGCCGTAGCGCAGGGAGTGTGAATAACGTAGTACGGGATAACAAAGAAGAAGAACGTCCCCCCTCCCTTCTCCACATGAACCCACAGCCAACAGGTAAAATACCGTGTCCCGTACGACGTGAGGTTCCGTGGCAACAAAGGTGCAGTCCAACGGGAGCAAAGTCTCGGGTCCGCGGCAGTCCGACATTGTGGGGTTCGGGAAGACTAAAATTTCGTAGGGGTCGGCTCCCAGGCAACACCTGAGAAGCGCGACCAGACGGGTGTATGTAAAGTAAAGTCATCATCCTGGCTATGGCAGTAGAAACACGTCGGCGATTGCGAGAAGTGCGGCAGAGCGTAAAGTAGATGTGGGTCCTTACGGTCGTTGATCTTCCTGTCATCTCATGCATTTAGTGAGCTGCAGTTTGGGGGACCAGTCTTTAGCAGGATCTGATAGACGGGCTGGAGCTTGGAATGAGTATTCCCAGTCCGGTACGTCGCAGTGAAGAAGGCCGAGGGCTTCGAGAAAGGTACTCACGTCTCCATGCTGACGGATTACATGGGTGTCGTTGTTTCGGCGCACAATCAGGGCAAATGGAAAGCCCCACTGATATGGGATGTTCGCCTTGCGCAGAGCCCTAATAATGGGTTGGAGCAGGCGGCGAGTCTGTAGCGTGGCTGGCGAGAGGTCTTGGAACACCGTGATCGCGTGCAAGTTCCACGCAAAGGTGGGTTGGTTGCAAAAAGCTCGGATGATAAGTTCCTTAAGGGGATAATCCTGAAGGCAGCCGACTACGTCTCTGGGGGGCATGGTGCCTGATGGTTTCTGACGAAGAGCTCTGTGAGCCCTGTCAAAGCGAATCTCAGTATCCGCGGGTCTTCGTAGGATCAAGTTAAAAATTGACTGGAGGTTGGAGGGCAGGTCTATCAATTCCGGTAGGCCCCATACTCGTAGGTTGTTCCTCCGTCCTCTATTGTCGAGGTCTTCCAGTTTCCTGGACAGCTGTTGGATCAATTGGTTCAATTGTTGTCGCAAGTGGGAGGTCAGGGAATCCACCGTTTGGAAAATACCCGGCTGATCGTCTTCTAGAGCCGCCACGCGGCCTCCAATGTGGCGGATATCGGTCTGTATCTCGGTAAGGCTGGAGCGTATGCCTTGCGTTGCCCTGTCAATAATGACAGCGATATCGCCCTTCGTGGGTAAGGAGTCAAGTTTCTCTCTCCAGGTTCGGGCTATTGGAGCAGGTGAGGCAGCTCCCTCGTCCAGTGTGCCTTCATCAGGGGCATCGCTAGCAAGCCTGCCCGCAGAAGATGGCGGACTAGTGCAGGAATCCTGGGAGTCCTGGTCGGACGTAGCTTGAAAGAAGGAGCGGACCAAGGCGAGTGACCCCTTTTCCTTCGATCCCGACGGTTTCGGGGTGTTGAGGGACTTATGATTTTTGCCCATAATGTTAGTTGGAGCTTAACCAAAGCGTAATTTGGACCAGGTTCCGTGGAGCTCCAGGTTCACGCGTCCATCTTGGTTGCGAGCAGGCTACGCCTCCCCCTATATCCCTGAATATTATGTTTTTCCAAGTATTCATCCAGTTTCTGTTTAAACGTCTGTACAGGCAGAGAATTCCACATCCTTATTGTCCTTACTGTAAAAAAAACCCTTTCCTCCGAATAGACAAAATCTCCTTTCTTCCAGTCTAAATGCGTGACCACGTGTCCTATGCATGGTCCTGTTTTCCACACAATGGTTTGTATTGGCCCCTGAATATATTTATATACGCTATCATATCCCTTCTGAGGTGCCGTTTTTCTAAAGTAAACAGATTTAAATTTGTTAACCTTTCTTCATAACTAAAATGCTCCATTCCTTTTATTAATTTTGTAGCCCACCTCTGCACCCTTTCTAGTGCTATGATATCCTTCTTTAGAATAGGTGCCCAAAATTGCACAGCATATTCAAGGTGTGGCCTTACCATTGATTTATACAGAGGCAAAATTATAGTTTTATCCCGCAAATTGATGCCCCTACACAAGAATATCTTACTGGCCTTAGCAACTGCTGACTGACATTGCACATTGTTGCCTAGGTTGTTGTCTATAACAATTCCCAAAGCTTTCTCATTTGTTGTTATCCCTAATTCGCTACCATTTAGGGTGTAGGTTGCTTGTGCATTCCCTACCCCGAAGTGCATAACTTTACATTTATCTACATTACATTTCATCTGCCACTTGTGTGCCCAGTCTATCTAGATCCCTCTGCAGCACAGTAATATCCTGCTCGCACTGTATTACTTTACCTAGTTTAGTATCATCTGCAAATACAGAAACATGACTTTCAATGCCTATTGCCAGGTAATTTAGAAATATGTTGAATAAAATTGGTCCCAGAACAGAACCCTGAGGGACACCACCACTTACCACTTTTGTCCAGCTTGAAAATTTACCATTTATAACAACTCTCTGTTCTCTATCTCTAAGCCAATGTTCTACCCAAGAAGAAGAATTTGCATCTAGACCAATTTCCTTCAGTTTGAATACTAACCTATTGTGTGGGACCGTGTCAAACGCCTTGGCAAAATCCAAGTAGATTACATCCACTGCCACACCCTGATCTACACTTCTACTTACTTCTTCATAGAATGCAATTAAATTAGTTTGACAGGACCTATGTCACCCCTCTCCCCACTTGTTCACTATCTACCCCACTCCTCATTATCTACCCCCCTTTGTAGTTCACTTTCCTTGTTGCAGGAGTCCTGCAGTGGGAGCACGAGGCCTCTGTCTCCCTGCTCTGCTTCAGTGCTGAGCATGGGGCGCCGAGTGGTTGCTGAAAACTTCATGAGCGACCGATCGGAGCCACTACAGCCATTAAAGTGGAGTACACCCCTAAGTGGAAATGTCAAAATTGGGCCCAAAGTTTTGTGTGGCCACCATTATTTTCCTGCACTGCCTTAACCCTCTCAGGCATGGAGTTCACTAGAGCTTCACAGGTTGCCACTGGAATCCTCTTCCACTCGTCCATGACAACATCACAGAGCTGGTGGACCTTGCGCTCCCCTACCTTTTGTTTGAGGATTCCACACAGATGCTCAATAGGGTTTAGGTCTGGAGACATGCTTAGCCAGTCCATCACCTTTACCCTCAGCTTCTTTAGCAAGACAGTGGTCGTCTTGGAGGTGTGTTTGGGGCCGTTATGTTGGAATACTGCCCTGCGGCCCAGCGTCCGAAGGGAGGGGATCATGCTCTGCTTCAGTATATCACAGTACATGTTGGCATTCATGGTTGCGTCAAGGAACTGTAGCTCCCCAGTGCCGGCAGCACTCATGCAGGCCCAGACCATGACACTCCCACCACCATGCTTCACTAGGCAAGACACACTTGTCTTTGTACTCCACACCTGGTTGCCGCCACACACTTGACGCCATCTGAACCAAATAAGTTTATCTTGGTCTCATCAGACCACAGGACATGGTTCCAGTAAACCATGTCCTTAGTCTGCTTGTCTTCAGCAAACGGTTTGTGGCTTTCTTGCGCATCATCTTTAGAAGAGGCTTCCTTCTAGGACAACAGCCATGCAGACCAATTTGATGCAGTGTGCGGTGTATGGTCTGAGCATTGACAGGCTGATCCCCATCCCTTCAACCTCTGCAGCAATGTTGGCAGCACTCATACATCTATCTAGACAACCTCTGGATATGACGCTGAGCACATACACTCAACTTCTTTGGTCGACCATGGTGAGGTCTGTTCTGAGTGAAACCTCTGTATGGGCTTGCCCACTGTGCTGCAGCTCAGTTTCAGGGTCTTGGCAATATTCTTATAGCCTAGGCCATCTTTATGTAGAGCAAGAATATTTTTTTTCAGATCCTCAGAGAGTTCTTTTCCATGAGGTGCCATGTTGAACTTCCAGTGACCAGTATGAGAGTCTGTGAATGCTCCCCATTCACACCTGAGACCTAGTAACACTAATGAGTCACATGACACCGGGGAGGGAAAATGGCTAATTGGGCCCAGGTTTAGACATTAATGGTTGTGTATTGAGTTATTCTGAGGGGACAGCAAATTTACACTGTTATACAGGCTGTACACTCACTACTTTACATTGTAGCAAAGTGAGATTTCTTCAGTGTTGTCACATGAAAATATATAATAAAATATTTACAGAAATGTGGGGGTTGTACTCACTTTTGTGAGATACTGTATACATACACATAAACATCAATCAGCCATAACATTTTGACCATCTCCGTAATATTGTGTGGGTTGTCCTTTTATTGCCAAGACAGCC
Organism: Spea hammondii; assembly: GCA_029215755.1. Lineage (NCBI taxonomy): Eukaryota > Metazoa > Chordata > Amphibia > Anura > Pelobatidae > Spea > Spea hammondii. The sequence continues at coordinate 45,509,442 of JARDYJ010000003.1, forward strand.
TGGACTCCACTAGGCCTCTGAAGGTGTACTGTGGTATCTGACACCAAGACGTTAACAACAGATCCTTTAAGCCCTGAAAGGTGTGAGGTGGGGCCTCCATGGATGCACCCAGGTGACGTGTTCTCCAAGTAGGTGCTGTAAAAGAAAATGTATTCGTCAGACCAGGCCACCTTCTTCCATTGCTCCGTGGTCCAGTTTTTAAGCTTATGTGTACATTGTGTCCTCCTAATATATCACACCCACTGACAGGTGCCATAACAACAAGATTATCAGTGTTATTCACTTCACCTGTCAGTGGTCATAATGTTATGGCTGACCAGGGTGTATACTGTATATATGTTGTACAATTTTGTAAAGGTGTCATGGCTGGCCTTAGGTGTTCACCATCCCAAGAGTCCCTTTGCCACCTCCTATTGTGTCATCACCCAAAGCATAATACACAAGGCATTGTGCTGCAAAGATAAAACTGAACTGAATAATACGTCTAATGCAAGCATTGATCAACTGAATAACACATGTAAAATCAGGTTAGCAGATGTAGGTCAACTACATGACACATACAAACCATCTAGTTCAGGTATAGATAAAAAAACACATGGAAGCACAGCATTGCAGGTATGGGTCAACTGAATATACAAACCTTGTATTTGCAGGTATAGAGCAAATATATAGTGGAAAAGAAAGAGAGTGATATTCAGGGCTTAAAATAAAAATGCCAGATATCTGGTGTAATAACACAACTTAAACAGGTATAATACCTTGATGCTGCAGAACCAACACACTGACCACAAGTGTGTAAAAGATAATACATAAAACAAAGAAATAAAGTGCTGCGCAAAATTTACAAAAGACACCACAATATGTGTGAAAATTAAACAACACCTAAATTAATTTAAGTGGACTCCTCTGTTGGAAAGCCCATAGAGCCCCTTCTGGGGAATGGAATGGAGCAAATACATAGCACATGGAAAATTAGTACTGCAGCTATAGAGCATCTGAAGATCACATGCAAACTTAATATACGGTTTAGATCATTAAATAATGTATGTAAACCCTACATTGCAGACATAGATCACAGGTCTCACACCCCAAAGGCCAGTCATGGCACCTAGATTGCATCCACAGGATTTGCCCAGATTGCATATCTAGCATTCAGGTTTTTGGCTGCGACAACTAATCGATAAAATTGATAATAAAAATCTTTGTCAACAATTTTCATTATCGATTAGTTGAATCGATTTTATCAATATAAGATGTTTTTTCAGAGCAAATGCCCCTCGTCTTATAGTGACTATAACACTAAGATCCAGATCCCCCGCAGCGCTGCAGGGGTATAAGGCATATCAGGGGCAGAGTGGCATATCTGGGGCATAAGGCATAGCTGGGGTACAAGGCATAGCTGGGGGCGGGGAGGCATAGCTGGGGGTATAAGGCATATAAAGGGTATAAGGCATATCTGGGGGGCAGAGTGGCAAACCTGGGGTCAGAGGTGCATAACTGGAGGGCAGGTTGGAAAATAAAAGGAAATAAAAAGAAATTATGTAACGGGTTCACCAAGAGAGCTGTAGTAACACCCAGAGATCACCCACATGTATCCTCCTGTTGTGCCCGAAATAACTTCCAGCACCAGCCAGCATGCACACCTTGGAACCCTGCTATGTGTACCCAAAAAGTAGACACACAACTACCTTGAACAGTTTATTATTGTAAAAACATAGACTCATATATCCACAGAACTGCATTAACATAAATTAACAGATACATGTATTCAACCCAAACTTTAATCCCCTGGCAGCAATCCTGTTGATGGGATTAATTAAACAATGGAGTTCCTGCCTGTGCTATCTTTGTTTGATAGCCAGGCTGGAGCCATCTCTGAGTACCTTGGGGCCTTGTATGACAGGTCATTCTGTCACATGCATTTTTATCAATCATAGTCTTTATTAAATATGGATAAAATAGTTTACGTGTTTGAGAAATATTATGTTTGGGTTCAGTAAAATAGGAAGGTGTTTAGAGAAATGCCATTGTGATAAAGCGATAAAAGTGTTGTGTGTACAATGACACATGTTAATGTCAAGTTTTTATTCTGCTGTTTGTTTTTAACACTCTGTTTGTTCATGAAATGATTTTAAATAAACTAAAAATGTGCATATTGTTTTTTATCCGATTAATTGAAAAAATAATTGACTAATCAATTATGAAAATAATCGTTAGTTGCAGCCCTATTCAGGTTGCACCCTCAATGGTCTCCTCTGAGTTTCACATAGCCCTACTTCCCATGCTCCAGGAGTTTGAGCCCCAGGAGGTCAGGTGACCCAGAAGATCTAATATCTAGATATGTGTTACGCTGCAGAAAGGTGATGGTAAGGGGTGATCACCCAAAAGGCCAGTTGGCTACTGCCCTCCACTTCCGGGGGCATATGTGGGCATGTCTGTTACATTTTCACAAAAGACCTTAAAATCATGAGTGTGCAACTGCAGTTTCGTTTTTTTACAGCTGATTGCACACCTCATCATTTTGGGGGGGAAGTTTTTTAAAAACACCAAAATAGCCTACACACATTTTCTTGAAGCATATTGTCTGAGGATTTCAAAGGAACCCCACTTACCTTTCTAAGAGTCCCACCGCTAATCTAATGAGAACACAGGATTATAAGGGTATTTCACCTAATCAGGTACATTTTGCCATGGATGCTGCACCCCAGGCTACCTGGAACAAGAACGAAAACAATTATCTCCCACTTCTACTAGTAGAATATGTGGCATATATTTTACCCATCTACAAAAGCTAACGGAAAAAAAACTGTACATACCAAAATAAAGAAACAGCAACAGGAAAAGAATTACTGTGTATGAATTTTAATAGGTTACAGCATTGTTCCTGAAGCAATATTGAAAGGCTCATGAAACCAAAAACAGATCAGATAGAACAACAACCTCCAAACATTGAAGATGGTAAAAAGGCTGTGTCATAATACACCTGAAATACCAAGTGTTTTTATGTTTTTTTTGCAAGTTATAGGACAAAAAGTTTTTTTTTCAAATCTGGTCATACTGCCCCCATGTCCTATTTGGGACATATTTGAAGCCGGTCAGTTAAATTTATCCCCCATCGGGCCATACCTGTTTGAAAACTAGATACCCCCAGAGTATTTCAAATGCTAGTATTTTAACTATTTCCATGCACACATGCCGGGGGACCGCATTTTCGCTGGACGGCACTTCCGAAAACACTCTGCAGTCTTCTGATCCGGTCTTACAGACACCCTGGAGAAGGTAAAAATGCTAAACCCGATTATAGGCCGCACCCCCATTTTAAAGATTTAAATTATGGGGGAAAAGTGCGGCCTATAATCGGGCCAATACGGTATTTTTTTCCCCAAACACTGACAGTTTTATCATGTAATAATTCATGATTTCTGGACCCACTCACCCCATGTTTGATAGGATTTGATTGATGCAACTTGATCCTGCAAATACCCTTTACCATTTTAGCTTTAAATAAAAAGTTATTTCTACTTTCTAAAGTGTAGGCATGTTATGCTGATACATATTTGATAACTTTGCTCATAGTTTTAAATTGCATTTAAACTGCAGGGGGAGACCATGTACTTTCTTATTAACAAAGTTGAAAAAGTTGACCCTCTAGAGAGGTTAAATGCAGTACGCATTCAATCATGCAAATCAATGGAGCCCAGCTTTCTAATCACTATGTGATAAGTAAAATATTTAAAATAATATCTATATCTATCTATATCTATCTATATCTATATATAGGAAAAAAAGCTTTAAAAAAATGATAACATTTAAAAATGATTATGCATCCAGTTGCAGCAAAATGTAAAAAAAAAAGAATTAAATCTACTAGACCACTCCGCAGTCCACACCGGGGGCATCCCTAAATACGAGAGCAGATTTTCTCAGCCGACAACCCATACTTCAAGCAGAATGGAGCCTGTATCCAGAGGTCTTCCACTTGATCACCAACAAAGGAGGATACCAGTGGATTTTTTATTTTGTTTCTTTATTAGTATAAAATCATACAGATTAACATAGTATAGAAAAATATCAAGACGATATCACACACCTCCCAACATTTCAAAATGTGAAAGAGGGACACTTTTTTTTTTTTAAAATCTCGCAGAACCAATACAAGCAATTGCACTTTACAATGTTGCACTTGCATCGCCACTTTTTGTCAGCACAGTCATGCATATTAAAAATAACCAACACATTGAATTGAATTCCCATAAGGCTCAGCCAGACATACTACTTCCATGATGCTGTCTGAGCATCATGGGAAGTGCAGCAACAGTAAAGCTGCAGATGCTAGCTGTGAACTAAAATTCCTATGATTCTCAGCTGAGCATCATTGGAAGAGTAGTCCACAGCAGCAGAGATTTTTTTTTTTGGTGGGGAACATACCACCTATGCGTATTATAACACACCAAAAAGTAGCTGAGGACACTCCAGACTGCTCCAAAGATTGTTGCCAAAGAAATCTTTAGGCGAGGATTATATCGCCCAAGCGCATACTTTGGGGCTAACTGAAGAAGCCCCCACCAAATGTGAGTAGCCCCTTGTGGCCTTCATTTTGTAAAAAATATGCTTTAAGAGACATATTGCACTATTGTGTTTCTCTTTCTTTCACATATCCACATCCGTGAGAGCGCAGCCACTAAAAAGGCTAATGTTAGCCTCCCTCCCAGGGCCCCTACACTCGGCCTTCACACACACTTGCCCATAAACACACATATACACATACACTGCCCTTAGACCACACATATACGCGTACACTGCTCTTACACACACATATACGTGTACACTGCCCTTACACACACATATACGCGTACACTGCCCTTACACACACACATGCATGTATACTGTAAAATTGTAACTGTGTTCTACAAGAACGAAAGATAATATAAAAACAGGGTACTTAGCTTTTTAACCCTTCTATTCATTCATCGGAACACATATGTGGTAGCCTCCCCAAGGACTCCTCCTTGAAAAAGCCCCTTGCAACAGATATATGGAAAAAAACTGGGGATACAGCTTTAAAAGTACTCTGTAAAAACCACAAATTGTGCAATAAGGTTTAAAAGGTTTAAAACAGCCCCCACTGGTTGTGCTACACTCACAAGACTGTAGTAGGTACTGCGCCTTTAAAATAACCTGTATCTTAGGAATCCTGGAGGTTTGCTGGAACTTTTAAAACCACCTATAAGTTTTAAAAAACGGTCATCTGCTGGATACAAACGAATGGCAGGCAGGGTATCTCCCAGAAGCTCTTTATTTGCAATAGCCAATTAAAAACACTGTATGCTTTAATAAAAACCAAGTCTAACGTGTTTCTTCATATACTGACTTCATAAGGAACTAGCTATAGTACATCAAGAAACATAAGCTAACAAAAATAAACTAAAAATCCTTGCCCGCCCTCTCCTTAAATCATCGAATCTGTTCTTCTATTGGTCCAAAATCTTCACTCCTCCATTGTTTCAATTAGATGAACACAAGTTTTTCTTCTTTTCGGATGATATCCCTTTGTGTTCCAAAATGTGTTCCAAGGCTGTGCCCATTATTTCTGAACGCCGTCTTTTTCATAAACATATTGCAAAGTCCAGATCTCAAATAGTTAATTATTTGCACAATAATACAATCTAAAACGAAGGAGAACAAAATAATAATATACATCCTTATAATACACATACATGTCATTTATAGCTTTTGCAAGGATTTAAATACGGAAATTTAACTAAATTACCTAATCACCCACGGGTATTTTAGGGTTAACCACTATTAAAGCCCTAATTAGTTCTTGACTTATTCAGGAATCAGCATCTACACTGTTACAATGTATAAAAAAAATATATATATATAAAACCAATGAATAAAATATCTTTATTCCACCAATGAAAATTGATTAAAAAAGGTTACAATAAAAATTCAATCGATAAAGATATTAGAATGATGGCAAATCCTGTTGAGGGATCCTATTTTAGTAACTATTTTACCAGACAAACCACCTATTGTTTTTAGGAAAACAAGAAATTTTTAAAACATTTTAGCACCCAGTCATGTGATAAAGGAGAAAAAAAAGGAGAATAATTTGTACCGAGATGGTTTCAACTATATTCCCCGATGGACGCAGACAACCCCCGCTGCAGCGGAAGTTGTCTACGCGAATCGCGTAGAAGTCTACCTGCTGACCGGACAACACACCGGGGAGTCAGAAGCACCAGCAAGCTGGTGGGGGCATAAAACAGGAGGATCCAGGTCTCCTGCAGTGCTGCGGGGGATCTGGATCTTAGTCTCATAGTCAGACCTATTTGAGGTCTGATTATAAAAGACGACACCGATTATAAGACGAGGGGTATTTTTCAAAGCATTTGTTTTGGAAAAAAACACGTCTTATAATCGAGCAAATACGGTATATAATATATATAATACACATTACTATTATATCTTCATGCATTAATGGTAATCACAACATAACTCACACACATAATATTAACATAGTTGTACATATCACCTAATTAACACTTTCACTCACATTAATTTATTTCCCGGTAATTCGCTATTAAATAAGAGCCATATTAACATGTAACAGCTACATATAAACCTGGGTTACATTTTGTACATTCATTGGTTATATATATATTTATACATATATATACATTGTAACAGTGTAGATACTGATTCCAGAATGAAGCAATGAGTTTTCTATGTCAAGAACTAATTAGGGCTTTAATAGTGGTTTAATAGTGGTTAACCCTAAAATACCCATGGGTGGTTAGGTAATTTAGTTAAGCTATAAATGATATTATATATGTATTATAAGGATGAATATTATTATTTTTTTTCTCCTTCATTTTGGAACACAAAGGGAAGAAGAGAAGAAGAAAAACTTGTTCATCTAATTAAAACAAAAGAGTGAAGATTTAGGACCAATAGAAGAACAGATTGGATGATTTAAGGAGAGGGCGGGCAAGGGTTTTTAGTTTATTTTTTGTTAGCTTATGTTTCTTGATGTACTATAGCTAGTTCCTTATGAAGTCAGTATATGACGAAAAGCGTTGCACTTAGTCGTGTTGCATCATAACAGCTGTCTCCTTGGTATCACTTGTTGGATAGGTGTAACTGATGGAGACAATTAATCTAACAAATAAGTGGTAATTGTATGTTGATTGTGGTGTATCTCTAGTGTGCTTTAATAAAATTATATCCATTTTAAACAAAGTCTCCTTTTGGTCCTGTTTGCCATACCTAAGTGTTTATACCATTGTCTGAAATAAAAGGACTGTAGGGTTCCTGAGGTGTATATGTAGGCCTGGACATATTTCCGCTGTATTATATGTCTTTTATATACATAAGGCCTTAGCTACTCTGACAGTTCACTGTACTCCAAAGGCCTCCACAGTCACCAGATCTCTATCCAATAGAGCACCTTTGGGATGTGGGGGAACAGGAGATTCACATCATGGATGTGCAGCTGACAAATCTGCAGCAACTCTGTGATGCCATCATGTCCATATGGACCAAAATCTCTGAGGAATATTTCCAGTAGGGCTGCAACTAACGATTATTTTCATAATCGATTAGTTGGCCGATTATTTTTTCGATTAATCGATTAATCGGATAAAAAAATGAATGTAAATTTTTCATTTATTTAAAATAATGTAATAAACAAATTATATTAAATACAAACAGCATAATAAAAAAAACTTTGATAAAATGCATTTCTTGCCTTTATTTCGCAACCAGCCCCCCCCAATTTATGCACGTTTGAGCCCAGGCTTGCCACGCTGCCTCCCAGACATGCCACGCTGCCTCCCACATATGCCACTCCACGCTGCCACCCACATATACCACTCCACTCTGCCTCCCACATATACCACTCCACTCTGCCTCCCACATATGCCACTCCACTCTGCCTCCCACATATGCTACTCCACGCTGCCTCCCACATATGCCACTCCACGCTGCCTCCCACATATGCCACTCCACGCTGCCTCCCACGTCACTCCACGCTGCCTCCCACATATACCACTCCACGCTGCCTCCCACATATGCCACTCCACGCTGCCTCCCACATATGCCACTCCACGCTGCCTCCCACATATGCCACTCCACGCTGCCTGCCACATATGCCACTCCACGCTGCCTGCCACATATGCCACTCCACGCTGCCTGCCACATATGCCACTCTGCCTCCCACATATGCCACTCTGCCTCCCACATATACCACTCTGCGTCCCACATATACCACTCCACTCTGCCTCCCACATATGCCACTCCACCCTGCCTCCCACATATGCCACTCCACGCTGCCTCCCACATATGCCACTCCACGCTGCCTCCCACATATGCCACTCCACGCTGCCTCTCACATATGCCACTCTGCCTCCCACATATGCCACTCTGCCTCCCACATATGCCACTCCACGCTGCCTCCCACATATGCTACTCCACTCTGCCTCCCACATATGCCACTCCACACTGCCTCCCACATATGCCACTCTGCCTCCCACATATGCCACTCCACTCTGCCTCCCAAATATACCACTCCACGCTGCCTCCCACATATGCCACTCCACGCTGCCTCCCACATATGCCACTCCACTCTGCCTCCCACATATGCCACTCCACGCTGCCTCCCAAATATGCCACTCCACGCTGCCTCCCACATATGCCACTCCACGCTGCCTCCCACATATGCCACTCCACGCTGCCTCCCACATATGCCACTCCACGCTGCCTCCCACATATGCCACTCCACGCTGCTTCCCACATATGTCACTCCACGCTGCCTCCCACATATGCCACTCCACGCTGCCTCCCACATGTCACTCCACTCTACCCCCAGATAAGCCACGCCACTCTACCCCCAGATATGCCACTGTGGCCCCAGATCTGCCTTATACACCCTGATACACCACTCTGTCCTCCCCAGACATGCCACACTGCCCTCCCCACATATGCCTTATATACCCTATATGCCTTATACCCCCAGATATGTCACTCCGTCCTCCCCAGATATGCCTTATACCCCCCAGATATCTCATAGTCCCCTCATAGAGTCACAGACCATACTTTTATAAATAAGTACTGGGTTAATCTTCACTGCCCACAGGATTTAGATTCCCCTTAGTTTGCCGCCCTTTATCTCTAACTGCACCTTAATATAACTTTAATAAATTAATAAAATTAACCCTCAGTCCTCATCATTAAATTAACCCTAAACACCCCATTAACCATAACTGCCCCTAAATTAACCCTAAAGACCCCATCAACCACAGCATCCCCTAAATTAACCCTAAAGACCCCATGAACCACAACAGCCCCTAAATTAACCCTAAACATACCATTAACCAAAACTGCCTCAAATCAACCCCAAACACCCCATTAACCACAGCTGCTCCTAAATTAACCCTAAACACACCATTAACCATAGCTGCCCCTAAATTAACCATAAACACCCTATTAACAATAGCTGCCCCTAAATTAACCCTAAACACCCTATTAACCATAACTGTCCCTAAATTAACCCTAAACACCCCATTAACCATAACTGCCCCTAAATTAACCCTAAACACCCCATTAACCATAACTGCCCCTAAATTAACTCCCACCTCCCCTAACTTTCAGTAGCCCAAATATTAATTTTATACTTACAGTTAGAGGAGTGTCACAGCCATGTGGTTCTGGCCTTCTGGGAGAAGGAAGGGGGCGGGGCCAGTTGTCACAGTGATTACAGGGAGGGGCTGGTAAGCAGGAGCTGCTGCTGTGAGTCACTGAAACGGATTTGCTCTGAAAAAACCCTAATTTAATAATCGATAAAAATCGATTCAACTAATCGATAATGAAATTCGTTGGCAACGATTTTCATTATCGATTATTATCGATTTTATCGATTAGTTGTTGCAGCCCTAATTTCCAGCACCTTGTAGAAAGTATGCCACAAAAAATGAAGGCAGTTTTGAAGGCAAAACGGGTCCGACCCGGTACCAGCAAGGTGAACCTAATAACGTGGCCGGTGAGTGTATATGAAAAAGGTTATCTCAAGCCTAAATTGAATCAGAGTGCAAAATATCAAACTAATTGAAAATATAAGTCACAGTGCTGTTACAAAAAAATTATATAAAAAGAGTACAAGTACATAAACAGCTTCAAAATAAAAAAGCATAAAACATATGATAACATAATTTTTAAAACCTTGGAGCCTTAATCTTTTCCAAGGTAAAACAGGGTTTCCTTAATTATCTATTACACATCTTTTTTATCCCCCCTAAAAAAACGCCCATTCACCTGTCACCAGAGCTAGGGGATTGAAGTAGGTGGTTCAATAGATCATATGTGCTCAACTTTTGCATGGGATCACAAAATATGATATACAAAGCCAGCCAAGCTTGGCATAATCATGACATCAGGATCATCATAATTCTCCGATTCTGTTGATTCATTTAAGCCTGAACATGAAATGTGTACAACTAGCCAAATGCCATCTTCTCAGACCTCCCCTCCCCTTGGTCTAATCAGAGTGCTGTTGGATATCCCCTAAACATATAGACTCTGCTGATTCCAAATATATACTCATTATGAATACCCTTCAAGTATGTATGTTGAAAACCGCAAATTCACAAATGTTACATCTCTGAGACACACCTGAGTCTCTGATAGAGCTGCAACAACTAATCGATAAGTTGAATCGATTTTATCGATTATAAAAAAAAAAAAGCTTGTTTTATAATCTGGTTTATTCAATGTCACTTACAGCAGTTACTACTTACAGTCCCTCCTTGCAGTCACACTGATGATTGCCCCTGCCCCTTTCCTTATAGCATCCACACTGCTCAGCAACTCATCTAACAGTAAGTATAAAATTAATATTTGGGCTGCTGAAAGTTAGGGGAGGTAGGTTAATTCAGGGGCAGTTATGGTTAATGGGATGTTTAGGGTTAATTTAGCAGCAGTTATGGGTAATGGAGTGTTTAGTGTTAATTTAGGAGCAGTTATGCTTGATGGGGTCTTTAGGGCTAATTTATGTAGTTATGTTATTGGGGTCTTTAGGGTTAATTTAATGCTGAGGACTGAGAGTTAATTTAATTAATTTAATAAGGCTAACTTAAGGTGCAGTTAGAGGTAAACGGGGGCAAACTAAGGGGAATCTAAATCCTGGGGGCTGTGATGATTAATCCTGTATTTATTTATAAAAGTATTGTGTCAGTGCGCTCTATATGAGTCTGAACGAGTCTGAGAATCTATGAGGGCACTATGGCATATCTGGGGGTATAAGGCATATCAGGGGGAACAGTGGCATATCAGGGGGAACAGTGGCATATCAGGGGGAACAGTGGCATATAGGGTATATAAGGCATATCTGGGAGGCATGTAGCATATTTTGGAGGCATGTGGCATATCTTGGAGGCAGTGTGGTAAGCCTGGGCTCAAATGTGCATAACTGGGGGGGCAGGTTGGGAAATAAAAACAAGAAATGCATTTTTATCAAAGTTTTTTTATTCTGCTGTTTGTTTTTAACATCCTGTTTGTTTATTAAATGATTTTAAATAAATGAAAAATTTACATTTTTTTTTTTTTATCCGATTAATGGAAAAAATAATTGGCCAACTAATCAATTATGAAAATAATAGTTGCAGCCCTAGTCTCTGACAGCGCTTTCACCTATATCCTGGGATCTGATACCCATCTCCCTGGCATAAAAATCCTTGGCAGTATATGAGGTGTAAAGATCCTTTCCATTCTTGCTGACCTTAAGATTAAGGGGTGATTTAGCAAAGGAAGCAATTTATGTCCCATTTGTGGAGACAAGTGGCTCTGCCAAAGGGTGTCATGGCCCTTTCTATACATTTGCCTCTTAAATCCAGAGGAAGACTTCAAGCATGGTTCTCCAGAGGTTTCTTCCTGATTGGATGTTCCACCCCTGATTGCTGAATGATGACACTTCGTGTCAGAATCACAACTTACTCGGACAGCGAGTATGCATGATTTGAGGACATACAAGTAGACAGAAGACTTAAAGGGACCACATCCTGTACATTTTTAAGTTCAGTGAAGGTTGGGCTGAGACTATACTGCTACTGGCTCCAGAATTCCTGCACTCAGCAAGCGTCTGCTCATACCTTACCAGAACTCCAGCTGCCATCTATTCATCCACTGCTACTGGTTCCTGAATCCCTGCGGTCAGCTAGTGTGGTATATTAGTTCTGCAAATGAGTCCAACCAGCGTGAACAGGTTAGGCCCAATACTTTGTGAGTCCAGAGGTCCAGAGGTCTTTCTGAAGATGACTTTAAGAACGTTGAATTAACAGTTTGTCTCTTAACATTATAATGTCCCTATCCGGAGACTTTAAAATTGATATCACTCTGTGTAAATAAAAAAAGCAAAACAAAAAGAGAGATCTCAATTGTTATCTGGAGACAGCAGACTGCCTGACAAATAGATTTAAATTTTAGACATGTCAGCCTACCGGCAAAAAAAGATTTCTAAAGTGTCAATATTCCTGCAGAGGTCAGACGATGATGAGCTCCATTTCATCACTTGGAACTGGTGGACTCCTAGTTACAACAACTGCTCAGCCTTACAAAACTAGGCAAGCTATTTATTTTTTTGGTGTACGGTTACTTTGTTGTCTTACTTTTTCTTTATTCCTGGTATCTGTCAGTCTTTTGCCCTCCCTCTTCCGTCACAAATCAACAGGGAGAACCTGAAAGTTAAGTTAATTGTCTCTCATTGGTATGCTCACTTTGACTAAAATTTCCCACTCCCTAGATGAAAATAACTTCATAGTGCTCTTCTGAGGAGGGGAATTGGACAAGCCACACTTCCTCAGAAGCTTCCTAAAAAAAGTTTTTCCTGAAGATTTCTACTTCACAATTGTGAATATTAAATGTTAATGGCCACTTGGCTGCCCAGGCCTAAGCCTCTTAACCCCTTCAATCCCCTACCGGTACGTCCAAAAACCGCATCCCAAGAATCCCCTATGGACGTACTGGTACGTCCAGCCCTTCTTGCAGCGGTAGGGACACATCATGGAAGATCAGCCTGGACTCCCCCCTGACAGCAGAAGCCGGCATGAAAGCCAGAAAGTAGTTACATTTTAAACTGTCCGATCGCGCATTCCCTTCGGGGTATAATAATAAAAAAAATCATTAAAATAATAATATAAATAGTAATTAAAAAAAATAATAATAAAGTGAGCTAAGTGATGTCATTGTGACATCACTGGTATTAATTACATGTTCAGGAGGTCCCTAAGAAAATAGCGTATTTGCTCGATTATAAGACAAGGTTTTTTTCAGAGCAAATTTTCTGAAAAATACCCCTCGTCTTGTAATGGAGGTCGTCTTGTAATCAGACCTCAAACGGAGGTCTGAGACTAAGATCCGGATCCCCTGCAGCGCGGCAGGGAATCTGGATCCTCCGGTCTGGTAACCTCAGCTGCTACCGGGCGTCTATCAGCGAGTGCCGTGAAAGCGCGGGCAGCAGCGTACCTTTCCCTGCATAGCGTGCTCTCAGCATGGGGGGCGCCTCCTCCGCGCCGCGATAGCCCGCCCACTGCCGGGGAAGCAGAGCCGGTTGAGGGAAATCATTGATCTCGGCGCGGCACTCCAGAAGCAAGACCCAGTGGGACCCGGGCGGCACTGTGCCGTCCCAAAGTCATCGTCAGATCCGGTAGATTTACCACTTTAATTTTCTGGAGGAGGCGGGGCCTAGCAGTGTCACACCCTGACAATTTAATTTACTCCATCAAACCATACTTTTTGTTGCATCACAGCTGCCATGAGATAAAATCCAGGGTACCTTCAGCCCCCGCACAAGTGTGGGGACAAACCCTGGTGTGGCTCTCATGGAGTGTTCATGTAGGAAGATCATGCCAAACTAATCTTATTGATATTTTTATTGGGTTACTAAAGTAATTGATCAAGGTGGTGCCGTAGATATTGCGTATCTAGATTTCAGTAAGGTTTTTGACACTTCTCAATAAACTGCAAGATTAGTTCCCAATATTGTTGAATGGATTAGGCAGTGGCTGAGTGACAGACTACAGGGTTGTAGTCAATGGCGTATATTCACAGCAAGTTCTTGTAACCTCAGGGATCTGTACTTGGACCCATTCTCTTTCATAATTTTATTAGTGATATTGCAGATGGTCTTGATGGAAAGGTATGTCTATTTGCAGACGACACAAAAATTCCTGGAGGAAGAAGCCAAATGGCAAATGATTTAGGTAAACTGGAAAAATGGTCAGAGCTGTGGCAACTGGCATTTAATGTGGATAAATGCAAAGTAATGCATCTAGGGCATAAAAACCCAAGGGCAGAGTATAGAATATTTGATACTGTCCTAACCTCAACATGTGAGGAAAGGGATTTAGGGGTAATTATTTCTGAGGATTTAAAGGTAGGTAGACAATGCAGTAGAGCAGCAGATAATGCTAGCAGAATGTTTGGTTGTATAGCGAGAGGTATTAGCAGTAGAAAGAGGGAAGTGCTCATGCCGTTGTACAGATCACTGGTGAGACCTCACTTGGAGTATTGTGTACAGTACTGGAGACTGTATCTCCAGAAGGCTATAGATATGTTGGAGAAAGTTCAGAGAAGGGCTACTAAAATGGTTTATGGCTTACAGGATAAACCTTACCAGGATAGGCTAAAGGATCTTAACATATATAGCCTGGAAGAAAGACGTGACGGGGGGATATGATAGAAACATTTAAATACTTTTCTCTTCACTCATTTAGTGAACCCATATAAAATTATATGTTGTTTTTTTCAGGACAAGAAGGGCTTTCTTCAGATACCATTGTTTTAATCATATTATCTAATTTCCCATAAAAAAAAATAATAAAATACGATGAAAAATTTAAAAAAACCCCACATTTTCTGACTTTTACCCCAAAAATCTTTTACTCATCCAAAAAAGCTAATGAAAAAACCTACTAAATATATTCTACTATTTGTCCTGAGTTTAGAAATACCCAATGTTTTTATGTTTTTTTTGCTTTTTTCTGCACGTTATGGAGCATTAAGTACAAGTAGCGTTTTGCTATTTCAAAACCATTTTTTCCAAATCTGGTAATTCTTCCCCCCATGTGCCATTTCGGGTATCTTTGAAACCGGCCAATGTAATTTACCCCATCAAATTATATATTTTTGAAAACTAGACACCCCAAGGTATTTCAAATGCTAGAATTTTAACTCTTTCCATGCACTAATTCTACCACCAGTCTTTGTCAAACTTTGTGGCAGTAATTTATTTTGTGTTTTTTATCGCTAAAATTGCTCTTCAGGTATGGATTTACAGCTCCTGGTATACATCACTTTCAAACAACACCCCAATATGTGTTCAGCAACATCTCCCGAGTACAGTCATACCCCCCATACATGGGTTTGTCGGGTTGTTTGGGAGGTAAAACGCCACATTTAGGAAGTGCACATTTTTTAACTTGGAACTTTTACATCTGGTCATTCTGCCCCCATGTCCTAATAGGACCATCTTTGAAGCCGGCTAATTCAATTTACCCCATCAAACCATATATTTTTGAAAACTAGACACCCCAAGGTATTTCAAATGCTAGTATTTTAACCCTTTCCATGCATGAGATTCTACCACCAGCCTTTGCCACACTTTGTGTTAGTATTTTTTTGGTATTTTTTTTTTTACACAAATTGTACTTTGGGTATACATTTATAGCTCCAGGTATACGTCACTATCAAACAACACCCTAATATGTGTTCAGGAACATCTCCCGAGTTCAGTCATACCCCACATGTATGGGTTTGTCTGGTGTTTGGGGTTAAAATGCCACATTTTGGAAGTGCGCTCCCCCCCCCCCCCCCATTTCGGTCAGTCTGTGCCTATGCCCTATGTTTGAGCCCGGCCACTCCAATTTACCCCATCAAACCATTCATTTTTTTAAATTAGACACCCCTTGGGTATTTGAAATGCTTTTATTTAAATTTTTCCACGTCAGGATTTTTGGGAAGATACAGCGCTAATTTTAGCACTTGCTCATAATAATAAACTTTATTTTTTTATTTTATTTTTGGACTTTTTTTTTTTACATTTTACTGGAACTGGATAGTTCCTCTAAAGCATAATAATTTTTAAATGTTACCATGTTTTTTTTAAGCTTTTTATTTTTTTCCCTTTTTTATTTTTTTTAAATATTTTACTAATCACATAGTGATTAGAAAGCTGGGCTCCATTGACTTGTATGGTTGAATGCAGTACCTGTATTCAACCTGCAAGTGGAGCCAGAGTTCTCTAGAGGGTCTGGAGACCGTCTAGCGAACTTTTTCAACTTTATTATTTTTTTTCCTGGGCCGCCGCCATCTTGCGTAAGTATTTGGTGTCGCTGGATGCCTCCTGATCGAGGCATTCCAGCGACACCATTGAAGTTTAGGAGGTGATCGTTGATCGCCTCCTAAACGCTTTTAAAACGGGCGTCCGCCACCATACAATGTATGGTGGATCTTGACGCCCTGGGGAGGGGCCAGACATGGCCCATCATGCCGATCTCGGTGTTGCTGAATGCCTCGACATCGTTTAAGCTTAGAAAGCGATTGTTGATCACTTTCTAAGCTTGTTTAAGTCTGATGACGTGTCAGGCACGTCATAGGTCGTTAAGTGACCGTTTTGCATGACATGCCTGACCCGGCAATGGATGTGAAGGGGTTAAAGGGAATCAACAAGATAAAGGAAGAGAGTTTATTTAAAAGGAGAAATACTACCACAACAAGACGACATAGTCATAAGCTAGAGGGGCAAAGGTTTAATGGTAACATCAGAAAATATTACTTTACGGAAAGGGTAGTGGATGCATGGAATAGCTTTCCAGCAGAAGTGGTAGATGTTAATATAGTAAAGGCATTTAAGCAAGCATGGGATAGGCATAAGGCCAAGCTAGATATAGGATAAGGGCAGGTACTAAAGGAAAGTACTCAGAGGTTGGGCAGACTGGATGGGCCTACTGGTTCTTATCTGCAGTCACTTTCTATATGCCTTATATCCCCCATATGCCAGTGCCCTCTGATATGCCTTATACCCCAAATATGCCATTCTGCCCTCGAATATGCCTTATAACCCCCTATATGACACTCTGCCCCCCTGATATGCATTATACCCGCAAATATGTCCCCCCAGACTTAGCCCTCATGCTCCAGACTCCTTGGTGTCTAGTAGGGGCAACCGGTAAATGTCTGTGAGATGCGTGTAGACAACCTCTGCTGATGGCTGGCACTTTCGAAGGAGCTTCTATGACTGAGCACCGGAAGGTCATGTGACGCAGCTGATGGGCGTCTGTGCAATGCGCGCAGATATCCTCTGCTACTGCCGGACCTCTGGGGCTTCATCATAGAAGCCCCAGAGGTCCGGCAGTAGCAGAGGATATCTGCGCGCATTGCACAGACGCCCATCAGCTGCCAGAGAGGAAGATCCAGATCCGCTGCAGGGGATCCTCCTCTCTGGCAGCTGCCGAACGTTGTGCAACGTGCGCAGACAACCACCGATGTGCTAGCCGATATTTCCGCCGGGGCTTCTATGGTGGAGTACAGAAGGTAACGTCACGCTGGTGCTCCATCATACAAGCTCCGGTGGAAGTGAAGGACAGTAGTCTGCACACATCGCACAGGATGTCTGCACACATCGCACAAACGCCCAATGGCGTCAGAGAGGAGGATCCGGGTCCCCTGCAGCGCTGGGGTGGATCTGGATCTTAGTGTTATAACAAGATATATCTCATAGTGTTATATTTTTAAGAGCATTTGCTCTGGAAAAAACTATGCACCGAAATCTAAATTCTGGTCCAAAACCGAACATTCAGTATTCACTTAGCCGAAACCGAACCAAAACTGAAAATGACCCCCGCTCCTTAAAAAAAAACAAAAAACACACTTTTATTAAAAGTAAAAATGCAGAAAATGCAATAACAATATTAATATATTTATATGATTGTTAACAGCAATCACACTGCTATCATGCCCAGGCAACCAGTACATGCTAGAACCTGGGCATGATAGGAGTGTTATTTCACAAATAATATTAATTCTATGATTGTTAGCATCACACTCCAATCATGCAAAATCAGCCAGTACATGCTGGAATCTAGGTATGCCTGGGCATGATAGGAGTGTGATTGCTGTTAACAATCATATATATTTATATATATATATATATATATATATATATAGTTGCATTTTTTGTCCAATGTTGGTGTGTTACTTACTTTTAATAAAAATGGTTAACACACCAAAAAAAAACCCAATAACAATATTATATATTAGTGTGCAGCAAACTGGCCCCAGAACAGGAGCATACACAGAATGGCACTGTATGATGCAACAAATCCCGCTGCAAACTTTGCCAACATATATGTGACAGTAGCACAGCCAGTCACAACAACAAAACATTCAGCATCAAGAACTCTTACTCATGTACATCTGCAAACATGGTATACATGATACAATGTTCTGCATGTGACAAAGGGTGCTACATTGGGGAATAGGGCGTAAGTTGCATATAGCATATATGAGTTCACACACATAAAGGATATTTTATTCAGGCATTTACCGGTGCTATATGAAAATTATATCCTCAGTGAGATTCTCAAAAATGTTGTTAAAGTAGTAGCGAAAAGAGGCTGTACACTACATAATCAATTGTCTCCTAGTGACTTTTCAACCAGTGATAATGTACGCAGTTGGTTACATCTTAAAGGATGTTACAAATGCTCTAAACCCAGGTGCAACTTGTGTAGTTACATGAAGAAAACTAATTTGTTTAAGTCACTAAGTAATCGCAAAAGCTACTTTATAAAAACTTTCATCAATTGTGAACGCATGTCATATATTTAGCAACATGTACTTCATGCAATGTACAATATGTCGGGTGCACTACCCGAAAGTTTAAAAGACGTATATATGAACATATACATAATTTAGATACAGCTCTTTCTTCGCTACGATCCATGTCCGGTTTATCCAAACATTTTAGTGAAATACATAATGGTAACACAACAAAGTTAGAAGTAATAGGCATAGAACGCGTTCACCCCCCCAAAAGGAGAGGAGATTGGTCCCGTGCTCTTCGCCTAAGGGAAGCTTTTTGGATTTTATGCCTTGAGACGAGATTTCCTTTGGGCATGAATTATAGAAATGACCTAGCATATATTTATTAAGCTTTATATATAATACATTATTATTATTAAGTTGAATCTTTTTTTATTTGTTATACGCACCGTAATTATCACCTGATGTAGAATTTCCATGTGTACCATGTTTGTATCAATTGCACCCGCTCCCTGTGTTGACTAATTATGGGTTAGCGAGGGGGCGTAAACATAGATCAACCTCTAGACAAAGTCATTTATATATAAGGTGTAGTAGCAGCAACATACTGTTATTTGGATTAACCGAGGATATGGCTCGGCCTTCTATCCCGTGCTCCCTGCAATCTGAAGCGTCTCTGCAAAACATCTGAATGGTGAGCTGGAGTTATTGCTGTTCTTTGTTACATTTTTAGCCTTAACACTATGGTGAAAGTGCCCCGCAATCTTTCTGCAGTGGGACAGAACTACTGCTGCTACATTAGTTCCTTCTGACATTGCTGCCTTCACCACACCAACAATATGACCATCTCGCAGCTCCCCTTTCACTGCTGAAACACAGGACCAATACAATGAGGGGACAATGTTCCTACTGAAAGTGGAACGTGACGGAACTGTGTATTGTGGAGCCACAGCCGCCATCAATTGTTTGAAAGGCTCCCCTTCAATCATGGAGAAGGATGCCCCTCCAACAGCAATGAACTGACCAATAAGTCGCATTACTTTATTGGCCTGCGACATTGACCTCTTGGAGTGGAATGCCACAAATTGTTCCAGGGTGGGCTGGACATGCAGTGCTCCACCCTGCCTTGGTCTCTGGCTGCCAGCACTAGCTGCTGCTGCTATTGGCTCAGAAGCAGCTGTTGGGGGTTTTCCACTCTCTCTGGAGATGGTACTAGTTATTGCTGTAGTACCACGGCCACCAGCTATGCTGCCTGCACTACGTTTTACTTCTGCATCTTTCCCCAATAGCACAGTGTTGTGTTGAGTGCTGAGGTGATGCTTCATGCTAGCACTGGTAAAATGGCCAGACACTTTCCCTCTGCTTATTAGCTTCCCACAATGTTTGCACTTTCCATAGCACCCTTCTTCAACATTTTCAAAGTGCTCCCAAACTGCGGCGCGCATAGCCTTGGAGTGTGCCTTGGGTGCTGCTTCTACTGCTCGGGGTGGATGAACAGTGGCAGAACTAGTGGTGGTGGCACTGGTGGTACTACCAGTACTGGCCATAGTGGGACTGCTAATTGTTTTAACTCTACCAGATTTGGTAGGTTTTGCTGCTGGTGGTGGTGATGATCGTAGCGGAGAAGGTGGAGGCTCAGGGGAAAATTGTGCACTAGTCATTTGTACACTGCTCCCTGAGGAATCTGATTCCTGACCACTCATCTCCTCTACTTCCTCTGGCTCATAGTCTAGTTCTTCATTAGCCAGATCAAATGGAATTCCTGCTAGGCTGAAGCTAAGACTGATATCGTGACTAGTAGTAGTGCGAGCAGGAAGAACAGACTCTGCACTTGGCCTCTCAGTCTCAGGCTCCTCTGGTACCTCGCTAGGTGGAGTTCGACTATGTGTAGCCCTCTCTCTAACTGTCTTTACAAAAATATTGTAAGGACTTGGTGACTTGCTAGAGGTACTAGGAGGACATGGCGTGGCAGTACCGGTGGGAACAGTAGGCGCAGCATTAGTGGTGGTAGAGGCGGTAGAGGTGGTTTTCCCTACGAAGGAATGAGATCGCTTTGGTTTGGGAAAACCCCTCTGAGTCTTGCTGCTAATTTGGCTCTGCTTGGTACCTTGCATGCTGCTTGTGGATGGGGAAGATGCTGCTTGGGGCAAAAGGCACTTCTTTTTACTCACTGGGCTAGTAGAAGTACTAGTTGTGCTACCCTTTAACTTTGAACGTGCTTCTGGTGCTTTATGCTTTCCGTAAAAAAACAGAGCTTGTGGGCCTAGCAGCACTACTACTACTGCCTGCGTTTGGTGCCTTTCCTTTACTTGATGATCCTTCAAGCAATGCTTCCCCAAATGATAAGTGAGAGCTTGGCCTACTTGGCCGACTAGACTGACGCAAAGGCTGCATCTTAGAACTGGTGGTGGTGCTGGTGGTAGATGGAGCTTGTCCCTCCTTAGTCCCAAAAGGAGGATCCATTTCAAATTTTGTGTTGTGTGTGTAGTGTAGTGTTTAAAACTATAAAGACAAAAAAATTAGGAAGTTCTCTTCAGTGCTACTGCACTGTGCTGTTGTGTGCAATCTGCCAAAGTGCTCAAGTTATTTAAATTATTAACTCAAAATTAACTATTTATATTAAGTAGCAGTATTTTATTTTTAATTTGAATTTACACGGGCCTAAGAGCCTAGCCTACTACTATGCTAAGCCTAAAGCTATATTCCTTACTATTCTAACTCTAGGCAGATGCTCTCAAACCCACTAAACTAAAGTGAGGTTAAATCAGATTCAGTATATGATTTATTAATTAATATTAAGTTATATAATATTAATAGATTAGAATTATTTATATCATGGATTATAGATAGAATATAGATTATGAATTAGAATTACTTATATATATTATAGATTATGAATTAGAATTTATTATATTATGTTATATAATATATATTAGAAGAATTACTTATATTATGGATTAATATAGAATTCATATAGATTATGAATTAGAATTTAGAATTCCTGGGGGCAGTGAAGATTAATCCTGTATTTATTTATAATAAATGGGGTCTTTAGGGTTAATTTGGGGGCAGTTATGGTTAATGGGGTCTTTAGGGTTAATTTAATGTTGAGGACTGAGTTAAAGTGCAGTTAGAGGTAAAGGAATGCAAACTTAGGGGGATCTATGCGGGCAATATGGTATATTGCGGGGTATAAGGCATTTCTGTGGAGGACGGAGTGGCATATCTGGGGGTACAAGGCATACTGGGGCACAGTGCCATATCTGGGGGTATAAGGCATATAAGGTATATATGGCATATGTGGCATATCTGGCATTGTGGCATATATATGGCATTGTGGCATATCTGGGAGGCATGTGGCATATCTGGGGGTATGTGGCATATCTGGGAGGCAGTGTGGCAAGCCTGGGCTCAAATGTCCATAAGTGGGGGGGGGGCAGGTTGGGAAATAAAAACAAGAAATGCATTTTTATCAATTTTTTTTATTCTGGTGTTTGTTTTTAACATCCTGTTTGTTTATAAAATTATTTTAACCCCTTCAATACCAGGGGTTTTTGGTAAACTATATGTTGTTTTTCAAGGAGATAGAGCTTTCTTTTGACACCATAGTTGGATGATTAGCTGAAAATTTAGAATGAGAAATTTAGTAAAAAGTAGCGAAAATTAGAAAAAAACACCTAATTTTTTAAAGATTTTCCCTCTGAATCCTCACAAAATTAGGTAAAGTGATGGAAAATTCCTTCTAAGTTTATCAATTCAGGTGTCCTGATTTCAGAAATACCTAATTTATATAGATTTTCTTTACTTTCCTGACAACAGGGAACATACTATAAGGTGTTTATTTTTGTATCCTGTCCTCCGATGAACTTCCGGGTTACATCAGCAGTGACGCAACCCGGAAGGGAATGCGCGATTGGGCAGTTTAAAATGTAACAGCTTTCCGGCTTTCACGTCAGTGGGGAGTCCAGGCTGTCAAATGTCCCTGACGCTGCAAGAAGGGCTGGACGTACCGGTACGTCCATAGGGGATTGAAGGGGTTAAATAAATGAAAAATTTACATTTTTATCCGATTAATCGAAAAAATAATTGGCCAACTAATCGATTATGAAAATACCGTATTTGCTCAATTATAAGACGAGGTTTTTTTACCCCTCGTCTTATAATCAGACCTCAAATAGGTCTGACTATGAGACGACTAAGATCCAGATCCCCCGCAGCTCCAGGGGACCTGGATCCTCCTGTCCCCCCCCCCCCCCGCCCCACTTACCAGTACTTCTGAGTCCCCGGTGTGTAGCCGGGGCAGCGATTCGCGTAGACAACTTCCGCTGCAGCAGGAAGGAGGTGTGGCTAGCAGCGGGGGTTGTCTGCGTCCATCGCGCAGACCTTACCCGGCTGTCAGAGATCATAGTTCCCTGCACCGGTGCCGCAGACAACCCCCGCTGCTAGCCACGCCTCCTTCCGGCTGCATTGTAAGTGCATGGGATCTACACGCTGCCCCAGCTACATGACAGGGAAGTCAGAAGCACCGGTAAGTTTGGGGGGGGGGCAGGGGAGTGTTAAATGGGGGGCATAAGGCATTTCTGTAGGCAATCTGTAGGCATCCCTGCAATGGCTGGTCTATAGACCAGCAATTGCGTCCCAGCTGCAAGAGGCAGCTTCAGGGACAGGGGGAGAGGGTTCTTCGGTCTCCACATGAGTGTGGAGACCAGCCCCAACCCTCCCCTGGTGCCTGATCGCTCCATGAGAGCGACAGTGCAGCGTTAACTGCTTCAATACCACAATTGTGCATGACACAAGCTTGTGAGGACTAAATATCAGTCAATGCTGTGCTCCAATGGAAAGAGTTTTTTGTTTTTTTTTTTAAACAGTACTGACCTGAAAGTCCAGGGTGCTTCCATGTCAAATGCTGTGAGTTTAGTAAGTGGGCTGATGATGATCAGATCACTCCTGACCAACTGTTAGTTTTAAAAAAAAATCTTGGCTCCTAACTTTTTTAGCTGGCGCCTAGATTTTGTCAAGCCCTGTTTAAAGGTATACAAACTTTTAAGCACAACGGTATATATCATTTGCCTCCACCTTCGTGGCCAGCATCTCTGGTACAATAAAAAGCACTGAGTTCCATGGATATGACGATGCTCCGTATCTTTTAATGAAGTCTATGGAGACTGTGCTGAGCCAGCACAGTCTCAATAGCATAAATAAGATGATTCGGTGAGATACAAGTTCTCCCTTGTGACCGCCCCACTTTGCGGCAGGACACTGAGGGGCACGATCCCTCAGCCTAGGCTGGTATACGTCACTGCATGTAGATATATAGTGGGAATGGTCTGGGGCTGACTATTATATGGTTCCAACTATTAGGCGCCAGTTTGGTAAAGGCCTTTTCCTGTTCCGCATGACTACTTCCCTGTGCACAAAGCAAGGTTGTTTAAGACTAGTTTATACGGTTCCGCATAAAAGGCTACTCTATAAATTAACAGAAATAGGCTTAGGGGCAAATGTCTGTATGTGGATCAGAAATTGGCTAAAAGATAGAATGCAGAGGGTTGTTGTGAATGGATGTTTCTCAGCCTGTACGCAGGTATTAAGTGGAGTGCCTCATGGGTCTGTCCTCGGTCCTCTTCTTTTTAATTTATTTATAAATGGTCTCCCAAGCTGCATTGAGAGCCATGTCACAGTTTTTGCTGATGACACAAAATGAAGCTGGGTAATTCAGACTAATCTTGATGTTTCTTCTTTGCAGGAAGATTTAGACAGAGTTGGGGACTGGGCGTGCAAGTGGCAGATGAGGTTCAATATAGAGAAATGAAAGTTATGCATTATGGTAAAAATAATAAAATTGCGACCTATTCTTTAAATGGAATATCCTTGGGGGAAACTACCAATGAGAAGGATTTAGGAATAAAGGTTGACAACAGACTTGACAACAGTGCACAATGCCAGCAAGCAGCTGCGAGGGCCAATAAGGTTTTGGCATGCATAAAAAGAGGTACCTCTTTACAGGTCATTGGTAAGACCTCACCTTGAATATGCGGTACAATTCTGGGCACCGGTCCTCAAAAATGACATTATGGAATTAGAAAAAGTGCAAAGGAGGGCTACGAAATTAATAAGGGGATTAGGTGATACTACTTATGAAGAGTGACTAAAAAAGTAAAAATTATATATGATAGAAAAACGGCGTCTCAGAGGGGATATTATATAAATATATGCAGGGCCAATATAAAGAGCTCTTCAGTGACCTGTTCATTAACAGAAATGTACAAAGAACAAGAGGTCTCCCTCTGAGACTGGAAGAGCGCAGGTTTCGTAGACGACAAAGGAAGGGATTCTTTACAGTGAGGACAATAAAGGTATGGAATTCACTTCCAAGGGAGGTGGTGTTATCCAATACATTAGATAGCTTCAAAAGGGGCCTCGATATTTTCTTAGAAAGGCATGACATACAGGGATATAAATAGAATAACATTAATATTTAAGAGCTTCTTGATCCAAGGAGAAATCCGATTGCCTCTTGGAGTCGAGAAGGAATTTTTCCCCCTGATGGCAGAATTTGAAGTAGCTTAATTAGGGGTTTTTTGCCTTCTTTTGGAACAAGAATAGGAAGGTTAGGTAGAAGAGTTGAACTTGATGTTCTTTTTTCAACCTTACAAACTATGTCCGGATCATGAACGAATCGTTCATTTGATCCAATTCTTTTTAGTGATCCGGATGAATCGGTTCAGTAGACTGAACGATTCATTTGTAGCAGTGCAGTCTGTGAATCATGCAGTGGTAACCTGGTCCTAGAGCACTCAGACACAGACTCTGGGATCAGGTTATAGCATATTAATTCACAGAGGAAAGATGTCTCATAGAGTCAGAGAGTCGTTCAAAGATTCAAATGATTCAAAGATTCAAATGATTCAAAGATTCAAATGATCTGGATCTTACAGAGATTCGAATCATTCAGAGAATATCACTGATACCATACTTTTATAAATCAATACATTAATAATCTTCACTGCCCAGGATTTAGATTCCCCTTAGTTTTCCCCCCTTTACCTCTAACTGCACCTTCAGTTAACTTTATTAAATTAAATTAACCCTCAGTCATCAGCATTAACCCTTAACACCCCATCAACCACAACTACCCCTAAATTAACCCTAAACACACCATCAACCATAACTGCCCCTAAATTAACCCTAAATACCCCATTAACCATAACTGCCCCTAAATTAATTGCATGTACTCCAGATAAATTACCTAATAAATTGGTATGGTTGATGGGGTCTTTAGTGTTAATTTAGGGGCAGTTATGGTTAATGGGGTGTTTAGGGTTAATTTAGGGGCGGTTATGGCTGATGTGGTGTTTGGGGTTAATTTAGGGGCAGTTATGGTTAATGGGGTGTTTAGGGTTAATTTTAGGGGCAGTTATGGATGATGGGGTGTTTAGGGTTAATTTAATGCTGAGGACTGAGGGTTAATTTAATTAATTTAATAACGTTAACTTAAGGTGCAGTTAGAAGTAAAGGGGGCAAACTAAGGGGAATCTAAATCCTGGGGGAAGTGATGATTATTATTTTTTATAAAAGTATTCTCTGAATGATTCGAATCCCTGTAAGATTCAAATCCCTGTAAGATCCGGATCACTGTAAGATCCGGATTTTTGAACAATTCTCTGCCTCTGACATCACTAGAGTAGGCAGGCAGAAGGGTTCATTGACTATAATGAAAGGGGCGGGGCCAATCGTTAGTGTGCCTGCAGAGAGGGACTGGGAAACAGTAACTCCTGTAAGTCACACTGAGTGATCCGAAGATTCGGATCGTGAATCAGATAATTTCAGTGAACGAGTCTAAATGATCCGATTCACTTTAATGATCCGAACTTCCCATCACTATTTAAGACATGGTTTGACGAGTTTGGTTTGGCCTTCCCAGAGCGCTGATGTTAATCCCACTGAACACCTTTGGGATGGACTGAAATACTGATTGCAAGTCAGGCCTTTTCATTCAACATCACTGCCTAAACTCACAAATGCTCTTTTGGACACACTCCAGAATCTTGTGGAAAGCCTTCCCAGGAGGTGAGGCTATTATAGCCACAGGGGGGCAACCTATAGCAATATTAATGCCCTTGTTGTTGGAATGGGATGTGCAATAGGCGGGATGTTCAGGTGTCCACATACTTTTAGCCACAGCATATATTTATATCTGGTAACTTCCAAGGGCTTGTTCTCTGGCTCAAACCAGCGTAGAAGTAGAAACACAGGAAAATAAAAACAAACCAATATACAAAGTTGTATTGGGGAGGAGCATCTAGACCAACTGTAATTAAAAACAATTAACATTTATGTCTTTAAACTTAATACTAGAGTGGTTAGAGTGGCCAGGAGCAGAGTGAGTACAAATGAGGGTGGTCAGATTGTGTTTGCATCAATGTGCTGTATAGTGAACTGGGCAGTATATTTGTGTGTTAGTGGGACCCAGTATGCTCAGTGGGATAAGCAATGAGTTTACGTTTCATAAACACATATGACATAGAAATTATTTTATATCAAGATCAGAGGGAAATACAATATTTTAAATGAGGCAACTTGAATATTATTTGGCTTAATCTGCAGGGCCAGGTTAAAATAGGTTAGATGCGTGCATACAAGTGCCTCTTGTTTAGGGTGCTTTGAAATACAAAGGAGGGGAGGCTTAATGGTAGCCCAACCTACTCAGGGCCTGACTGGCCCACCGGGATACCAGAAAATTTCAAATAATGTTAATAATTTTATAGTTATTTGTATGGCAAATAGTGTGACTCTGGTATGTATAAGGGGTGCGTGTGGGTACAAGAGCTCGACCGCAAGATAAACTATATGTGGCTGGTCTCCAAATGTTTCCAGGGCTGCCTTTAATTCCCAGTCCGGCCCTGAACCCACTCCAAAAACCCTTTGCCCTTGGATGACCAACTCACTTTACACCTGCAACCCATATTTAAAACCATTTAATTAATTTTTAACAAACCCATTCTATCCAAAACACAGTATTTCAGTATTTTTTCACACAGACTGGTTCACAACTATATGGACAATGGGGTGTGCATAGGACCATGTATAGGTGTTGTTGACACAGTTCTTGGACGTATGGGCACAGGAATGGGATTTCTTAATGGGGTAGACATACAGACAATATATAGTAAGATCCAGGCTCTAGGATTTGACACAATAAAGGGTCTAAATGCCCAATCACAGATAAAGGATCTACTTCTCAAAATAAGTGAAACGCACACTCAAACTATAGTAAATATAGATTCACATCTTGTAGAGGTGGTTAAGGAGTTAATTAACAGAGACATCAACACTACCTCAGATCTCTCACTGGGATTGGCATGCACCCAGGCACAGAGTGAGTTGTCAAGTAATTTTAAGATCTTGATGCAGACAATGTCAAACGGTCATGTACCTCTAATGTTTTCAAATGTTGAGCCTGGTGTAACAAAATTTGCTCTAGATAATATGAAGATATGGGTAAATGATTGGCATGGATGTAATGGAACCTTGTGCATAGCATCATCACTTATTTCTGTATCAGGGGTTAAAACTGAGATTCAGAAACTAGTGTCTTTAGGAATCCCAGTATCGGACACACATGCGATGTTTGGCAAACCAGCACATGATTGCCTGGTATTTCAAAATGGGGAATGGGTACAAATGGATCTCCCTCTTTGCGGTCTACATCTTGTGACAAAAACATATGTCTGCACACCGGGACAGTATAGGGAGGCACACACTTCATGCTGGCATAATAATTCACTGTGTCAAGCAGGGGTTGAGACAGTCCCTACTTCTCAAATTGTGTCATAAATGGGATACGGCAGGGTGTGTTACACCTTATTACGCAAGATCAATAAAGTTGAATGGGTTTCTTCTGATGGGTGCTGGGGTAATTACAACTTGTCTAGAGGACTCTATTGTGGGGATAATTTGACTATTTTAAACATTTCTGGAATTTTTAGGGTTCAATTCATCAATCGACATTCTGTTGAATACCTCCCTTCTATAAACATTTCTGTGATACCGCCTAACCTCAGGGATGCTACCATTCTATTTAAATGGAGTAAAGTATTAGAATCAGACATTGGCCTACTTAAAAAAATGAAAGAATCTGATGATGAAACTATGGTGGTAATTCAACATCACCAAGGGGAAATTGAACAACTAATTCCTCACATTGATTCTATTTGCACAAATAATCATTGGGATCATATTTTTGGACAATCATTTTCTAAAAGGAACTTTATGTATTATATGTTTCATCCTGTTTTATTATTTTCATTTGTACTATTATATGTTTTATTGTGCAAATCATTCTTTGTAAACCACTGAAGCGCATGACATCCAAGGCTAGACATACTATGAAAGAATTTAGATATTTACATTTAAGTTAGACTCTCTAAAGATATTGTATAATTACACTATGTGTCACGGAAATCCAAACATACAAAACCACTAATCTGAAGAGGACCTGCATTTTGGATTTTATTCTTGACCATTTTGAATGTTTTTCCAGCCACAGAAAACTGGGTTTACGTGTGTCATTCAGACACAAAGGGGGGGGGGTGTAACAAATATAAGTCAATTATGAATCTCCAAGGACAACAGCTGGCTCCCAACACATTGGGATTTCTCTTGAGTAGACCAGTTTCAAGGAGAAACACTAGGGGCAAAACCCAAATGTCCAGGAATTGTCAATACATCAAAGGGCTATCTCTCTAACAGTTGGAAACAACAATCTACAATCCCCTACAACAAAAGGATTGCAGGAGACAATATCAACATTCCTGAGACCCACTCTGAATTTGCCCTGAGGACCATCAACTTCACTGTGGGGACAATCTCATTTCTTGGACAAGCGTGATCTCTACAGGCAGTAAATCGTGCCTTCCTAAGGAGGATTGGACAAAAACTCAGAAGATGATTGGCTGGGACTGTTTGGGCATAGTGGCTATAAAGGTGTTGTGTGAGCAACAGAGGAAAAAGAAAAAGAAAGAAGAAGAAAAGGGATAACATCAAGGTGACAGGGACACCCCATCCTTACATGCACACATAGAGTCACTAGCATAGTGGAGTTAGAGTCATTGTATTTCAGACGCTTCTCTGTATACTCACATATATGTATTCGTTATTTTAATAAACCCATTGTCTTAAGCCACTGCAGTAAGTGGAGTTTCATACATCGAGGAATCGGTAGTAGTTAAAGGAAAGCCAGATGGGTTAAGGTTATAAATCCCGGTATTTAAGGGGCTTTTCTACATGTGTAAGGGCAGTGTACGTGTATATGTGTGTGTGTAAGGGCAGGGTACGTGTATATGCGCGTGTGTAAGGGCAGTGAACGTGTATATATGTGTGTGTAAGGGCAGTGTATGTGTATACGTGTGTTTATGGGCTGGTGTGTGTAAGGGTCCTGGAAGGGAGGCCAACATTACCCTTTTTTCATTAAAAAAAATCTCTGCTGCTGTGGACTACTCTTCCAATGATGCTCAGCCAGCAGCATGGTGGACACCTGGCTGGCTGAGAATCATGGGAATTTTTGTTCACAGCTAGCATCTGCAGCTTTACTGTTGCTGCACTTCCCATGATGCTCAGCCAGCATCATGGAAGTAGTATGTCTGGCTGAGCCTCATGGGAATTCAATTTAATGTGTTGGTTATTTTTAATATGCATGACTGCTGACAAAAACAAAGTGTGTTTTAAGTGGCGATGCAAGCGCGACATTGTAAAGTGCAATTGCTTGTATCGGTGAGTTCCGCGAGATTTAAAAAAAAATAAAAAAAATAGGTGTCCCTCTTTCACATTTTGAAATGTTGAGAGGTATGAAATTGCGCATTACAGTTTTCAAACATGGAAGTTTGACAGATCAGTTTGTTGGGTCCAGGTCTCACTTGAGACATGGTAGAGGTCCCATATTTAATTTTAACCCCCTAAAACTGTATCTTTCCAAAAACGAGACTCAGGGAATCTAGTTAGGGGCATATTGGCTTGTCCCATGCAGCCGATTCCACACCAACGCCTTCCAAATTTAGTCTAACATGGTAAAGCAGTATTTTATCTAATGAACAGGAATACATATATTTTAACATTTTTGGTTTCTATTATGCAGTTAGTCAGCATAGGTGATATACAAACAGAATTTTGGAAGACCAATAGCCATTTTAAGGTCCTCCCCCTTAATTCATAATGCACCTTACTTATAGATACACCACTCTGCCCCCCGGATATGCTTTATAACCCCTGATATGCCATTCTGTCCCCCAGATATGCCACTCTGCCCCAGATATGCTTTATGCAACCTTGATTTACCACTTTGCGCCCCCCCCAGATATACCACTGCCCTCTGATATGCTTTATGCCACCCTGATATGCCGCTCTGCCCTCCTCTCCCAGACTTACCAATACATAGTTCATAAGGTTGAAAAAAGACCAAAGTCCATCAAGTTCAACCTATATACATATTGTGTCCCTACTGTGTTGATCCAGAGGAAGGCAAAAAACCCTTATGAAGCAGATGCCAATTGCCCCATACCAGGGGGAAAATTCCTTCCCGACTCCAAATATGGCAATCAGAATAAATCCCTGGATCAACGTTCTGTCCCTAATATCCATAATAATATTGTAATATTATTGCTTTCAAGAAACACGTCCAGGCTCCTTTTGAACTCTTTTATTGAGTTTACCATTACCACTTCCTCTGGCAGAGAGTTCCATAATCTTACCGCTCTTACTGTAAAGAACACCCGTCTGTGCTGGTGTAGAAACCTTCTTTCCTCCAGCCGTAGAGGATGTCCCCTTGTTATAGATACAGTCCTGGGTATAAATAGGTCCTGGGAGTGATCTCTGTACTGCCCCCTTATATATTTATACATAGTTATTAAGTCCCCCCTAAGTGTCACGTTTCACCATGCGCTAGCTGGACTTGTTCAAACTTTCCATTTTCATTTCACGTTTCCTGCCACTAGTGGCCGCCCTAGCCAATCAGGACATCTCAGACTGATTATCAGGTCCAGCTGCAGTGGCTTACCTGATCAAGTCAGCCTTGATAAACCTGCCCAGCCCTGCAGTCTGGGCCTTGACATTGAAGTTGGAGGACTACCTGTTTGGTTCCTGATTTGTTCCTGTACCTGCCTTGTTCCTGTACCTGCCTTGTTCCTGTACCTGCCTTGTTCCTGTACCTGCCTTGTTCCTGTACCTGCCTTGTTCCTGTACCTGCCTTGTTCCTGTACCTGCCTTGTTCCTGTACCTGCCTTGTTCAAGGACTACCTGTTTAGTTCCTGCCTTGTTCCAGTACCTGCCTTGTTCCAGTACCTGCCTTGTTCCAGTACCTGCCTTGTTCCTGTACCTGCCTTGTTCCTGTACCTGCCTTGTTCCAGTACCTGCCTTGTTCCAGTACCTGCCTTGTTCCAGTACCTGCCGTGTTCCTGAGTTGCGGCCTGCGCCCCACTAAGTGGACTCCCAATAGGAGTGCCCTGCATCGCGACTCCCAGGATGACTGCCCACTAGCGGACTACCCTGGTTGAGTGCCCTGCAAGTGGGCAACCTGCCGTGTGCCCTGCAAGTGGGCAACCTGCCGTGTGCCCTGGAAGAGGGCTACAAGCCGTGTGCCCCGCAAGTGGGCTTATCTGCCATGTGCCTTGTTCCAGTACCTGCCTTGTTCCAGTACCTGCCTTGTTCCAGTACCTGCCTTGTTCCATTACCTGCCGTGTTCCTGAGTTGCGGCCTGCGCCCCACTAAGTGGACTCCCAGGATGACTGCCCACTAGCGGACTACCCTGGTTGAGTGCCCTGCAAGTGGGCAACCTGCCGTGTGCCCTGCAAGTGGGCAACCTGCCGTGTGCCCTGCAAGTGGGCTTATCTGCCGTGTGCCCCGCAAGTGGGCTTATCTGCCGTGTGCCCCGCAAGTGGGCTTATCTGCCGTGTGCCCCGCAAGTGGGCTTATCTGCCGTGTGCCCCGCAAGTGGGCTTATCTGCCGTGTGCCCCGCAAGTGGGCTTATCTGCCGTGTGCCCCGCAAGTGGGCTTCCTGCCAAGTCGCGTGACTCTTTATATATATTGTTGTACCACCTCATTCAATACAACTCTTGATCCAGATCTGTTGTCTGTGGTTTATTCCTGCGCCTGTCTGTAACAACCCCAGACCATAAATCATCGTGGGGTACAGACAGAGCCCCTCGTATCCCCTGCACCTGGGCTCCTTATCAACCTGTGTCCTCGGTTCGTGACAGAATGTCAAGGCCAACACAAGGAGTTCGCGGGGATACCTGCAGTACGGGAATCCGTGGTGAACACGAAGACCCAGACACAAAGAGACCACAGGTCCGCAAGCATCCGGAGGCTGCTCCTTGCAGTGGGGGTATGTCACGTTTCACCATGCGCTAGCTGGACTTGTTCAAACTTTCCATTTTCATTTCACGTTTCCTGCCACTAGTGGCCGCCCTAGCCAATCAGGACATCTCAGACTGATTATCAGGTCCAGCTGCAGTGGCTTACCTGATCAAGTCAGCCTTGATAAACCTGCCCAGCCCTGCAGTCTGGGCCTTGACATTGAAGTTGGAGGACTACCTGTTTGGTTCCTGATTTGTTCCTGTACCTGCCTTGTTCCTGTACCTGCCTTGTTCAAGGACTACCTGTTTAGTTCCTGCCTTGTTCCAGTACCTGCCTTGTTCCTGTACCTGCCTTGTTTCAGAACCTGTCAGTACCTGCCTTGTTCCAGTACCTGCCTTGTTCCAGTACCTGCCGTGTTCCTGAGTTGCGGCCTGCGCCCCACTAAGTGGACTCCCAATAGGAGTGCCCTGCATCGCGACTCCCAGGATGACTGCCCACTAGCGGACTACCCTGGTTGAGTGCCCTGCAAGTGGGCAACCTGCCGTGTGCCCTGCAAGTGGGCAACCTGCCGTGTGCCCTGGAAGAGGGCTACAAGCCGTGTGCCCCGCAAGTGGGCTTATCTGCCATGTGCCTTGTTCCAGTACCTGCCTTGTTCCAGTACCTGCCTTGTTCCAGTACCTGCCTTGTTCCATTACCTGCCGTGTTCCTGAGTTGCGGCCTGCGCCCCACTAAGTGGACTCCCAAGAGGAGTGCCCTGCATCGCGACTCCCAGGATGACTGCCCACTAGCGGACTACCCTGGTTGAGTGCCCTGCAAGTGGGCAACCTGCCGTGTGCCCTGCAAGTGGGCAACCTGCCGTGTGCCCTGCAAGTGGGCAACCTGCCGTGTGCCCCGGAAGAGGGCTTCAAGTCGTGTGCCCCGCAAGTGGGCTTATCTGCCGTGTGCCCCGCAAGTGGGCTTATCTGCCGTGTGCCCCGCAAGTGGGCTTATCTGCCGTGTGCCCCGCAAGTGGGCTTATCTGCCGTGTGCCCCGCAAGTGGGCTTATCTGCCGTGTGCCCCGCAAGTGGGCTTATCTGCCGTGTGCCCCGCAAGTGGGCTTCCTGCCAAGTCGCGTGACTCTTTATATATATTGTTGTACCACCTCATTCAATACAACTCTTGATCCAGATCTGTTGTCTGTGGTTTATTCCTGCGCCTGTCTGTAACAACCCCAGACCATAAATCATCGTGGGGTACAGACAGAGCCCCTCGTATCCCCTGCACCTGGGCTCCTTATCAACCTGTGTCCTCGGTTCGTGACAGAATGTCAAGGCCAACACAAGGAGTTCGCGGGGATACCTGCAGTACGGGAATCCGTGGTGAACACGAAGACCCAGACACAAAGAGACCACAGGTCCGCAAGCATCCGGAGGCTGCTCCTTGCAGTGGGGGTATGTCACGTTTCACCATGCGCTAGCTGGACTTGTTCAAACTTTCCATTTTCATTTCACGTTTCCTGCCACTAGTGGCCGCCCTAGCCAATCAGGACATCTCAGACTGATTATCAGGTCCAGCTGCAGTGGCTTACCTGATCAAGTCAGCCTTGATAAACCTGCCCAGCCCTGCAGTCTGGGCCTTGACATTGAAGTTGGAGGACTACCTGTTTGGTTCCTGATTTGTTCCTGTACCTGCCTTGTTCCTGTACCTGCCTTGTTCAAGGACTACCTGTTTAGTTCCTGCCTTGTTCCAGTACCTGCCTTGTTCCAGTACCTGCCTTGTTCCAGTACCTGCCTTGTTCCAGTACCTGCCGTGTTCCTGAGTTGCGGCCTGCGCCCCACTAAGTGGACTCCCAATAGGAGTGCCCTGCATCGCGACTCCCAGGATGACTGCCCACTAGCGGACTACCCTGGTTGAGTGCCCTGCAAGTGGGCAACCTGCCGTGTGCCCTGCAAGTGGGCAACCTGCCGTGTGCCCTGGAAGAGGGCTACAAGCCGTGTGCCCCGCAAGTGGGCTTATCTGCCATGTGCCTTGTTCCAGTACCTGCCTTGTTCCAGTACCTGCCTTGTTCCAGTACCTGCCTTGTTCCATTACCTGCCGTGTTCCTGAGTTGCGGCCTGCGCCCCACTAAGTGGACTCCCAAGAGGAGTGCCCTGCATCGCGACTCCCAGGATGACTGCCCACTAGCGGACTACCCTGGTTGAGTGCCCTGCAAGTGGGCAACCTGCCGTGTGCCCTGCAAGTGGGCAACCTGCCGTGTGCCCTGCAAGTGGGCAACCTGCCGTGTGCCCTGCAAGTGGGCAACCTGCCGTGTGCCCCGGAAGAGGGCTTCAAGTCGTGTGCCCCGCAAGTGGGCTTATCTGCCGTGTGCCCCGCAAGTGGGCTTATCTGCCGTGTGCCCCGCAAGTGGGCTTATCTGCCGTGTGCCCCGCAAGTGGGCTTATCTGCCGTGTGCCCCGCAAGTGGGCTTATCTGCCGTGTGCCCCGCAAGTGGGCTTATCTGCCGTGTGCCCCGCAAGTGGGCTTATCTGCCGTGTGCCCCGCAAGTGGGCTTATCTGCCGTGTGCCCCGCAAGTGGGCTTCCTGCCAAGTCGCGTGACTCTTTATATATATTGTTGTACCACCTCATTCAATACAACTCTTGATCCAGATCTGTTGTCTGTGGTTTATTCCTGCGCCTGTCTGTAACAACCCCAGACCATAAATCATCGTGGGGTACAGACAGAGCCCCTCGTATCCCCTGCACCTGGGCTCCTTATCAACCTGTGTCCTCGGTTCGTGACACTAAGCCGTCTTTTTTCCAAACTAAATAACCCTAATTCTGATAATCTTTCTGGGTACTGTAGTCCTCCCATTCCCCTTATTACTCTGGTTGCCCGACTTTGAACCCTCTCCAGCTCCACTATATCTT
This sequence comes from Spea hammondii, assembly GCA_029215755.1. Lineage (NCBI taxonomy): Eukaryota > Metazoa > Chordata > Amphibia > Anura > Pelobatidae > Spea > Spea hammondii. The sequence goes on from JARDYJ010000003.1 coordinate 45,545,493, forward strand.
TCTTGTACACTGGTGCCCAGTACTGTACACAGTATTCCATGTGTGGTCTGACTAGTGACTTTTACAGTGGTAGAATTATTTCCTTGTCGTGGGCATCTATGCCCCTTTTGATGCACCCCATGATTTTATTTGCCTTAGCTGCCTGACACTGGTCGCTACAGGTAAATTTACTGTTAACTAAAACTCCTAAATCCTTTTCCATGTCAGTCGTCCCCAGTGTTTTTCCATTTAATACATATTCCCAGCCTGGATTTTTCTTCCCCATGTGCATAACCTTACATTTATCTGTGTTGAACCTCATTTGCCACATCCCAGCCCAAGCCTCCAACCTATGCAGATCCATTTGTAATCGTGCACTGTCCTCTATTGTGTTAACCACGTTACAGAGCTTAGTATCGTCTGCAAAGATTGATACTTTACTATACAATCCCTCTACAAGGTCATTAATAAATATATTAAAAAGAATAGGACCCAAAACTGACCCCTGTGGTACACCACTAGCAACAGTCACCCACTCAGAGTATGTACCATTAACCCCTTAATGACAATTGCCGGTTCTGGCACGGCACGGAAAAACAAGTCGATTATGACAAATGACGTGCCAGAACCGGCACGCCTTTAAACGGGTGCAGAAAGCGATCTACGTTTGCTTTCTGCACCCAAACGGCGTTGCTGTAATGCCTCGACCTCGAGGCATTCAGCAACGCCACGATCGTCACCATGGGCCATGTCTGGCCCCTCCCCGGGGCGTCAACAACCGCCATACGATCACCTCCTAAACTTAAATGGTGTCGCTGGAATGCCTCGATCAGGAGGCATCCAGCGACACCAAACACTTACCTTTGGATGGACTGTGACCGCTCCGGAGAGCGGTCACAGCCGCAGATGCCGGTGATCTTCGCCATCTGCAAGGCGGTCCGGGAAAAAAAACAATAAAGGTGAAAAAGTTCGCTAAACGGTCTCCTGACCCTCAAGAGAACTCTGGCTCCACTTGCAGGTTGAATACAGGTACTGCATTCAACCATGCAAGTCAATGGAGCCCAGCTTTCTAATCACAGTGTTATTAGTAAAAATAAATTAAAAAATAAAATAAAATTAATAATAATTAGAAAAAAAATAGTAAAAAAACCAGTAAAATGTAAAAATAATTTCCCACTGATCACTATCAGGGGAACCTTCAAGTTGAAAATTATTTTTTTTTTAAAAAGGCAAAAAAAAATAAAATATATATATAAAAAATATATTTTTGTGAGCAAGTCCTAAAATTAGCACATTAGCTTAAAACAATTCTCGCATGGAAAGAGTTAAAATACTGGCATATTAAATGCCCATGGGGTGTCTACTTTTAAAAAATTTATGATTTGATGGGGTAAATTGAATTGGCCGGGTTCAACAATGTCCCAAATAACACGGGGGGAAGGATGGCCACACATCTAATTTCCAATTAGAAAAATGCACACGTACCAAATGTGGCCTTTTAGTTCCCCCAAAAAATGACAAACCCATGCATGTGGGGTATCACTGCGCTCAGGAGATGTTGCTGAACACATATTGGGGTGTCATGTGACAGCGGCATAAACCAGGAGCTGTAAATTCATACATAAAGTAGGTGTGTGGGGGAAAAATACACACAAAAAAATACTACTGCAAACTTTGAAAAACTTCTGGTGGTAAAATGTGTGCATGCAAAGAGTTAAAATACCCTGGGGTGTCTAGTTTTCAAAAATATATGGCTTTATTGGCCACACTGAAATGGCCCGGCTCAAAGATGTACCAAATAGGGCATGGGCAGTGGATCCCCAAATGCCAAAGTTCAACATTGAAAAATGCGCATGTCCCAAATGTGGCCCTTTTGCCCCCAAACAGCCAGGCAAAATCATTCATGTGAGGTATCGCTGTACTCAGGAGATGTTGCTAAACACATATTGGGGTGTTTTATGATAGTGACAGATACCAGAACCTGTTTATTCATACCTTAAGTAAAATGTGTGTGAAAAAACAAATGCAAAAAAATTACTACCATAAAGTTTGACAAAGGCTGATGGTAGAATTAGTGCTTGAAAAGGGTTAAAATACTAGCATTTGGAATACCCTGGGCTGTCTAGTTTTTGAAAATATATGACTTGATGGGGTAAATTGCATTGGCCGGCTTCAAAGATACCCTAAATGGCACATGAGGGGAAGAATTACCAGATTTGGAAAAAATGGCTTTGAAATAGCAAAACGCTACCTGTACTTTTTGCCCCATAATGTGTAGAAAAAAGCAAAAAAACATAAAAACATTGGGTATTTCTAAACTCAGGACAAATAGTAGAATCTATTTAGCAGGTATTTTCATTACCTTTTATAGATGAGTAAAAGATTTCTCAACTAAAAGTTAGAAACAGTCATTTTTTTCTAAATTTTTCACCATATTTTATACTTTTTTTAATAGTAAATAATATGATACAATCAAAACAATGTCATCTAAAGAAAGCCCTTCTTGTCCTGAAAAAAACAATATATAATGTGTGTGGGTTCAGTAAACAGGAAAGAAGAAAATTACAGCTAAACACAAGCAGTGCAGAAATGTTAAAACGGCCATTGTCACGAAGGGTACAAAAAGTAAAATCAGCCTTTGTCACAAAGGGGCTAATAACCACCCTCTGTTTCCTATCACTGAGCCAGTTACTTACCCACGTACACACATTCTCCCCCAGCCCAAGCATTCTCATTTTATGTACCAGCCTTTTATGTGGCACCGTATCAAATGCTTTGGAAAAATCAAGATATATACGACATCCAGCGATTCACCCCGATCCAGTCTTGAGCTCACCTCCTCATAAAAGCTGATCAGGTTAGTTTGACAGGACCGATCCCTTGTAAACCCATGCTGATATGGAGTCATACACTTATTTTCATTGAGATACTCCAAAATAGCATCTCTTAGGAAACCCTCAAACAGTTTACACACAACAGAAGTTAAACAAACAGGCCTATAATTCCCCGGGTCACTTTTTGTCCCCTTTTTGAATATTGGCACAACATTTGCTATGCGCCAGTCCTGGGGAACAGACCCTGTCACTATAGAGTCCTTGAATATTAGAAATAGGGGTCTGTCTATTACATTACTTAACTCCCTTAGAACGCGGGGGTGAATGCCATCTGGACCTGGTGATTTGTCTATTTTGATTTTTTTTAGGCGGCACTGCACTTCTTCCTGGGTTAGACAGGTGACATGTACTGGGGCATTTATCTCATCCTGCTGTATATTACCTGGCATTTCATTTTCCTCTGTGAATACAGCAGAGAAGAATATATTTCATAGATTAGCTTTTTCCTGATCCCCGTCTATAACTTCTCCATCATTACTTTTTAAGGGGCCAACGCGTTCATTTTTAACCTTTTTACTATTTATATAGTTAAAGAACATTTTGGGGTTTGTTTTACTCTCTTTGGCAATGAGTCTGTCTCCACTTTTGCTGCTTTTATCTGATTTTTACATATTTTATTTTTTTCCCGATAGCTTTTTAGTGCTTCCTCACTGCCTTCCTGTTTTAGTAGCTTAAATGCCTTTTTTGCCATTTATTGCCCCCTTTACATTTTTATTTATCCACATTGGTTTTCTCTTGTTCCTGACTCTTTTATTCCATACGGTATGTACCTTTCACGGTGAGAATTTAAGATATTCTTAAAAATCTCCCATTGAGTGTCTGTACGTTTGTTTTTGAGGACATTTTCCCAATTTACAGTGTTAAGGGCTTCTCTTAGTTGATCAAACTTTGCCTTCCTAAAGTTCATAGTTCTTGTGGCTCCTCTAAGTTCAATGCATCCCCAGACTCTATGGTGTCTAGCTGAAAACATGATCACCTGTAAACAGGCAATTGCGTGTTGAGCCTGCAGAATCGCTCCCGAGGGGCAGCTGTGCTGGTCTGCCCAGGTAGACACCTGGGCAGACAGCAGCAGCGCTCCCGCGATTACCAGGATTGTGGCGACGTTGGGGCGTTTTTTATGGATGACATACCAGGTACGTCACAGAACTGATGAGCCCACATGGGCATGGTGTACCTGGTGCGTACCTGCACGCGTAGGGGTTAAATGCATAAAGAGAGTCAATATGATTATCAGTTTAATGTAGGTTGAAACAAAATCGTTAACTGAACAAGAACCAGCTTTGTAGGAGGAATAAAACTGGATAAAAACAGCCAAACTCACTCAAAAGTGAGGTTGCTGAACAGAGTTTAATGTCAAGTCACACACTGTGGCAAGACTGAGCAGAGCGACAAGACACAAGGTTGTTATACACATCACGCATACTTCCTTTTGCATTCGGAAGCTGTCCAGCGGTGCCATCAGCTCAGCATTGGCAGACAACAGTGGGACCCCGGTACACCCATCTCCTGTCTCAAGTCTGGTAAGAAGACTGATGAGCGCTCTGAACTGATGAGTCAAAATTTGGCAGTTTGTGCGAAGAAGGGCTGGAGAGCAGTACAAAAATTAGTGTTTCCAGACAACAGTGAAGAATAATGCAAGTAGCTTGCCGGTTTGGTATTGAATCGAACCCTTTTTTTCCTGTTCAACTCACTTTGTATTTTGTTTACTGAAAAAAAATTAAACTATTAACATGTCTTGAAAGTATTCTTACTTACAGCATTTCTTTACACTTCCCAATAATATATGCCATCTTGGCATGTGAGAGCAACAGCGCTCTAATGGATCTACAGCATCTAATGGATCTACAGCATCTGATACTACCTCAAATGCATCAGATGTTCACCAAATATCTAATGCTTCAGGTGACTCTGTTGCCTTTCTTCCACCATCAAAAATGAGATGCAGAGATCCCATGGCTGATGAGAAAAGATCAACCATTCAACCATTTCAAGCCACAACTGGCATTGATTGTAATATAGCCACGATCCAATTAATCTTGCTAGTTTTATTTTTTACTGATGTTTTTTCAAAATATAGTTTTGCAGACAAACAGGTATGTTACACAAAATTTGGCAGATAACCCAGATTCATGTAAGCAGCTACTGTAGGCTCTGACACCCCACTGATATCAGAGAGATGGAACCCTTTTGATGAGCATTATAAAAAACAAAACAAACATAAGAAATCCAGTGTTGACAACCTCCTTTTCCCATGCATCATAATGCGTAGGTTTTTGCATGTTAATGACAATGCACAATGCTTTCCTAGAAGTGATCCAAATTATGTTAGGCCGTATAAAATTAGAATTATATTTCTATCATAAAGGTTCTCAGAGGTGTACACCCCAATGAAGAACATCTGTGTCTTGCAAATCTATAAGAAGAGCCTTTTATTTTTAAGCAGTACATCAAATCAAAAAGAACACGATAAGAGGTGAAATTCTATAAATTATGTAACGGCAGTATAGACTTGTTGTTTTGCATATATCAGGGAAAAACTTAACACCTGAATCCTCCTGGCTGCCCTGACTTTGTATGCACAAATGGCAAAATTACTTGGGCTTACTAAATTAAGGTTATTTCCTCTGGCTGGATAACTATTATACCAGCATTGAATTATTTAGGTATCTGTTCTGTTTGAGACCGTGGCCTGTGGCCAGGGCCGGCCTTTGGGGTGTGCGACCTGTGCGACCGCACAGGGCGCCACACTCCAGGGGGCGCCGCCGCCACCGTAGCGTACCGCTGCCGCCAGCAGCGTACCTAGCGGCGGGGGGGGGGCGAGCAGCACCCGGTGCTGCTCATCAGGGGGGCACCCGGCACCCCTCCAGAGACGGACAGTAATGTCCGCCGCTGGAGGAGCAGGCTCGCAAGGGAGCGGTATCGGAGGTCTTTAACAGACCTCCGGCTCCCTTGAGTGATTTTAAGCCAGTTCAAGGATCTCCCTTGAACCCGGCTTAACATCACTCAAGGGAGCCGGAGGTCTGTTAAAGACCTCCGATACCGCTCCCTTGTGATCCGCGCGGCAACAGCTGCTGTGCGCCGGGGTTTGTTGTCAGCACTGAAGCCGCGCCCACCGCTGTCCGTGCCCTCTGACCCGGAAGAAGACAGAAGAACTGAAGAAGAAGAACGAAGAGGAGGAAAAGGAGCTGTAAGGAGAAAAGAGGAAAGGTAGGAAAGCATTCAGTGAGAGTGGATTGGTATGTGTGTGGATTAGTGTATATATGTGTGGATTGGTATATATGTGTGGATTGGTATACATGTGGATTGGTATACGTCTGGATTGGTATGTGTGTGGATTGGTATATATGTGTGGATTGGTATACGTGTGGATTGGTATACATGTGTGGATTGGTATATATGTGTGGATTAGTGTATACGTGTGGATTGGTATACGTGTGGATTGGCATACGTGTGGATTGGTATGTGTGTAGATTGGTATGCGTGTGGATTGGTATGCGTGTGGATTAGTATATGTGTGGATTGGTAAGTGTGTGAGAGTGATGGGTGTTATGCTGTACCATTTCCAATGTCTTTTTCATGATCTAATTATGCTCTAAAAGTACATCATAACTCCCATCACTCTATACTGTTCCATACAGTGGCAGAGCTGGGAGGCAGAGGCTTTGCACCCCCACCGCAGGACTCCTGAAAGGTAAGTGAACTTCAAAGAGGGAAAGGGTAGATAGTTAGGAGGCCGTATATAGGGAGAAGGGAGTGAGACAGGGGAAAGGGGGTAGATAGGGAGAAGGGAGTGAGAAGGGGTAGATACGGCAGAAGAGAGTGAGAAGGGGTAGATAGGGCAATCATACTCCTATCATGCCAAGTCTGCGAGTAAATCCTGGAATCTGGGTATGCCTGGGCATGATAGGAATGTGATTGCTGTTAATCATATATATATATGATATATATAGACTTGAAAACCGAAGTTGTTTGTGTGGTTATTTGGAAAGTCCCTGGAGTGCCGGTAACTATTTTTGGACTTTATATATATATATATATATATATATATATAAATATTATTTAATTGTTTTCTCCTATTTTGGTGTGTTACTTACTTTAAATAAAAGTGTTAGATTTTTTATGGTGTTGGGGGGGTCATATTCGGTTTTGGCCAGGTAAATGCTGCACTTTCGGTTTCAGTCCAGAATTCGTTTCGGTGCATCCCTACTACTAAGCCAGACAATTAAGTGGTAGGCCTAGACCACATCAATGTTTGGCGTAGTATATAGTGATTGGGGTTTTGTTACAAGTTTTTATTCCTTTCTTTTTTTGGGATGGGGGGGCGCCAGAGGAGTAGTCCGCACAGGGCGCCAGAACACCTAAGGCCGGCTCTGCCTGTGGCACAGTTAGAGGTATGTACAAGGAGGAACCACTAGCCCTACATTATAGAGAAAGAAAGGATATGTATGTTCTGTTGACCGTATATACCAAACAGACAGTGCCAGTGACTCTCAGTGAAGTAGGGCATGAGGTCAGCAAACCAAACCGCATCACTAAGTACAACAAATATATGGGGGGGGGGGGATTTTGCCTACCAGTGTCTGCAGCTCTACCTTGCACTTTGAAATTAAGTAATATGGTAAAAAAGAGGTTGTATTACCGTATTTGCTCAATTATAAGACAACCCTGATTATAAGACGACCCCCCAAAATCTGAATATTAATTTATGAAAAAAAAGAAAAAGCCTGAATATAAGACGACCCTATAGGAAAAAGTTTTACCAGTAAATGTTAATTCATGTAAACTATGTGAACAATTGTTTGTTAATCAAAGCTATGATTGAGAAAAATATTTTGTTTTTATTTCCTTTTTTTCAACCTGCCCCCCCAGTTATGCACATCTGCCCCCAGGCTTGCCACTCTGCCCCAGAAATGCCTTATACCCTCTAAATGCCACTGTGCCCCATGATACGCCTTTTAACCCTCTATATGCCACTGTGCCCATGATATGCCTTTTGACCCCCTATGCGCCACTCTGCCTCCAGAATTGCCTTATACCCCTATATGCCACTCTGGCATTTAGGGGGTTAAAAGCCATATTATGGGGCAGAGTGGCATATAGGGAGGTATAAGGCATTTCAGGAGGCAGAGTGGCGTATAGAGGGTTAAAAGGCATCTCTGGAGGCAGAGTGGCATTAAGGGGGTCAAAAGGCATTTCACAGAGCACTCTGCCTCCAGAAATGTCTTATGCCCCCCCCAATTAACACTCCCTCCCCCTCCCTCCTCCGGTGCTTAGTCCGCTTGAGCGGAAGTTGTCTACGTGCTCAGAAGCACCGGTAACTTGGGGGGGGCATCACACAGGAGGATCCAGGTCCCCTGCATCGCTGCGGGGGATCTGGATCTTAGTCTCATAGTCAGACCTATTTGAGGTCTGATTATAAGGCGACCCCGATTAAAATTATATTTTTCAGAGCATTTGCTCTGGAAAAAACCTTGTCTTATAATTGGGCAAATACGTTATATTTAGGTCAAATTACTGCATGCAATGCAAATCTTATACAAAAAAGCTGCCACAGCAAAAATATATTCTTTTTTTAGACTTCCATATTAACTTCAAGTTTTCTTTTTGACACTCCCCTTGCCCAGGAAATTTACAGTCAAACTTTCCTTAGGCTTGTTGGCAGACATTTTATTTTTTTACTCCTGCTCTTCCTTCTCCTTGCAGGATTGTGCATCGGTACCTGCTTTAGTGACTTCCATACCAAATTGATTATATATTTTTTTCTTTTCCTTTTTTATGTATGTTCCCTTGAAAAATGTTCACGAGTGCTGCATGTTGCTGGCCATGTTTCTCAAAGAGTTTAAAATATATACGTTTTGTTTACTTTAGAAAAAACATATATCATTCTGGGGGTTCATGCTAATTGGTAGGGTAACGCCATTAAAAGGAGAGTATTTGTGAATATTTCTAATTGGCACATAACCTGTACAAAATCCTAAGCAAATAAATAAATAACATTTCCAGATACCACAGATATTTCTGTAATCTGGTGATGTAGTTAAACAGGGTTTGATGTATTTCTCTGCAATTGCACTTAACCCGCGTAAAAAAACCTAAGAAATGCAGAAGTGTTCATGAAAAAAAGTACAGAAAAATTTATATTACGGCACAACTTGACATATTTGTGGCAAAATGACTGAAGGGCAAGGTTCCAAATGATCAGCAAAATACCCTGGGCTGTCTGCTTTCAAGTTAATTTGAACTGGTAGAGTGCTAAACATTTCCAAATGCAATACAGGCACAGCAAAAAAACAAAACAAAAACAACATTTAAAATTTGGAACCTGTAGCACGCATGTTGTGATTTATGGCATGTATAGTCAAAATAACACAAAATATTATGCATATGGAATCTGTCTAATCTGGGGATGCAGGTGAACAAGTTTTAGCATATTTTTTTGCAGCTGTTCTTAACCTGTCCAAGAAATCCTAAAGAAAAGCACAAGCGTTAATGAAAAAAGTGCTGAAAATTTATATTACAGCACATTTTGGTAGAAATTTGTTACAAAACGGCAAGAGTCCAAATGCACCCAGGAAAATAACCTAGGTTGCCTGCTTTCAAGAAATACATACTTTTGTGGGGTTATTTTGAACTGCTGGGTCACTCATACATTCCAACTGTAATATAGGCAAGGTAAAACAAAATTCAAACTTAGAACCTGTGATGGGCATGTTCTTATTGGTGATCTGTATAGTACAAACCAAAAAAAAAACCAAAAAACTATGCATATGAGGTACCTCTCTAATCTGGAGATGGATGTTGTGACTGAGAACCATACTCTGACTGAGTAGCTCCGCTGTAGAGATCTTCCTTGCCACTTAAAGCTCAGTTACTCAGGGGATTAACCCTTTGTAATCACCCAAGCACTTGTCGAGGGTGTAGCGTGCAAACAGAACTATGTGTATAAATATCTGTGCTGTTCTCAAACCAACACACTCAGATAAGGGGTATAATCCCATCAACTGCCAGAAAGCCAGGAACCTCCATAGCCAGCAATTCCCACCTGGTAAAGTGTCACTATTTAGGGGTGATCCTGAGGGAGCGGTAGCAATCTCGGGGTGCCAATGAAGAGCCCAGGGCCCAAGGATGTTATGATCAAGAGACTTGATCCGTTGTCAGGACCTTGAGTGACAGCACTGGGAATGTCCCCAGGACTAGTCCATAAAGTAGCCGAGCAAGAGTTCCAAAGCCGTGGCTGGGTAAACCCTGGTTCTAAGGACGGGTAGTAAAACCAGGCTTACCAAATGAGTTCACTAAGAAACCACCTCCGATTGTGCCCCCCCAAGCACAGCATAACCCCATAAAAGTGACATAGTAGCAACTCCGTTCCAAAGTTCAGTGGGCATCACCACAGTTCCTAGCCGCCACAAAGTTCCATGGATTTGCAGCTAGGTCCCAGGCAGGTGCCAGGCAGGGAGGAAAGGGAGTCCAGAGAACACAAGGAGTTTACAGGGTTTAGGAACCACTAACCCTTGGAAACGTCAGTGAATGCACTCCTGTGACGGAGGATGTAAAACACAGGGATGGAGTAAAATCCTTACAAACAGTAACAGAGCCTGAACACTCCCATAAATCGTCCAGGGCAAAATGGAGCAAGGGGGGGAGGCCAACCCGACAGATTCCGGACATTATATGGAATAAAAACAGATGGTGATGAAGTTTGGCGAAAAAAGCGCAGAAAATGAAGAGGACGGCAAAATTTGGCAGAAATTTGACACAAAATAGTTGCATTGCAAGTGTCCTAATGATCCTATGAACATATCTTGGATCGCCTGCTCGTCAAAATGATTCCATTTTGTAGATACTTTGCTCGCTATTAATGTTACAAACATTTAAAGCATTCTTACTTTACAGCATTTTTTCCACCTGCTTAAAATACTTGCAGTCTTTTATATGAGAGGGAGTGTGTATCAGCATGGGTCTGTAAGTATGTGTGGGTATGTGTTAATTTGTGTGAGTGTGTGTGAGACTGGGCCAGGGTTGTAGTCTATTTCATAACCGTGCAGCCAAATTAAGAGTGTGTGGTACTGGAGACCAAAGGTGTGGCCTGTTCTCGAAACGTGCCGCTGAATGCAGCGTGCGTGATACTCAAGGCCAGGAATCCAACCCAGCAGGGAGGCCAGCTGGGGTGGGGTGGGGTGGGGTGGACAGACCTTGGGGCCTGACACATGCATTAAAAAATATATATAAATAATTAATTTCACTGTGCTTTTATGTGAAAAGAGTACAGGAATATCCCACATGCTTTTCAAAGATTCTGGGGTTAAAATTGGAACATGTGCAGTTTAGTTCTCAAAATTATGGGTCTGTACTTTATTTGAGTAACAGTAGAGGTCCTACTCTCACCCCATAAACCTATATATTCCCACTCAAGTTTATAGGTGGCTCACTGCAACAGAAACACGTTTTTGTTTCCATTACATTTTCACATTAGGCGCGATTTGGGATTATTTTATGCTGGGCTGGAAACAAGAAAATATGCTCTCCCACTTCTCAATTCAAATCATGAGTGCACAACTTGTGTTTTTATACTTAGAAGACATACCTCATGCTTTCAGGGTAAATGCCATCCCTAAATATCAAACTTTCTTACAGCACAACACCTGAGGGTTTCAAAGACACTCCCTTCTTACCTTTCTATGTGGCCCGCTGCAAACATTAATCTAATGGATTTGTATCTTTTCCCATACCAGGCATGTTTTAGGATGAATTCTGCATGCTAGACTACCTGGAAAATGAAAGAAAAAAGAATTAGTCGTCCACTTCTACTGAGCACATAGATGCCATATATGCCAGGGTTACATAGATACAGGAGACTCAATAAATCATGAGAGCACAGTCGAACCAAGAATGAGCACCTCTTGATTTTGTTGGGAAGCTACTAAACAGTATACTCCCGGAAAGTACATTGCCTGAGAATCCCAAAGACCCTACTTACCTTTCTGCAGCAACAAATCTAACATGAACAACAGAAAATGTAAGTGAAAAATAAAAAATTTTTAAAAATGTGATAACAGATATACCGACTGTCACGAACGCACTCTACTCCAATTCACTGTCTGCCCTAGACCGAAAATAGTGATAAAAATACAAATATCCACCCTTAATACCACCCGCAATTAACTATAATGATATAACAAATATCAAAGTAACGCTGCCACCACCAAGACAATTTAGAAATGGGGTGCCTTGGTACCCCAAACGAATCAGACTAAAAAAACCCACACAATATATTTTAACACAATAATTACGTGATTTAAAATTACCAATAAAATGGTCTAATCAGGTAACGTGAGTTTTTACCAGACAAAGGCAGAAGTTAATAAAGGAATATTTAGTATGAACAAAAAAAATCACAGTGCATACAAAAAAGATGATAAACAGATTTACACCAAACAGATAAAATAAAAAGGAGAAAATTACAGAAAACCTAACTACTCACTGAATGGTCAAGTAACAGTTTTTCTGTCCGTAGGGCTCCGGCAAGGAAAGATGGCAACTTACTCAAAATTAGATCTTGGCCCCTAGTAAGCACACTTCTCAGTTCATCTCGAGTTTCCAAGCCGGCCCAGAGGTGGTATAAGCAGAGGGAAGGTGTACCATAAGTGACCTCCCCCTTGTGTGGTGGAAACATATCAGTCCAAATAAGTTATTTTCATTTTACCGTCCCTCCTGTGCTTGCCACAGCCATAATTCGTGCATTTATGAATTTCCTGTAAATGTGAAGTCCATAGATATGTCACACTTGCTACTTATGACTAAACATCATAGACTTCACAATTCCTTCCAAACTGGTAAGTGGCGCCGCCATGTTTGTACTCTTTTTGTAGGGTGCGCTTTCCCCGTTCTAGGTATGCACACAAGGAGGTATGATAATGAATATATGAGTTATTATTGATATGGGTTGGATATGACCTGGATATGAAATGGTTTTCCTGACTGCTAGTGGTCACTTAGCATATCAAAGAATCCAGGGTCTATGAGGGGATACAGGCATATGGTGAATGACTCAGCTAGCAGACTTAAAGGCACCGCCTCCCTGTGAAATTTCACACCTGGCAGAGGGCCTTGGTTGGAGTCCCAGCTTCAAAACACCAGTTTATCTTAGAAGACCTTTTGGCACCACATGCCTATACAATCGAATTAACGTCTCACATACTGAAATTGGCCGTGCCATCTCTACCGGGTAGCCAGTCCATGTACGTATTGGCCCAGAGATTAAGCCACAAGCTTATCTCTGCGCCTACCTACTCTTTCCCTGGGTAACAGTTTCCGGCTAAGTTAAAGTATTTCTTTGGGAAAACATACCCTGCAGAAGGTACTTTTCAAAGCATCAGCTACGTTGTCTGCTCTGCTACAGGATAAGGCCATGGTCTCAGGGTTCCCAGGGGCATAGTCCACCCCCTTAGTAACAGATTGGTTCTCCATGCGGCTCGGTATAGCTACATGCCCCAACAAATCTACTTGATGGGTAGCTAGGGTGTCTCGCCCTGGCTTCCCAAACCATGTAGGCACTATGTGAGGGATAACAGAATGGTCACCAGTTTCACCCTCTCCCTTGTGTCCTGACTTCTTAGTCACACAGAATACTGGCACAGGTGCACAAAATCCCTCTCTCTGTCCCCCACCCTCTACCATTTTAAGGGATACACTAACTTCCCCCAGACCCTCAGAAATAGAGTCCAGCTTTTGGCATTTGATGGAATCATTTTTTACAATATGCCCGGTGACCCTTTGGTTTGACACTGCTGGTTCAGGCACAGACAGGTATTCTTGCACTCTCTCCCCCCTATTCTTGGAAGACTGCTGCCAGGTTACCACAGCTATGGTTGAAACACCTGTCACTCCACCTGTTCCACTCCAAGGAGGCATGCATACAGTACCCTGGGAACCAGTTAATCCTGACACAGAGGAACACTCACTCACCCTCTGCCCTTCTTCACAGGGTGGCCCCCTCACATTTTCACACAGCACCTCAGACATTCCTGGTTCTGGCACAGATTCAATCTGCCCTCCCTCCCAGTGATGCGAAACCTCCACATTCTCACACGACACCTCAGACACCCCTGGTTCTGGCACAGATTCGCTCTGCCCTCCCTCCCAGTGATGCGAAACCTCCACATTCTCACACGGCACCTCCGACACCCCTGGTTCTGGCACAGATTCGCTCTGCCCTCCCTCCCAGTGATGCAAAACCTCCACATTCTCACACGGCACCTCAGACACCCCTGGTTCTGGCACAGATTCAATCTGCCCTCCCTCCCAGTAATGCAAAACCTCCACCTTCTCACATGGCACCTCAGACACCCCTGGTTCTGGCACAGATTCGCTCTGCCCTCCCTCCCAGTGATGCAAAACCTCCACATTCTTACACGCCACCTCAGACATCCCTGGTTCTGGCACAGATTCAATCTGCCCTCCCTCCCAGTGATGCGAAGCCTTCACATTCTCCCACGGCACCTCAGACATTCTGGGTTCTAGCACAGGCAGACACGCACAACCTTTCTGCCCACTCTCCCCATGAGGCTGCCCTGGTACATTTTTATACACTGCCCTTTCTATGGTAGGGCCCCTAGAAGACCTGGATAAATCAAAAGTGTCATCCTCCGGCATATATTTTGACAACAGCCTACACAAATCAGTACCCAGTAACACATTAGTAGGAATGTTATCTGATACCCCCACATCTCTTACACCCTTCCCTGCTCCCCAATCCAAAAATACTCGTTCCATTGGCACTGCATGACGTACTCCTCCAATTCCCCGCACTGTTAAGGTCTTGCCAGGAATAAAGTCCTCAGAGCTCACTATCTCTGGACGCACAAGAGTCACTTCTGCCCCCGTGTCTCTGAGCCCCACAGTTACCTTGTTTCCCACAGTGACAGGTTGCATATTCACATTGGGGGTGTTCTCAGAACTGGAGACGAACAACACCGAAGATGATGATTCTGAGGGGTGACCCGCTCCTGTGGATGGTGTAGGCTTTCTTTTCTCCGGGCAAGTAGCGCCAATGTGCCCCACTTTATTACAAATAAAACACCTGCGGCTATCCCCCTACGTAGAAATGGCACTAGCTCCCCCTCTCCCTGAGGTAGAAACTGACTCAGAAGATGGTACAGTAGACTGGGTGATGGGAAGCCGTGGTGTAGCGGTCTTCCAGCTGGATGCTCCCGTAGAAAAACCTCTGCTCCGGTCCGATTGTGCTCGGTTAGCCGTGTGGAAATCCACCAGCTCACCCGCTGCCAATGCTGTTTTGGGCTCCGGGTCCAGCAGCCATTCTTGTACATTGGCTGGGCACAGCTGCAAAAACTGTTCCTTGATGATCAGATCTTCCAAGCTTTCTAAGGTTGTAATCTCCAGCCCTCTAATCCACTGCCGGAATGCCGTCGTCAGGTGTCCCACAACTGCAGTGTAGCTCTCGGTGGAACGCTTCTGCAAAGTCCGGAATTTCTTTCGGTACACCTCAGGGGTAAGGTTGTACCGTCTCTGCAGTGCAGCCTTAATTGCCTCATAGTCCTGGTCAGATTCTGCTGGTAGCTCTGCAAATGCTTCCAGTGCAGGACCTCTGAGACCAGGGGTGAGGTACTTTGCCCACTGGTCCTTTGGTAATTGGTACTGCCGGCAGACCTTTTCAAAACTGCGCAGAAAAACATCCAGATCCCCATCTTTGTCCAAAGTGGGAAAATTCTCTGCACGTGGTTTGGGTGCAGAAGAGTCTCTTGAAACCACACTGATAGGTGAGGCACTTAACCTCTCCAACTCTGCCAGTTTTAGTTCATGCTCTCTTGCCGCCTGGCGCTCTGCAGCTTCCCTCTCTCTCTCGGCCTGGCGCTCTGCAGCTTCCCTCTCTTGATATTTAAGGATAAGCTGCAGTCTGAGGTTTGCATCTGCTGAGTCCACGTATTTGAAAACAGTTTGTAGATAAGAGTCCAAGGGATCTCCAGATCTTGGCACGTCACCGACATCAGCTGCAGGTATCTCCCGTGTGAATATGCCTCCCTCAGAAGTGTTTGCAGTAGGGCTGAAACAACGAATCGATAAAATCGATAATAACCGATAACGGAAATCGTTGTCGACGATTTCCGTTATCGATTAATCGAGTGATCGATTCGTTGTTGGAGCACTCGGCTCCTTTTACTTACCTCCGCGAGCGTTCCCCGCTTCTGCTACACGCTCTGCAGTCTCCGCCTTCTTTCAGCTACGTGACGGATGTGACGCGTTCCGGAGGTAAGTATTCTTCATGTCTATGTGCGATTCGCTCTGTGGGGGTGGGGGGGCAGGCCAGGGCAGGAGACTGAGTGCAGGGCAGAGTGGGGGTGGGGATGCAGGGCAGGGTGTGAGTGTGGGTGCAGGGCAGGAAACTGGGTGCAGGGCAGAGTGGGGGTGGGGATGCAGGGTGTGAGTGTGGGTGCAGGGCAGAGTGGGAGACTGGGTGCAGGGCAGAGTGGGGGTGGGGATGCAGGGCAGGGTGTGAGTGTGGGTGCAGGGCAGGGTGTGAGTGTGGGTGCAGGGCAGAGTGGGTGCAGGGCAGAGTGTGGGGGCAGGGCTGGGTGCAGGGCAGAGTTGGAGACTGGGTGCAGGGGCACAGTGCAAAGTGCTGGGTGCAAAGTGCCAGGGCTGGGTGCAAAGTTCTGGGTGCAAAGTTCTGGGTGCAAAGTGCTGGGTGCAAAGTGCCAGGGCTGGGGCAAAGTTTCTTGAACAGTAATAGTCCACCTCTTTTCAGAATGTTTGGGGTTATTTTGTTTCATAAATATTGTGTTTGGGTTCTTGTACTTTGAAAATATTGTTTTTTATTACATCATAACAAAATAAGAATGTTAATGTAAATTTTAAGTTGTTTTTTAACATCCAGTTCATTAAATTATTTTAAATAAACGAAAAATTTGCATAGTTTTTTTTTATCCGATTAATCGATTAAAATAATCGTTAGTTGCAGCCCTAGACATATGTGATATCCGCGATACTTCCCTCTCCATTATGATCTGAAATTTTAGTTGGCTTACCAATTGAGACAAAATAAAATGTCTATATTGTTTCCATTCTTTAGCTATTATTTACTGCATTTACTGCTATACAAGTATGGATGGTTATATTTAATTGGACTTGAGTTAGAGGGGGCCAACCTAAGTGGAGTAGTAGAGATGCCGGGGATTCTGGAATTACTATATTATCAATTCTTTTCAAAAATAAAGAAGAATTTCTTTCCAGAAAGTGTTTACTTTGGGGCAGGACCACCATATGTGAAGGTAGGTACCAGTAGATTGCTCACACCGCCAGCATGTGTTGGAGTTTGCTGGAAACATACTTGTGACACGGGTTGGAACTAGATACCATTTATTTATTAGTTTAAATTGTGTCTCCAATAGGGAGAGATCATGTATGCTAGGGAGGCAGTTCCTAATCTCTTTTAGCCAGTTCCTAATCTCTTTTAGCCAGTCACCAGCTGATATCGAGACATTGATTTCTTTCTCCCAACTTGCAATTATTTTATTGAAAGAATTATTTCGTTCTTTTAACCTTGCTATTTCTGCACATTTAGAGAAGAGTTTCATCACATGGTTAGGCCAAAAATTTGAGCACGTTTCCTAATATGTGTCGCCTGTGAATTTAGAACATGTTTACTTATACAATTCTTTATTCGTAGATAATTAAAGATGGTTGGTTTCATCGATTTGAATTTAGTTATTAAGGAAGGGAAATAAATCATCTCCCCATGTATCATTATATCTGATATTGTAGTAACTCCAGCTTGTTGCCAGTAGTCGAGTGAGATGTTATCAATAACTTCTTCCAAAATACTAAACTTTAGTGAGTCAATTAGTTTGTCTTTGATACCCAATTTTTTTTTTAATATTTAACCATTCAGGTATGATGTTCTCTAGGATCTTATTTTTCTCTTTAATTTTAATTGCTATGTCTTTATCTTTTAAGGACCAAATAAATCGATTTAGGCAATTAACCTCACAGGTCTTTCGTTCTACCTTGTACCAAACTTCTTGTCTAGATATTTCTTGATAGGTTTTAGCTATATGATGTATTATACTGGTTTCATAGTGTTGTTTTACATGTGGAAAGCTCATACCTCCATCCCTAACACGAGCGCTCATGAGATTCGCATTAATCCTGGGGATCTTTCCCTTCCACACAAAATTTAAGAAAGCAGTATGTAATATGGCAAGCCAACTTTGTGGGAATTTTAATGGTAGCATTCGGAATAGATAATTCCATCTTGGCATTAGATATGTATTGAGAGCATTAATTCGACCCCACCATGACAGTTCGACTTTCCGCCATTCCCTCATGAGTATATTTGACACTCTTAAGAGACAAAGAAAAATTGTTTCTACTATATTATCAGTTTTCTCGGGAATAAGGATCCCGAGATACTCAAAGTATCTTACTTTCGTGTTTAAAGAGAATTGTTTGGATAAAATATCTCTAGTTTGAAGGCTGATACTTTTGGCTTGTCCTATAGTTTTATCAAGATTAAGTTTGTAATTCGAGACTAAACTGTAATTTTCCACTTCCTGTAAAAAGTGTTTCATTGAGGTTAATGGGTTAGATAAAGTAATAATCACATCGTCTGCATATAGCGATATTTTGAATTCCTCATTATCTATTTCGATCCCTGTTATGTCCTGGTTAGTACGTATTTTCCTAGCAAATGGTTCCAAAGTAAGAATATAGAGGATGGGTGATAGAGGAAAACCCTGTCTGGTGCCGATTTTAAGATCAAACCAGCTAGAGCATAAGCCCTGACCAACTCCCCGTGCACTGGGATTTGAATATAAGGATACAATGGCGGTATAGAACCAGCCCGAAATTCCAAAGGATCTAAGAGTGGCCTTGAGGAACCCCCAACTGACCCTGTCAAAAGCCTTCTCTGCATCTAATGAAAGGGTCAGGAGGGGGTAACCAAACTTTTCGGCATGATCCAGCTCATCTATCAGACGTCTGATATTGTTGGTGGAGTCTCTACCAGGGACAAAACCCACTTGATCTGAATGTATCAAGGTATATAAAGTGAGTTTTAATCTTTCTGCCAATAACGCAGAGAATAATTTAATATCAACGTTAATTAGGGAAATAGGACGATAGCTTTTTAAGTCCTCTGAGTTCTTATTTTTTTTTTTATATTGGGAGAATATTAGCCTGCAAGATTTCTTTTGGGCATATGCCCGTATTTGCAATTTCTTCAAATGTCTGCATAAATTTGTCTAATAAATCTGATTTTAAGTTTTGTAAAATAAATTGGTAAATCCATCGGGGCCTGGAGTTTTATATTTCTGGAGTCTATCAATTATGCTATTTAATTCCTTTTTCTCCAATGATCTATACAGAATGTCCCTTTGTTCATCAGATAATGCTGGTAAATTTGTCATTGCTAAATATTCCTCTATACGAATATCATTCACTTCAGTAGAGCTACTATAGAGATTTTCATAGTATGTGTTACTCACCTGCCCTCGGCTCCCACGTTGCCGCAGCAGCCGCCACGCAGGAGAGGGAGACCCCCCCCTCCAACGCTCGGCCACCTCCGCAGCAGCCGCCACGCAGGAGAGGGAGACCCCCCTCCAACGCACGGCCACCTCCGCAGCAGCCGCCACGCAGGAGAGGGAGACCCCCCTCCAACGCACGGCCACCTCCGCAGCAGCCGCCATGCAGGAGAGGGAGACCCCCTCCAACGCACTGCCGCTTCCGCCGTCGTCCGCTGTATTGCCGCGGAGTCTGGCATTTAGAGGGTTAAATGACATATTATGGGGAAGAGTGGCATATAGGGAGGTTTAAGGCATTCAGGAGGCAGAGTGGCGTATAGAGGGTTAAAAAGGCATTACTGGAGGCAGAGTAGTGGCATTAAGGGGGTTAAAAGGCATTTCACAGAGCACTCTGCCTCAGAAATGCCTTATGCCCCCCATTTAACACTCCCCCGCCCCCCCAAACTTACCGGTGCTTCTGACTTCCCTGTCATGTAGCCGGGGTAGCTTGTAGATCCCACGCACTTACGCTGCAGTCGGAAGGAGGCGTGGCTAGCAGCGGGGGTTGTCTGCGGCACCGGTGCGGGGAACTCTGATCTCTGACAGCAGGGGAAGGTCTGCGCGATGCACGCAGACAACCCCCGCTGCTAGCCACACCTCCTTCCTGCTGCAGCGGAAGTTGTCTACGCAAATCGCGTAGACATCTACACGCTGCCCCAGCTACACACCGGGGACTCAGAAGCTCCGGTAAGTGGGGCGGGGGGGGTGGGACAGGAGGATCCAGGTCCCCTGCAGCTGCAGCTAGTCTCATAGTCAGACCTATTTGAGGTCTGATTTTAAGACGACCCCGATTATAAAACCTCGCAAATACGGTATTTTTCTCAATCATAGCTTTTATTAAATATGAAAATTAGTTTACATGAATATGTACTAGTAAAACTTTTTTCCTATAGGGTAGTCTTTTATTCAGGCTTTTTGTTTTTTTCCTAAATTAATATTTTGATTTTGGGGGGTCGTCTTATAATCGAGCAAATACGGTATCAGAGAAGCTTCCTTGGGTAGATGATCTGTATCTAGTCACAGCAGACATTCAAGCCCTATAC
Source organism: Spea hammondii (assembly GCA_029215755.1). Taxonomy (NCBI): domain Eukaryota; kingdom Metazoa; phylum Chordata; class Amphibia; order Anura; family Pelobatidae; genus Spea; species Spea hammondii. The sequence continues at coordinate 45,565,983 of JARDYJ010000003.1, forward strand.
ACTTCCATTAGACGCCAAAATGAAATTTAAGCATTGATGAATATTTTAAAGGAATCTGACTTTTTGAATCCCCCACATAGGAAATTTATTGAAGATAGCATGAGATTTATTTTGGAATCAAATTATTTTTTGTTTGATGGTGATATATATATTTATTTTTTTTTACAGATTTGTGGCACGGTGATGGGTACCCATTTTGCTCCCAGTTATGCCAATTCATTTTTGGCTGACTGGGAGCGAGACAATATTTTTGGTACCCATCGCCGTGCTAATCTTTATCTATATAAGCGTTATATATTGATGACCTCTTTATTCTCTGGAAAGGTAGCCTAGAATCCCTTGAACAGTTTTTCCTAGATCTGAATAAGAATTCATTAGGTTTGAAATTCACGTACGAAACAAATAGAGAAACAATTAATTTTTTAGTAGGGCTGCAACTAACGATTATCTTAATAATCGATTAGTTGGCTGATTATTTTTTCGATTAATCGGATAAAAAATGCAATTTTTTTTTATTTAAAATAATGTAATAAAAAACGTACAATTTACACTTTCATCTCTTTATTGCAATGGCCTCTCTCTATTCACCTTCTTGTTTTACTGACATAATAATAAAAGCTACAAGAACCCAAACACAGTGTTTCTCAAAATAGGTTTTAATACAAAGTTATTAGTAAATATTAATTCATATGTTAACTATTTTTCATATTTAATAAAAACTGAGAAAAAAAGCCTTGTTTATATTTTCTTTTATTTACCAAACTGCCCCCAGTTATGCACATCTGACCCCCAGTTTGCCACTCTGCCCCATATATGCCTTATACTCCTTATATGCCAGTGATATGCAACTGAGCCCCCTGATATACCTTTTATCCCCAGATATGTCTTATGCCCCCCTGATATGCCTAATATCGATATGCCTTATACCCCCTATATGCCTTATAACTTCCAATACGCCACTCGCCCCCATTTATGCCTTATACCTCCCTATATGCCACTGTGCACCCTGATATGCCACTCCGCTCCCCATAAATGCCCTGCACCACCCTGAAAATCATTATACTGCCTGATTCACCACTCTACCTCCCCCTATACACCAGATATGCCATTCTGCCTCCCTGAAATTCATTACGCCCCCATACACCACTCTGCTACCCTGAAATTCATTATACCCCCCATACACCACTATAACTCACCCATACACCACTCTGCCTCCTCCCCTCTCCCATACACCACTCTGCCTCCTCCCCCCTCCCATACACCACTCTGCCTCCTCCCCCTCCCATACACCACTCTGCCTCCTCCCCCCTCCCATACTCCACTCTGCCTCCTCCCCCCTCCCATACACCACTCTGCCTCCTCCCATACACCACTCTGCCTCCTCCCCCCTCCCATACACCACTCTGCCTCCTCCCCCCTCCCATACTCCACTCTGCCTCCTCCCCCCTCCCATACTCCACTCTGCCTCCTCCCCCCTCCCATACACCACTCTGCCTCCTCCCCCTCCCATACTCCACTCTGCCTCCTCCCCCCTCCCATACTCCACTCTGCCTCCTCCCCCCTCCCATACACCACTCTGCCTCCTCCCCCCTCCCATACACCACTCTGCCTCCTCCCATACACCACTCTGCCTCCTCCCTCCTCCCATACACCACTCTGCCTCCTCCCCCCTCCCATACACCACTCTGCCTCCTCCCCCCTCCCATACTCCACTCTGCCTCCTCCCCCCTCCCATACTCCACTCTGCCTCCTCCCCCCTCCCATACTCCACTCTGCCTCCTCCCCCCTCCCATACACCACTCTGCCTCCTCCCCCCTCCCATACACCACTCTGCCTCCCCCCATACACCACTCTGCCTCCTCCCTCCTCCCATACACCACTCTGCCTCCTCCCCCCTCCCATACTCCACTCTGCCTCCTCCCCCCCTCCCATACTCCACTCTGCCCCCTCCCATACTCCACTCTGCCTCCTGTCAGCAACGGAGGTTTACAAGACACCAGGGAGCCGGGTAGAGAGGCAGAGTGGCGTATGGGAGGGGGAGGAACCAGAGTGTTGTATGGGAGGGTGGATCCCATACACCCCTATGACTCCTCCCCCCTCCCATACACCACTCTGCATCTCTCCCGACTCCCTGGTATTTTGTGAACCTCCGTTGCTGACAGACACTTTCACTGCGGCTTCATAGAAGCCTCAGCGTAAGCGAAGGGCAGTGACGGAGGCTGTCTGCGCGCATCGCGCAGACCCCCACCAGCTGATAGAGAGGATGATCCTCTGCAGGAGACCTCGATTCTCTGTCAGCCGGTGGGGGTATGCACTATGCGCATTATCGATTATTATCGATTATCTATTAGTTCAGCCCTATTTTTTAGATGTATCTGTTTTTGCTGATAGAGATACTACAAACTTTAGGACCACTGTATTTTTTAAACCCGTAGATAAAAATACTTACCTGAGAGCTAATAGTTGCCATGGCAACAATATTACTAAGAGGCAATTTATTAGAATTAGGAAAAAATGTTTAAGAATTGAGGATTTTAATGTACAGGCAGAAATCTTTAAGGATAGGTTCCTATAAAAGCGATATGATAAAAATATAGTGATGAGGGCCTTTTGGGAGGACAGAAAAATGGATAGCGATAAGTTTGTCATTGTGACAAACGTCGTACAAATTGTAAAAAACTTTAGGCTAGATAGTTAATGGGTCTATTATCACTAAGCCATGCAACAATATTTTTAGTTTGGGATTTATCTCTACTTTTTCGGATCCTATTCTTGGAGGAATCCTACCTGTTAAGAGTTGTATTATTTGTAAGAAAGGTGGTAACTTGAAGACAAAAAATTTCAACCAAGTAAACATAATGGTTTTCTCTCCTCATTAAACGGATGGTATAGATGTGGTAACTGTAATCATTGTTTTGTGTGTCCGAAAAAAGTAGTTGAATATAGAAGTCTTATAAATAATTTAGGGCTGCGACTAATGATTACTTTCATTGGCTGATTATTTTTTCGATTAATTGATTAATCAGATAAAAAAATAAATGTAAAATGTATTTAAAATAATTTTACCCCTTAATGACAATTGACGGTCTGGGCACGTCACCCAAAAAAGAAAGGTTAACGACAATTTTAAACGGGTGCAGAAAGCGATCTATGTTCTGTGACCTCGAGGCATTCAGCAACACCGCGATCAGCACTAGGGGCCGTGTCTGGCCCCTCCCCGGGGCTTCAACATCCGCCTACTGTATGGCGGCAGACGCCCATTTTAAAAGTGTTTAGGAGACGATCAATGATCACCTCCTAAACATCAATGGTGTTGCTGAAATGCCTCGATCACGAGGCATTCAGCAACACAAAACACTCACCCCAGAAAAAAAACCAATATATATATATATATAAATATTTTTGTGAGCACATTAGCTTAAAACAATTCTCGCATGGAAAGAGTTAAAATACTGGCATATTAAATGCCCATGGAGTGTCTACTTTTAAAAAAATTATGATTTGATGGGGTAAATTGAATTTGCCAGGTTCAACATGTCCCAATAAACACGGGGAGGAAGGATGGCCACACATCTAATTTCCAATTAGAAAAATGCACACATCCCAAATGTGGCCTTTTAGTTCCCCCAAAAAACAACAAACCCATGCATGTGGGGTATCCCTGTACTCAGGAGATGTTGCTGAACACATATTGGTTTCGTGTGACAGCGACATATACCAGGAGCTGTAAATTTATACCTAAAGTAGGTGTGTGGGGAAAAATACACACAAAATATATTACTGCAAACTTTGAAAAAATGCTGGTGGTAAAATGTGTGCATGCAAAGAGTAAAAATACCAGCATTTAAAATACCCTGGAGTGTCAAAAATATATGGTTTTATAGGGCACACTGAAATGACCCGACTCAAAGATGTGCCAAATAGGGCATGGGCAGTGGATCACAAAATGCCAAATCTCAACATAAAAAAATGTGCATGCCCCAAATGTGGCCCTTTTTCCCCCCAAACAGCCAGGCAAAACCATTCACGTGGGGTATCACTGTACTCAGGAGATGTTGCTGAACACATAGTGAACACAGTGTTTTATGATAGTGACATATACCAGAACCTGTTAATTCATACCAGAAGTAAAATGTGTGTGAAAAAAATGCAAAAAAATGACTACCACAAAGTTTGACTAACAAATTAGTGCATGGAAAGAGTTAAAATACCAGCATTTGAAATACCGTGGAGTGTCTAGCTTTCAAAAATATATGATTTGATGGGGTAAATTGCATTGGCAGGCTTCAAAGATACCCGAAATGGCACATGGGGGGGAAGAATTACCAGATTTGGCAAAAATGGTTTTAAAATAGCAAAACGCTACCTGTAGTTATTGCCCCATAACATGCAGAAAAAAAAAACAAACATAAAAACATGCAGGTTTTTTCATTACCTTTTATAGATGAATAAAATATTTTTCAACTAAAAGTTATAAAAAGTCATTTTTTTTTATACATTTTTCTAGGGCTGAAACAACTAATCGATAAAATCGATAATGAAAATCGTTGTCAACGATTTTCATTATCGATTAATCGAATCGATTTTTATCGATTATAAAAACTATAATCCGACCTCAAACAGAGATCGCATTATAACACTAGAATCCAGATCCCCCACAACGCTGCAGGGGACCTGGATTCCCCTCACTGTCGGCCGGTCTCTCACTTCCGTCTCTCTCCCCCTCCCATACACCCCTTTGACTCCTCCCCCCTCCCATACATCACTCTGCCTCTCTACCCGGCTCCGTTACTGACTTCATAGAAGCCTCAGCGTAAGTGAAGGGCAGTAACGGAGGCTGTCTGTGCGCGTCGTTTAGACCCCCACCGGCTGACAGAGGATCATCCTCTCTGTCAGCCGGTGGGGGTCTGCATCGCACAGACAGCCTCCGTTACTCACCTTCACTTACGCTGAGGCTCCTATGAAGCTGCAGTGAAAGCTCCTGTCAGTAACGGAGCCGGGTAGAGAGGCAGAGCGGTGTATGGGAGGGGGGAGGAGTCAGAGGGGTGTATGGGAGCCACCCTCCCATACACCACTCTGGCTCCTCCCCCTCCCATACGGCACTCTGCCTCTACCCGGCTCCCTGGTGTCTTGTGAACCTCCGTGGCTGACAGGAGGCAGAGTGGAGTATGGGAGGGGGCAGGGGCGTAACTAGACGCCTCAGGGCCCGGGTGCGAGGATCTGTTAAGGGCCCCCCCACCCCCTCACCCCCTCACCCCCCCCAAAAAACCATGATTTTTACCCAACAATTTTTTTTCAACAAATTCAATTTACATATTGAATCATATCTGTAAAAAAATCAAAGAAAAAGGGGCGCATGTACAAAGGGCATAATCCAGGGGTGTCCAAGTTTTTTCTGCAGTGGGCCACTTCATCAGAATTGTATACGTGCGCGGGCCGCACTCATTTTTCACTGTGACAAAAAATATGGCCTTTAATAAAATATGCAGATTAAAATAAAGTAAAATGACACAAAACCTTTACTCTTCCTCTCACTGATTTCTGGGCCTTGAAAGTTTTGCGACTACAAATTCAGGATTCCCTAGATTTATTCTAGGGATGAACTAAAATGAAAATTCTGGACCAAAACATTCGGGGTTCACTTAGCCAAAACCGAAAATGACCCCCACCTTTAAAAATAATAATAAAAACTCACATGTTTAATAAAAGTAGATAACACACAATTGGACAAAATTAGTAATATGACTTGGCATGATAGGAGTGTGATTGCTAACAGCAATCACACTCCTATCATGCCAAGTCAGCCAGTACATGCTGGTACAGGGTGGCTGTAAGTGATGTGCAGACCCCATACTGCTGGCAGCATCACTACACAAGGGGGGCAGCTAGCTAGGTTTCAGCATGTACTGGCTGACTTGGCATGATAGGAGTGTGATTGCTAACAGTAGTCACAGTCCCATCATGCCTAGGTTCCAGCACTTACACATCCATCCAGTAAATGCTGGAACCTAGGCATGATAGGACTGTGATTGCTGTTAGCAATCACACTCCTATCATGCCAAGTCAGCCAGTACATGCTGAAACCTAGCTAGCTGCCCCCCTTGTGTAGTGATGCTGCCAGCAGTATGGGGTCTGCACATCACTTACAGCCACCCTGTACCAGCATGTACTCTGTGAGTTCTGCTTGGCTTTTGCAGTTGCATTTAGCTTGGACACACAAGCGAATCCTGAGCTGGGGCGAATCTCCTAAGTGACATCTCTAAGTGAGGAGTTACAAGCAAAGAAGGAGAGTATATTCATTACTATTGCAAGGGGGAGCACTGTGTTTGTTTGTGTTGTGTTCAGTGTAAAGTTTTGTTGAAAAAAGCAAAAAAAAAAAGGGTAAGGGCTATTTCAGGTGTGTTGCTAATTAAGTAACCTGCTCTGTGAGTTCTGCTTGGCTTTTGCAGTTGCATTTAGCTTGGACACACAAGCGAATCCTGAGCTGGGGCGAATCTCCTAAGTGACATCTCTAAGTGAGGAGTTACAAGCAAAGAAGGAGTTAAAAAGCAAGAAGGAGGGTAAAGTATAAATCCTTGTGATTGCATATAATATATTTATATATATTTTGCGCCTTACTGTCTGTTTTTGCCAGTTATTGGAGCTATCCCCATTGCCAAGATGTCCTCCATGTTTGACAATGCGGTCAGGTGTACATCTTGCTCAATGTATGCAATCCTTGAGCAGCGCTTCGAGGGTGCATATTGCTGTGCGAGATGTGTGCGGGTTGCTCATTTGGAAGCACAAATCCTGAGTCTAGAGGAGCAACTGGCAACACTGAGATCTATTGACAACTTGGAGAGGAGTCTGCTGCTCACTGAGCAAGCTCTCTCGCAGGTAGAGGTGGGGGAGGATAGTGGGATGGAGGTACAGGACAGTCAGGCAGCTAGCTGGGTTACAGTTAGGAGGCGGGGTAGGGGGAAAAGCGCCAGGGAGGCTAGTCCTGATCTAGCACACCCCAACAAGTTTGCCCGGTTGGCAGATGAGGGGGATGTTAGTTCAGAGTTAGCAGTACTGCAGCAAGTCACTGCCTCTGACCACCAGAGGGGTGTCTGCTCCAGTAAGGAGGGAAGGAGGAGCGCAGGGCAGGCCAGACAGGTGCTGGTAGTGGGGGACTCAATTATTAGGGGGACAGACAGGGCGATCTGTCACAAAGACCGGGATCGCCGAACAGTGTGTTGTCTGCCTGGCGCTCGAGTTCGGCACATCGCGGATCGGGTTGACAGATTACTGGGAGGGGCTGGAGAAGACCCAGCAGTCATGGTGCACATTGGCACCAATGACAAAGTGAGAGGGAGGCGGAGTGTCCTTAAAAATGATTTCAGGGACTTAGGTAGCAAGCTTAAGGCAAGGACCTCCAAGGTAGTATTTTCTGAAATATTACCTGTACCACGTGCCACACCAGAGAGGCAGCGGGAGATTAGGGAGCTAAACAAGTGGCTCAGAAGCTGGTGTAGGAAGGAGGGGTTTGGGTTCATGGAGAACTGGGCCGACTTCTCTGTCGGATACAGGCTCTACGGTAGGGACGGGCTGCACCTCAATGGGGAGGGTGCAGCTGTGCTTGGGGAGAAGATGGTCAGAAGGGTGGAGGAGTGTTTAAACTAGGGAAAGGGGGGGAGGGAAACTACAATATAGAAGGGGAAGATAGTGTAGATAGAGAGCTGGGGCTTATAAATGTACCTGGGGGTGGAGCAGAGGGAGGGGTTAGAATAGTTAATAGGGATAGGCTTCATAGGGAAAAAAACCATACACCTCTAAATTGTATGCTTACTAATGCCAGAAGTCTGACCAATAAAACTGACGAACTGGAGTTAATAATGTCTGAAGAAAATTATGACATAGTGGGTATAACAGAGACATGGTTGGATGATAGCTATGACTGGGCGGTTAACATACAGGGGTATAGTCTATTCAGGAAGGATCGGAAAAAACGAAAAGGGGGAGGAGTTTGCCTTTATGTAAAGTCCAGCCTAAAGGCCACACTGCGGGAGAATATATGTGAGGGAAATGATAATGTGGAGTCATTATGGGTAGAAATATATGGAAAGAAAAATAATAAAATACTGATCGGGGTTTGCTATAAGCCACCAAATATAATGGAAGCAGCAGAAGATCAATTATTAAAGCAAATAAACAAGGCAGCTAATCACAATGAGGTGGTTATTATGGGGGACTTTAACTATCCCGACATAAACTGGGAAACCGAGACCTGTGAATCTCATAAAGGAAACCGGTTTCTGACTATAAGTAAGGATAATTATCTGTCCCAAATGGTACAGGACCCGACCAGAGGGGGCGCCCTACTGGACTTAATATTAACCAACAGACCTGACAGAGTAACTAATGTGCAGGTCAGGGGACATCTAGGAAATAGTGATCACAATATGATGCATTATAACTTGTCCTTCAATAAGGGAACTCTTAGAGGAGCCACAAGAACTATGCACTTTAGGAGGGCAAAGTTTGATCAACTAAGAGAAGCCCTTAACACTGTGAATTGGGAAAATGTCCTCAAAAACAAGAGTACAGACGCTCAATGGGAGATTTTTAAGAATATCTTAAATTCTCACTGTGAAAGGTACATACCGTATGGGAATAAAAGAGTCAGGAACAAGAGAAAACCAATGTGGATAAATAAAAATGTAAAGGGGGCAATAAATGGCAAAAAAAAGGCATTTAAGCTACTAAAACAGGAAGGCAGTGAGGAAGCACTAAAAAGCTATCGGGAAAAAAATAAAATATGTAAAAATCAGATAAAAGCAGCAAAATTGGAGACAGAAAGACTCATTGCCAAAGAGAGTAAAACAAACCCCAAAATGTTCTTTAACTATATAAATAGTAAAAAGGTTAACAATGAAAGCGTTGGCCCCTTAAAAAGTAATGAGGGAGAAGTTATAGACGGGGATCAGGAAAAAGCTAATCTATTAAATATATTCTTCTCTGCTGTATTCACAGAGGAAAATGAAATGCCAGGTAATATACAGCAGGATGAGATAAATGCCCCAGTACATGTCGCCTGTCTAACCCAGGAAGAAGTGCAGTGCCGCCTAAAAAAAATCAAAATAGACAAATCACCAGGTCCAGATGGCATTCACCCCCGCGTTCTAAGGGAGTTAAGTAATGTAATAGACAGACCCCTATTTCTAATATTCAAGGACTCTATAGTGACAGGGTCTGTTCCCCAGGACTGGCGCATAGCAAATGTTGTGCCAATATTCAAAAAGGGGACAAAAAGTGACCCGGGGAATTATAGGCCTGTTAGTTTAACTTCTGTTGTGTGTAAACTGTTTGAGGGTTTCCTAAGAGATGCTATTTTGGCGTATCTCAATGAAAATAAGTGTATGACTCCATATCAGCATGGGTTTACAAGGGATCGGTCCTGTCAAACTAACCTGATCAGCTTTTATGAGGAGGTGAGCTCAAGACTGGATCAGGGTGAATCGCTGGATGTCGTATATCTTGATTTTTCCAAAGCATTTGATACGGTGCCACATAAAAGGCTCGTACATAAAATGAGAATGCTTGGGCTGGGGGAGAATGTGTGTATGTGGGTAAGTAACTGGCTCAGTGATAGGAAACAGAGGGTGGTTATTAATGGTACATACTCTGAGTGGGTGACTGTTGCTAGTGGGGTACCACAGGGGTCAGTTTTGGGTCCTATTCTTTTTAATATATTTATTAATGACCTTGTAGAGGGATTGCATAGTAAAGTATCAATCTTTGCAGACGATACTAAGCTCTGTAACGTGGTTAACACAATAGAGGACAGCGCACGATTACAAATGGATCTGCATAGGTTGGAGGCTTGGGCTGGGATGTGGCAGATGAGGTTCAACACAGATAAATGTAAGGTTATGCACATGGGGAAGAAAAATCCAGGCTGGGAATATGTATTAAATGGGAAAACACTGGGGACGACTGACATGGAAAAGGACTTAGGAGTTTTAGTTAACAGTAAATTTACCTGTAGCGACCAGTGTCAGGCAGCTGCTGCTAAGGCAAATAAAATCATGGGGTGCATCAAAAGGGGCATAGATGCCCACGACAAGGAAATAATTCTACCCCTGTACAAGTCACTAGTCAGACCACACATGGAATACTGTGTACAGTACTGGGCACCAGTGTACAAGAAAGATATAGTGGAGCTGGAGAGGGTTCAAAGACGGGCAACCAGAGTAATAAGGGGAATGGGAGGACTACAGTACCCAGAAAGATTATCAGAATTGGGGTTATTTAGTTTGGAAAAAAGACGGCTTAGGGGGGACTTAATAACTATGTATAAATATATAAGGGGACAGTACAGAGATCACTCCCAGGACCTATTTATACCCAGGACTGTATCTATAACAAGGGGACATCCTCTACGGCTGGAGGAAAGAAGGTTTCTACACCAGCACAGACGGGGGTTCTTTACAGTAAGAGCGGTGAGATTATGGAACTCTCTGCCAGAGGAAGTGGTGATGGTAAACTCAATAAATGAGTTCAAAAGGAGCCTGGACGTGTTTCTTGAAAGCAATAATATTACAAGTTATGGATATTAGATTAATAGGGACAGAACGTTGATCCAGGGATTTATTCTGATTGCCATATTTGGAGTCGGGAAGGAATTTTCCCCCTGGTATGGGGCAATTGGCATCTGCTTCATAAGGGTTTTTTGCCTTCCTCTGGATCAACACAGTAGGGACACAATATGTATATAGGTTGAACTTGATGGACTTTGGTCTTTTTTCAACCTTATGAACTATGTTACTATGTTACTATGCTGGTACAGGGTGGCTGTAAGTGCAGACCCCATACTGCTGGCAGCATCACTACACAAGGGGGGCAGCTGGCCAGGTTTCAGCATGTACTGGCTGACTTGGCATGATAGGAGTGTGATTGCTAACAGCAATCACAGTCCCATCATGCCTAGGTTCCAGCACTTACACATCCATGCTATCACACACACACACTCATTTATTCATATAATCATTCATTCATAGATTCATTCCCTCAATCACACACACTCATTCAAACACCCTCCCCACCCCCTTACCTGCACTGCAGCTCCTCGATGTCGCTCACAGACTTCAGCAGGGGGCGCGGCCTCCCTCTGCCTTCTCTGCTAAAGCACAGAGGAAGTAGGATGTCACGTGAACTCTGCTTCCTCTGTGCAGTCCAGAAGACCCTCCCACAAGTAAGTAGCAGGGCTTGGGGTGCGGCTCGTGTAAGATCGGTTGCCCTGGCTGCCGATCTTACGTGGGCCGCACCTCGAGGTCGCATGTTGGACGGCCCTGCCTTATTTAAAAAAAAAAACAAAAGGAAAAAAGATTTCAGGCGGCCCCTTGGCTTGGGCCCCCCTGCCGCCGGGACCTGGTCGCAGTCGCGACCCCTGCGACCCCGGTAGTTCCGCCACTGGGAGGGGGGAGGAGGCAGAGTGGACTATGGGAGGGGGGAGGAGGCAAAGTGATGTATGGGAGGGGGAGGAGCCAAAGTGATGTATGGGAGAGGGAGGAGCCAGAGTGGAGTATGGGAGGGGGCAAAGTGGTATATGGGAGGGGGAGGAGGCAAAGTGATGTATGGGAGGGGGAGGAGGCAGAGTGGAGTATGGGAGGGGGGAGGAGGCAGAGTGGAGTATGGGAGGGGGGAGGAGGCAGAGTGGAGTATGGGGGGGGGGCCAAAGTGATGTATGGGAGGGGGAGGAGGCAGAGTGGTGTATGGGAGGGGGAGGAGGCAGAGTGGTGTATGGGAGGGGGAGGAGCCAGAGTGGTGTATGGGGAGGGGGAGGAGCCAGAGTGGTGTATGGGAGGGGGAGGAGCCAGAGTGGTATATGGGGGGAGGAGCCAGAGTGGTGTATGGGAGGGGGGGAGCCAGAGTGGTGTATGGGTGAGTTTTAGTGGTGTATGGGGGGGTATTATGAATTTCAGGGCATATAGGGGGTATAAGGCATATCGATATTAGGCATATCAGGGGGGCATAAAACATATCTGGGGTAAAAGGTATATCAGGGGGCTCAGTGGCATATAGGGGGTATAAGGCATATCGATATTAGGCATATCAGGGGGGCATAAAACATATCTGGGTAAAAGGTATATCAGGGGGCTCAGTTGCATATCACTGGCATATAAGAGGTATAAGGCATATATGGGGGCAGAGTGGCAAGCTGGGGGTCAGATGTGCATAACCGGGGGCAGTTTGGTAAATAAAAAAAATTTAAACAAGGCTTTTTTCTCATAGTTTTTATTAAATATGAAAAATAGTTAACATATGAATTAATATTTACTAATAATATTTACTAAAACCTAGTTTGAGAAACACTGTGTTTGGGTTCTTGTAGCTTTTATTATTATGTCAGTAAAATAAGAAGGTGAATAGAGAGAGGCCATTGTGATAAAGAGATGAAAGTGTAAATTGTACGTTTTTATTACATTATTTTAAATCGAAAAAAAAATGTAATTTTTTTTATCCGATTAATCGAAAAAATAATCGGCCAACTAATCGATTATTAAAATAATCGTTAGTTGCAGCCCTACATTTTTCACCATATTTTGTACTTTTTTTTTTTAATAGTAAATACCATATTTGCTCGATTATAAGACGACCCTGATTATAAGACGACCCCCCCAAATCTGAATATTAATTTAGGAAAAAAAGAAAAAGCCTGAATATAAGACGACCCTATAGGAAAAAAGTTTTACCAGTAAATGTTAATTCATCTAAACTATTTTTTTTTAATAAAAGCTATGATTGAGAAAAATATTTTGGTTTTATTTCCTTCTATTTTCAAACCTGCCCCCCAGTTATGCACATCTGCCCCAGAAATGCCACTGTGCCCCATGATATGCCTTTTAACCCTCTAAATGCCACTGTGCCCCATGATATGCCTTTTAACCCTATATGCCACTGTGCCCAATGATATACCTTTTGACCCCCTATGTGCCACTCTGCCTCCAGAAATGCCTTATACCCCTATATGCCACTCTGGCATTTAGGGGGTTAAAAGGCATATTATTGGGAAGAGTGGCATCTAGGGAGGTTTAAGGCATTCAGGAGGCAGAGTGGCGTATAGAGGGTTAAAAAGGCATTTCTGGAGGCAGAGTGGCATTAAGGGGGTTAAAAGGCATTTCACAGAGCACTCTGCCTCCAGAAATGCCTTATGCCCCCCATTTAACACTCCCCCCCCCCTCCAAACTTACCGGTGCTTTTGACTTCGCTGTCATATGTAGCCGGGGCAGCGTGTAGATCCCACGCACTTACGCTGCAGCTGGAAGGAGGCGTGGCTAGCAGCGGGGGTTGTCTGCGTCCATCGCGCAGACCTTCCCCAACTGTCAGAGATCAGAGTTCCCCTCACCAGTGCGGGGAACTCTGATCTCTGACAGCCGGGGAAGGTCTGCGCGATGGACGCAGACAACCCCCGCTGCTAGCCACACCTCCTTCCTGCTGCAGCGGAAATTGTCTACGCGACTCGTGTAGACATCTACATGCTGCCCCAGCTACACACCGGGGACTCAGAAGTACCGGTAAGTGGGGCGGGTGGGGGAGACAGGAGGATCCAGGTCCCCTGCAGCTGCGGGGGATCTGGATCTTAGTCGTCTCATAGTCAGACCTATTTGAGGTCTGATTATAAGACGAACCCGATTATAAGACGAGGGGTATTTTTCAGAGCATTTGCTCTGAAAAAAACCTCGTCTTATAATCGAGCAAATACGGTATATATATATATATATATTTATTAGGGCTGCAACAACTAATCGATAAAATCGATAATGAAAATCGTTGCCAACGAATTTCATTATCGATTAGTTGAACCGATTTTTATGCTCTGAAAAATACCCCTCGTTTTATAATCCGTTTCATTCAGCGTGACTCACAGCAGTTACTACTTATCAGTCCCTCCCTGCAGTCACTCTGACGATTGGCCGATTTCCTTATAGCGTCCATACTACTCAGCAATTCATCTGAGTATAAAATTAATATTTGGGTTGCTGAAAGTTAGGGGAGGTGGGGGTTAATTTAAAGGCGGTTATGGTTAATGGGGTGTTTAGGGTTAATTTGGGGCAGTTATGGCTGATGGGGTCTTTAGGGTAAATTTAGGGGCAGCTATGGTTGATAGGGTCTTTAGGGTTAATTTAGGGGGAGTTGTGGTTAATGGGGTCTTTAGGGTTAATTTAATGCTGAGGACTGAGGGTTAATGTAATTAATGTAATAAAGTTAACTTAAGGTGCAGTTAGAGGTAAAGGGGGGGGGCAAACTAAGGGGAATCTAAATCCTGGGGGCAGTGAAGATTAACCCAGTACTTATTTATAAAAGTGTGTCAGTGTGATGTGGACGAGTCTGTGAATCTACGAGTGCACTATGGGTTATCTGAGGGGTATAAGGCATATCTGGGGAGGACGGTGTGGCATATCAGGGGATATAAGGCATATGTGGGGAGGGCAGTGTGGCATATCTGGGAGGGCAGTGTGGCATATCTGGGACGGCAGTGTGGCAAGCCTTGGTTGGGAAATAAAAACAAGAAATGCATTTTTTATTTTTATCAAAGTTTTTTATTCTGCCGTTTGTTTTTAACATCCTGTTTGTTTAACCCCTTCGTGACAAAGGCTGATTTTACTTTTTGTACCCTTCGTGACAATGGCCGTTTTAACATTTCTGCGCTTCTCGTGTTTAGCTGTAATTTTCTTCTTTCCCGTTTACTGAACCCACACACATTAGATATTGTTTTTTTCAGGACAAGAAGGGCTTTCTTTAGATGACATTGTTTTGATTGTATCATATTATTTACTATTAAAAAAAGTATAACATATGGTGAAAAATTTAGAAAAAAATGACTGTTTCTAACTTTTAGTTGAAAAATCTTTTACTCATCTATAAAAGGTAATAAAAAAACCTGCTAAATAGATTCTACTATTTGTCCTGAGTTTAGAAATACCCAATGTTTTTATGTTTTTTTGCTTTTTTCTGCACGTTATGGAGCAATAAGTACAGGTAGCGTTTTGCTATGTCAAAGCCATTTTTTCCAAATCTGGTAATTCTTCCCCCCATGTGCCATTTCGGGTATCTTTGAAGCCGGCCAATGCAATTTACCCCATCAAATCATATATTTTTGAAAACTAGACAGCCCTTTCCAAGCACTTATTCTACCATCAGCCTTTGTCAAACTTTATGGTAGTAATTTTTTTGCATTTGTTTTTTCACACAAATTTTACTTTAGGTATGAATAAACAGGTTCTGGTATATGTCACTATCAAAAAACACCCCAATATGTGTTTAGCAACATCTCCTGAGTACAGCGATACCTCACATGAATGATTTTGCCTGGCTGTTTGGGGGCAAAAGGGCCACATTTGGGGCATGCACATTTTTCAATGTTGAACTTTGGCATTTGGGGATCCACTGCCTATGCCCTATTTGGTACATCTTTGAGCCGGGCCATTTCAGTGTGCCCAATAAAGCTATATATTTTTGAAAACTAGACACCCCAGGGTATTTAAAATGCTAGTATTTTAACTCTTTCCATGCACCATATCTACCACCAGTCTTTGTCAAACTTTGTGATAGTCATTTTTTTGCATTTGTTTTTTCACACACATTTTACTTCAGGTATGAATTAAAAAGTTCTCGTATATGTCACTATCACAAAACACCCCAATATGTGTTCAGCAACATCTCCTGAGCGCAGTGATACCCCACATGAATGATTTTGCCTGGCTGTTCGGGGGCAAAAGGGCCACATTTGGGGCATGCACATTTTTCAATGTTGAACTTTGGCATTTGGGGATCCACTGCCCATGCCCTATTTGGTACATCTTTGAGCCGGGCCATTTCAGTGCGCCCAACAAAACCATATATTTTTGAAAACTAGACACCCCAGGGTATTTTAAATGCTGGTATTTTAACTCTTTGCATGCACACATTTTACCACCAGCATTTTTTCAAAGTTTGCAGTAGTATTTTTGTGTGTGTATTTTTCCCACACACACCTACTTTATGTATGAATTTACAGCTCCTGGTATATGCCGCTGTCACACGACACCCCAATATGTGTTCAGCAACATCTCCTGAGTACAGTGATACCCCACATGCATGGGTTTGTCATTTTTGGGGGGAACTAAAAGGCCACATTTGGTACGTGTGCATTTTTCTAATTGGAAATTAGATGTGTGGCCATCCTTCCCCCCGTGTTAATTGGGACCTTGTTGAACCCGGCCAATTCAATTTACCCCATCAAATCATACATTTTTTAAAAGTAGACACCCCATGGGAATTTAATATGCCAGTATTTTAACTCTTTCCATGCGAGAATTGTTTTAAGCTAATATGCTAATTTTAGGACTTGCTCACAAAAATATATTTTTTATATATATATATATTTTTTTTGCCTTTTTTTTTTAATTTTTTTTAAAAAAAAATTCAACTTGAAGGTTCCCCTGATAGTGACATCAGTGGGAAATTATTTTTACATTTTACTGGTTTTTTACTATTTTTTTTCTAATTATTATTAATTTTATTTTATTTTTAATTTATTTTTTCTAATCACACTGTGATTAGAAAGCCTAGCTCCATTGACTTGCATGGTTGAATGCAGTACCTATATTCAACCTGCAAGTGGAGCCAGAGTTCTCTAGAGGGTCTGGAGACCGTCTAGCGAACTTTTTAGACTTTATTGTTTTTCTTTATTGAATTTTCCCGGACCGCCGCCATCTTGCTGATGGCGAAGATCACCGGCAGCTGCGGCTGTGACCGCTCTCCCCAGGTAAGTGTTTGGTGTCGCTGGATGCTTCCTGATCGAGGCATTCCAGCGACACCATTTAAGTTTAGGAGGCTATCGTTGATCGCCTCCTAAACGCTTTTAAAACGGGCGTCCGCCGCCATACAAAGTATGGCGGATGTTGACGCCCCGGGGAGGGGCCAGAGATGGCCCCTTTGTGCCGATAATGGCGTTGCTGAATGCCTCGAGGTCAAGGCATTACAGCAACGCCATTTCGGTGCAGAAAGCGAAAATAGATCGCTTTCTGCACCCGTTTAATGACGTGCCGGTCCTGGCACGTCATTTGTCGTTATCGACTTGAATTTCCGTGACGTGCCCGGACCGGCAATTGTCATGAAAGGGTTAATACATTTTAAATAAATGAAAAATGTACATTAATTTTTTATCCGATTAATCGAAAAAATAATCAGCCAACTAATCGATTATGAAAATAATCGTTAGTTGCACCCCTAGTGTGTGTATGTATGTATGTATATATATATATATATATATATATATATATATATATATATACACACACACACACACACACACACACACACACACACACGTTCACATTAAGCACTGTATTTCTTTAGTTTTTCTTAACACAGGATTTGGACACCCCCCCCCTCTACCCTTTCATATTTTGTGCAGGTATTGGAAATAATTATCCTTTCTTCTGGCACAAATGGCATGTTTTGTCAGAATTCCTTTATTTTTTCATAGTCTAAAGTTGCTAATCTACAGCTGCAGGAAGTCTTTACTGAAAGTAGACATAATTTAGCATGGCCATTACATAAGGAAGAAAAACATACCTATTCATTCCCCCTTCATTTTGTGTGACATCTCTTCCATGGAGGCCCAACAATTCTTCCTTCACAGTAATTTCCTAAGGGAGAACATTCCACACACAGATATTAACTGTGAGCAAGGCGGTACGTTTGAGCAATTGGCCAGAACTGTTTTTTTTTTTTTTACAGTTTAGTCTGCCAAAATACGTGGTCCTGCTTTCAAAAAAACAAACTTGCCCAAGGTACTCTGTTCCACATATGGAAAAAGAACACTGAGGTTAACACAGCATTTTCATCTCTTTGGCATCTCTAAATTAATTTTAAAAAAAAGTAAAATATGTGAGATTTACTTTGCAAAGCTAATTTGACCCTTTCCTTAGCCCATGATTGATTTAGGGTGAAACACGTTAGTGTGATAGCAGATATTGATAGCTTTGTTGTACCTCAAATTGGGGACTTTTTAATATAATTTTATAACTTTGGACTTTCTCATCTGATCAGTTTGCTGCAAGCAGAAGGGGGCGGCTAGGAGCGTATTCCCCGGTGGACAAGTAAGTCGTGACAACACCAACACCCAAACACACACCAGGACAGGCTCAGCCACACCGACACCCGCATCCAGACCGGCTAAGCTAACAATACTTTATTTTTTTAATTTCCACACTGCTTATGTCATTTGTGTTTTTTCCCCCTTGTGTATCGCCCCCCTGCCAGCCCTATGTGTATTTATACCCCCAACCTGCCCCTTCCTATGGTACTGATTTATGTGATGGGCCCTGCTGTGTGCAGGTGTGATAAGGCCAGGCTAGCTGGCTCATATGTTCGTCCTGGCCCTGTCACACCTGCTGCCCCCCCTTGTGTATTAATGCCACCGGCGCCCACATGTATTTGTGCACTCCAGTGAGCCCCCTATTGTGTATTTATATCCCCCAGCCAGCCCCCCTCCCTTTAGTATGAAATCAACCCTGGTACCCAGATTGCAATCCCCTCCAAAAAACAGCCTCCCTGGGGCATTTCTGCCCCCTCCAAAGGAGCCTGCCTGGGGCATCTCTGCCCCCTGCAAAAGGGGCATGCCCCCCCACTTACACATCCATGCTATCACACACATATTCATTCACAAATATTCATTCACAGATACTCATTTACATTCACTCAATCTCACCTACTCATACATTCTCCCCTAACCCCTTTACCTGAACTACAAATGTCTTGCAGACTACTTCCGCAGGGGCTGCTGCTTTCTTTTGTGTTGCTCGCACTCCGTGCAAACGACTTCTGTTTTACAGTCCAGGGGAAGCAGACGCGCAGCAGGGTCCTGCGTTCACTTGGCTGTACAAGAGACGTTGCTCGTACACACAGGTAA
Source organism: Spea hammondii (assembly GCA_029215755.1). Classification (NCBI taxonomy): domain Eukaryota; kingdom Metazoa; phylum Chordata; class Amphibia; order Anura; family Pelobatidae; genus Spea; species Spea hammondii. The sequence goes on from JARDYJ010000003.1 coordinate 45,584,905, forward strand.
GTTGTGGGCTCCTGCGGAAGTGATCGCTGGGGCCAGGTCGCAGTTGCAGCGGCACCTTATGGCCCACCTTAACCCCTTGACTGCTAACGACGGCATAGTGCCGTCACTAGCAGTCCCAGGCATCTAAGCAGCTACAGACCCCCAACATATACCGCTGGAAAGGTAATCACCTAAAAAAATACGAAAAAATTTAGTTAAAAAAATAAAAATGTAAAAAAAAGTTTTTCAAAAATGATTTATCTAAACATAATCTAGTTTAACTTTAAAAAAAAAAAAAAAAATGGCCGATACAAAATTTTAATCCCATGATCCCTTTGATCATGGGGTTAAATTTAGCCAATGATAGAGGGAGGTAATTTTTGAAATCCTGATTAACTGTAAATTAACTGCAAATATTATTAAAATCTGCCATTTAAGCCTGTGTGGTAGGTGAGTAAACCATCTGATCCCTGGAGCTCCTTTCATTTTAACTGCAAAACTTATTTTTGCTGTAAAAGTGATGGTTTTTCTACCTTTACCATAATTTATTTGGGATTGTAAGGGGAAAGAATGGTGTGTACTTCTGTGAGTGAATGGAGATATGAAAGGCGTGTGAATGGTCAGTAATTAGGGTTGAAGCCTTGATGTGGCATTACTGCTCACGTAGGAAGTTAAATTATGGCACAAAAAGTAGTACAAACCTGGAGTGCGCAAGACACAAATGAACATCTCGCTATGGTTAGAAAAAACATATTTTCTAGCCAAAGCGACATATTCCATCATTATTTGTGCACTCAGCTTTTGTCCTAGAAACACATGTAGCCCCTCATTTGAAGCTCCAAGGGGTGTTGTTTCTTGAAATGTGTACTTTATGTACCCTAATTTAACTTCCCAGATGTCTAGACCACTTTAACTTCAGAACATTTAGGGGTGATGCCTGCAATTAGACAGCTGGAAAGTTAAATTATGGTACATAAAGTATACATTTTCAGAAACTACACACCTTGGCACATCAAATGAGGGGCTGTATGTATTAGTAGCACAAGACTGGAGTGCGCAAGACATAAATTAACTTTTATTGTGATATTAACTTGCTGTGCACGTCAGATTTGTGATACAATAACAAATAAGACCTCATTTGCTGCAGCTGGGGGTGTAGTTTCTAAAAATATATAATTTTGTTGGCATATTTTAACATCCCAGGCAGCTAGAGCTGTTTAATTGACGGCAGCCATGCATTACATTTAAAGATGTCTTTTGTGATAGTCTAGTAAATTGAACTTTTTAGAAAACCACAGTCTACTGTTCTCAATTTCTGTTTATTTTAGACCGGTTACCTACTACAAATATTTAGCAACACAGGTTTTGATATTAGAGTTTAGAAAAATAAAATTACAAACTAGTTTTTATTGAGTCGGAAGTGAAAAAATACACTTTTTCCCCATTTTTGGCTTTATTTTGCATACCTAATGAGACATTATGCTCTGAAAAAGACCCCTCATCTTATAAATGGTGTCGTCTTTTAATCAGACCTCAACTAGGTCTGACTATGAGACACGCTGCGGGGGATCTGGATCCTCCTGTCCCCCCACACACACACACACACACACACACTTACCGGAACTTCTGAGTCCCCGGTGCTTAGTCCGGGCAGCGTGTGGAGCTTTACCCGATTCGCGTACACAACTTCCGTTGCAGCCGGGAGGAGGTGCGGTTAGCAGCGGGGGTTGTCTGCATCCATCGAGCAGACCTTCCCTGGCTGTCAGAGATCAGATTTCCCCGTGATCTCTGACAGCCGGGGAAGGTCTGCTCGATGGACGCAATCAACCCCCGCCGCTAACCGCACCTCCTCCCGGCTGCAGCGGAAGTTGAATGCCACTCTGCCTCCAGAAATGCCTTTTAACCCTCTATACGCCACTCTGCCTCCTGAAATGCCTTATACCTCCCTTTATGCCACTCTGCCCCATAATATGCCTTTTAACCCCCTAAATGCCAGAGTGGCATATAGGGGTATAAGGCAATTCTGGAGGCAGAGTGGCACATAGGGGGTCAAAAGGCATATCATGGGGCACAGTGGCATATAGGGGGTATAAGGCATTTCTGGGGCAGAGTGGCAAGCCAGGGGTCGTCTTATATTCAGGCTTTTTCTTTTTTTTTCATAAATATTCACATTTTGGGGGGTCGTCTTATAATCGAGCAAATACGGTAATATATGGTTTGTATAGTTTATTCCCAAGAATTGTACTTCTAAATGCGTTTAAAAACGTGAGATGCACGAAAATGCCGAAAACCAACTTAGCGCCCAGGTGGGAAATGGCTTAGCAGCCAAGGGGTTAAAGACAGTCCCGCATCAGTCACGCATAGGCCCAGTCAGTCCAGCCCTGACTGGGCCTATTTTCAGGTAGAGGCCTGGAGCTGCAGCTCCATCAGTCCCTATGTTAATCAGACCCTGGAGTTACCGTATTGGCCCGAATGTAGGACACACTTTTTTCTCCTACTTAAGGTCTTTAAAGTGGGGGTGCGGCCTATATTTGGGGTTTAGCGCAGAGATGCGCAGATCGTATCGCCTGGGCGTGTTTTTTTTTTTCTCTTTTTCATTTAGCCCTGCTGCGGGTAAGCAGCAGGGTTTGGATACAGATCCCCCGCACGGCTGCAGGGGACCTGGATCCTCCTGTCCGGCAGCCGTGGATGCCTGCGCCATGTGCGTAGACAACCTCCGCTGCCGAAACTTCCACCATAGAAGCCCCGGTGTGACATAACCTTCCGGTGCTCCACCATAGAAGCCCCGCTAGACACCAGGGAATCTGGGGGTGCATTGGTAAGGCGGGGGGGTGGCACTTCTAGGAAGCAGAGTGGGATATCAGGGGGGTCAGAGTGGCACTTCTAGGGGGCATAAACCATATCTGGGGAGCAGAGTGGCATATCAGGGGTTATAAAACATATCTGGGGCACAGAGTGGCATATCAGGGGTTATAAAGCATAACTATAAGTAAGGTGCATTATGAATTAAGGGGGGACCCTAAAATGGCTATTGGTTTTCTGTTTGTATATAACATATGCTGACAAACTGAACGATAACAAAGATGTTAAAATACATGTATTCCTGATCATTAGATAAAATACTGTTTTACCATTCCACTAATGTGTATTTTTTCTTTAAAAATATTTTTTTCTTTAAAATAGCACCAAACTTTATGGGTGCAGCCTATAATCGGGTGCGGCCTATAGTCGAGCCAATATGGTATATCCTGCTTCACCATCAGCAATGATATGCATGTGTGTACTCTCTACACTCCCTCTGGGGTCACAAGGTGACTGCACGGACCATTTACGCTTAGATCACATGCAACACAGTAGATTCCATGTTGTATAGACTCGCCTGCTTCCCTACTCTTGTACCCTACAACCAAAAAAAAATTAGGAGGCAGGTTTTTTTTTCTTATATCACCCAACCCTTTACAGATTCTAGTACCATACAATAACAGACACACTACAGTAACACACACATTAACAATCTATGCTCATGTACACAGATGATTACACCATACACTTATAGACACACTAACACTATATGCTTACACACACACTCATGCTAATGCCACACTGTAACACAAACATCACCATTAGGGCTGCAACTAACGATTATTTTCATAATCGATTAGTTGGCTGATTTTTTCGATTAATCGGATAAAAAAGCTATGCAAATTTTACGTTTATTTAAAATAAAAACGTATAAAACGTGTCATTAACACTGACATAATAATAAAGCTATATTTTAAAGGAACCCAAATACACTATTTCTCTAAGTTTTAATACCAAAAAAGTTTTACTAGTAAATATTAATTCATGTAAACTATTTTTTCATATTTAATAAAAACTATGAGAAAAATGCCTGTTTATATTTTCTTTTATTTGCCAACCTGCCCCCCCAGTTATGCACATCTCACTCCCAGCTTGCAACTCTGCCCCATATATGCCTTATACCTCCTATATGCCACTGACATGCCACACCTGCCCCCTGATATGCCACTGTGCCCCGATATGCCTTATAGCCCCTTATATGCCACCATGCTCCCTGATATGCCTTACACCCCTGATATGCCACTGTGCCCCGATATGCCTTATAGCCCCCTATATGCCTTATACCCAATATGTCACTCATATGCCCTTTACCTCAATATGCCACTGTGCCCCGATATGCCTTATACCCCCCTATATGCCCCCATGCCCCCTGATATGGCTCACAGACCCTTTATGCCACTGTTACCCCCCCGATATAAGAAAAACTGACAGCGCTAAAATAGGCATAAAATATATGCTTTAATAAGTATAGACAAAAAAGAACAGATAATACACAATACAATATAAATATATATAAAACATATGGACAATACAAACAATAAATCATATATTACAGCAATAAAAAAAATAAAAAACACAAATTAAAGAATGCGCAGACATAATTAATAGATCCCGAAAAAATTCTACCTGCCCCACCAGGGGTTAATATATCAACAAAAGAAACAGGGCAAATAAGCATAAAAATAAAGATAATACTCCATGCTTACCCAGTGGTGCTTACTTGCGCCGTTTTTCTTCTGTTGCTATATTAACCCCTGGTGGGGCAGGTAGAAGTGAAGGGAAGTAGCGGAGGTTGCGCACATCGCGCACTAAAATCCAAATCCCCTGCAGCGTTACAGGGGACCTGGATCCTCTCCGGCAGCTGGAAGCCGCACCGGAAGGTCACGTGACGCCGGGTTCAGTAATAGAAGCCCCAGCGGAAGCGCGTTTTGCACAGACCCTCATCGGGTGGCAGAGAGGATCCAGGTCCCCCGCAGCTTTGAGGTCGGATTATAGAAGGAAGGGAGTTTTTCAGAGCATTTGCTCTGAAAAAAATAATTTTATAAATCGATAAAAATCGATTCAACTTCGTTGACGACTTTCATAATCTATTATCGATTTTATCGATTTGTTGTTTCATCCCTAATCACCATACACACTAGCAAACTCCTATACATATGGACACGCACGCTAACACTATAAGTATACCGTATTTGCCCAATTGTAAGACGAGCCTGAGCTGGCGCTTCTATGAGAAAGAGAAAGTGCTGGTAGCAGCAGAGGTTGCCAGAGAGGAGGATCCAGGTCCCCTGCAGCGCTGCGGGGATCTGGTTCTTAGTCTTATAGTCAGACCACTATTTGAGGTCCGATTGTAAGACAACCTTGAATATAAGACGAGGGGTATTTTTCAGAGCATTTGTTGAAAAAAACTTTGTCTTATATTCGAACAAATATGGTATACACAACTCTAACATTATTAACACATACACACGGTATCTGACACTACAATACAGTAGACATACTAACACTGCCACTATACATTTACACACACACTGACTGCATTATACATATGGCACACATACACACTGATACCACAGTATAAACACATACACACACACTCCAGCACCATACACATATACACACTGACTCTGACACTAGTCATACACACACACACACACACACACACACTACTCGCTCTCAACTGCACTATGCTTTCCGGAGATGAATGCATGCTACATGACCCCACTGGGTCTCTCAGGAAGTGGTTTTTAGTCGCCATGACAACACCATCTGACAACTCCTTTTGTCCCTGCAGAGTCTTTCTTTGACTTCTTGGTTGTAGTGGGTTGGGCATTTCTTTTTAAGCAACGTCTATTGAGACAACAATAGACAGGATATTTATATGTATAAATATATGTCTCCCAATAACTTTTGAGATATATTTTTGTTTGATTTTTGGCAAAAGGGGAGACCTTGTGTTTTTTGCCCCTTGTGTATCGCCCCCAGCTGCCCTTCCCTTTGGTATTGATTTGTGATGCCCCAGCTGCCCCCCTTGTGTATTGATGCCGCCAGCCCTCACATGTATTTGCACACTCCAGTGGACCCCCCATTGTGTATTTATGCCCCAGCCAACCCCACATTGTATATTCATCCCACTAGACAACCCCCCCTTTAGTATTGATTTATGTGATGCCCCAGCCAGCACCCCTTTGTGAATTAATGCCCCCACATTGGTATCTTTCCCCCCAAAACAGCCTGCCTGTGGCATCTCTCCCCCCAAAACTGCCTGCCTGTGGCATATTTGACCCCAAAACAGTCTGCCTGTGGCATATTTGCCCTCCACTTACACATCTATGCTATCACACACATAATAATCTACTCATACACAAATATTCACTCACTCAGATATTCATTCAGATAGTTCATAACATAGTAACATAGTTCATAAGGTTGAAAAAAGACCAAAGTCCATCAAGTTCAACCTATATACATATTGTGTCCCTACTGTGTTGATCCAGAGGAAGGCAAAAAACCCTTATGAAGCAGATGCCAATTGCCCCATACCAGGGGGAAAATTCCTTCCCGACTCCAAATATGGCAATCAGAATAAATCCCTGGATCAACGTTCTGTCCCTATTAATCTAATATCCATAACTTGTAATATTATTGCTTTCAAGAAACACGTCCAGGCTCCTTTTGAACTCTTTTATTGAGTTTACCATCACCACTTCCTCTGGCAGAGAGTTCCATAATCTCACCGCTCTTACTGTAAAGAACCCCCGTCTGTGCTGGTGTAGAAACCTTCCTTCTCCAGCCGTAGAGGATGTCCCCTTGTTATAGATACAGTCCTGGGTATAAATAGGTCCTGGGAGTGATCTCTGTACTGTCCCCTTATATATTTATACATAGTTATTAAGTCCCCCCTAAGCCGTCTTTTTTCCAAACTAAATAACCCCAATTCTGATAATCTTTCTGGGTACTGTAGTCCTCCCATTCCCCTTATTACTCTGGTTGCCCGTCTTTGAACCCTCTCCAGCTCCACTATATCTTTCTTGTACACTGGTGCCCAGTACTGTACACAGTATTCCATGTGTGGTCTGACTAGTGACTTGTACAGGGGTAGAATTATTTCCTTCTCGTGGGCATCTATGCCCCTTTTGATGCACCCCATGATTTTATTTGCCTTAGCAGCAGCTGCCTGACACTGGTCGCTACAGGTAAATTTACTGTTAACAAACTCCTAAGTCCTTTTCCATGTCAGTCGTCCCCAGTGTTTTCCCATTTAATACATATTCCCAGCCTGGATTTTTCTTCCCCATGTGCATAACCTTACATTTATCTGTGTTGAACCTCATCTGCCACATCCCAGCCCAAGCCTCCAACCTATGCAGATCCATTTGTAATCGTGCGCTGTCCTCTATTGTGTTAACCACGTTACAGAGCTTAGTATCGTCTGCAAAGATTGATACTTTACTATGCAATCCCTCTACAAGGTCATTAATAAATATATTAAAAAGAATAGGACCCAAAACCGACCCCTGTGGTACCCCACTAGCAACAGTCACCCACTCAGAGTATGTACCATTAATAACCACCCTCTGTTTCCTATCACTGAGCCAGTTACTTACCCACATACACACATTCTCCCCCAGCCCAAGCATTCTCATTTTATGTACGAGCCTTTTATGTGGCACCGTATCAAATGCTTTGGAAAAATCAAGATATACGACATCCAGCGATTCACCCCGATCCAGTCTTGAGCTCACCTCCTCATAAAAGCTGATCAGGTTAGTTTGACAGGACCGATCCCTTGTAAACCCATGCTGATATGGAGTCATACACTTATTTTCATTGAGATACTCCAAAATAGCATCTCTTAGGAAACCCTCAAACAGTTTACACACAACAGAAGTTAAACTAACAGGCCTATAATTCCCCGGGTCACTTTTTGTCCCCTTTTTGAATATTGGCACAACATTTGCTATGCGCCAGTCCTGGGGAACAGACCCTGTCACTATAGAGTCCTTGAATATTAGAAATAGGGGTCTGTCTATTACATTACTTAACTCCCTTAGAACGCGGGGGTGAATGCCATCTGGACCTGGTGATTTGTCTATTTTGATTTTTTTTAGGCGGCACTGCACTTCTTCCTGGGTTAGACAGGCGACATGTACTGGGGCATTTATCTCATCCTGCTGTATATTACCTGGCATTTCATTTTCCTCTGTGAATACAGCAGAGAAGAATATATTTAATAGATTAGCTTTTTCCTGATCCCCGTCTATAACTTCTCCCTCATTACTTTTTAAGGGGCCAACGCTTTCATTGTTAACCTTTTTACTATTTATATAGTTAAAGAACATTTTGGGGTTTGTTTTACTCTCTTTGGCAATGAGTCTTTCTGTCTCCAATTTTGCTGCTTTTATCTGATTTTTACATATTTTATTTTTTTCCCGATAGCTTTTTAGTGCTTCCTCACTGCCTTCCTGTTTTAGTAGCTTAAATGCCTTTTTTTTGCCATTTATTGCCCCCTTTACATTTTTATTTATCCACATTGGTTTTCTCTTGTTCCTGACTCTTTTATTCCCATACGGTATGTACCTTTCACAGTGAGAATTTAAGATATTCTTAAAAATCTCCCATTGAGCGTCTGTACTCTTGTTTTTGAGGACATTTTCCCAATTTACAGTGTTAAGGGCTTCTCTTAGTTGATCAAACTTTGCCCTCCTAAAGTGCATAGTTCTTGTGGCTCCTCTAAGAGTTCCCTTCTTGAAGGACAAGTTATAATGCATCATATTGTGATCACTATTTCCTAGATGTCCCCTGACCTGCACATTAGTTACTCTGTCAGGTCTGTTGGTTAATATTAAGTCCAGTAGGGCGCCCCCTCTGGTCGGGTCCTGTACCATTTGGGACAGATAATTATCCTTACTTATAGTCAGAAACCGGTTTCCTTTATGAGATATTCATTAACAGATACTTAATTCCCTCATTCAGATACTCATTTACATATACTCATTCACAAATATTAATTCACTCCTTCACAGATACTCATTCCCTTATTCAGACACTCCTTACTCACTCATTCATTCCCTCAATCTCACATACTCATTGCTACAGCCTCTCCCACCACCCTACCTGAACTGCAGATGTCTGCAGATGCAGCTCACAGACTTCCGCAGGGGCCTGCTGCTTCCTTCTGTATTGCTGGCACCCTGTGCGGAGAACTTCTGTTTTACCGCATGGCGGAAGCAGACGTGCAGCAGGGTTATGTGATGTACGAGACGTGACTCTGCTGGGTTCCTGCATCCCCTGAGTGGTACAAGAGACGTTGCTCACAGTGTCTTTTATAGGGTGGCAATTGATCCTGTACCATTTTTCCAAAAGGCATAAGCAAAACCATTCGTACATAAGGAGAAGCAGAAACTTCCTGAGTGTTTATAATCTACTTTACATCTGGAGACAGATTATTTTACTTTTGTAGAGTGTAAATTTTTCTATGTTTAACACTTTTCGTACCAAGGCTTTTTAGTGCCATCCATGCCATACTTTTTTTGCCATCTTTACCATATGTTGGTTTAATCAAGATTCTCTTTTTTCCGTATTTGATGTATCCAGACAAGTTAGACATTTTTTTCCATGAATAAAAGAGGGCCTTTATTTGAAAGTACTATGAACTATGCAACAAATAATAATTGTCCAATAAGTAAAAAATCTATACTTTGGAATATCTCTTCTACAGGAGTAGGTGCCACTTATGAACAATGATCCAATTTATGTTTGTCAGAATCCCTTGATTACCAACATACCTCACATTTTTCTCTCTTAGAGTAGTATTTTTTAATACTTTTGCCTTAAGGGGTTATACGTTTTTTTAGGGGAAGAGAAACGTTGCTTCTCACTTTATTCCCTCACCAGCACTGATCACACTATGATCAGCAAGCATGGCTCCACAGACTTGCATTGCTGACTGCAATGTGTGCGATCAGCCTCCAGCAGGTCCAATCTCAATTCATGCCCTTGAATGCAACAGGGATTTACATCCACCAGATGGCAACCCCAAGCTATGATTAACATTTTGGCAGTATTCACAGAAAATGTGTAGGTTCAAAGTGGGTACACATGTAAAGCATTCAGAGCACCTCAGTATAGTTAAAACCCTTTGAGTGCCAGAGATGGTTTGTTTAAGTAAATGTTTTTTAAAATTACAACATCCCCTGAGTTTTTTTTTTTTACTAAATATGTGCAGATTAAAGTATATTTTTTGTAAACATATACTGAAAATTGGTAATGACCCAAAATAGTTTTTTTTGTTTGTTTGGTTTTTTTTAGATAAAGTGATATAATTTTTTGGTTAAAAAAAAAAAAGTATAAAGTGTCAAAATAAACAAACAAAAGTATATATTTCCTGAAAGCTCACATGTAGGGCAATAAAACAAGCACAAGTATATCATGTTAGTCACAAACAATTTAAAAACAAAACAAAAAAAATTAAATGCTGAAAAACATGTTTTAAAGCAAATACGCCATCAGGGTATATTTTATTTCGCCAAATGTTAGCCAAATGAAAAGAAAACAAACACGCATATGAATATCCAAGGCCCCCTTAACAATACAATACCACATATGTGTAATAGGGCTGCAACAACTAATCGATAATAAAAATTGTTGCCAACAAATTTCATTATCGATTAGTTGAATAGATTTTTATCGATTATAAAATGAAGGTTTGTTGCTCTGAAAAATACCCCTCATTATATAATCCATTTCAGTGACTCACAGCAGCAGTTCCTACTTACCAGTCCCTCCCTGTAATCACTGTGACAACTGGCCTCGCCCCTTCCTTCTCCCAGAACCACAGGGCTGTGACTAGTGATGGGAAGTTCGGATCATTAAAGTGAATCGGATCATTTCGATTCGTTCACTGAAATGATCCGATTCATGATCGCCCAGGACTGGCGCATAGCAAATGTTGTGCCAATATTCAAAAAGGGGACAAAAAGTGACCCGGGGAATTATAGGCCTGTTAAACTAACCTGATCAGCTTTTATGAGGAGGTGAGCTCAAGACTGGATCGGGGTGAATCGCTGGATGTCGTATATCTTGATTTTTCCAAAGCATTTGATTCGGTGCCACATAAAAGGCTGGTACATAAAATGAGAATGCTTGGGCTGGGGGAGAATGTGTGTATGTGGGTAAGTAACTGGCTCAGTGATAGGAAACAGAGGGTGGTTATTAATGGTACATACTCTGAGTGGGTTACTGTTGCTAGTGGGGTACCACAGGGGTCAGTTTTGGGTCCTATTCTTTTTAATATATTTATTAATGACCTTGTAGAGGGATTGTATAGTAAAGTATCAATCTTTGCAGACGATACTAAGCTCTGTAACGTGGTTAACACAATAGAGGACAGTGCACGATTACAAATGGATCTGCATAGGTTGGAGGCTTGGGCTGGGATGTGGCAGATGAGGTTCAACACAGATAAATGTAAGGTTATGCACATGGGGAAGAAAAATCCAGGCTGGGAATATGTATTAAATGGGAAAACACTGGGGACGACTGACATGGAAAAGGACTTAGGAGTTTTAGTTAACAGTAAATTTACCTGTAGCGACCAGTGTCAGGCAGCTGCTGCTAAGGCAAATAAAATCATGGGGTGCATCAAAAGGGGCATAGATGCCCACGACAAGGAAATAATTCTACCACTGTACAAGTCACTAGTCAGACCACACATGGAATACTGTGTACAGTACTGGGCACCAATGTACAAGAAAGATATAGTGGAGCTGGAGAGGGTTCAAAGACGGGCAACCAGAGTAATAAGGGGAATGGGAGGACTACAGTACCCAGAAAGATTATCAGAATTAGGGTTATTTAGTTTGGAAAAAAGACGGCTTAGGGGGGATTTAATAACTATGTATATAAGGGGACAGTACAGAGATCACTCCCAGGACCTATTTATACCCAGGACTGTATCTTTAACAAGGGGACATCCTCTACGGTTGGAGGAAAGAAGGTTTCTACACCAGCACAGACGGGGGTTCTTTACAGTAAGAGCGGTGAGATTATGGAACTCTCTGCCAGAGGAAGTGGTTATGGTAAACTCAATAAAAGAGTTCAAAAGGAGCCTGGACGTGTTTCTTGAAAGCAATAATATTACAAGTTATGGATATTAGATTAATAGGGACAGAACGTTGATCCAGGGATTTATTCTGATTGCCATATTTGGAGTCGGGAAGGAATTTTCCCCCTGGTATGGGGCAATTGGCATCTGCTTCATAAGGTTTTTTTTGCCTTCCTCTGGATCAACACAGTAGGGACACAATATGTATATAGGTTGAACTTGATGGACTTTGGTCTTTTTTCAACCTTATGAACTATGTTACTATGTTACTATGATCCGGATCTTCGGATCACTCAGTGTGCCTGCACGGAGTTACTGTTTTCCAGTAACTCCGTGCAGGCGCACTAACGATTGGCCCCGCCCCTTTCATTATGAATCCTCCCCCCTGCCTCCAGTGATGTCAATGAAGGCAGTCGTTCAAAGATTCGGATCTTACAGGGATCCGAATCTTACAGTGATCCGGATCACTGTAAGATCCGGATCATTGTAAGATCCGGATCATTGAACGACTCTCTGCCTTCATTGGCATTCTAATCATTCAGAGAATGTCACCATACTGTTATAAATAATACATTAATAATCACTGCCCCCAGGATTTACATTCCCCTTTACCTGCAACTGCACCTTAAGCTAACTTTATTAAATTAATTAAATTAACCCTCACCATTAAATTAACCCTAAACACCCCATCAACCATGACTGCCCCTAAAATTAACCCTTAACACCCCATTAACCATAACTGCCCCTAAATTAACCCTAAACACCCCGTTAAGCATAACTGCCCCCAAATTAACCCTAAACACCCCATTAAGCATAACTGCCCCCAAATTAACCCTAAACACCTCATTAAGCATAAATGCCCCTAAATTAACACTAAAGACCCCATTAAGCATAACTACCCCCAAATTAACCCTAAACACCTCATTAAGCATAACTGCCCCTAAATTAACACTAAAGACTCCATTAAGCATAACTGCCCCCAAATTAACCCTAAACACCTCATTAAGCATAACTGCCCCTAAATTAACACTAAAGACCCCATTAAGCATAGCTGCCCCTAAATTATCCCTAAACACCCCATTAAGCATAACTGCCCCCAAATTAACACTAAAGACCCCATCAACCATACCAATTTATTAGGTAATTTATCTGGAGTACATGCAATTAATTTAGGGGCAGTTATGGTTAATGGAGTATTTAGGGTTAATTTCAGGGGCCGTTATGGTTAATGGGGTCTTTACGGTTAATTTCAGGGGCAGTTATGGTTGATGGGGTATAAGGGTTAATTTTATGCTGATGACTGAGGGTTAATTTAATTAATTTAATAAAGTTAACTGTAGGTGCAGTTATAGGTAAAGGGGGGCAAACTCAGGGGAATCTAAATCCTGGGGGCAGTGTGAACATTATTAATGTATTTATTTATAAAAGTATGGTATCAGTAATATTCTCTGAATGATTCGAATCTCTGTAAGATTCGGATCCTTGTAAGATTCGAATCATTTGAATCTTCGGATCATTCGACTCTTTGAACGAGTCTCTGACTCTATGAGTCATCGTTCCTGTGTGAATTAATGAGCTGTAACCTGACCCCAGAGTCTGTGTCTGAGTGCTCTGCAGATGACTCACAGCTCTAGGATTAGGTTACAGCTGCATGATTCACAGACTGAACCGCTACAAATGAATCGTTCAGTCTAGTGAACCGATTCATCCGGATCACTAAAAAGAACCGGATCAAATGAACGATTCGTTCATGATCCGGACATCACTAGCTGTGACACTCATCTAAGTATAAAATTAATATTTGAGCTGCTGAAAGTTAGGGGAGGTGGGGGTTAATTTAGGGGCAGTTATGGTTAATGGGGTGTTTAGGGTTAATTTAGGGGCAGTTGTGGTTGATGGGGTCTTTAGGGTTAATTTAGGGGTAGTTATGGTTAATGGGGTGTTTAGGGTTAATTTAATGATGAGGACTGAGGGTTAATTTAATAAAGTTAACTTAAGTTGCAGTTAGAGATAAAGGGGGGGCAAACTAAGGGGAATCTAAATCTTGGGGGCAATGAAGATTAACCCTGTATTTATTTATAAAAGTATGGTGTCAGTGTGCTGTGAACGGGTGTGTGACTCTATGAGGGGACTATGAGATATCTGGGGAGGACGGAGTGACATATCTGGGGGTATAAGGCATATACGGTATATAAGGCATATGTGGGGAGGGCAGTGTGACATGTCTGGGGAGGACGGAGTGGTGTATCAGAGTGTATAAGGCATATCTGGGGCCACAGTGGCATATCTGGGGTAGAGTGGAGTGGCATATGTGGGGAGGGCAGCGTGGCATGTCTGGGAGGCAGTGTGGCATGTCTGGGGAGGATGGAGTGGTGTATCAGGGGGTATAAGGTATATAAGGGGCCACAGTGACATATGTGGGGGTAGAGTGGAGTGGCATGTCTGGGAGGCGGTGTGGCATGTCTGGGAGGCGGCATGGCATGTCTGGGAGGCGGCGTGGCAAGCTCAAGTGTGCAAGTGTGGGCTGGTTGGGAAATAAAGACAAGAAATGCATTTTATCAAAGTTTTTTTTATTCTGCTGTTTGTATTTAACATCGTTTATTAAATTATTTTAAATAAATGAAAAATTTACATTCATTTTTTTTTTTTATCCGATTAATCGAAAAAATAATCGGCCAACTAATCGATTATGAAAATGATCGTTAGTTGCAGCCCTAATGTGTAATATTAAATAATATAACTCTGCCACAACACGCTCCCAAATCAAGGGTGTGAAAAAGCAATTTCAAGCCCAAAAATTCCATGTGAACCAGAAACGTGCATTTTGTGATTTTGGAGGGGATAACAAGTGACTCCTTGTAATGCTGAATAAATCAGAAGAATATTCATCAGTTATTAAAATCAGTTAGCTGTGCACTGCATAAGCCAAAGTTTTAGTTGGCAGATGCAAAGCCACAACAACTTTCTCAGAGGTCCTTTCCTCTTATCTAATACAAATGACACAACAACTAAACTAACAAATAAGTGCGTATTTTGCAAATAGTCAGTAACATCATGAGCAGATAATTACAAAAAAAAAAAAAAAACTTATCCCTTAGAGTTCTATTACTACAGATGGAAGTTTACAGTCTTTCCACAGTGAACTCCATAGATTAAACATGAGTATTTATAATTACTGCACAAGTACAGCATTCCAAAAGTGGGTATTGGAATACTGCACAAGTACAGCATTCCAATACTCACTTTTCATGCCAATCACAAACTTGCACACAGCTGAGAGAGTAAGGCCTGACCTCTCATTTTCTAAAAGTTGAACAGCATTCAACACAAAGAGAAAGCGTAAAAAAAACAAAAACTGGTTTCAGTTGCTAAACTGGAATACAGTTGTAAAATTACTTTGTTAGTAAACATTCTCACCTTTTCCACTTTTGCCAGGCTCTATTTCACACTATATAGTCAGCAAACGAAACTTGAAAGCAAGGTGTCTAAACGCATTCCACAGTTCGCTATGAATGTAGGCATATATTAGCTTTATGTACAACTTAAAATACTTTGAGGTGTAAATTGGCTCATCCCCAGGCTAATGCAAGAACAGGAACATTTAAAGTAAAAACAAAATGCATATAACAAATACATTGATACAATCACATTGCTGAAAAAAAAAACCTGAGAAATAAAATACGTCAGCCTTCAGAACTTTTTTTTTTTTAATAACAGAAAATAAAAACACACTCTAAAGTGTCACAAAACCTCGGCCTTACACATTTATAAGATATCTACTGCAACTCAAATACATTTGTATGTTATTTGTATTACATCATAATCTATTTCCATTAGTAAGAGGACATGCCAGGGCTGTCCACTTAAATAATACTATTGCTCACCACTGTAAAGGGCATAACAATCCAAATCTTACGACTTAGCTTTCTGCAGTAACATCGGCCAAACTTTCAAGCTAAAAAGTTTAAATATAAACAAGTGAAAAGTTTTATTAGTAGAATTAATTTGATCAAAATTCTGTTATTTCAAAAGTCCATTCTATATGATTGTTGGAGTAACAGCAGTATCCTCTTATCTATGGAAAGGAAAGTAGCAAATTAATGCACAATACCATAATCATTTCAAAAACATGTAAAGAGTACATTGCAGTGTATGCAAGCACTGTGTGAGAGTTTTAGTTATTGAAAGAACAGCAAACTTTTAAAATACTGTATACCCCTTTTTATAGTGTACCGAGAACATGTTGTATACATAATGTACAGATATTCAACCCTAGAAATCTTACTGTGTGGTAAAAAGTGTGTTGATCCTTTGTAAAATAAAGTGACTATTAATATGCCAGAATGCAAAGTGAAATAAACCACTCACTATCAAATAAAAACATTTAAAGGAAACTAACTTATCTCTAAGTGAAATGTGTCACTAAAATGAGATGCTTCATTATATAAAAAATTGTCAGAGCATCACTACACATGTAGCCAGAGTGAACATCCAATTAATCGGAGGCTTATGTCATGAGTTTTGTATTAAGCCAATGAGCGAGCAGAGCTTTTTTGGTTTTTAATTGGAAGTCCACTTTATGTCTCTCTTGTGGTGTGTTATACATACATACCGTATTTGCTCGATTATAAGACGAGGTTTTTTCCAGAGCAAATGCTCTGAAAAATACCCCTCGTCTTATAATCAGGGTCGTCTTATAATCAGACCTCAAATAGGTCTGATTATGAGACTAAGATCCAGATCCCCCGCAGCGATGCAGAGGACCTGGATCCTCCTGTGTTAATCCCCCCCCCCCCCCAATTTACCGGTGCTTCTGAGTCCCCGGTGCTTAGTCCGGGCTGCGTGTAGAGCTCTACGCGATACAATCGCGTAGAGCTCTACACGCTTCCCGGACTAAGCACTGGGGACCCAGATGCAGGGGACCTGGATCCTCCTGTGTTAACCCCCGACCCAACTTACCGGTGCATCTGAGTCCCCGGTGCTTAGTCCGGGCTGCGTGTAGAGCTCTACGCGATTGTATCGTGTAGAGCTCTACGCTCTACACGATACAATCGCGTAGAGCTCTAAACGCTGCCCGGACTAAGCACCGGGGACTCAGAAGCACCGGTAAGTTGGAGGGGGGGGGCATAACACAGGAGGATGCAGGGGACCTGCATCCTCCTGTGTTATGCCCCCTCCAACGTACCGGTGCTTCTGAGTCCCCGGTGCTTAGAGCTCTACGCGATTCGCGTGGAGCTCTACATGCTGCCCGGACTAAGCACCTGGGGCTCAGATGCAGGGGACCTGGACCCTCCTGTGTTATGCGCCCCCCCCAACTCAGAAGCACCGGTAAGTTTGGAGGAGGGAGGGGGAGTGTTAAATGTGGGTTTGAGGCATTTCTGGAGGCAGAGTGCTCTGTGAAATGCCTTTTAACCCCTTTAATGCCACTCTGCCTCCTGAAATGCCTTAAACCTCCCTATATGCCACTCTTCCCCATAATATGCCTTTTAACCCTCTAAGTGCCAGAGTGGCATATAGGGTTAAAAGGCATATCATGGGGCACAGTGGCATATAGGGTTAAAAGGCATATTATGGGGCACTGTGGCATTTAGAGGGTTAAAAGGCATATCATGGGGCACAGTGGCATATAGGGGGTATAAGGCACTTCTGGGGCAGATGTGCATAACTGGGGGACAGGTTGGAAAATAGAAGGAAATAAAACCAAAATATTTTTCTCAAGCATAGCTTTTATTAAAAAAAGTGTTTAAATGAATTAACATTTACTGGTAAAACTTTTTTCCTATAGGGTCGTCTTATATTCAGGCTTTTTCTTTTTTTCCTAAATTAATATTAAGATTTGGGGGGTCGTCTTATAATCAGGGTCGTCTTATAATCGAGCAAATACGGTAATTTTATTTTGCAAAATTTAGTTAATATACCATAGTTGGCCATTTAGGTCACAGTATCCAAAATGAACAGCCAATCAGTAAGGCTGATCATTTTGCTTTACTTGGTCTACCCTACAACTTTTTGTGACTATGATTTAACCCCTTAAGGACCAGGCTAATTTTTCATTTTGTACCCTGTGGGACCGAGGCTGTTTTGACACTTTTGTGGTGCTTGTGTTCAGCTGTAATTTTCTCCTCACCCATTTAGTGTACCCACATAAGTTATATATTGTTTTTTTCAGGACAAGATGGGCTTTCTTCAGATACCATTTTGATCGTATCATCTTATTTACTATAAAAAAAAACAAAAAAACATGGTGAAAAATTGAAAAAAAACACATTTTATGACTTTTATTTGAAAAATCTTTTACTCACCTAAAAAAGCAAGTAAAAAAACTAGCTAAATAGATTCTACTACTTGTCCTGAGTTTAGAAATACCCAATGTTTTTACGTTTTTTTGCTGTTTTTTGTAAGTTATAGGGAAATAAGTACAAGCAGAATTTTATGATTTCCAAATCTTTTTTTTAACAGTCTGCCTCCATCTCCTCTTTGGAATATCTTTGAAGCGGGTTAACTCAATTTAACCCATTCAAACCATATATTTTTGAAAACTAGACACCCCAGGGTATTCCAAATGCTGTTATTTTAACCCTTTCCATGCACCAATTATAGAACTACCCTTTGTCAAACTTTGTAATAGTAATTTTTTTTTTTCACACAAATTGTACTTTACTTTAGTTATAGATATACAGGTTCTGGTATATGTCACTGTCAAACAACACCCCAATGTGTGTTCAGGAACATCTCCTGAGTGCAGTGATACCCGACATGCATGGGTTTGTCGGGTTGTTTGAGATTTAAAATGCCACATTTGGGAAGTGCGCTTTTTTTCTCCATTTTGGTCAGTCTGTACCTATGCCCTATCTTTGAGCTCGGCCACTCCAATTTACCCCATCAGCCATTTTTTTTTAATATATTAGACACCCCTTGGGTATTTGAAGTGCTTTTATTTTAACTCTTTGCTGAGATTTTTGAGAAATTTTAGCACTTGCTCAAAATAATAAACTTTATTTATTTTTTTTTTATTTTTTTTTTAATACTTTTTTTATATTTTTATTTACACATTTTGCTGGTACTGGATGGTTCATCAAGTGACATCACTGCATAAAATTTTTTTATATTTTACTAATCACATAGTGATTAGAAAGCTGGGTTCCATTGACTTTCTTGGTTGAATGCAGTACCTGTATTCAACCTGCAAGTGGAGCCAGAGTTCTCTAGAGGGTCTGGAGACCATCTAGCGAACTCTTTCTTCTTTATTGTTTTTTTTCCCGGGCCGCCGCCATCTTGCTGATGGCGAAGATCACCGGCAGCTGTGGCTGTGACCGCTCTCCGGAGCCCGTTGATCGCCCCCTAAACGCTTTTAAAACGGGCGTCCGCCGCCATACAATGTATGGCGGCTGTTGACGCCCCGGGGAGGGGCCAGACATGGCCCCCGATGCCGATCTCGGCGTTACGGAATGCCTCGACATCGAGGCATTACAGTAACGCCGTTTAAGCGAAGAAAGTGATCGTTGATCACTTTCTAAGCTTATTTAAATTTTTTGACGGTTCAGGACCGTCAAAGGTCGTTAAGCGACCGTTTTTCCATGACGGTCCTGAACCGGCAAAGGTTGTTAAGGGGTTAAGCAATTGCCTTAGGGCAGCACTAAAGCGAAGTGAAACTGTGCATCATAAATTAGGCTCTGCAGCAGTTCCAACAGAAATGGGCTGGTGAAGATCAGATTAGGGCTGAAACAACTAATCGATAAAATCGATAATAATAGATTAAAATAGTTGACAACGATTTTCATTATCGATTAGTCGAATCGATTTTTATCGATTATAAAAAGAGCTTTTTTCAGAGCAAATGCTCTGAAAAACTCCTCTCCTTATATAATCCGACCTCAAACAGAGATCGGATTATAACACTAGAATCCAGATACCCCGCAACGCTGCAAGGGACCTGGATCCCTCTCACTGTCGGCCGGCGGGTGTCCGTGCGATTGGTGACAGGCACTTTCACTGCAGCTTCATAGAAGCCTCAGCGTAAGTGAAGGGCAGTAACGGAGGCTGTCTGTGCACATCGTGCAGACCCCCACCGGCTGACAGAGAATCGAGGTCTCTGCAGAGGATCATCCTCTCTGTCAGAGGTGTATGGGAGGGGGAGGAGTCAGAGGGGTGTATGGGAGCCACCCTCCCAAACACCACTCTGGCTCCTCCCCCTCCCATACGCCACTCTGCCTCTCTACCCGGCTCCCTGGTGTCTTGTGAACCTCCGTTGCTGACAGGAGGCAGAGTGGAGTATGGGAGGGGGGAGGAGGCAGAGTGGTGTATGGGATGGTGGAGGAGGCAGAGTGGTGTATGGGATGGTGGAGGAGGCAGAGTGGTGTATGGGATGGGGGAGGAGGCAGAGTGGTATATGGGTGAGTTATAGTGGTGTATGGGGGTATAATGAATTTCAGGGTAGCAGAGCGGTGTATGGGGGTGTAATGAATTTCAGGGAGGCAGAATGGCATATCTGGGGGAGTTAGTGGTGTATAGGGGGAGGTAGAGTGGTGTATAGGGGTATAAGGAATTTCAGAGTGGCATATCTGGGGGAGGCAAAGTGGTGAATCAGGGAGTATAATGAATTTCAGGGTGGTGTAGGGCATTTATGGGGGCGGAGTGGCATATCAGGGTGCACAGTGGCATATAGGGAGGTATAAGGCATAAATGGGGGCGAGTGGCATATTGGAAGTTATAAGGCATATAGGGGGTATAAGGCATATTGATATTAGGCATATCAGGGGGGCATAAGATATCTGGGGGTAAAAGGTATATCGGGGGCTCAGTTGTATATCACTGGCATATAAGGAGTATAAGGCATATCGGGGGCACAGTGGCATATCAGGGGGCACAGTGGAATATCTGGCATATAGGAGGTATAAGGCATATATGGGGGAAGAGTGGCAAGCTGGGGGTCAGATGTGCATAACTGGGGGCAGTTTGGTAAATAAAAAAATATAAACAAGGCTTTTTTCTCATAGTTTTTATTAAATATGAAAATAGTTAACATATGAATTAATATTTACTAATAACTTTGTATTAAAACCTAGTTTGAGAAACACTGTTTGGGTTCTTGTAGCTTTTATTATGTCAGTAAAATAATAAGGTTAAGAGAGAGAGAGAGGCCATTACAATAAAGAGATGAAAGTGTAAATTGTACATTTTTTATTACATTATTTTAAATTAAAAAAAATTTCATTTTTTTATCCGATTAATCGAAAAAATAATCGGCCAACTAATTGATTATTAAAATAATCGTTAGTTGCAGCCCTAGATCAGATTACTCTTTTCCACTTCCTCTGTATATAAACACCTGTTATCATAAGGCGTTTTGTTTACCTGTACAAATTTCTCATCTCAAAACAACTTTGCAAACTCGTGATTTGGGGATCTCTCATGGGCGTATCATGCTAACGCACATAATGTAACTTCCTACGCCTTTTTGAATCCTGTGTTCCTTGAGATTTTTTGCATGAAGTCCATGAAATTAATTTGTCTATATCTACAGATTACAGAAATATCCCACATGCATATGGGGTTTTTTTTTGGAGAAAAAAAAAATTGCAGGGCAAAAACCAATGAGTTTGTGCCAATTCAAAATACCCTTTTCCAGTTGTGGCTCACTCTAACCGAACATAAATTAAGACACGTGAAGAATATATGAAAAGAAAAAACATAATCTGCTTTGGTATGATAGGCCATGAAACAATTATCAACGCAGAGTCCTGGCAGAGAGCGGCAGGAAGGGCAGTGGTACCTGGAGTTCTATCAAGTACATTTCTTATAGCAGTTATAAACTAGGTTTGTGTTTATTTCAGAACATGAAGGGCTTTTTTATCATTCAATTTCTTATAATAAAAAAAAATGGAGAAAACATTTTTAAAACCTTTTTTTTACTTGCAAAATAGATGAAAATTTGACATACAATACAGCAATTGACATACAGATACAAGGTGAATGAAGGGCCCTGTTCCCGCAGGAACTTACAATGTAGGTGGATAAGGGGTGAGAAACAGGTTAGGACTGTGTGGTAGTGAAATATGTTAATGTAGGGCGAGATAAGGGTTGTAACTGGGTGAGAGAGACGTTTTGATGTTTATGTCAGTGGTAGGCTTCCCTGAAGAGAAACGTTTTTAGGGAGCGTTTGAAGGAGGGTAGAGTTGGTGAGAGTCGGACAGCATGGGGAAGAGAGTTCCAGAGGATTGGTGCTGGGCGAGAGAAGTCCTGTAGGCGGGCATGGGAGGAGGTGATAAGTGAAGATGCAAGGAGCAAGTCATTGTTGGATATTAGAGGGCGGGCTGGAGTATATTTGCTGATGAGGGAGGATAGGTAGAGGGGAGTGGCGTTAGTGAGCTTTGTAGGATAGAGTTAGTATTTTGAATTTAATTCTGCTATGGATGCAGAGCGTCGGGTGAGATAGATTAGTCTGGCAGAGACATTGAGGACAGACTGGAGGGGGGATAGTCGGGAGAGAGGGAGGCCGGTAAGTAGGTTGTTGCAGTAGTCTAGATGGGAGATTACGAGGGAGTGGATTAGTTGTTTTGCAGTGCTGGCAGTTAGGAATGGACAAATTTTGTAAATGTTGCGTAGTTGGTTGTGGCAGGATTTAGAGAGTGATTTGATGTGAGGAATAAAAGATAGGTTTGAGTCTAGGGTCACACCGAGGCAACGGACTTGTGAAGGAGCGATAGTGGTACCATCGACAGTGATAGAAAGGTCAGATAGATTTGGGTAGAAATACCCAATGTTTTTAGTTGTTTTTTTAAAAAGTTATACAGCAATAAACACAATAGTGTTTTGCTATTTCAAAACCATTTTACGAATCTGGTAATCCCATCCCAGTGTCCAACTTGAAACATCATTGAAGGCAGCCAATTGAATTTAACCCATCTAACCATATATTTTTCAAATATGCAGCCGGAAGGAGGTACGGTTAGCAGCGGGGGTTGTCTGCGTTTATCGTGCAGACCTTCCCCGGCTGTCAAAGATCAGATGCGCGATGGACGCAGACAACCCCCGCTGCTAACCTCCTTTCGGCTGCAGCGGAAGTTACCTACGCGAATGCTGGATGTGCTTGTTTTTTAAAAAATTTAAGAGAAATCATAGTTTTTAGTAAAATAGTTTACCTGTGAATTAATACTTACTAGTAAAACTTTTTTCCTATAGGGTAGTCTTATATTCAGACTTTTTTTCCTAAGTTAATATACAAATTTTGGGGAGTCGTATTATAATCAGGATCGTCAAATATCGTTAATAACACTAAGCCACATATAAATAAAAAGTATTTGCTAAGGTAATCTCCCTGGTATGTTAACCTCTTTTAATAACAGAAGAGTAACACTTAAATCTGTATAGACTTCAAAATACAAAAACAAAAAAAGGCAGGTAAAAACAACCAACCATCTGGTACTTTCCACTTATTCATCAAGTCAGGAACTCCTGGGCGAATAAGGACAGCACTTGTCCCTCTGGGACAAAGCCTAACAAGTGCACTGTCTTCAGCCTGTCAGAAGAGATAGTGTGCTGCCTGTTTGAAAGGTTGCATTGTAGTGGATCTACATTACTATACATGTGTGATTAAAACTAGATCCGTACAGAAAGTGAGTTCTTCTCTCTTCCTGCATGCCTATATTTTGCAAATACAGAAGAGAGAACGAGAACATCTGGCATGATGAAAGGCAAAGCCCCTTGGTAACCCTCTTCCTGTGACTTACACGTCATGGAACATTCCCGGAACGGGCCAAAGTTCCACCCACTCCTAAGAACACACAGTCAACACACAGAAAAGACAGTATATATTCAGACGTGTATAATAGGTAGAACACTAAGCACAGAACAAAAATGCCGAGAAATACTTAGGATTTACATTTTTATTAAATAACTGCATAATCAAATTAATACATTACTGACTTTACATTCCAAAGGTAGGCAAAGAATACACAGTGATATAAATATTGCATTATAACGTAAATAAGTATAGCTCAATTATAAACAGCCTTTAATGTACTAAAATAAACATACATAAGTGTAGAACTGTCAATTGATTCCACAATCCTAAAGTCCAACATAGATCGGGTTCACTATTGGATTTAGTGTATTATTAGATCAACGAATAGTAAAGATTTAGAATAGCAACCATACAACTGACGTGCAAGTAAATGCCAGACAGATGCCACTAACGTGCAAGTACACACACAAACCAGGCTGAGCAACGGAGACATCAATGTTTCCCACACCTAAGGCCTACAAGAGCTGTGCATCGTCTTCTAGTTGATAAAATAAACACGAAGGCATAAACAGAAGATATTCACAGATATATATATATATATATATATATATTTAACAAAAACATACGCAATATGTATGATTCCGTAAGGGTGACCAGAACGCCTTATGTAGTCTCATCTCAGGCAGTTGCTGAGCTTTAGTCCCTCTATCTCCCTGGCTGTCATTAGCAGCCATGCAAATTCCTCTACATATTAGGCAAACCTTCCCGTTAATCTGCATACATTTACGGCCTGGGTATTCCCCATATTTCACAACCAACAGATCCACAATTCAACCGCCTAATGTACTTCCTATAGTGTGAAAGTACATACACTGCATCAAGTAGCATTACTCAAGGTACTAAAAGAAAGGCTTTCCAACTACTGGTTTCTATGCTATTGTTCACGGTCGCTGTAGGTCATGAGGGCATAATATAGTTGTTTATATTTATGATAACATGGTATTATTGAGTATTGATTGAAAAGTTATATGTTCTCTCTGTTGGTTCAAGCCATCTGGTAAATAAAAATGTAACAGGGATCAGCTGTTACAAGAACGATGCCCAATGAAATGCTATAGAAGAGGGGTTCTAAAGCTTACATACCTGAAGGCCCAGGAAGAAAATGGTACAAGATTTGAATTTCATCACCTCATTCTTACATATTCTTCAATACTCCGATGTCCTCTAGCCCCCTGTTAAGGCTATATATTTAGTAGGTGAACCCTGCAGCAAGGGAGGTTTCCTCAAACCTTCCATAGCAACAGATAAGGCACAGGTAGCCTATAACATGTTATAAAACGATATTTCAACATACCATTACCAGCGTATAATATGCCAATCTCAAGGGACTGAAGGTGAAAATAGACTATGATGGAAACAGTCTACAAATTTCCATAACATGCAGCATTGCACGGTACTGTATAAACAAGAAAGATAGACCGAATATTGTACCACTGCATTTTTGACAATTTCAATACATCCATATTCAGAAAAGCCGCTTAATACATAAGTTAAGCATTTATTCACCATAAATAGACTAATGGCTAGAATACCAATATTCCCACTGTCAATGTATTAATATCTTAAAAACGTTGCATTATATATACGATGTATTCCTCGCTCACTATCAAACATATACATAACTAATTATAAAATAGATACTTTATTCGGGATAATGGGATTTCATATAAATGCAAGCGATGTTTGATTGTACAGTACAACGCTAAAGGACCCTGCTCAAACTATTCAAAGGGTTAAATACGATCAGCTCTTAACATGCAAATGGAGGCAAGAGGAGGCTGCAGTGACTCACCGGATCTGAAGCTCTCACAGTCCAACCCCAAAATCAATCCGAAAATAAAGTCATTAAAACGATTCTTAAAAAAACAGGTCCTCTGCAGTTTCCTGTGTTTAATCCTTTTTCCCCTTTGGTAAAGATAATTGTGCCCGTATAATAAAATTAAATCTTGAAAGTGAAACAAGTTGTTCTTTATCACAGTACTTCAACAGCCCAAACGCCGTTGACAATACCAGTTAGAAGCTCAATTGACAAAAATTGTGAACGCAGACGATCTCAACGCGGTTTCAGTATAAGTGAAACAAAGCTAAATCGGGATCTTTTACTCAGGATTCCAGGGGAGCAGCATAAACGGCAGCAGAAGGGCGCAGGTTGTCAGAGTGAGCATGATCTACGTGTGCTGATCAGGGGCAGGCAGACACAGAGGGTAATGGAGAGTTCATAGGAGGAGGAGAAAGCTGGTAATAAGGGAAAGGGGTGGTGTTTTCAAGGGGATCCCTGGTGCGGCAACAAATGATCGTTATACATTTAGAATATATACATATACCTTACTAAAACTACAATCCTAAAACAGCATTTTTATTATAGGCATTGTGAATTCATGTTGTTCATGGTTAGATGAATAGAAAGCGTGTTTAAATGAAAACAGCTGGTCCAGAAGTCTCAAAAATACAAATAATAAGAATTTCATTTATTGTGATATCCATTATAAAGTGGGCTGCTGTTAATCGAGCGAGTGGATTTCGTTATGCAGTGTAATATGTTACATGTTTAATGGAAGGATAAAGCCTGGAATGTAAATCATATACAGGCAGACCTCAAATGCAGATAGAGCTCTGCTGTAAGGTGTAAGACGGTTGTGATTTTGTGGATGAAGCTTTTGGACTGGAAGAACATTCAAGGTGGACTAAAGACGATATGTAAATGAATAGTGCAGGAGGCAGGTTTTTCTGTTAATATGTCTAGGGCTGGGAATGACAATGTGCATAGTCCTGCTGCAGTTTTACCAATCCTGACCTCTATTCGTTTTGGTTTCCCAGGCTTGAGTGTCCTCTTGCAAGATATGATCACATGTGAAATCCTCTGGAGAGTTTTACTGAAGGAAATCCTCTTGCCAATAGAACTGTTGTCATTAGTAGAAGGGGTGGGCTATGCTGCAACCACTCATGGGGTTCCATTGTAAACAGTGTAACTGCTGACGGTCTGTAATTGTTAAGTGCTGCCTATGCGAATGATTTCTGTCAGTGGCGATTATCTCTGCACAAAATGCATGTATGTTTTGCTTTCCGAGATCTAAAAATATGCTACTGAAGAGAAGCCGAAGAGGGAGGGCTGGAGGTTTTTCTTGATGCGTAAGGGTGAAAGGGGATTGTGACACTTGAGGCAGTGTGGCTCATGGAGCTTGAAGACTGAGGGAGCCTCCTGCGTGCTGTAGACAGACAAGGTTATTCCTAGCACTGCTTCCCAGAACAGAAGTTACAATGAGGAAGAGAGGGGAGAGCTCAGCCGGTGACGTCATCGGATCCCCCTGCGCATCTCTATGGGATTTTGTTTGTTGTATTTTTTTTTGGTGGGGAATAATGATTGTGATGGAGAATGGGACTTAACTAGGATTTTGGGATATGATGATGGTCAGTGACAGCTCACTTACAGTGGCGACTCTAGAAACAATATATAGGGGGGGCACACAAGATACCACAGTCAAACTGGGGGGGCATTAATAATTTCCACCATTAAATCATACCACTGAAAACACACACACACACACACACACACATATATATATTGCCAAAAGTAATATGCTATGGAATGATACTTTTGTTATTGGACAATACTTGATCATTCAACATGGGAAGCCTGAAGCCACAATTTAGTACGACTAATCCTTGAAATCCTTTAAACAACACAATACCTTAACTTTTCCACTAAATGATTTCAGGGCCTAATATTAGTCCCTGCTGCCGATATATATATATATAAATATATATATAAATATTAGACCCTGCTGCCGATATATATATAAATATATATATATAAATATTAGACCCTGCTGCCGATAGCAGTCATAGATCAACACATTAACACACAAACCCATCTTTGCATGTATAGATCAATTGAAATTCACGTGTGATCTCAGCACTGAAGGTATATATCAAATAAACAGAATCAGACATACAAATCCTGTATTTGCAGGTATACAATAATAATATATGAAATGTAGCATTGCAGGTATAGATCAAATCAATACATGGAAACAGCATTGCAGGTATTAATCAACTGAACAAGACATACAAACCCTGTATTTGCAGGTATACATAAATAATGTATGGAAACATAGCATAGCAGATATGGATCTACAGAAGAACACACAAACCAAGCTTTGCAGGTACAGATCAATTGAAATTCACATAAAAACACGGCATTAAAGGTATATTTAAAACTCCCTAAATTACAGGGATAGATCACAGGTTGCACACCCCAACCACGCTGCCCACATAGAACCTGACCAGCACCCAGATTACACACATAAGATTTGCCATCTTTTTCCCATATACACCCTGCCTGTGCCATCCTGTTCCCCAAGGCTCAAACATCCTGCTAGTGCCATCTTTGCCCTTCCACAATTATACATCTATGATACACACAATCACATTAACTCATGCTCTCCCTCATTCAGACAAATCATCCACATATTAACTCATGCTCTCCCTCATTCAGACAAATCATCCACATATTAACTCATGCTCTCCCTCATTCAGACAAATCATCCACATATTAACTCATGCTCTCCCTTCTAGGATAAAAGTTGAGTGCACAAATAATGATGGAATATGTCGCTTTGGCTTGAAAATATGTTTTTTCTAACCATAGCGACATGTTCATTTGTGTCTTGCGCACTCCAGGTTTGTACTAGAAACACATGCAGCCCCTCATTTGATGCGCCAAGGGATGTCGTTTTTGCAAATGTGTACTTTTTGTGCCATAATTTAACTTCCTACGTGAGCAGTAATGCCACGTCAAGGCTTCAACCCTAATTACTGATCATTCACACGCCTTTCATATCTCCATTCACTCACAGAAGCACACGCCATTCTTTCCATACATTTACTCACAGTAGCACACACCATTCTTTCCTCTTACAATCCCAAAGAAATGATGGTAAAGGGAGAAAAAAAAAATCACTTTTACAGCAAAAATAAGTTTTGCCGTAAAAATGCAAGGCGCTCCAGGGATGATATGGTTACTCACGTACCGCACAAGCTAAATGGCTGATTTTAATAATATTTGCAGTTCATCAGGATTTCAAAAATTGCCTCCCTCTACCGTTGGCTAAATTTAACCCCATGATCAAAGGGATCATAGGATTAAAAATTAGTATCGGCCATTTTTAAAAAGGGAATGTGACTTTTTATAGCTATATGATCGCTGTGGTAACATTGGCTACCACAGTGATCATTTAGCTAGAATACTTAAACTTTTTTTTTTTTTTTTAAAGTTAAACTACTTTATGTTTAAATAATTTAATTTGGGGGTCTCTAGGCAATTTTGATCTTTTTTTATCTGCCTTAAGAGACCCCCAAATAATTTTTTTTACATTTTTATTTTTTTTAACTTAATATTTTTTATTCTTTTTTACAATCTATATACCGTTAGAAAGGTGAGGTGATTACCTTTCCAATGGTATATGTAGCTGCTTAGATACCTGAGATACAGGCATCTAAGCAGCATGCCCCCATACCTCTTTAACTGACAATTGTCAGTTGTTAATAAAGTTGCGCGGTGACGTCATCGCGTAATTGCGCGAGACGTCACCGGGCAGATCGGGTGGCTCCGGTGATGCCCTTCAGTGTGAGGGGCAGATCGCCGGGGTAGGTGGTGATGGAGGTCCACAGACCTCCATCAAGGTAAAATAGTGCTAGTGACGGCATGGTGCCGTCGTTAGCACCTGACTGGGACTGCTAGCGATGGCACCATGCCGTCGTTAGCAGTCAAGGACTGTCCTGGGTGGTTTCAAATTCGGCAGGGGGGCAAGGAATAACCTAGGGGGGCAATTGCCCCCCTGTAGCGACGCCACTGCTCACTTATATCCCGTTTTTGCTCGATTATAAAATGATCCGGATTATAAAATGACTCCCCCCCTAGAAAAAAAAATTGAATATTAATTTAGGAAGAAAATAAAGCCTGAATATAAAACTACCTTATGGGGGAAAAAACTACTAGTAAATATTAATTTACATGTAAATTTTTTCATATTTAATAAAAACTATGATTGAGAAAAATGCATTTTTGTTTTTTTTTCCCTTTTATTTGCCAACCTGCCCCCCAGCTTTGCACATCTGCCCCCAGGAATGCTTTATACCCCTATAAGCCACTTTGCCTCCCAGATAAGCCGCTATATGCCCTTCTGCCCCTCAGATATGCCTTATACCCCCTAAATGCCACCCTGCCCCCAGGAATGCCTTATACCCCTTATATGCCACTCTGCCCCCAACTTACCGATGCATCTGCAGACTTATCTTCTGTGCTTCAGACTCCCTGGTGTCTGGTTTAGTGGGGACAACCGGTGAACATCTACGCAATACGCGCAGATAAACCTCCGCTGGGGCTTCTATGATGGCGCACCGGAAGCTCACAACGTGCCGACGCTCTGTCGGAAAACCCCCACAGAAAATGCCGGCAGCAGTGGAGGTTGCCAAGGAGTAGGATACAGGTCCACTGAAGCGCTGCAGGGAATCTGGATCTTGGTCTTATAGTGAGACCTCTATTTTAGCTCCGATTATAAGACAACCTTGAATATAAGACGAGGGGTATTTTTCAGAACATTTGCTCTGATAAAACCTTGTTTTATATTTAAGCAAATACGGTACATATTATAAATATACAAAGCCACTCTTACACCATACACTTACACATACATACATACACACAGTCATCCTAACATACACATACATATACAGTGACTGCTGACAAAGACATGATCAGTCTATAATTTTAATGGTAGGTTTATTTGAATAGTGAGAGACAGACTAACAAAAAATCCAGAATAACGCATTTCAAATAAATCATAAATTGATTTGCATTTTACTCAGTGAAATAAGTATTTGACCCCTTTGCAAAACATACACAGCCACTCACATAAAAACACATGAAAACACATATACACATTCTGACACCATATATTTAACATACATGCACCCACAATCTAAAACAATGCACTTACATATACACAAATGTAATATATATACTTACACGCACACTCACACAACCTCCCCTTCTCAGCCCCCTCTTACATTTTTAGCTCTAGATTAGAAAGCTACAAGTTTATTTACGCTATTTTGTACCTACTGTAAAGGTAATTTGTTTGTTTTAACTCCTTAAGGACAAAGCTGTTTTTTTTATTTGTTGTACCCTTTGTGCCCAAGGCTCTTTTAACACTTTTGCGATGCTCCTGTTTAGCTGTAATTTTCTCTTCTCCTATTTAGTGTAGTCACACAAGTTATATATTTTTTTTGTCAGGTACCATTCTTTTGATCATATCTAATTTCCTATTAAAAGTAATAAAATATGGGGGGCGTGGTTAGCAGCCAAACAAGATGGTCGCTTAAGCCTAGAGTTCTGCAGGACCCTCTCCGTATTTATCACTCTAAACACGATTTTTGACAGCATGGGCAAACATAACAAGGTTCCCGGGACCCCGAAACTGCTGGGGAGCAAGGACAAGCACGCTACTACCTCTGTCCATGTGTTTTTCCACGCTGCTCAAGACCAAGTTGTACAACAATTGAGTGACCGCGTGGCTGTGGTCGAGCATGACAACGTCCAGATTGCCACCACTGTGGACACTCTCTCCACACGGATGTCAGAGCAGACCACCATGTTCCGACTTCTTGCCCATAAGCTCGAAGATCTTGACAATCATGGTCGGAGAAATAACCTTCGTGTGCGAGGAGTGCCAGAATCGGTCCTTCAGTCCGACATTATTGCTACGCTCCAGGCAATTTTCAATGAGGCGCTTCAGAGGCCCGTTGATACACAAATTCTTTTTGATAGAGCACACCGAGCACTGAAGTCCAGAGGCGACGCTAACGGCCCACCGAGAGACATCATCTGCTTCCTCCAGGACTACCCCCTGAAGGAAAATATTCTGAAGGCTTGCAGAATGCGGGTAAGTCTAACCTGGGATGGCCACCCTATCTCTATCTTCTCAGATCTCTCCCCAACTACGCTGCAGACCCGTCGTACCTTGAAGCCTCTTACCGCTGCTCTCATGGGAGGCCTCCATACCGTACCAATGGGAATTCCCCTTCGCCCGGCGGGATGGCGACACTTTCACAATACGTCAAGCGTCTGATATCCCACGATTCCTTCAAGATCTTGGCCTACCGCACCTGCGGATTGGGAAGCTACTTTTCCAACCCTTGCTCCGCTCCGAGATCCCAGCAAAGAATGGTCTCTTAGACCGCGAAGAACCAAGCGCCAAAAATTGCCGAACGTATGATTTTCTCAACCATTTTTGACTGAGCGTCTCCAACGAACCTCTCTTTCACACTTTTTGGGGACTACGGATGACACCTGGACACGATCCCGCAGCACCCGGACTATCGTCACTACCATGTCGTCTTACCATCACTGACATTGTGCCTTCATCGCCGCTCTTCTTCTGACTCACGGTACTCTTGTTTCTTTTTCGGCTCGAGATGACTGGACTTTTTTCTTCTCTTTCTGTTTTTTGTTAAGACATCCATCTGGCGCCTTTTACCCCATCATATGGTCTCTCTCTTTTCAAAGTATGAGTGCCTCAAATTGTGTTGTAGTCTCTCTACATGTTTCTGTTTCTCCAACAAAAGATATTTGTATGAGGCCAAGCCATATACAAATATGGCTTGGCCTCGTGTAATGCGACTCACACGACGCATTACACGAACGCGACTTTTATTTTTATTTCTTTCTTTATTGTTTTGTATTTTTTCGCCATGATGTGTTTTGGTTGGAGGTATCTCATACCTCGTACGCTGTCGCGCCTTAGCGGCACGCCTTTGGGGACCCCCACAATAAGGGCGGCCGTTCACTCCTGTGCCCCCGAGTGTACCTCTGTGGTTTTACCCTGTGTCACCCACATGTATGCTCGGCTGCCTCTACACTATACGCCTATGTTCACCACTGATCTCACTGATCTCTTTTCGGACCAAGATTGCTTTATACGCTCTAAAGAGTTTAAATTAGTGGATCGATATTTCCAGTTGGCGTTTTTTTCTAGTTCCCCGCAGTCCAAGACTAAGGGAGTAGCTGTATTGCTACATAGTTCTCTGCCCTTTCGGCTTGTAGATGTTTGGAGGGATGAGGAAGGTAGAGGTTTAATGGTCAAGGGTTTTCTCGGAATGCATAAAATTTCGCTAGCCACTGTATATGCTCCTAATAAGGAGTCAAATTCCTTTCCAAACTGGCGGATTTTCAGGAGGCCATAACTGTCTTTGGAGGCGACCTTAATATGGTCCTGGACCCCAGGCTCGACTGCTCGACTGCTCCGTGGGGACCTCTCATATCCCATTTGTCAAAATTCTCATATCCATAATTTGTCAAAATTAAGCAGGTTAAGCGTATGCTTCTCCTCAACCAATTGGTTCTTCACCCCTCTACATAGTAACATAGTAACATAGTAACATAGTTCATAAGGTTGAAAAAAGACCAAAGTCCATCAAGTTCAACCTATATACATATTGTGTCCCTACTGTGTTGATCCAGAGGAAGGCAAAAAACCCTTATGAAGCAGATGCCAATTGCCCCATACCAGGGGGAAAATTCCTTCCCGACTCCAAATATGGCAATCAGAATAAATCCCTGGATCAACGTTCTGTCCCTATTAATCTAATATCCATAACTTGTAATATTATTGCTTTCAAGAAACACGTCCAGGCTCCTTTTGAACTCTTTTATTGAGTTTACCATCACCACTTCCTCTGGCAGAGAGTTCCATAATCTCACCGCTCTTACTGTAAAGAACCCCCGTCTGTGCTGGTGTAGAAACCTTCTTTCCTCCAGCCGTAGAGGATGTCCCCTTGTTATAGATACAGTCCTGGGTATAAATAGGTCCTGGGAGTGATCTCTGTACTGTCCCCTTATATATTTATACATAGTTATTAAGTCGCCCCTAAGCCGTCTTTTTTCCAAACTAAATAACCCCAATTCTGATAATCTTTCTGGGTACTGTAGTCCTCCCATTCCCCTTATTACTCTGGTTGCCCGTCTTTGAACCCTCTCCAGCTCCACTATATCTTTCTTGTACACTGGTGCCCAGTACTGTACACAGTATTCCATGTGTGGTCTGACTAGTGACTTGTATAGGGGTAGAATTATTTCCTTGTCGTGGGCATCTATGCCCCTTTTGATGCACCCCATGATTTTATTTGCCTTAGCAGCAGCTGCCTGACACTGGTCGCTACAGGTAAATTTACTGTTAACTAAAACTCCTAAGTCCTTTTCCATGTCAGTCGTCCCCAGTGTTTTCCCATTTAATACATATTCCCAGCCTGGATTTTTCTTCCCCATGTGCATAACCTTACATTTATCTGTGTTGAACCTCATCTGCCACATCCCAGCCCAAGCCTCCAACCTATGCAGATCCATTTGTAATCGTGCGCTGTCCTCTATTGTGTTAACCACGTTACAGAGCTTAGTATCGTCTGCAAAGATTGATACTTTACTATGCAATCCCTCTACAAGGTCATTAATAAATATATTAAAAAGAATAGGACCCAAAACTGACCCCTGTGGTACCCCACTAGCAACAGTCACCCACTCAGAGTATGTACCATTAATAACCACCCTCTGTTTCCTATCACTGAGCCAGTTACTTACGCACATACACACATTCTCCCCCAGCCCAAGCATTCTCATTTTATGTACGAGCCTTTTATGTGGCACCGTATCAAATGCTTTGGAAAAATCAAGATATACGACATCCAGCGATTCACCCCGATCCAGTCTTGAGCTCACCTCCTCATAAAAGCTGATCAGGTTAGTTTGACAGGACCGATCCCTTGTAAACCCATGCTGATATGGAGTCATACACTTATTTTCATTGAGATACTCCAAAATAGCATCTCTTAGGAAACCCTCAAACAGTTTACACACAACAGAAGTTAAACTAACAGGCCTATAATTCCCCGGGTCACTTTTTGTCCCCTTTTTGAATATTGGCACAACATTTGCTATGCGCCAGTCCTGGGGAACAGACCCTGTCACTATAGAGTCCTTGAATATTAGAAATAGGGGTCTGTCTATTACATTACTTAACTCCCTTAGAACGCGGGGGTGAATGCCATCTGGACCTGGTGATTTGTCTATTTTGATTTTTTTTAGGCGGCACTGCACTTCTTCCTGCGTTAGACAGGCGACATGTACTGGGGCATTTATCTCATCCTGCTGTATATTACCTGGCATTTCATTTTCCTCTGTGAATACAGCAGAGAAGAATATATTTAATAGATTAGCTTTTTCCTGATCCCCGTCTATAACTTCTCCCTCATTACTTTTTAAGGGGCCAACGCTTTCATTGTTAACCTTTTTACTATTTATATAGTTAAAGAACATTTTGGGGTTTGTTTTACTCTCTTTGGCAATGAGTCTTTCTGTCTCCAATTTTGCTGCTTTTATCTGATTTTTACATATTTTATTTTTTTCCCGATAGCTTTTTAGTGCTTCCTCACTGCCTTCCTGTTTTAGTAGCTTAAATGCCTTTTTTTTGCCATTTATTGCCCCCTTTACATTTTTATTTATCCACATTGGTTTTCTCTTGTTCCTGACTCTTTTATTCCCATACGGTATGTACCTTTCACAGTGAGAATTTAAGATATTCTTAAAAATCTCCCATTGAGCGTCTGTACTCTTGTTTTTAAGGACATTTTCCCAATTTACAGTGTTAAGGGCTTCTCTTAGTTGATCAAACTTTGCCCTCCTAAAGTGCATAGTTCTTGTGGCTCCTCTAAGAGTTCCCTTATTGAAGGACAAGTTATAATGCATCATATTGTGATCACTATTTCCTAGATGTCCCCTGACCTGCACATTAGTTACTCTGTCAGGTCTGTTGGTTAATATTAAGTCCAGTAGGGTGCCCCCTCTGGTCGGGTCCTGTACCATTTGGGACAGATAATTATCCTTACTTATAGTCAGAAACCGGTTTCCTTTATGAGATTCACAGGTCTCGGTTTCCCAGTTTATGTCGGGATAGTTAAAGTCCCCCATAATAACCACCTCATTGTGATTAGCTGCCTTGTTTATTTGCTTTAATAATTGATCTTCTGCTGCTTCCATTATATTTGGTGGCTTATAGCAAACCCCGATCAGTATTTTATTATTTTTCTTTCCATATATTTCTACCCATAATGACTCCACATTATCATTTCCCTCACATATATTCTCCCGCAGTGTGGCCTTTAGGCTGGACTTTACATAAAGGCAAACTCCTCCCCCTTTTCGTTTTTTTCGATCCTTCCTGAATAGACTATACCCCTGTATGTTAACCGCCCAGTCATAGCTATCATCCAACCATGTCTCTGTTATACCCACTATGTCATAATTTTCTTCAGACATTATTAACTCCAGTTCGTCAGTTTTATTGGTCAGACTTCTGGCATTAGTAAGCATACAATTTAGAGGTGTATGGTTTTTTTCCCTATGAAGCCTATCCCTATTAACTATTCTAACCCCTCCCTCTGCTCCACCCCCAGGTACATTTATAAGCCCCAGCTCTCTAGCTACACTATCTTCCCCTTCTATATTGTAGTTTCCCTCCCCCCCTTTCCCTAGTTTAAACACTCCTCCACCCTTCTGACCATCTTCTCCCCAAGCACAGCTGCACCCTCCCCATTGAGGTGCAGCCCGTCCCTACCGTAGAGCCTGTATCCGACAGAGAAGTCGGCCCAGTTCTCCATGAACCCAAACCCCTCCTTCCTACACCAGCTTCTGAGCCACTTGTTTAGCTCCCTAATCTCCCGCTGCCTCTCTGGTGTGGCACGTGGTACAGGTAATATTTCAGAAAATACTACCTTGGAGGTCCTTGCCTTAAGCTTGCTACCTAAGTCCCTGAAATCATTTTTAAGGACACTCCGCCTACCTCTCACTTTGTCATTGGTGCCAATGTGCACCATGACTGCTGGGTCTTCTCCAGCCCCTCCCAGTAATCTGTCAACCCGATCCGCGATGTGCCGAACTCGAGCGCCAGGCAGACAACACACTGTTCGGCGATCCCGGTCTTTGTGACAGATCGCCCTGTCTGTCCCCCTAATAATTGAGTCCCCCACTACCAGCACCTGTCTGGCCTGCCCTGCGCTCCTCCTTCCCTCCTTACTGGAGCAGACACCCCTCTGGTGGTCAGAGGCAGTGACTTGCTGCAGTACTGCTAACTCTGAACTAACATCCCCCTCATCTGCCAACCGGGCAAACTTGTTGGGGTGTGCTAGATCAGGACTAGCCTCCCTGGCGCTTTTCCCCCTACCCCGCCTTCTAACTGTAACCCAGCTAGCTGCCTGACTGTCCTGTACCTCCATCCCACTATCCTCCCCCACCTCTACCTGCGAGAGAGCTTGCTCAGTGAGCAGCAGACTCCTCTCCAAGTTGTCAATAGATCTCAGTGTTGCCAGTTGCTCCTCTAGACTCAGGATTTGTGCTTCCAAATGAGCAACCCGCACACATCTCGCACAGCAATATGCACCCTCGAAGCGCTGCTCAAGGATTGCATACATTGAGCAAGATGTACACCTGACCGCATTGTCAAACATGGAGGACATCTTGGCAATGGGGATAGCTCCAATAACTGGCAAAAACAGACAGTAAGGCGCAAAATATATATAAATATATTATATGCAATCACAAGGATTTATACTTTACCCTCCTTCTTGCTTTTTAACTCCTTCTTTGCTTGTAACTCCTCACTTAGAGATGTCACTTAGGAGATTCGCCCCAGCTCAGGATTCGCTTGTGTGTCCAAGCTAAATGCAACTGCAAAAGCCAAGCAGAACTCACAGAGAAGGTTACTTAATTAGCAACACACCTGAAATAGCCCTTACCCTTTTTTTTTTTGCTTTTTTCAACAAAACTTTACACTGAACACAACACAAACAAACACAGTGCTCCCCCTTGCAATAGTAATGAATATACTCTCCTTCTTTGCTTGTAACTCCTCACTTAGAGATGTCACTTAGGAGATTCGCCCCAGCTCAGGATTCGCTTGTGTGTCCAAGCTAAATGCAACTGCAAAAGCCAAGCAGAACTCACAGAGATCCCCCTCCGTGCACTTATTCCTATCTCTCCCACTACGCTGGACTACACTTTTTTTTCTCCCCCCCACAATAGATACACTCGTATTGATGCTTTGTTTCTTTCCCATCATCACCTTTGCTACCTACACTCTGCAGAAATTGGCTTTCAGACCCTTAGCGACCATGCCCCAGTTCATTTCATGATACGCCTGCCACTGCCCCCTCCTAGGGCTTGGTGCTGGCACCTAAATGAAAACCTGATTGAAACCCCCACGTATGTCCCAGCTCTCACGTGACACTTGCAAAATTTTTTCAAGGAGAATTTGATTCCTGACACCCCTATCTAGATGGTCTGGGAGGCCCATAAAGCCGTTATCAGAGGGCACCTCATCAAATTGGGTACCCAACTTAAGAGGCTTAATCAGGCCGAGCTCTCCTCCCTGACTCGTCGCATAGTGGATCTTGAGCTTCAGCACAAGCTCTCGCTGTCTGACAAGATTTTAGAGCAGCTTCGGGCACTTAGATCCCGGTTCGCGTCCCTTTTAGATTCTAGACTACGTACAAACTTTCTCCTCGCCAGGAAGCACTTCTATGAACTAGGCGACAAACCTGGGAAGCTTCTTGCGCGTGCTCTGCGCGCTAAGAGAGCGGCCACCTACATCTCCAAGATCAAGGACTCCAGAGATGTCCTTCACCACACCACTAAGAACATAGCTGCCTGCTTTGCAAACTACTACCGCGAGCTCTATAATATCTCCCCGGGGAAGGAACCTGATGCTCGCACCATATCGCTTATTGATGCATACCTTACTAAACACCTCTGCAAGCGCATTACGGTGGAAGAGAGGGACGATCTTAATTCCCCCATTAGTCTGGAGGAGATAAGAAAAGGCTCTAAAGTCCTTCCCTCAGGGAAAGAGCCCAGGCCCGGGATGTACCATAAAAAAAAAAATTCGGTATTAGGCCCGCATATGGTCACTCTTTTTAACTCGCTAGCTACTGGTGCCTTTATAGACCCCCACTCCAATGTGGCCCATATCGCAGTAATACCCAAGCCTGGCAAAGACAATGAGCTGTGCGGTAGCTATCGCACGATTTAGCTAAATAACACATATCTTATGGTGCTTGCAAAGATCTTGGCCCTCAGGCTTTCCTCACTTATTCCTGGCTTAATACACAGTGATCAAGTAGGGTTTGTCCCCGGGAGGGAGGCCAGGGACAATACTATTAAGTTCCTTGATTTATTGGCGCAAGCTCAATCCCGGCAGCTCCCCTTCCTCCTGGTCTCATTCGATTCGATGAATATCCTCCTGCGATTTCTGTATTTAGTACAAACCCTTCCCGTATACCTCCCTAGGTCTTATCTTAGGGCATGGCGTAGAGCATTCACTAAATATGTTTGGTCAGGACGCCCCCCCAGATTAGCCTTTAACTACTTAGTCAGCCCAAAAGAGCAGCGCGGCCTGGGCCTCCCAGACATCGAGGGGTACTGGATAGCCTCCCATGCGCGCAGGGTGGTGGAGTGGACGGCTAGCGCACCTAAGCAATGGGTACAAATCGAAGACTCCTCCTTTGTTGTAGACATTTCGGCGGTACCATGGTTGGCGGAACATCACCACCGCCCACTAATATGCAACCATCCAACACTTCTCCCCACGTTACGAGTCCTTCGGACGCATCTGTTGCGACTGGGATGGCTGCGGTCCCCTGGCCATCTATTTCCAATCTCCTCCAACCCGGCCTTTCCCCCTGGCATGGATGGTAGTGCCATCAAGCATTTCTTACCTGACGGTGTGAGGGTTCTGCGACTTACACATTTATATCTAGATAACACGCTACGACCGGTCTCCTCCTTATCCAGGATCTCCCCGGTACCTTTTCACCTGCTTTTTTTGCACCACCAAATTAAGCACATTCTTACGGCACTATCCCCAGTGTATGACCCTGCGGCTCCACTGGTAAAGCCTCTCTGGTTGGCTGTCGATGCGGTAGTTCAGGAGATTGCCGACCCAGATTTCTGACTCTCCCCTGAGGGTGTACTCCTACATCACACACAGTCGAGTCTGGGGTCCTACAGGCGTTCTCTGACTATAGAGTTGCTTAATGCTGCCAGGGCTACCATTCCTAGGTTTTGGAAGCAACCTACGACTCCTCCGATTTCTGCCTGGTTGAAGCGTATTAACTTCCTATGCCAAATGGAAAATTTGGTAATGTCCTCTAGAGGCTTAGGGTACAAAAACGGTTTGAAGTGGCTGCCGTGGAGGGAATTCCTGAAATCACCTACCTTTCAAAGAGTCTTGCCAGGTTTTCCTGGCACCCCGACGGTCCTAGATCCCTTTTGATACAGCTCCTTGGTCTCTGCTGCCTCTGACTGTGTGGTACATTTCCTTCATGTATTGATTATTCTGATGTTTCACTGTGCAACGGGAAGCCCTCTTCTCCCCTACATCTGTCCGTTTATTTGTCATTTGGTTTTCTATAAGTTTAGGTTCTGTTCTAAGCTGCTCTTTTCTCAGTTCCTCTGGTCATGCCATTTATTACCTTGCCAACAGGTTATAAGCTGTCAGGATGTTTGCTGCCTATGTTATTGGACCACTCACAGAATGCCTGAATGTCCTCCTAATACTCTCCTGACTCCTCACGGAGCCATGTACCTTATGTGCCTGATGTATACTGTACCGGATGTAATGCTCATTGTACCACTCTTTTATGTATAACATGTACTGTATTTCATACCTGTGGTGATTTTTTAAAAAAAAATCCCAAGTTACAGGCAATAAGTACAAATAGCGTTTTGCTATTTCAAGGACATCTTTGAAGCTGGCCAATGTAATTTACTCTCATCAAACCATATATTTTTAAAAGCTAGACACCCCAAGGTATTTCAAATGCTTAACCCATTCCATGCACTAATTCTACTACCACGCTTGTACTTCAGGTGTGAATTTACAGCTCCTGGTATTTGTCATTGTCACAAAACATCCTGATATGTGTTCAGCTTCTTTAGCGCCAACCCTAATGCAAAAACGAAAGGGGTCACCGTCCTTATCTCAAGATAAGTTCCTTTTCAGGAACTGGATATCAGTGTCCAGAGGGAAGATATATACTGCTCAAAGGGCGTATCGTAAATCAAATTTATACTTTTGCAAACCTCTACCTGCCCAACCGGGGACAACATACCGCACTGAAGGGGATATTGACGCGGTTAGGGGAGTTTAGAGGGGGTATCCTAGTGTTAGGAGGAGATTTCAATGTGGCTTTGCATCCTACGCTAAATACCTCCACCGGCCACTCCCGCAGCACGTCTTGCGTAAG
This sequence comes from Spea hammondii, assembly GCA_029215755.1. Classification (NCBI taxonomy): domain Eukaryota; kingdom Metazoa; phylum Chordata; class Amphibia; order Anura; family Pelobatidae; genus Spea; species Spea hammondii. Next base: position 45,626,004 of record JARDYJ010000003.1, read on the forward strand.
ATTGTCTCTCTTCTTTCCTCATACCGTTTAGTGGATTGTTGGAGGGCTCTCCATCCCGCCGATAAGGATTACACATTGGCACATACTCATGTATTGATTATTTCTTCCTCACCTACCAATATACAGTACTTTTGCGTAAAGCTAATATCGGTTTGACGACATGGTCAGACCATGCACCAGTGAGTGTGTCCCTGGACTCGTCCCTGGCTCGCCCTTTGGAGCGTTCCTGGCATTTGAATGAGTCTATCTTATCTGATGTTGGGGTTAGTGCTGATACAACCCTGGCCGCAGGGCCGGCCCTACAATGGGGCCGACTGGGGCAATTGCGGTTTTTTTTTGAAGCGGAGGAGAGAGAGAGGGGCACCGAGTGATTTTCGCTTACCCGCTCGGCGCCCCTCTCTCTCTCCTCTGCGGCGAGTTTACCTGTTCGGTCTCGGTGCCGGCTTGTAATGCAGAGCGCCGGAAGTGACGCGAATTTCCGGAGCTCAGCATTACAAGCCGGCACCGTGGCAGCACAGGGAGACTCGCCGCAGGACTGTTTAAGGGTAAGTGCCGGGGGGGGTAGATAATGCCGCCCCCCCCGGCGTCGGCGGGGGGCGGCATTTTAAACTTCCCCCCAGGCGGCGTTAAGTCTTCGGCCGGCCCTGCCTGGCCGTATCTCATTACTTTAGAGAAAATTTTTCAGCAGATATTCCACGTCTCACAGTCTGGGAGGCTCATAAGAGTGTGATCAGGGGAACCTTCATACGGCTCTGTTCGCAGCGCAAGAAGGTAGAGGGGAGTAAGATTAGCTCTTTGTGTGAACCTATAGCGGCGGCCGAACAGCCTCACAAAGACTCCATGTCCAGAGACGACCTGCAGTGCCTCACACTGCTGCGTGGGGAGTGGGCTTCTGTCCTGAACCGCAAACTGCACAGGTCTTACCTACGACGTAAAGCTTTGTTCCATAAGAATGGTGATAAACCCAGGAAATATCTGGCGCAAGCTTTGCGTCACTCCCGACATCTCACCTAAATATCCCTTAAGTTCGGTTGGCAGATGGTCACTTACACTTCCGCCACTCTGATATTTCCCGAAGCTTTCTTGACTACTTCACGGGCCTCTATAATCTTAATCCCTCTAGTCATGGCTCTCTTTCGCCTTCAGGGGATTCGAAACTGGCGGAATACCTGAAACGCATGGCTTGTGGGGGGTATCTCTTCAAAGGATGCAGCAGCGCTAGATGCTCCTATCACCTTGCCTGAATTCGGATCGGCTGTGAAATCCTCTCAAGCGATACTACTCTCGCTTACAAGATTTATTGGGCCCGCATTTTGTGGACCCCTTTAACACAATCTTGGACAGGGGGCAGATACATGCCCACACTATGTCGGCGTCCATCTCTCTCATCTGCAAGGAGGGTAAAGACCCTGAACACTGCGGCAGCTACTGTCCTATTTCATCCTATTTCCTCAACTCCGATCTCAAGCTCTTTGCTAAGATATTGGGCAATCATCTGAAACCACTTCTGCCCATGTTGGTCCACTCTAATCAGTCGGGTTTTGTCCCGGGTTGTGAAGCTCATGATAGTACCATCCATGCCCTCAGCCTGTTGCACTATGCAAAACACACTTCTACTCCTACCATCTTTCTCTCCACGGATGCAGAGGTGGACTGGTCGTTTCTGTTGACCACCCTTCAGCATATGGGTTTTGACTCAGGTCCAATCCCTGTACCCGTCCCCCTCCACGCGGCTCCGCATCAATGGCTCCCTCTTCGACTCTTTTATCATCAGAAATGGGACGCTGCTTTTTGTGCTCTCCCTGGAACCCCTCATGCAAGCCATTAGGCTGAACCCAGATATCACGGGTTTGCAAGTTGGGCAGACCCACCATAAACTTTTAGGTTATGCGGGCATTATTCTATGTGCAATCTCTCGACCTCGGAATTCTCTACCGTCCATTCTAAAGGGAGCTCAGAGACTACAGGGAGGTGTCCAATTTTAAAATTAATATGACCAAATCTGAGATTCTTGATGTTAATTTGCTACAGAAGGAGAACCAAGCATTGGCAACCTCTTTCCCCTTTACGTGTGTCAGGATTTCACCCTTTCGGCCAGGAATCTGTATTAATTTTCTAGGTGTCATTTCCGTGGCAGCCTCTAGAGGCTGCCTGTCTGTACACAGCACAGGGTTGTAACCCTACCCCTTAAATAGCTGCTTCCATTGGGCACTTTGCATTACAGTGTCAGCAACCTATTGCTTTACGTTGAATGGCGGTGAGGAAATCCCTATTACTGTTCATATGTATAATCCATACGTGTCTGATGAAGCTATCATAGCCTGGTTATATTGCTATTGCAATAAAGTATCTAGCCCACAGAAGGTACGGAATGAGATGGGTATTTGGAACGGTAAGAGGAGGTTTCTTGTGCAGTTAAAAGAGCACAAGGAAGGGGTTGGCGGAATAGTGCATCCGCCCAGAGTTTCTCCATCGGTAGCATCAGGGGATACTGTTTCTTCCCAGGGATGCCATTCCTGTTGCAGGAGGTTATGGGCACACTCAGGAGACCTGCACAGCTGATCCTAGGCCCATATGCAGGAACTGTGGTGAATGGGGCCACCTCACCGCTAACTATGATAAGCCCAAGTTATACAACGGATGTGGCAAGCCAGACCATGTATATAAGAACTGTCCCAGCAGGTGCAAGTAAGCCCTCCTCTACAGCTGACCTCAAGGAGCCTGTAATGGTGATGCAGTCACTGGATGATCCTGCTGTGCTGGTTGCAGTGGCATCAGTAATCTCAAGTGATCAGATGAAGGAACAGGCTGTTCCTGGTCCTGCAGATCCCTATGTGTTTTTAAATCCCTGTGCAGGTCCTTCTACCAGCCATGAGAGTCGCATTCCTATGGGAGACCTTGAGAGCAGTCCCGACGACAGAGGTGGAAAGTCCAGCAGTGAGCTCTCACCATCAAGTCCAGAACAAGCGTTAACTACAGCTGTTGTAGAGGAGACCGTCCAGTCTCTACTATCCATTAACCCTGCGCATACGATTGCTCTGATAGAAGCGGTCCTATGCCTAAGAGGGGGAGGTCTGGCAGTGAATGCTATTTGACACCCCTTCTGCGGGCTGAAGTGGAGGCCCTGGGAGACAACGCGGAGGAGGAATCCAAAGTAGAGTTCTCTGGGAGCCCTGGAGATGATGCAGTTGAATCATCAAAGTGGAAGTCAGAGCAAGGAGACTTCTGGAGTCATGTGTCCGGAAGGTGGCTCGGAACATACAGAGCTGTGCAGGTGTTGCTGGGATGGGACTTTCTCTGTATGATCCTTTTTTCATCATGGATTACAGCAGCATATCAGAAGTTTTGGACTTGAAGGTGAGAGGGACATTGCTAAAATACACTAATGCTCTCATTTAATGTGAGGATTCTGAGGAGCTCTGTCAGAAGGGCTGCTTTGTTCGCATATTTACTGACTCTAAATGCGGACATAATTTTCTTACAGGAGTGTGCAATAGATCATGGACTGTTTTATGGACATTTAAAGAAGGACTGGACCGCAGGGCCCTCTTACTTGTCCGGGTCAAATGATAATAAAGCCGCTGGGGTTGTGATCCTTTTTAAGAACAAACGTGGTTTAAAATTCTATTATTGAGATTGCTCCCGAGACAGCAATTTTAATTAATGTGGGTTTGAAAGGTTTTAATGTGCATCTTATGACTGTATATGCTTCACCAGTTAAGAATGAACGAATAGAAATTTTACAGCGGATCTCCTTCTTTGCCACAGCTTCTTCCCCCCTAATAGTTGCACCTTAAGGAGTTAAGGGGCCGTGCGAGTGAGCCTATTGGTCGCCTGCACAGCCCTTTAACCTAAGGATTTCCACTCCCGTTATCTAACACAACATCGCAGGGGTTGGTTGATGCCAGAGGAAGAACAATAGGCTCACTGGATGTCACAACGCTACCTGAAACGTAATCTTTCTAAAACAGAACTCATTATCTTCCCTCCTTCCATCTCCACTCCACTACCCGAATTCTCTTCAACACGACTATCTCTCCTACTAACCAGGCCCGATGCCTTGGGGTCATCCTTGACTCCAACCTCTCCTTCATCCCTCACATTCAGTCCCTCGCCAGATCCTGCGACCTGCACCAAAAAATCCACAAAAGCTCTGGTTCATTCACTTATCATTTCCCATCTTGCCTACTGCAACACTCTTCTGGTTGGCATTCCACTGTCTCAACTCTCTCGTCTACAGTCTGTCCTAAATGCTGCTGCTAGGCTTATCTTCCTTGCACGCCGTTCCTCTTCTGTGAAACCCTCCACTGTTTCCCAATTACCTTTATAATTAAATATAAAATCCTGGTAATAACATATAAAACCCTGCCTAATAACACTGCTCCTCCATATATTTCTGCCCTCATAAGCAAATACTCTCCTACTCCTTACGTTCTTCCCATGGGCTAAGGCTCTCTTCTCACTTATCACCTCTTCCTTTTCCTGTCTACAAGATTTCACTCGGGATGCCCCATATCTGTGTCACCCCATTCCCTCAGGATTGTAAGCTTGCGAGCAGGGCTCTCTCCACCTAATGTATCGGTTTGTCTTAGTCTGTCAATTTTCATCTTGTCATACCTCTTGAATATATTTATTGTATTAAGCACTGCGTAGATTGTTAATGCTATATAAATAAAAGATAATAATAAATAATATACACTAACTGAACCCGAACATATTACCATACCTCCCACTTCCACGATCCAACTACCCACACTACGTCTTACAGTGTCCCCTAACCGCTAGATAATCACTAAGCTGTTTTGCTACTTATTACAATATAAATAAATACATGTGCTTCCAAATTCACTGAAAGAGACACTAAAAAGCTAATAAATACGCCCAAGGAACAAAAACCATGCCATGTGTGGTGATTTGTGGTTGTTGTGGCCCACTTGGAAAGGTAAATGGGTAAATTTCAAATTTTGGTCCTTGGGTGATGTGTTTTTAGGAAACATACAGTTTGTAGGGGGTTTGTTTGATATTTGTTTTGATTAAACATCTAAATGTCTCATCAACCAAAGTTCTATATCTTATTAAATACATTTGTTAAACCAAAGTAGTATACATATATACAGCACCAATCGGTAACAGACAATGGAATTTGGGTGTTGTAGAGGACAGGTGACCTTTCCATCCTAACCAGTCTTTATACACTTTTCCAATATCAGTTAGTTAAAATTGTGGTTGCTGTGGGCAACCTAAAAAGGTAAGTGGGGTGTCTTTGAAATGTTCAAGGAGTATGCTTCTGCACAATATAAAGAGGAATGTTTAGGGGGGGGAATCACGAGATGTGTGTTTTTGGTTCAACCATAAAAATGTATTGAAACCTATGAATTATACAATTATTCTAGTTCTAATGTCGAATAATTGGAATTTTAATAAAGACAGGAGGCGAATATTTGCATAACTTCCTTTACTGTCACCATAGCAGCAAAGATAAAAATAGTACAGAACATAACCAATCAGAAAAAAGATTGATATAATATAACAAATGGTAGTGCCTGTATCTTCCTCTTTCTGCTGCATGTGAACCAGAAGAATAAAACTTGACTCGCTGAAGGAAAAACTTGAGCCAGAAGAAGAATAAAACTTGACTCGCTGAAGAAAAACTTGGATCTTAAACGGTCAACCGAATCTTGAGGCTGGAACCGAAGAATGGACTCCAAAAGGAGTTACACTGAAATAAAAAAGAGATATATAACAGCAAAGTGCATGTATAAAATTCCAATAATACTAGTCCATAATATTAAATAATAAAACATAGATAATATGTACAAATAATAGCCACATATAATAATAATAATAATAATAACAACCCCCTAAAATAAACAAAGGGATGGGAGGGAGGGAAATATTCGCCTCCTGTCTTTATTAAAATTCCAATTATTCGACATTAGAACTAGAATAATTGTATAATTTTAAGGCAAGACAGGAGGCTTCATATTTGCAATTTTAACGCTTATCCAATAAAGATAAAACTGCTGAAGATAATGGGCGAAAATAAAATGTGCGAAAAGTGGAAGCTCTAGACCAGTCAGCGGCCCTGAGAATATCCAAAAGGGAACCGCCTGCTGAAAAGGCTCCTGAAGCTGCAGCCCCTCGGACAGAATGTGCCCCAAAATGTAGTTCAACACCTGCCAAGGTAAGTAACAATTGAATCCAACGGGCCAGAGTAGGAGAAGAAACTGGATGAAAGGGTCTTGCGTAAGAGATAAGTAGCTGAGAAGCCGAAATGGGATGAATAGAAGCAGTGGAAGAGATATATGTATTAAGACACCTAGCAACACAAAGCTTAGGGTCGTCAGAAAGATAAGGGTAAGATATAGAACTAGAAAGCGTTTTAGTTCGTTTACGAACCGAAAAAACCACACCTTCCGGAGAAAAAGAAAAAGCTCCGACTTCAAGAGCACGAACATCCGAGACTCTACGAAAAGAAAGTAAACAAAGCAACAACGTAAGCTTTGCTGATAACTGACAAAGAGTCAGCAAATCATTATCGGGCCAATTCCGAATAAAATCAAGGATCAAAGATACATCCCAAAAGGAGTCATATCGTGGAGCTGGAGGTCTACGTAACTGAATACCCCGAAGTAAACGGCAAACCAACGGATCTTGGCCAATAGGCCCGTTCTTGGAACCAACATGACCGCTGGAAATAGCCGATCGAAAAACATTAATAGATCGGTATGATTTTCCTGAAGAAAATAACTCCGCCAAGAAATTTAAAAGAAACGTTATAGAGGCCGAATGGGGATCCACTTGTTGTCCCATACACCAAGAAGACCATGTCTTCCATGCTGCCCGATAAGATTTGTGGGTACCCGGAGCCCATGAATCTTGGAGCAAATCTCTAGCATCCTGCGATATGTCAAGGCCAGAGTGAAATCCCCGAAATCATCCATGCAACTAAAGAGAGACGGTCGTCGAGAATGAGGGGATGGAAATGACCTTCCGGGTTCCGAAGAATAGACGGGAAGATTGGGAGAGCCAAAGGATCCTGAATAGAAAGTTCCAGAAGTGCTGGGAACCAAGGTTGGGAGGGCCATAAAGGAGTGATCAGGAGTAAGGTCACCTGAGCCCTGAGAATATGGTGAATTACCCTGGGAATAAGAGTGAAGGGTGGAAAAGCATAAGCTCCCTTCATTGGCCAATGTTGTAGAAAGGCATCCGTTGCTAGAGCCTCTGGATCCGGTAACCAACTGAAAAATTTTGGAACTTGGTAGTTTGTACGGGATGCAAAGAGATCCAAAGTGAAGGGACCTCTGTGAAAACTCCCTCGTGGAGCCTCCAATCGCTGGCATCTCTCCAATGTCTGGAGAACCAGTCCGCCCTCTGATTCTCCACTCCGGGAACGTACTCCGCCAGGAGAGTAATGTTGCGATTGAAACAAAACTGGTAAATCTGTTTTGTTACTTCTGTCAAATGTTTGGATCTGGTCCCCCCCAAGCGGTTGATGTAACGAACCGCTGAAAAATTGTCCATCCGCAAAAGGAGACAACAATCCGAACGATCTTTTGCAAGGCTGCGAATCGCAAAAGAGCCTGCAATGAGTTCTAAACAATTTATGTGAAGATTGCGTTCTTCTGACGACCAACGACCTCCGGTGGCTTGCGTGAGAGACGCCGCTCCCCATCCGATCATGCTTGCGTCGGATTCCAGCACGAAATCCGGGCGTGATCCGAATATGGCGCGGTCGTTCCAAGCTTGCATGTGTCAGAGCCACCACTGTAGTTCTTGTCTCACCTCGTCTGTGAGTTGAACTGGCTGATCGTATGATGGATTCTGTCTTAGATGAGTTGCCTTGAGTCGTTGAATAGCGCGATAATAAAGGGGACCCGGAAAAATCGCCTGTATGGATGAAGAGAGGAGGCCCACCATCCGAGAGAGTCTTCTGAGAGGGCAATGTTCCATGCGCAGCAGAGCTCGAATATCCTTCTTGATAGCAGCGATTTTGGAGGTCGGTAATTGAAGAAGAGCTGTTACCGAATCTATTTCGAAACCTAAAAATCGAATCTTCTGAGTTGGTGATATTTCCGATTTCGGAAAATTGATCACGAAGCCTAGTTGTTGTAAAGTCTTCACTACGAAAGAAGTCTGGGCGAGAAGGACATCCTTGTCTTGAGAAAAAAGAAGAATGTCGTCTAGGTAAATGATTGACCTGACACCCCTGGATTTGAAGAAAGCCATTACTGGCTTGAGCAGCTTGGTAAAGCACCAAGGGGCGGGACTTAGGCCGAATGGAAGGCATTTGAATTGCCAAAGATGGTGATTCCATGTAAGCTGGAGAAAACAACGATGGTCCGGATGAATGGGGACCGCTAAATAAGCGTCCTTGAGATCCAGTCTGGTAAACCAATCCCTGCGCTTCATGAGATCTCTTAGAAGATGGAGTCCCTCCATCTTGAAATATTGGTATGTCACAAACGCGTTGAGAGCGCGAAGATTGATGACCGGACGTAAATCCCCCGTTTTTTTCTTTACAAGAAAAATGGAACTGACGAAAACTGGGGGTCCGTGGACCCTCTCTATCGCTCCTTTTTGCCTTAAAGAAATCAACTCCTTGTCTATAAGGTCTTGGGCTGCCATGGCCCTGAAAACTTGTGGAGGGGACCGAGACTGATGAGGAGGGGAAATGAAGTCTATGAGATAACCCTGGACCGTATGGAGGATCCAAGGGTCGGACGTAATTTTTTCCCAAGCATGGAAAAAACGAGATATCCGTCCTGCCACAGATGGAGGGGTAGAAGGGGATAAAAGAAAAGGACTTACCGTTGTTGGGACGTCCCCTGGAGAATCCTGCAGAGCCTCTGCCTCTATAACCTCCTCTGGATGAAGCGGACCGAGCCCGAAAGGATCCACGGAAGGAATATGGAGTTTGGCTTTGGTATTGTCTGGAGCCTGGTTGATAAAAACGGCTGAAGACCCGGCCCCTCGGTCGTCCAGCCCTAGCGGAGAAACGATTGTCTTGGGGAAACACCTTTCTCATAGATGTTTTGGCCTTTTTCCATGAGGTCATAACAGACACATGGCAGTTTAATTCCTTCACAAAGGGATCGCCAAAGAGGAGACCATTGGCAGACACCCCTAGCTCTTTAGAGCCCAATTCGGCCAATCTAGGGTCCATACGTAAAAGAGCCGCTCTCTTGCGCTCTGTAGAAATAGCCACATTAGCATTGCCTAAAAGGCAAATGGTCCTGAGAGCCCAGTCTCGAATAATTTTAGGGTCTAGGGATGAATCCTGAAGCAAGGAACGGTCGGCCAAGGATAATATTTGAGTAACCGGACCAATAATATCCAATAATTTGTCTTGGGCCGATTTAAGACCCTGTTCAAGACCTTTACGAGGGTCACGGCCCTTTTGTGAAAGGAGAGTGACCACATTAGGGTCAAACTCCGGAGTGGCAACCACTTTACCCAGAATTACCGGACGTGGACATTCAGCTCGCAATTTATTTCGGACCTCCTTATCAAGAGAGCGTCTGATCCATTTTTGGATATAAAGGCTTAAATGGAGGGTAGGAGCCCATTCAGTGGACCTGGGGTGTCTCATATTAGTTGGTTTGAATAGAACCGTACCAGTAGGGTCTACCACTGGAGCATCCGCAGGAGAAGGATGAGAAGTTGCAGGAGTATTATGGACCGAATGATGGGGCTCACCCACAACATTCTCATGGACGAATTGTGATTCGTGGTATCTGGACGAAGCCAGAAATTCATCCTGGTGTGAACCATCCGAAGATGCCGCATGCCACTCATCCAATAGTTGGAGAATATTATCAGAACTAGGCTCTCTAGCCTCCTGAGCTAATGGGATAGCCACATCATGTCTAGGGCGTTTAGCAGGGCCTTTCCCCTTACCAGCCGAAACACTACTCCCTTTCCAGGGACGCTTAGAGGTCTTGGAACCCTCAGATTTATCTGAGTCATAATCAGAAGTGTCTTTCTGAACATGGGAAGCATCAGAGGCAAGTACCGTAGGGCCAGGCTGATTAATGGTTTGAGCCATCTTATTCATAAAAGTCTCCATGGAAGAGGAAAATTTCTCTTCTAGCCAGGATAGGATGAAATCCTGAGAGGAGTTGGGATCTCCTGCCATAATGACCAATAAATTGACAAAAGAGGGGCTCACCCCTAATAATAGAAAATAACTGAGACTGGAAAATAATGAACTGATATATATATATTTATTTTTTTTTTATTTTTTTTATAGTTATGTAGAAAAAAAGGCTCTCAGGACACCAATAATTACTAATAAAAGAACAGGGGCTCACCTTGTCAAGTAAGCAACAAAATCAAAATCAGAAATAGGGAAAAACAACAGAAAATAAAACCTTGTACCAAGTGAAGTACCGGAACACACTGAGAATGACTAGAAACAGGGGCTCATCCTGTGTAGAAACGGCGAGAAATCGCAATGAAAATACTGACTAAAACGTGACCACACGCGTCAGTAGCAAACTGCAACTGCACAGTAACGTTACTGCGTAGTTGCGGGAAATAATAAACAAAATGGCGGCGAAATCTCGCAATCGCGAGATTTCGGCCGGCCCAAAATGGCCGCCGCACTAAGACGTAAGAGACGGTGATCACGAACAGAAAATCTCGGCGAACAACAAGAGAAAAGACCGGGCAAAGAGCCCACCGGGAGAAAACAGGTAAGGGGCAAAAGACTAATACCCTGAATAAAAAACCCTACAAGGAAAAGAACTCAGTAGAGGTAAAAGGAAAAACGGAAAGCAGATAAAACAAACACTGAAATAATATGGAAAACAATGCTAAATCTGAAAGGAAAGCACCAAAAAAACCAAACAATATATATAAAGAAAGAAATACCTACAATATATAAAAGGGAAATAATAAAGCACATAAAACACAAAGAGAACTGTATAAGCCTGAAAAAAATTGATAAATCTATCAATATAAATCAGATCTGACCTTTCTGCAATGGTAAGCAGCAAAGAAAGAGAGGAAGATACTACCATTTGTTATATTATGTCAATCTTTTTTCTGATTGGTTATGTTCTGTACTATTTTTATCTTTGCTGCTATGGTGACAGTAAAGGAAGTTATGCAAATATGAAGCCTCCTGTCTTGCCTTAAAATTGGAAGCATGTTGTGACCATGTAATTGTGTAATGTAACACACATATGGTATTGTGTCATTTAGGAGACATTAGACAATCATAGATAATTTTGTCCAGCTAACATTTGAAATGAGAAATACATAATCATATTTTCCAATGTTTCCAATTTGTTGTTATAAGAAAAGCTAAAGAAAATTGCATATGCCAAAGTTTTTTGTGACTCACAATGTTAAGAAAACATTTTTACTTGGGTTACTGCCCTTTATGTCCGCTTCCAAAAAATATATACCGTATTTGCTCGATTATAAGACGAGGTTTTTTCCAGAGCAAATGCTCTGAAAAATACCCCTCGTCTTATAAATCGGGGTCATCTTATAATCAGACCTCAAATAGGTCTGACTATGAGACTAAGTTCCAGATCCCCCGCAGCGATGCAGGGGACCTGGCTCCTCCTGTGTTATGCCCCCCCCACAACTTACCGGCGCATCCGAGTCCTGGGTGCTTAGTCCGGGCAGCGTGTAGAGCTCTACGCAATTCGCATATACAACTACACGCTGCCCGGACTAAGCACCGGGGACTCAGATGCAGGGGACGTGGATCCCTCTGTGTTATGCCCCCCCCAACTTACCGGTGCTTCTGAGTGCCCGGGACTCAGCACCGGGGACTCAGAAGCACCGGTAAGTTTGGAGGAGGGAGTGTTAAATGGGGGGCATAAGGCATTTCTGGAGGCAGAGTGCTCTGTGAAATGCCTTTTAACCCCCTTAATGCCACTCTGCCTCCAGAAATGCCTTTTAACCCTCTATACGCCACTCTGCTTAAGGCAATTCTGGAGGCAGAGTGGCACATAGGGGGTCAAAGGCATATCATGGGACGCAGTGGCATATAGAGGGTTAAAAGGCATATCATGGGGCACAGTGGCATATAGGGGTTTTAAGGCATTTATGGAGCAGTGTGGCAAGCCTGGGGGCAGATGTGCATAACTGGGGGGGCAGGTTGAAAAAAAAGGAAATAAAAACAAAATATTTTTCTCAATCATAGCTTTTATCAACAAACAATTGTTCACATAGTTTACATGAACTAACATTTACTGGTAAAACTTTTTTCCTATAGGGTCGTCTTATATTCAGGCTTTTTCTTTTTTTCATAAATTAATATTCAGATTTGGGGGGGGGGGTCGTCTTATAATCGAGCAAATACGGTACTTTAGTTTATTAATTAAATATCAGTTTTACCATGTGTCAGGCCCCGAGGTTAGCCCATACCTCAGGCTGCTCCCACAAGTCTCCTTTTCTCCCCTACTAGGCTGCATCCTCAGCCTTGGGCACAAATTACATGTTTTTATAATATATTATCTTCTAAAACTACCAAAATACATGGGGTTAAATATATTTTCATTAAAATAAATTTAAATATATTTTCCATAAACATATACTGAAAAAGTCATAAATTCACAAGTCATCAAGTGAAGCTGCCCTTCACTTGCTGCCAGAGGAGGCCCCAGCCGGCGACCAATAGGGACCTTTCTTAGGGACCTTTAACTCCTGGCACCCAAGCCAATGGTCCCCCAGGCCACGTTTCAGCGTCAAGAGTTAAAGGTCTGTAAGAGTGACTATTGGTCACCTGGAGGGAGCTCCTCTGGCATCAACCAAAGAAAAGCAGCTGCCCTTCATTTGTGGACAATCTGTTGTATAAAACCAGCAAATAATTTACAAAGCACCCTAATGGATATATAGAGGTTAAGTGCTAGGACATAGTGTAAAGAGTGGTGTTGAGGTGCTATCCACCAATAAAGGCCACATATAGAACAATGAACCAGGTGCTATGGATTCACCCCTGCCTGGTAACCAATCCAGTAAGGAGCTTGTTCAGCATAGGGGAGGAGTAGATACCTGTAGCACTATAAAAACCTCTCCAACTATCAACATTTTACTCCAGTGTTCCAGAACTTTGGTTCCTGTATGTCCGTGGACTTCAGTTTCCTGTTCTCCTCTGCTACAGACCCTCTATTGGATTCTCCGTTACTTGGCTTCCCTATTGGACTACACCGTTTGCCTGCTACCTGACCCTTGCCAGGGCTACCGTTTACTCTGATCGCCGCCTGCCCCTGACCTATTGATATGTTTACTGACACTGCTTTGGACCATGCTCTGCTCTTACGCTCCCAGCCCAATCCTGACAAGTGTTAGGTGTAGTTAGGCATAAAAGGCTAGTGCTAGTGTATAGTGTTTGTGATAGGGATGATCAAATTATATCATTGGCTATTGGTGAGACGATCAACAGGAGCACAACATTGATTCACGATCACGATCGTAGAAAGCCACAATTGCGATACTGAATCTTTGTTTCTACAGAGCAGCATACGCACTTATGAGAGCTGCCTAGAATACAAGCGAAGCTTATCTTTTAATGCAGATCAGAGTTTTACTGTGTCAGGTCATGTTTATAATCTGGTACTGCGATTATGCAGCATAAAAGTAAGCTTTAACTGCCCTGTAGTATGACGGTAGCCTTTCCATACACTCAGGGCACAGTTTGAACAGAGATTAGTCAAGCGCTGATGTAGCATGCACCACTTTGAACTGCTGCAGAGCCTAACTGACAGCAGCTGACCTGGAAGCACCTTTAATTAAGACACCGTCTTTTTTTTTGGTGCGGAGGAGAGAGGAGATACATTTTCAGCAACTGCCAGAAGGTGGGAAAGGGTAGATAGTGAGAAAAGGGGGAGAGGGGGGGGGCGTGACCTGCCTGCTTCTAAGATGGACGCTTAGATCTTGTGCTCCGCGGTACCCGGTCCAAAATTCGCTTCAGTAAAGCGTCTATCGTTCGAAATGGGCAAAACTAACAAGCCCCATTCCACCCCGAAGCCATCGGGGTCGAAACACAAGGGATCTCTTACCTCGGTCCGATCCTTCTTTCCGGCGGCTTCTGATCAAGATTCCCGGGACTCCTGCCATAGGCCGCCATCTTCGGCAGCCAGCCAGGCCAGTGATGCACCTGAAGACGGTACCCCGGACGAGGACCGCATCTCCCCTATTCCAGTGGCACGATCCTGGAGAGAGAAGCTTGATTTGTTACCCTCGAAAGATGACATCGCTGTCATTATTGATAAAGCAACGCAGGGCATACGCTCTAGCCTTACCGATATCCAGACAGACATCCGCCATATTGGCGGCCTTGGAGGAAGATCAGCCGCGCATTTTCCACACTGTGGATTCCTTATCTTCTCACCTTAGGCAACAAGCGTTGGTGATCCAGCAGCTGTCAAGGAAGTTAGAGGACCTGGACAACAGAGGCAGACGGAACAACATTAGGGTGAGAGGTTTGCCGGAATCGATCGACCACCTCGAGCTACCCTCCACCCTTCAAACTATTTTTAACCTGATCTTACGCAGACCTGAGGACACAGATATTCGCTTTGATAGGGCCCACAGAGCCCTGCGTCAAAAACCCTCGGGCTCCATGCCCCCCAGAGATGTGGTCTGCTGCCTGCAGGACTATCCTGTGAAAGAGCTTATACTCCGGGCGTTTCGTAATCAGCCTACCTTCGCCTGGAATTCCCACCATATCACGGTCTACCAAGACTTATCACCTGCTACGCTTCAAACTCGCCGACTACTTCAGCCCATCACGAGAGCTTTGCGGGAGGCGAACGTCCCCTACCAATGGGGCTTCCCCTTTGCCCTAATTGTGCGTCGGGGCAATACTACCCACATTATCCGGCAACATGGAGATGTCCCCGGCTTCATCGACGCCCTTGGCCTCCCTTCCTGTGATGTCCCGGATTGGGAATACTCTTTTCAAGCGCCTGCCGGTCTGTCGGATCCCACCAAAGCCTGGTCACCCAGACCGCAACGCAACAAACGCCCGAGGCGACTAGATGACCCCCGTCCGTGAGTTTCCTGTGACCAGCGTCATTTACCAGATCCTCCGGGTTGAGTCTGCCTGCTGTTTTGCTTTCCCGTCCGCGATGGCTGTGCTACCGGCTACCCGGCCGCTTCTCTCTTGACCCGTAGGGGACTCCGCAGCGTCGCCCTTTTGAAATTTTGGGCATTCTCCTTGCGGGACTGCCGCAGATCCGGGACTCTACCACGTTTGACTTATTTTCCCTACCGCTGCGGTCGCGTCGCATGGGTTACGGTATTTTTTCTTTTTTTTGGGGCACGGTTGTGGGTTTGTTTGATTTTTTAGGGTGGGGGGTTCTTTCTTTCCTATTTTTATTTTTCATCTTTCGTACTGTGTGTGTTATTGGTTTTGTGGTTTATGTGAGGGGTCCGCCTGCATCAGCGGATGCGCTCTCCACTTCCGGGGTCTGCTGCCCGCTGCTCACATCACCCACCCTGTGTGGGGCTTATACATCTCCACTGCAGCTGCAGCTCTCTAGAGCTACAGGCCCCCGTTGTTTTCTCCCTAACAGCCTTTTATTGATATGTATATATTTTTTTTTTTCTTTCTATACGCACCTCACACACTTACACACTTTGCCTCTTAGCCCGTTTCACTGTTATGTTTCAACAGATTTGGATTTCGGTTGTTTCGCGGACCAGCCGCGATCTATGGTTTTTGTGTCCTCCTTAATTTTACACATTGGTTCTTTCACGTACACTCCCCAAGGGCCGGCCTGCCTCGACCCATCATAGGGTCGTGGCGTTGGTTCATGACCTACCGCTAGGTCTCATGGCTCAATATTTGATGCTTCGGCATCCAGGGTCTCCTGCTGTGCTCGCTGTGCACACTTTTGACTCTTGTTTTCGTTTTTGTTGTTTTTGGTTTCATGGTGTTTCTCTTTTTCCTGTTTATTTTTGCACTACTGCTGTGACACTCGCTCCGCCTTGTCCCCCCAGATACCTTTTCAATGACACCTGAGCACATCAAATTTACCTCTTTAAACGTCAGAGGTTTAAATATGCCCCAACAGCGTTCTAAGCTGCTTTATGTTTTGCACTCATTTAAGACGCATGTGGCGTTCCTCCAGGAGACGCATTATAAGTCCTCGAGAGAATTTAAGCTACTCAACCATCACTACTCTCATAATTATTTCTCTAGCTCACCTGATTCTAAGACCAAGGGTGTTGCGATTCTGCTACACAAGTCGCTCCCCTTCCGTCTACTGGACGTTTGGAGGGACTCGGAGGGCAGAGCCATCTTTCTAAAAGGTTACCTAGGTAATCAAAAGGTATCTTTTGGTAATGTGTATGCTCCCAATCGCGGCCAGTCCTTGTTCCTTTCCCGTATTCTGTCCCGCTTTGGAGACTTCCGAGAGGGTCTGGCTATCTTCGGGGGTGACTTGAATATGACGTTGGATCCCTCTAAAGATTCTTCTTCCCAATTCTCTCACATCCCTTTTCGCCATATTAAAAGAGTTCGGAGGGCCCTTCACCTTGGCCAGTTGGTGGATGTCTGGAGGTCGCAGCATCCCGACGGCAGGGATTATACCTTTTTCTCCTCCCTCCACAACCGTTATACCAGGATTGACATGTTGTTTATGTCTCATCCCCATTTGCTTCAATTGCATTCCTCTGAGATAGGCATACGCTCATTTAGTGACCATGCTCCAGTCCACTTCTCTTTGCATATGTCCCCTTCCAGAGGTAGAGTATGGAATTGGAGGCTCAATGAAAATCTGCTTGACAACCCCATCTCGTTATCTGACCTTTCTGACCGCCTTACGGAATACTTTTCTGACAACGTTACTGACGAGCTTCCCTTCCCCACGATATGGGAGGCCCATAAGGCCGTAA